>BSDF01000025.1:3670000-4270000 GCA_027925045.1 Hypotaenidia okinawae
AATTCTCTTCAGAAGAAGGTGTTAACTACTTGGCTCCACAGGAAGGAAAAAAAAATACTGGAGGGGGGGGAGGGTGGTGGGAGTGGTATCACTTTTCCAATGAAAAGAAATATATTTCCTTTCATATATTTCATATATTTTCTCTTATGCCCTTGAATATTCCTTGTCTTAGGCTCCCTGATATTAGAACTGAAAAGATATCTGAAAGTCTAACATCAGCTTTAGGGAAGACTCTAATAAATTGGGAATTGCCCAGCCAGGTCAGGTTCTTGGTCCCTCCTGTCCATGCTGCAGTAAGAAACAGCCTGGCTGTAGCAGGTGCCCCAGTGAAAGCACAGGAGCTGCAACACGAAGCTCTCTGGCAGAATTACACCCAGACCCTCAGTATTTCAGAACACCTAATCACTGGCACTATTTCAGCTCTAAATTTCCTCCTTGTACATGTCATTTCCCAATGCTTCCTTTGATCTCTTATTCTCCGTGTTCTTTAAGATTTAAAGAGCTTTCTGTAATACAAAACCCAGCTATTGATTCCTGCTCAGTGGTTAGTGGAGATTTGGCACAACTGCGGTGCTGAAGTTTATTTTATGGTCCATTAATAGAGTGACAAGTCTGTTGGTCCAAATTCTACTCTCAGGAAGACCTGACCCTAAGGAATAAAAATACATGGTTTCTGTTGCACTGAATGTCACCTACAAGGCCTGAACTCAACAACTGCTCACCCTTCTCCAGGAAAAACCTCTGCTTGGGAGCGGCTGATTGAAGGAGAATGCTATGTTAAACATCAGTTAAACATTACCTCTCTCCAAGCCCCATCTTCCTAAGATCTCTCTGGTGCATGAACTCCTCTGTAACATATCGATTCCATTGCTCTTTAGAGAAACACTATTACAAGCAGCCAAAGTATGCTTCAAAAAGCTTCTCCAAAATCGATTACCCCAAAGAAGAACTACAGACAATTAGGTATTAAAATGCAAATTTGCTTTAATGTTACATCAAAGTTACTTGGTATTAAAGCCAAAGTATTATCCTGCTTTAGGAACACAAGTGGTTCCACAGTCTTTTCTTCTGCTTAGAAAACATTTCCTGAACATTCCCAAGCGGTTCTTGACAGGCCACCTACTTTGTCTGCAGCCCCAGGTTTAGCCAAAACTGTCTCAATAGTGCTTAATTTTAATAGTAATAAAATGCAGTCCTTCACATCTTCAATGAGTTCATTAGACTCCTTAGAGAAGATAGATGGTTTCTGTACGTGCCATGCCTAAGAGGTGCGCGTGCTTTTCAAGTTTCCCTTCCTCACATCACTGGGCCAGGTCCCAGCTACTAAAATGTTACTCGTGGCGTCTGTTGACATTCATTGTTCAAGAGAAATTTAACTAAACTGCACCTGCAAGGTTAGGTAGGACTGGTAGCAGAAAGCATTCTCCTGAGTCCAGTCAGCGATGGGACAAGCCGCTTGATTTGGAGCAAATCAGGGATGTTGAAGGTGTGATTAATGTGGAAAGACAGCCTCAGGCTTTCAGAGAATCCAGGCATCCTGCTAGCTGCAGGCACCTTCTTCCAACCACAAACCATCCCAGAGGATGTGAATTTTACTCCCAAACTCCCTATGCCTAAACCTCACGAAGAGAGGACTTGGTTTGGAGAATGGTGTCTTGGAGAGACACTGCCCATGTGGCACACCTTGCTGCGAGCCCCTCACTGACACAGCCTTACCCTTGGGGTTCAGGAACCACACCATAACCACAGCTTTCATGGAATTCAGTCCTTTCTCTCCTCCAAAACGACAACACAGGCAAAACTACTTCAGACCTGAAGCCTCCAAATTAATAACCAATCCCCTCAGGTAGTAATCATACCCATTTAGTTGACTACAGCAATGTCTTGCAGGCACTTGAATGGCTTTACTCCTATCAAAAGGAAACCTTTTCAGCTTTTTCTTCTTCAGCAAAACTATGTATCACCAACTATAAATAAATAAAAAACCCTATTCCTTCCACTGCAAGCAATTTGGTGATGTTCTAACACCACATCTTTTTCTATTCCATAGAATCACAGAGAATCTAAGGCTGGCAGGGGCTTTGGGTGGTCATCTGTTCCCACCCCCTGTTCAAAGCAAGGATACCCAGGTATTTGCGGTTCTTTGCTTCCCAAAGAGTAATAGCTGCCTTTTTCTAGCACCTTTTGTTACGTGGAGCTGCAGTTAACTGCGGTGTCACTCTAAAGACTCATGCACAGAGAGCACATAAATTGGGGAAGGGGAAAAAAGTACTCAGTAGCTGGTAATGCAAGGGTATTGAGATAATTTGACAGGGAAAACCCATTAAATTCTGCCATTTGTGCACTCTTCAGCCATCACCAGTCGATTCTACACCGCTCTTTTAACGTCAAAGGAACTCTGAGTTAGCAGCACTAATGATTCCTGTGGTGAATGCCAGAGTTTGAGCTATTCAGGGAAGCGCTGAGAGGAGAAGAAAAACTTCCTAAAAACCTGCCATTCATTCTCCATCTCACCCCTTTCCCCCAATAAAAGTCATTCAAAAAGCCATTCTTGGGGCCCACTGAGACACAGGATGGGAAGGATCCAAGTTGTTACTCCAGGCTAATGACAGAACGTTGCTGACACTTTACTCTTACAGTCCCTACAGAAGACTTCTTTTAGGAATCTTCTGAGTCTCTAAAGTGACATCTTCTTAAGAAAAAATGAAAGAATCATTTTCTGGATAGGCATCATGAAATATTAATTTAGGGCAACCTTTCTAGAGGCACTTAAATGATGCACAAGTCTGAACAGCACTGCCTTTCAACACCCACTTCTGTGGTCCAGAGTAAGCCAAAGCTCATCTTCAACCAGTAAGTCATTAACAACTGAAAATCAAGCAATGCTGCTTGACATGAATTAAAATATCCTTTCTTAAGATTATTTAATTGCTAAAATGTAGAAGTATGAGTTGGATTCATTTCCTGTGTGGTGGCATCATATGACACTGAGTATTTTTTCAAGTGTGTAATTGAAGCCTTCAAATTAGCAGAGATAAGATGCTTCTCAATTGGCTGCAGTGCTCAAGGTGGCTGGCAAAGAAGATTTCCTCTGTGGTTTCCCTACCTTTTGTACCTGTTAGATGTTCTGTTCACTGCTAAAGCACTTCAATGTGTTTCCACTTGTTGAAATCATGAGCATCCTTACTCCAGCAAAACCATAGGGAAATCAAAAATTCAAATTTTGGGGTTTTTTTCAGAAACAGAAAATAGTTTTGATTTGTTTCTGTCTGCTGGAATAATAAAGACAAAGCTGCCTTGGGAAACACAACTGTGGGCACACACAAAACCACAGCAAAACGGTTTCCATTGTATATAAAGAGCAAGTTTGCCTCTTTCAACTCCTTAGCCTTCACAAGGACAATCCTGTAGCACTTTAAGAAATAGTGGAAAAGGACACAGCAGTTCTGATCCAAAGAGTTGGGATTATTAAGTATTTAATTATCATGAATTCAAACTTTACCCTAATGTAAGAGGTCTATATGGCTTCATCTTCCCTCCATGAAATTACACTTGGCTCTTGTCTGAGTTAAGTATTAACAGGAACTAAGCCCCCCTCTGCCTCAGTTCTGCAGCTGTAAGCAAGCAGGAATAATACTGCCCACACAAAGGAATATCCATACTCCTTTTGGACATATATTTGTATATAACCTCAGCAAAACAAAATAAATGCATGAAATAAAGGCCATGCAAATGTGGGGGGAAATGTGCTGAACAGGACATTTCTGTTCTGCTTTTAGGTAGAAAGAGAAAATTTTTTTTAGTCCGAACACATCATTCTGTTCCAAGACACTACTTTATTCAATTTGATGAAAATTGAATGACCAGAACATAATTAATGGTTGAAACTCCCTGTTTAACAAATTGAAATACTTTGAATACTAACTAGCCATATGTAAAGCTCATCAATATTAATGAAACTTTCTGAAATGTATCATTTATTCTTCGTGGACAGAATTGATATTAATTGGAAATACATTCTGTAAGTTGGGGTTTTCAGAGGCAGGGAAGAGAGTACAGCAAAATCCACAGTGGTGTCAGAGAGAATCAGGAGTCTCAGCTGCATCTTAAACTGAATTTTCTGAAAATCTCAGTCACCCAATTCATGCTGTGGATGCCCAAACAATCCAACACCAGCACTGAGATTTAGACTTGTTTGCAATAAGACACAACATGTGAGACCTCAAACTTTCAGAAAGAGAAGGGAAAGTCAGACTCTCCACCTAAAAATTATGATGCTGAAGTAAGAGCACGTTAGAGTTAAGACATCTTAAAGCCTAGTGTATGACTATTCATAAAGCTCTCTCTGTATTGGATAATATCTCCTAAACATGGTTGCAGAGGGAAGATAAGCCATGCAAAAAGTGAGACATGCTTCAATTTGGGGCAAGATATCCTTGGCTCAGCTCTACAAAACCCTATTTTGCAAGAAGCAAACATAGAACGGTCAGGAAAATGAGTGAGTGTGAAAGGAGGGTGTGGATCTGTGAGCACAGGACCACACTGAAATGGCCATATAACCAAGATGCATAATGCTCTACCAACATACCCAAACCTTGCTGCCTTTACTGCCAAATTAGGAACTATGGAAAAGGGAAACCTCTGCTAGGATACCTGAGAAAAAGCATAATAGGTTTTCTGGGGTTGAGGTTTTTTTTGTCACCTACTACCCAGCATATTAAAAACAGACAAAGCAAATCAGCAGGCCACAAATTTGACATCAAATTCTGCCTGATGAAATGAGCAGGTTGCTATCCTCATTAAGAATACACAACTCATTTACATGTCTTCAGGTGCAGTCCTTGAACACTGATGTAGGACATCATGTTAATGGCAGAGGTAGTGGGTCCCCATAACAACAATTTATTCAGCTCTGCACATAAAACAAAACACCAGTTACCTAACAAGGTGAGAATTACTTGAGCAACCACTTCAGATTATTCTGGGATGCTGGGACAGACATTTCAAAAATGTATTAACACAATTTGGTCATTAAGTAATTGCCAGTGGAAAGTTTGTTGTTGTTGTTGGCTTTTTAACTTTTAATATCTTTCTCATCTCAGCTGTTTATTAGATTAAATTTAAGAAGGGTGAGAGAAACATGAGTCATTAAATCACCTGAAGGTGCTTCCTGTTTATGAGGCAATAACCATTTTCCTGGGCTAATAAATTCAAGGCCCGCAGCTGAACATTTATTAGCCCAAGATACAGTTATAGTTAAACTAATTGGAAGCACCCTGAAGTTGTTATTATAATGAAACTTCTAATGATTAAATATTTGGGAGAAATCATCTGTTAAAAAAAAATGTGGGGTTTCTTAATGAGAAGCTGAGGAGTTTGGGCAGCGCTACTGCTTTTGATGAGTTCTGGCACCCAGGGGAACTGGTTGTGTCTGACTCATTCCAGAGACCAGTAACACACGTATTTGACATGGAATGGCTCCTAATTTTTTTGCCAAGTTGCTATACACACTCATTAATCAGCTACCTTTCTTTCCTCCTACCTTGAACACCATCAAGACTGTAGGATATTGAGGGATCTCGTCTGGTTACACCATCCACAAATCCCCCCAAACAGGAAACTGCTAAAGACCAGCAAATTAGCTTTTTAGGTGGAAATTGGTGAGTGTTTGCAAAATTGCCTCTGACTGGGATGTGAGCTCTGGCTGGGAGTCCTTACAGCCATGCCCAGCAAGATAGCAAGTAGCTGCAGCAGCTCCTGAGCTGCATCAAACCAGAAATACCAGCTCCAGATTGATCTGGGAGTCTCCAAAGGAAAAAGATGGATTGAAATTCAGCTCAATAAAAGTCAATGAAAAAAAATGCTATTGATTGTGGCATGAATTTCAGGGACTAACTTGTATTTTATTGGCAGGATGGAGGCTGTTTTGATGGCAGTCCATGGCATCAGGCTCCCTAGTGCAGGTGGACGCTAGGAGACAACTCTATACTGCAATAACAGAGGTCTGCTGAAACTTTTACCAGTCTGACCTGATGTTTCTATGAACCAGAGCCTAAATCCATTACCCTGGGGAGTGCATCTCCCCAGTGCCTCCAGCAGCAGGCCAGCTCTGCCAGCCAAAGCAAGGCCATGCAAATGAGTGGATTGGTTTAGTCTGGTTCCCTGTGCAACAGTCGTAACATGCAGGGTGATGGGCTCTGGTCCATGTTTTGTGTGAGAGAGTTTTGGGTAGGCATCATTTCAATCTCCTCCCATCAGGCAGCAAGGACAATGAAACAATAAAACCCCCACCTGCAGGGCAGCAATGCACTCCACAAAGCAGCTGAATTGAGAACAAATGTTAAAAACAGTACAAATAAGAGAAACTCACCCTCTGGCAGGTGGTCCTGGCTTGCTTCCTCTTGGCTTTGTTCACCTTTGGTTCCCAAAGTATCAATGAGCCTCTAGCCAGCGCCATTCCACTAGAGTTATTCTTTAATACCATCTCTTTGAAAGACAAATGCATTTAGAATACAGCTTGTGGCTGTTACCCAACGCTTATGGGGACAGTGGACACTAACTCAGCTTCCCCATCAGCATGATGCATGCCTGGTGTCCATAGTGCTACATCCATAGATTAGAGCAAGCACCCTGACTTGATAACAGGGGGAACCCGCCCCAAAAATGCACTGAGATCTCCCTGTGCATCACCATCTTACTCTCAGTCATTTATTTTTAGACAGTTGTCATTTTCTACTGAGCTTTAATTCTAACAGATCTGTTAGGGAATGTGGGACAATGATAATTAGTGTGCCAGTTTTAAACTGGTGGTGGCCTGGGTGAGGGCATGGAGGAGTTACTCATTACATCAGCTGCAGCCAAAGGAATTTGGAAGCTGTCAGTGGAAATACCAACCCCAGGAACACTAAGCAGGAACACTATTAACAATGAAAGCCCTGGAAACTTCACAATAACTTCAAAGCCTGGAGTACATGCAGCCATGGGACAAATATTTGTCCATAAATACACTCCCTTTCAAGCAAAGGCTCTCTTCACTGACTTCAGTAAGCACTGGATCTGATATAAAGTGATCTGGCTAAAAGGCATGTAAATGCAGCTGTCATTTTGAAAACCATTAATCCATTTGATTTGCCATTTGGGCTGCTTAAATTAATTTGCCATGCTGCTACACCCTTGCAGAGCCCACACACTCCTGTGTAAGTATCTGTTCCTGACACCACAGCAAAGCACCGATTACGACACCGTGTTAATGGTATACATGCAATTTAAAGTTTATAGCAATGTGTGGCTCTCTAAATACTACTTTTTTCAAAAAAACTCTATTAAATTCCATAATCGAATGAATGCATGTAAACACACTAGAAATTTTCCTACATATATCAAGCTTTTGATTTTTCCTCATAAACTGGGGAGAGGTGGAAGGGATGGGGCTCTTTTCCCCTGTAATCCTGTTTAAGAAGGCCTTATCAATGTTTAACCTGATTCACCCCTCCCAGACAATGGAAAAAGCACTTAAACTCCATCCAGTAGTTGTTTTTTCCCCCAGATCCCCTGTGAAAATATGAGAGACTTGCTTTTTTACCGAGAAGGTTTGTGGGCCCAGCGACAGCTCTTGCCGCCCCATTAAGTGCATCAGTACCGGGCGATGTCTGTGCGGGACCGATCTGGGTTCTCACCCATTATGCCTTTGCCTGGCCACAAATCCAGAGGAACATGTGGAGGGTGACCCAAGCAGGTCCCACTGTGGGGGGCTGCAGGTGACAGGAGCTCCCCCACCCAAACTCAGCTCCCCAGGCTGGGCACTCAAGGTCAGGGAGGGGGCTGGAGAACATGAAAACTGAGGCTGGGTTTGAAAACTCTGCTCATAACAATAGGTTCTGATTGCGTAAGGCAGCCAGCAGCTTGTGTGTGTGACCCAGGAAGCCAGACCCACATCTTCAGAAAGCAGCTTAACCTTGAAAGCTCTGCTTACCTCACACACACACACACACACACACACACACACACAAAGCCGTTTATTCAGAAAGTGGTAATTAATTTTCTACAGAGGCTGAAATCGCTCTGCCTAAAGCAAAATCCTTCTGACATTATTAAATGTCACAGTGCAGTTAAAGCACAATTATAAACTAATTCACAGAATAAATCTCATTAGTTTCCTGAGGCCTTATGAATAAACTCAAAGAAAAACGTTACCATATTTGACTTTCATCTTGGCTTTCCCGAACAGATATACAATCAAAAAGCATAACATTTTAATAATTACAGATGATTAAAAACAGATAGTTTGGAGAAACAGCTAGGTGAGACAGAGAGCTGAGTGCATGCAGCACACGAGCGATGGAGAAGTGCTCCGCCTTCACCAGCTCTTCAACGCTCAATCTGAAACTGAAGAATAAATCTAAGAAAAGAAAATGTGATGAGATTTGAGAGCTCGTCCAACCCAGTGGAGCCTGCAGTGACCAGATTACAGTGTGGTGAAATATAACTGGGCATAACCCATGGCATCTCCTGGACCACCCGGCACGTGTTTGTGCGTTCAGCTGTGGGTGCGCTAGGGTGCAGCCTGGCTATGAGCTTCCTTCCCCCATCAGCCGGGTGTCAGCTCTGCTCCAGAGGCTGTGGGACTGAATTAGTTCGCTGCAGGAATCCAGGAAAACAAGCTCCATTCCTCATTAGCAGCACAGAAAACAAATGCAGCGGGAGCAGGCAGTGATTGCACACAAAGGGATGGGAGAAGAATTTGGTTGGTTGAACTTTATAAGAAGGTGTTTTGGTAGTTTGAAACCTGGGTGTTTGGGTGTTCCTAAAGTTGTAATAAAATCAATAAAAATTTGTGAAGCCTTTCTATTCTTGCCATTTACAGTTGTCTTAGAATTTCCTCACATTTTTTCTGTGTTTTACAGAGCTCACAGGGGCGCCAGAAAGAGTGCAGGGACTAGGTGGGGTCTGAGACACACAACACCTTAGCTGTTCCTGTGCTTGCCCTCTGTGCATGGCTTTCACCTCTACACCAAGCCACCGAAGTCAAAAATTTCCATGGGGACAGGTGCTGGGCTGAATCCAGATTGTTATCTCCTTAATAGATAAATTAAATTCTGCTGGAAAATTAGGATGGCTGAAAGTGGCCACTAAAGGCAAAAACTTGCCCTGCTGAGCTGATGACAAGGGATTTATTCTCCTCCAGCCTTTCAGACTGACTCTTTCAGGAGCTAAACTAACGCAGCAAAAACACATTTATTGGGCAATTCACAAAGTGTAAAGGCATGTGATCTCCCTGTTGGATTCCATTTCAAAGGAATAATTTCCTCCTCCTCAGTAACAGATCCACACGCCTTGCTGCCTCTCTTTGTTTAAATAGGGATGAACCTTCTGGGCCTGGGAGTTTGGCTTTGATTCAATTACTGCTGCAGGCTAAGCAGCTTATCCACAGCTTAGCTGGAGCAGAGATCCAGCTGGCCCACAAAGCCCAGGTGACAATGGAAGTCTGGAGCAGAACGTATGGATCCAAAACGTGGTTATCCACCCCAAAAGATGAATGCCACTGGAGAATAGCAAGGGGGACTAAACCACCACAATGAGGGGTAGAAGGTGGGATTTGAGTCCCCAGTTGTGTTACAGGCTGCACAGAGAAATGATGGAGAACTCCATTCTCCAAAACAGCTCAGCATTCATCTCAAACCTATTCCTCAATATTGTCTTACATATCTGTTCCCAGAGAATTGTCACCCCAGTAATGCATATATAGGACCCACCTATGAAACTAGACAAATAAAAATGCAGCAATTCCAATTTCACTTTTATAAGAGTGCAAACACAGACCTGCCAGACCTTTCCAGAGCCCCCATGGCCACAAATATTGGACTTGGCGATTTACATCAGCAGAAAACCTGCCTGGTCCCATAACAGCCACTGCAGAGAAGTTTAAATTCCTAATTATGGGATGATCATAAACCACTAGCACCTGCAAACATAACCCAAAACAAATAAAGAGAGGGTGGAATAGTTCCCTAAATAAATACTATACCAAAGACTTACATACTGCAGTAAAGAGAACATGTTTAATACCACCCTGTTAAGTGGAATAGTAACATTTATTTTTGCACCATCATTACAGCATTATTTATATCACAATGAAATGCAAAGGTTTCCTTTCCTAGCTTTTCTCTGTGTGTTCCTTTCCCCTTGCACTGCTGTGGTCAGTGTGTTATATTTAGTTTACTGCACAGAAGAAAACCACCACACAGTGGGAAATAATCACAACATTTGTTTAAATCACATTGGATACAAGAGGGAGAAGGCATATAAACCAGTTTTATTACACAGAGACTACAGTCTCCTGTGGCATCCTGCTTCCCAGACTTGTATTAGGACATGTATCCTAATACATGGATAACTTAAGGGATCAAAATAAGAACAGAAAGGTTTAAAAAGTTTGGGTTTTTTTTTAAAAAAAGTCAATTCATGTGTTAAGGGAAGTGTAAAAATGAGAAGGAAATTTAGTGAGGACTTAAATATTTTTCTTTTTTGCAAAAGAAGAAGATAAACAGTCACTCCACGACACAGAACCTGAAAATAACTGTAACTAAAAGACCAAAGAACCATGGCAAGAAGATGAATTCACTCATCCAAAGAGAAACCTCAGAGAATAGAAATCTTCAGAGCTCTAGGAACACACTGGCCACGTTAACATCACCCTAAATATCTCTGTTGTTTTGGGGAACTGAATCAAGTTCAGCAGGCAACTTTTTCATGTTACATTCACACTTGGTCCTGGACTCAACTCATCTAAATTAGGGAGCTGCACATGATAGGTTGAGTCAACAGCAGATGATGAGAAAGGCAATTCCTGGGTGATCAGATCCGACGTAGGAGTGTATGAAGCAAGGCAGGCTGCATTCATGCCTAATATCAGGTGGGGTGAATTTAATCTTAGTCCTTGTCTGGGACAACCAATTTTTGTGATATGAGAAATTGGTTATCATTCAGGCCAAAGAGCAGTGGTTTTAATGGATGAAGCTACAGCTCTGGTTTACCTCAGTGGGACTGTTGCAATCACCTTTAAGTAGGCAGATAGATCCTATGAATCAAAATCTAATCATTTTAACGATGATAAAAAGATAGGAAAACACACTTGGCAACAGAGAGGGAAGTGAGCACCATCTCAGTGAGCTGCTAGAACAAGGGGGAAGCTGCATTTGTTTGTATTTGCTTCCTCCTGCAGCAATTCCCTCTGCAGATCTTAGTGACTCCTTCCCAGAGATGTGCCATAAGAGCTGCACCACATCACTCAGCAAGTGTCACGTTGTGGGAAGGGCACCAGTGTCCATTAGAGAGCCATAAGCAGACTTTTTACAATGAGCTTGTTGCAAAGGAGCCTAGCTGGGTGTTTGCAAGAGGAGTACTGATGTCTCTGCTGTTGCTGGGAAAATCTGCTACGTTCATGAAGACGTTTCTACACCAATAAATCCTCTGCCAGCAAGAGGCCTGGGAAAGATTCACAGATCTTGTAACTCTTTTGTAATCCTTTGTAATCTCTTTAGGAACATGACCTGCTTACAAGGATGTGCAGCTCTTGGGTTCTGCAAAAATATTCCCAATGATTCTGGACCACAGAACCCAAGGGTTTGGGTCACTTTCTGTGGGGCTGAGAAAACAGCAACGATGCAGCAGGTGCAGCAGCTGCAGTGCACAGCAATGCAGCTGTGAGAAGGACCATGTCCTCCAACCCAGCAATATTTACACCTCCACAACCCCAATCAGATGCTGCTTGTGCCCTGCCATTCTACCAGCTGCAAGGAGGGGATGGTTCTTTGGCAAGGAGTTCTCAAGGCAGGGCTCTCTGCACTGGGAAGCTGTGCTAAGCCTTCTGGATCTTCACATCTGGAATTTAATTAGTAATTTCAACACCTCTGTTGATGTGGCATAGGGGTTTGTATGCTCCCTACCTCAAAAGGCAACTGGGCAACCTGGGAAAGGTCAATGTTTCAGGGAATTAGACCCAATCTCACAAAGTTTCCCTGTGTTTTAAGGACCTAGGACACTGGTCTCCAGGGAACAACCAGAAGAACAGTATAAGATCTTTTCTCCTTCCAGACACCCCTCAGATAACCACATAATATCTCTCCAGCCACTCAGGACGTATCTGTGAGCAAAGTTTGCACTTTGTTAACAATACTGCATTAATAAAGATCAAGATACTGTGGGTAGGAAGGTCATTCCTACTGGTTTAAGTTGGAGATGAAAGTCCTGTACTGGAATGTGTACAGGCTGACCTCATTTGTCATGTTAGTATTTTCACTCACATAAATGTATCTTTTGGAAAAACAAAACAAAAACAGAGAAACTTTGTTACAACCTAAACCCACACGAAATGAGCAAGAGTCTGGGAATTGACCAACCTCAGCTGCTGGTGGGGCTGAACAAAGGGCCCTCAAAGATACAGGGAAAATAAAAACCTGCTCTGAGCTGTGAAAGTATTAGAAAGAAATGTGGTTAAACTCCAGCCCCAGCTTTAGAAGTTTGATTTGGTTTTTGCCTATATTTTCCAAGCCTGATGGAAAACCAGTTAATTGACTTTCTGATGGGCAGAACAGCATCAACTGAGCAGCCAGCCCCAAAGCTGCAGCCAGGTTGGTGCAGCTGCACCTCACCGAACAGGCACAGTTCTCTCTCTTGCAAAAAACTTAACAGCCATGAACTGAACTCCAGTCAGCTCTCTCATAAATAATTTTGTTAATAAGCAGACGTTAATTATATTCACTGGGCTACTACTTCCCCCCATTTCCCAAGTTTCTTATCAGTCAAATGAACCAAGGTCAGAGATGTACCAAACGAACGATGCCTGGAGCAGATAACTCAGAAGTCAGTGGTGCTTAGAGACTAACAATTAAGGTCTGATCTTTTGTGTTAATGGACACTTTAAACAGCAACAGTCCACAGTCTCACTCATCTTTATATGAAGGAATTAACTTCCCAAACCATCTTCAGGGACCCTTACAATACAAATACTCGTAGCTATGTTCTGTGGAGCAAGGTGGTAGCAGTCAGTTTAAAAAAATCCCAACAAACCAAAACCCAACAATACAAACCAAACACAAAACACAACTACTACTACGTGTGTTCCTTCCCAAACTTTTTAAAAACAGGAGTATAAGTGCTATGCAAGGTGTTCTTCAGAGCTAGGCTCTACTGGATCTTCTCTGGTTTCAGAAATGATTTAAACTCTGAAAGATGCAAGAGGACATTACCAACCTTGGTCCTTACCCACCAAGTCCTTACTCACACAGCAGAACTGGTCCTTACACAGCAGAACTGGTCCTTACTCACACAGCAGAACTCCCCTCGAGTAAACTTAGCATTTAATATGGCTTAACTTCCTCATCAGAGCACACGTGTGCAGGCTTCGGAAACATGAAGTAAGGCTTTACCTATACCTCTGATACACTCTGGGGTAGTCTGAGGCTTGGCATCTGTGGGGGAGCCATGGGAGAAGCCCTCAAATCCACTTTCTGCAATATAAAGACAGACATTTTTAGTATGCAGGGAAGCAGCAAGTGATGGAGCAGAAATTAAACTGTCTGTATCTGTGAACATCCACACTGGCCATTAGCTATGGCAGATAAAGCCATCCTTACAAACCAGGCTCTGTGGAAGAGAGGTATAGCCACGTGTGCCTGTAACGAAGCGCTTTTGGTTTGCACAACACTAAGCTGGACAACCCCCCTCTGAGACTTTATGGGTTGGGCTAGAAATGATTCAAGAGGTTCCGTGGTCCCTCCCAGTACACCTGCAGTGTCTGTCTCTAATGGAGTTAATTCAGGGAGGTAAAAAGAAAGCAGATTCAAGTCTCCAGGCTGCTTTGCTGGATCCCATTGGTTCACATCACCAAAAGCACACACCCACTTGCTATGGCAATTTGCAATACACATGAATGTACCATTATACAGGAGAAATCATGAACATGGGGAGCCGTGACTCAGCGATGCCTGCTATAGACCTGTCCTCTTAGGGATCCTATTAAGAACTTCGCAGAAATCCAATAATCATTTTTAAGGAATCAAAATACAGGCTATTCCTGCAGGCTTTCTTTTCCCTGGTTCTCTTCCACATGACAAATTCAGTTACTCAAGAGGCACATCCGACAGACATCTGAGCTTCGGATGCTGGGCTGCAATCACCGGCGCTGGACACAGTCTAAGCATCTACATCTCAGTGTACCAAAGTGTGTAGTCTTAAACTGTTTATCACCAAATAGCTGGATGTGGATTCTCCTGGGGAACAGACCCTGGCAGCTTTTACCTGTTGTTGGCAGAAATCAGCTCCCAAGTTCTTCACTGAGGGACGCGCACAATGCCCGCCTGATTGCTGTCCTCCAGATCAGTCCTTGAGGTGCTGAGCATGTCCTTGACTGCCACAAATTCACTGGGAAATGAGCAGATGCAGAAAGTCAGTGACATTTGGATTTCTCTCCACCGTCTTTAGCTGAGAAAAGGTTCCAGGAGGAAAGGCACTGCCGGCACCAAGAGGCTTGGGAGCGTGTTGGTTCAACAGGGTAAGGAAAGCCAGCATTTCTTTATGCTGTAAAATCTGGTTTTGTAGAAAAATCAAGAAGCTGTTGGCTCTGGTGCAGCCAATTCAGCATTTTACACATGCAGAAAGGAAAAAGCCAGCACCAAAAAAAAACCCCACAAACCCATCCAGAGCTTTCAAAACATGCTCTTTTGTTATCTCAAACAACCTTCGCGGGAGCCAAAGACCCGCAGCACACATCGGGCAGATGTGCATTGCAGCACAGAGCAGATTGCATATTTTCAAGCTGCTGGTTTCCATCTGATTTAATATTCAGATCCGTTGGCATCCACCAGCGGCTGAGAATGAAGGCCTTCCAGAAACTCGACTTTTCAAGGCATCAAAGAATTGTTCGTGTGCAACAAAACAGAAAAAGCATATGGGGGCAGCACGCCAGGGCCCTGCCAGTGATTCCCCCTTCCAACATTTCTGAAGCACAACTGGAATAGTATTTGAAATAAGGGGTGTGGGAAGCAAAGGTTTGTACATCATCTGTGAGCTTACAGGTGCAAAGCAGGAATCCTGCTCCAGGAAAGGACTGTCCTGAACTTTGTACAGCTGCGAGCAGAGCCCAGCTGCTCAGAGCAGGGAAGAAATCCCACACACTCAGATTCCTCTCATTACAAAAGCATTACATCAGCCTCAAGTCGGATTTAGAATGTAAAGGTTATCCCGTGCACAGCCATATGTAAGTCAAAATGCACCATGAACATATATGATGGTATCAGTTTTATTCAGGGTGACATTTTTCACCGTGCTCTGGTAATTAGATTAAGTTTTGGGATACAGCTGTCTCCTGCAATTGAAAATTCTCCCAAAGCTGTCATTTACAGAAGGCACTCCTCCATATTTCCCATGTGGTCCTTCATGCTTGTAATTTGAATAAATAAAGCTCCTAAACTCACTTCCAGCCACAAAGTGATTTGAAAATTATCACTCTGATCATGCAAAGTCTCTCCTGATTCTAACGAGCTGTCAAGGTTTTGAAACAGGCAGTGAAAGGAAGGTCATTAGTGAGGGCAAGGAAATAAAAAGCTGAGGAACAGATTTTCATGCTGATGGGAAGTGGAGGAAAATCAGACGTTCTCTCTCTCCTGTTTTTCTCCACGCTATGAAAATGCTGCTTTGATTCCTTCCAGGAGGTGTTGTCAAAACACTAAGGCTTTGATAGGATGTAAAAGGAGAGATGATCCAAGGTATGAGGTGCACCTGCTTTCAGCCAAAAGAGTTAATACTTTACAATAATAAAATACAAGCCCTTTACAGTAATAAAATACAATTCACAAACAGAAAAAGTAGTGTCCTGGGTGGGAGATGCTTTATAAAGTGAAAACGATGCTGTAAGGAGGTAGAACACCATGTTCCACTTTTTAGTAAGACGTTCCCAAATGTTCAGGCAAAGGCTTTGCCATGTAAACCAAGCCTAAGTAGCTTCCCTGATGTAGAACAGACAGTGATAGCAGAGAGATCTGGAACCTGATTAATAACCCCAGTACTAACCCACATCTTACTCCCCCTGTACAGACACCAGGCTGCCCGTAGATCGATTCAGATACACATTCACATCTTCATCCTTCTGGAATGCATCCAGAGTTTCTGCTGTCAGCAAAGCCTGATGCTGAATGTCAAACCAAATGTTTCACCTTACACCAGCAGAGCCACCCAAACAGCTCTATAAAGAGCAGAGACAGCAGCTGCTGCCTTGTGCTCTCCACGGGGCACTATAACTAGAGACTCTCCCTGGCAGCGTGCAGCGGCCGCGGCGTTACATTACTTTGTGCAGCTGAACACTGTGGATATAAAGAACCCAAGACACAACCTTCAGACACATATCACAGATAAATAAATTGCCTTTGACATTCTCCATTCCTCTTACACTTCCAAAGACAGGCTGGATGTTGGAGCATTATGAATTTTCCCAGAGATGTTCAAGCTAATTTAATAGGAATAATCTGTTTATTATCATACATGTAGCTCCAGCCCATCAATTGTGGAGCGGCTGTGGCAAGGCTGCTCCCTTGGGTACCAGAACAGCTAAGCCACAGCCGGCGCTTCACGCACACTTGTTGGCTAATTATGCAGCAGATCTCAGCAAGAAGCCGTATTCCCAGAGGACCTTAGACTTGAAAAGAATGAATAGGAAGAGAGTCTATGTTTAACCTGTACCAAGTAGGTGCTGAAGAGGAACAGTAACACAGAAGGTCCTTTTGATAGCAGAGACAGGACCTAGAGAGAGGATGCCAAACTTCAGCAAAGGATAAAGGCAGAAAAGAGACAACAAAACATACTGGTACAATCCATCCCAGGGTTGAAGACCTCTGGTTAGAGTGCGTCCCAGGGTGGCTGCAGGGTAATTCTTATGCCCACATTAATAGGTGAGGCCCTGTTGTGTCCCTGGGACTGGAATGCAATGGGTATGAGCTCCTAACCTCAGATGAGAATCCAACTCACACTTCCAGCTTACTCAGTGGATCCGTGGACATGTAGGTAGATACAACAAGGGTATTTCTACATGTGTATGATTTAGGAATAGCTGGCAGAAAAAATGCCTGAGACACGGAGACATCCAAGCTAGGAACTCTTTTCTTTCAAGAATATAAGCATTTAAGAAACCCAGAGAGACAGAATTTCAATGCAATTTTCACAGCTGAGGCTTTTGAGTTATTTTTAAACCTTTGTCTAGGTGCCCTGTTGGTATCACACAGAAACCCTGTAGGAGAATGTCAATTTAGTGCCTCAATCATAAAAGTCAACCCTTCTCTTAGCACCGTGCAGAGTCAGACTCAGAGTGTTTCCATCTTTACTGCACCACCCAAGCACAGACAGCTGCCTCCAGAGTCCATGAAACTTGAGGATCAAAAAACTACCCAATGGATGAAGTAATATGAATGGATGCAGCTAAAAACTATCCAAGGAGGAGACATCAAAAAAAGGAACTGATCCAACCTAGCCAAACAGAAGCATCATATTTGGATTGAAAGAATGGGATGGAGATATATGGGGGGGGGGAGAGGGGAAAGGCTGTAATATGATTATTGATTTCACTGAAGTCAGTAGGCTGCAGTGATTGCCAGCTACACACATCACAGTAGGACAGCACAATACACGTCACGAGCTGGCAAACAGATCTCACATCCCCTGAGAAAGGAGCATCAGGGTCGCCTGCTGCAAACACCAGCATCCTTCCTCTGCAGCTGGCCAAGGCTGAGGAAAACTCAAGGGGATGTCTGAAGAGGAAGGGACTGCTCCAAAGGCTGTCAGGGCAAGAGAAAGTATAAACCTACACCAGTTCCTGCAAGGCACTGGGAGGAGAAGCACATAACTGGAGCATGGGACCGCACAGGAATGTTTAAACAACTCAGCCACACAGGGCTGAGATGTACAGGCACACTGAGAACCATGGAGTTTAATTTCCTGTTAAATGATACTGTTTTATAAACAAGGTTCTGTACAGTTCATCTTTTTTTGTTAGTGGATAATAAACTGGAATGGATAGTTAGGAGATAATTAGCAAGAGTGCTTTTACAGTTAATTGGCAAGACTTATTTTCCTCTGCACAATGCCAGGTGCTATCTGAAGTGCTCATCTTCTGCGGCACTTCAATCAGGCGCTGCGCAGAGCCCAGCAGATGATCCCCAGCCAGCACAGGCATGCAGACAAAGGAAGGAATAAAACCACAGATCTATTCAGTTTGGACCAAAACCAGAGGCACGTGAGGGGCTCTTAACCTCCCTGAAAGATTCAACATAATCAGTCTGGTTTTGATTCTGTCAATGAAATTGTCACATAAGCTCACTACAAAAAACGAATGAGCATCAGCAAAATAGAAATCAGGAACTGAAAATTAATAGAAGTTTCATTGCTGGGTAAAGTTCCCAGCTCTGGGTGCTGTCAAACGCTTAGGAGTGATTAATTTTCACACTTCAGGAGATTACAGAAGGTTTTGGGTTTTTTCATAACATTCTTCACCGCCTTAAACCTTGTGAAATTATTTATAACCACGGAAAGAATATACATCATTTTTATTCTGATCTGATATTATACTGCAATGGCTTCTCACTAATCTGCGTAACAGTACAAACCTTAGGATCCCTCAACTTTGCTTTCCCATCACTTATTTAAAGTGATTTACTTCTTTCTTCCCCCCACCCACCCTTTTATTTTTCTTTTTTTCAGACCCCTAATTAACGCTAACAAACTGCTTTCATACAATTTTCCAAGGCAGAAGGGCAGCCAGCAAATTCCTAGCAGGGCTGAAATTGCATCAGTTAAGTATGGCTGAAGTTTCTGCCAGCATTACAAAAAGAGAAGTAGCTACATCAGGTAACAAATACTCTCTGTATAATGCAAATACTTTTATGAATATGATGACAGACCAGTTCATTAAAGAGCACATACCATCAGACAAATTTAAAGCACTAAGGTCTAATTGCCTTGCACACAGCAAATTTTCAGGATATAAAAGCCACCTTCTTTTCAAAAGACATATTTAAAGCTTCCAAGTTCAAGGTTTGGATTTAAATCTGTGTGTTCTACTCAACACCTTGCCACTGACCTTAAAAAAATGAGGCACCACAGGAGAATCCAGACACAGGGGCCTCAAGCAGATTTCCACCATTTCCATCAACCCAAAATATTTCCCTCCCTCCCAGAGCCCCTTTTCTCCAGTAACTCAGGAGTCAGCAGCCTGCTGGGGCATTTCGCAGTTCTGTCAGCCCAATGCAGAGAGGCTCCTGCAGATGTCAAGCAACAGAGCAGTTACTTAATTATCCTGCCAGTTTTAGCAGATATTTGATACAATCAGTCATAATATAAATTACTTCTACAGGGAGCATGAGCACTCCATCTAAAATATCCCAGTGTACAACCAGCAGCAGTTCCCAATTATTAAGTGCAAATGTAGGAGGGTACTTAACTGCAATTAGCAGTACCATATTAGGGTTGGGGTTGTTTCCTTAGTTTGTGTTTATTTTTAAGATATTAGAGCTTAATGTATGTCTAATATGTGAAATGTGGTTTTGAGTGAAGTTTAGAGAGGGAGGAAATCCCCAAGTAAATCATCCAGATTAGTCACAACTCTTGAGAGAGAAAATTACACGTCATCAATCTGCCTCCCAGCTCCAAGGGAAAGACAACTTCTGCTCTACAGCAGCAGCACGTTGGTTCTATCAGAGGGGATTGTGTTGGTTTGTTCTAACTACTAAGAAGCTGGTGAAAGTGGGGGTGGAAAACAAAATAAATAATCTTCATAAAGCTCTTTTTTTCCCCAATTTTTTCTAAGTAACGATTTAGAGTATAATACTGCTTGATTAGATTGACAGTTAACTCCAAAATACAACCAAACTCCACAGAAAAAGACAGGGAAAGTATAAATTTTTATTTCCCTACTCTGAAATCTGAAAATGGCAGAAATTAAATTTGGCAAATTTTTTGAGTACATCTTAGCTGCACATGCTGTTATTAACTTCTTAGAAAACATTGATCAGGATGTAACCAAACAAAACCACTTTGGAACAGGCTGTTCAGGCCTTTCTATCGTGAGCTCAAATCAGGCCAGTGTTCTGACAGTAAGTATGGTGAAACTGAGGAACTAAAGAAGGCTTCTTTCTCCCCTCCCCACATCAGTGTCCAGAACTCTTTTTCCCTTCCTCATTATTTTTTCCCTTTAAATCGCTAATTGCTTTGGACAAATCACTGCTCTTGCTTGAGTTAACATTTACATATGCATCTGCAGGCTCTTCTCAGAGGGGTATGTCACCCCTCAGCAGGCACATGCTGTCTCCCACCCCCTTTCACCCACCTCAGCAAGAGCTCAAGACCTCAGCACGTGGCTTAAATGAGTAGACTTTTCTAGAGCAAAACCGCTGGGTGAAGAGACACCACCCCACGGCTCAGCTACACGCTCTCCTGGGGACAGGGGCTGAACTGGATATTTTATGGAGGTGCGGCACCGTTTGGTGCCAGAAGTTCTGGTCATCAGGCTGCGTTTCCCTTCCTCGTCTCTCACTCCAGATTTTCACTTCCCTGGCTCCCCGTGCACAGCCAGTTGCAGTAACCAGCTCCAGGCAGATTCACGCTGCTGTCGCAGAACAGTCGTATCAAGCTGATTCCAAATCAAAGGAGAGAAACATGTATTAGATATCTGATTTTTAACAGCGCCCAGCAGACAAGTGGTGCGCTCGTGTTGTGCTCTATGTAGGTCAGAATGTGAGAGAGACATGTGGCCAGGACCCATTCTGCCTGAGCCTACATCACTCCTTGTAAGCAGTTGCGTTACCTGACGCACACGTAGGGGCTTTGTTCTCCCTACATGTGCGTGGGCACTGCGTAGCAGGGCAAACGCTTCACGCTGCAGCAAGGCTGAGACAGAAAAACCCCTCAAACCCCTGCAGATTTAGAAAGCAGTAACAAAATAGGCGAATATAGATGGAAATAAAGTCCTACCCGATCTAACACATCCTGTAATGACTCTATGCAAGTCAATCCATCGCCTGGGCATTTGCAGGCAAGGCTTCCTGTACCAACTCACGCTGTGCACTGCAGAGCGTGGCACTAAGCGGGCAGGGACCCTGGGACAAACCCAAAGCCCACTGGCCAGAGATCCCTGCTAACACAGTACCACTGCCACAGCTTCCTGGCGGGGTGCGGGAAGCAGGGGACGATCAATCTGTCACTGGCCCTTTTGAAACCAACCCCACACTTAACTTCAGTCAGAAGTTATCACCAGGATCAATTCAGGAGTTACTGAGCCCAATTCTAGCACCCGCTTTACAAGCAGGATTAAAGCACAGGAGGCTGTAGCATCCTTAAAAACCCAGGTCTGTGAAACTAATCCTGCCAAGGCACTGGGTCCACTGCGGCGGGCGAGGGTAACCACGTGCTTCAATGTTTATGGGACTGAGCCCCGAGACTGTGAGATAGATCTCACCTCTAATTAAAACAGATCTAAAATGCATCTACAGCCTTCCACACCACAGCAATGGTTGAGGCTGTCACCGGCTTGAATTTGGCTCGCATTCCCAAAACCCTGCAATAACTTTAGAGCTGGGCACTTAATGGGAATCATTTCTCCCCCAGGAGCAATGTGTTCGTGACTCTCCGAGCTGCTGATTTGCATTTAGACTGCAAGGAAAAAAAAAAGCTTCTGTGCAACAGTCGTCTCCCAGTTCTTCACCACTTGAATATTTCTGCCCTAATTAATGTCACTTAATGTAAAATATTATTGGGTATTCCGCAGAGTGGCTATAAATTATTTACTTGTAAAACATGTTGACTTTTCATGAGTTGTTTGTACAGTAAGCACTGCTCCATCTAAACTGTAGGGGGAGAGAGAAATCAATCATTTGTAATAATACCCAATAGAAGGTTTACCACATGTTATATCAATTTTTATGTCTGACACAAATAGCTGCAGCCATTACTTTGGATTTTTATTTTCTGAAGGGAATTAGAAATTCACTGTTACCTTCTGCTTCTCTCACGCTGCCTGGGAAATAACACAATTTAAAGGTGTTCGGAGCCTTTTCTATCCACTAATTAAGGCGGCGCATTAATAAAACACCATTTTAGAATATTCATTAAGCACACGGTCTATATGAAGCGAAAAGCTAATTTGTATGTAACTTAATGAACCCAGCATAGAACAACGATATAGCAGCGAGTTAATGAAATGCTTTTCAAAAAAAAAAATCACATTTAAACTTCCTGCTCCTTCCAGCTCCTCTGCATTTGGAACTGCCTTTTGCACAAGTTAAAGTTTGAGATATTGATTGCTTTCAGTGAGCTAATTAGTTCTCCTACTGGTATGACTTAGTTCTGTCACTGACAGGTATCTGCAAGACACCTTTAGCTCGAATAAATAACTGAGAAGCAGAGGTTTCTTGGCTGGCCAAGTGTTCCTGATCTTTTTCCTTTGGGTATTTTTGCTCCCTGGATTTTTCTGCACCTACAGTAAAACTCTCTGGATAAGCATAAACCTGCCAGCATAACTCGATGGATTTAAGGATTTCCCCCAGTAGCAAGATGGTGTTTGGCTCTGACGGATGATCTGTGCTGAGTGATAGATCTGAGGCTGTTCTTCTTACAGATATTAAGGCTGTCACTCGCCTTGGGCAGCGTTGACCATCTGAATACCTAAAAGATCATCTAAAGCTCTAGTAGCAGGACGGTGTTTGACAAGTCTGCTCTTCAGGCACAAGGAGACCTTCTGGTGCAAGGATGAAGTTCATCTCTCCTGAAGGCAGGGCACCCAGGGAATGGGACAGAGGACAGGGAAGAGCAAAGGAAACCAGTATGAGCCTCACCACACTGCATCAAGCCAGCTTCTGAAACCCCAGCACACACCGGTGCATACATACACAGACTGTCTCACCAGTGTTCTGTTTGCACGGGGGACAGGACAGGAAAATCACTATTGGAAAAACAACTTAAAGGAATAGATTTGAATTGTGAAGATAAGATTCTTCTCTCCTCCCAGTTTAGGCTTGTGAAAGGCTTTTAGACTGCCCTTGCAACACAGTTGTCCTCCACCAGACCCAGCAGAAGTCTGACTGTGGGAGTGCTCAGTGTAGTGCCGCACTGCCCACCCAGAGCTCCCATTCCCCCCAAAATGCCTTCTTCAGGCCATGCAATGGGCAAAGTGCCTCCGTTGAATCTCCAGTGACCAGTGTGTACAAAGGACCTGCCTGCAACACATGGAGCATCTTCTGTCTCTCCATCTTCCCTCATTCCACAGTACATTGGAGGTCCCATTTTTGGTGAAGTAAAAGAGCAACAAAACCTGATGCTGAAACTGTAACTGAAGCCTTGGAACTCCTAAAGAAGCTTTCCAGTTACTTGGGACTATTTTGGAAGGATCCTCAAGCTCAGGTAGCATATTTTCTCTGACGTTCGGCACAGGTTTAGAAGAGCTTCTTGCCTCCATCACTGCTTAAAGCAACATTTGAGCCAAGTTTCCCCAACATTTTCCACTTTCCCAGCAAAGTTTTAGAGGACTTAAGTGACTGCAGCATGACTAGCATCGAACCACAAACGTGTGTCTGATAAATAGTAGTTCAGACTCTCTTCTCAAAAATTAATGAACAATGTCCCTGCAAAAATACAATCTATTCAGAGTGACACTGGGTGGTTATTTTCCTACTCTTACACTGTGCATTCTTCCACTAATTTGCATAACATGATAAATGATTCAGAAATCAATTTCAGCTACAGAAAGTCCAGTTTGCCCATTACTTATTTAAAAAGCATTACAGATATTTAAGTTTCTTATTATAGCCAATTTAATTTATTAGCAAAAGAGCAGCGTCTTAAAGTTTTGATCTATCACAGGTACCAGGAGATAATGGAACACTAGAGGATATTATGACCACAAAACACGGAGAAGAGAAAGGAGTGATTTCCATTTATAGTGGAAAGTAAATATTTGAGGTAATAAACTGGCCACTGTAACTAGGATTGGAATTAGAAATGGAGCAGGAGCAGCAGAGGGATTCCACTCCTAAGGGCCTGGCAGTTATTTATGCACAACCTGTAACTACAGGTTGTAAACAGGGGAAAAACAACCTTGTGGTAAAAGCTGCTTATTGGAGCCAAATCTGGATTCCGATTCTGCCTGCTCCTGTATGAGACTCAGAGTTCTTTGGACTGTCTGTGCTAAAAACCCCTGGCCAGAAAATAGGGATGATATTTCTGTTTGCCCAACTTTCATAGCTCTGCCCCGTTTCAATGTGACATCCCACACAAAACACAACTGTTGCTTTCCACACAGGCAAAGTGAATACATCCCCATCCTTGGAGAAGAATTTTGCATCCTTCATTTGCACTTCCTGTGAAGTGATCATTAGCTTCTCCTAGCAATTAACATGTGATAACTTACCTCAGTTTACTGCCAGTCTCTCTTTAGAGCTTCCTGAAGAGTCTTAAATAATGCCACTAGACAAGAGGACCAGAGGCTGCTGGAGATAGCGCCATGGCCAAGTTGTCCTCCCTTTCAGTGAGAGGAGACTTCAGCATGCAAATGAGCTGAGGGTACCTAAGCAGGTTGAAATGCAGCACAAACCCTCTGCTCCCTGCTGATTTTCTATGCAAATTTTTTCCCAGTCCTAGGTTTTATTTTGCTTTCCTCCTGTATCAGCTACCCAGCTATTCCAGGGATCTGTTCTTACATAGGTACACCTTGGCTTGGCCTCAGAAAAAAGGATGGGCTCATTTCTGTTATCCAACCCTGGGCAACTGACAAGTTACAAAAAAACGTGTTATTTTAATCAAACCACAAAACCAGGTTGAAGCCAACAGCTGTCGTGATGATGGGAAGCTGGGAACCATTATACAATTTACCAAGCATCACTGAGCAGGCTACAACTCAGTACTGTGCTCAGGCAGCTTATTTCCTTTGATGTTCACAGATCCAGTGCCTCATTGCTGATCATCCAAAAACAGCAATTTGCTCTTCCTTTCTTTAAAAACTACACACTGAAAATGAAACGGGGCAAGAAGTCAAAGACAATATATCTCAGTGACTGCTGCAGTCTAACTAAGGAGACATCCTGTGACTCTCTTCTTCCTGATGGGTTTCACTTCAATACAAAGTCCAGCTTATCACGGTTAGTGCTCAGCCATCCTGAGCAGGACTGGGCTGAAATATAATAAAGCATTTATCTTTAGATCTGTATCTCTGGGAGTTAATTCTGGGACCGTCTAGGCTTTCCAATAAATTTTTGTTCTTAACTTTAGGCTTTGAAGTAGTCTTTGTATAGGGAAATGGGACTATTCAGCCTCTGCAAATTAAGGGTTTGGTATGATTGGAAAATTTGTGTTATCTTGTACTTTAATACCATTGCCCTTCTGAGCTGATGCTTGGACACACCGCCTTTTCTGTTTGTGGCTGCTGGGAGCTCTACAAATACAAAACAGGTTTAAAACCAAACCAAACAAACATGAGAAAGCAAAGTGTTTCTGGTTATTTTCCCCCCAGGGTCATGCAGCTGAAAGCTGATGTTTAAGTATTTCACACTCCAGTACTACAGCTCAGCCATGAAAGCATCCTGCCTATATGCTGCTTGTGATAGCAGCATCCTGGGTCCCTTCAGCTCGTGCAGCAAGGAAGGAACAACAGGATTTCGGAGAGTTCTGAATACAGCCCCTAGTCCTTGGTGTCACTACAACACTAAAAATGAGACCCACGGCCAGACATCATCCACTAAACGTGGCACCAACAGCCGAACGACCGAGCTGCCTCCACTTGGCACCCGCCAGGCCCCTAGCACCAACAGAAACTGAGTGTCCTTAAACATCCTCCAGGCTTGTATTTACATGTTCCAGTTTGATATCCACTGCCCAAGGGGCGTAACAACTTTCCTGAATGGAAAGAACCTAACAATGACTGAATCATGGCTTAATGTGGGTTGTGGTCTGCAGAGTGCTGGCACACTGATGTTGCTTTCCTCCTCTAATACCATGGATTAATTCAGAGAAGCTGAAGTTAGCATCTTCTTGGCAAGCTGCCTGTTGGGTTAAACCACGACACAAGCAATCCACAGAGAACCAGTACATCACAAACTTAATTCTTTATTTATGCCGCACGGCTTAGCATAGGAGATTAATTCCATTTCTCCACCTGCCATTCCAGTTAACATAAATCCACAGTAATGCTGATGTCACTATCTGAAACGTTCGTACTTTTTTCTATATCGCTGAAAATAGGTTACTCAATTTCCAGAGCAGGCAGAGACATTAACCTAAAGCCAAATGTCACTCTGTAATTGTTTACATATTGTCAAATACCCATTTATTTCGGGTGCTCTTTGTGGTCCAGCTAATTTTATCATTGAGGTTTATGTGCCTGGCCTGTAGGCAGAAATGAAGAACCTGGCCAGCTGCAGTTTCTCCTCCCATAAATGTCCTTAAAAATACTGATGGGTGTTTTGATTTTATTTCAAGAAAGATTTTTTTTTCCAGGACAGCCAGTAAAACTGAGCTACGCTCAAAGCAGGCTCAGCAAAGGTCTGAGTGACAGGAAGGCCCTTCCCACAGGGTCCCACACTGTCTTTAAGAGAGCAAGCCCCATTTTTCTCCCAGGCAACCACAATGACCCTTTGCCCATCCATTAATTCCAGAGCAGAACAGGCCGTGGGACATTAGACGTGGTATTTTGCTGTTGGTTAGACACCTCATAGTATGAATAGCCCAAAGTCTGCCAAGGTCTCCTCATGGGCTTAATCCAAATCCTTTTTACAATCCAAGAGAGAAGCAACTTTGCGTGTTGAATAGTGTCTACCAGAAGAGGAGCAGGAGGACCTAACCAATAAAATCATGATCTTTCTGTGGACATCCCATGAGCAGACAGCACAGAATTATTTCTTCTTCTTCACTAAGCAGCTTGGGAGCCTGCTCATCTGGAAGAGCTCCTGGGAAGCACCTTAAATTATTCATATACTCTACCAATGCCACTCGAACAAATCTTCTTTCCAGATTCTTATTTATTCTAAAGTTAACACAATCACTGTCTCCTGAATCTTGGCTTTCCAAAACAGCAAGTGTTCTCTCCTGCCAATACACAACTGATGGGCTTCCCACATGGAATGCCCCCAAAGCTCTGGTCTATGGGACTCTCACTAGTCATCACTGGAGTGTTTTGAAAGCACAAATATGGAAGTCAGGGATTACATCAAAGCAAGGCACCGAAGCGCAGACTTTCCAGTAGCAACTCATGGCCCTTAAAACTTATTTTCCACAGTTGCTTTAGGGATAAAACTTCAGCCAGTCAGACATCTGGAAAGGAACTCTGCCAGAGTGAAATCTGCGCAAAATTTCGCATAGTGGCTGCAACCAGCAGCTCCATTTCTGACTTCCAACAGAGATGATATCAGGCATTGATTTTAACTCACACAAGAAAGTACATGTTGAGATGCCTGCAACAAAAGCAACTGATTGTACCTTTCAAAAAAATACCACTTGAAAGGGAAAGAGAAAAGAGCTTGACTTCTCAGCAACGAATGTTATATCTATCATGCTATTAACTTGAAAGATGGAAAAATCATCTTATTGCAAAGTTGCCAACTTTAATCTCTCTGAATTGGTTTGAAATACATCTTTACAGTGAAATGAAATATGTGTTTTTGTGTACAGTAATTTCTAGGCTGGGGGGGTCCTCCCTTCTTTGCCTTTTTTTTCCCCCAGTTGAACTCTCTTCTGGCAATTTACTGCTGTCTCATGATTGCTGAACAAAGGGCACACCATAACATTTGCTGAGCAACTGCAATTCCTAAGAATTAAGTGCTAAAGATTTCTAAATTGTGTATGCTGTTATCCATCACTGGTCCCTTGGCTGCGTTGAACTGGAATGACTGCAGCAAGTGCCAGCATACAGCAAGCTGCTGGAGACCTCCAGCCGTACTCCAGCTTTTCAGTATTTTATCATTTACATAAGCCAGCGAAGGACAAGAAGTAGCTGTGGAAGAGGCTGGGATGATGCTGTTTTACCATGTGAACTGAGGATAAGCGAGGAAGTGGGAAAGAAAAGCAATATCAGGAGCGAGGAGGGCGAAGGCAGAATCCAGCCTGATACCACAGGGATGACACGCAAAGCCAAGGCACCTCTCTGCCAGCCATGTCCTACTGCCACAGCATGAACATCCCTAAAGAGCTGAGAGCAGCTACCTGCCCCAGGAGGCCAAGTCACCTCGACTTTTCCATTATTGAACTTACATCCTTTGAAACTCTGTGTGTCCTTCAAGGTTCAGTTCTTTGTAGTTCCACAGACTGGCCCCATCCCACTAAACCCATTCTCGCACCCACCATAGTGATGATTATATATCTGTGACTGGCTACGATTGATTATGAGGGATGCATCAGTGTGCCAGTCCGTTAGTCAAAATTCTTCCCTGTCCTTGCTGAAAACAGAGCACTTTTTCTCTCCACTTCCCCCAGAAATAAGAAAACAGTGCTTATCATTGAACAAGAGAAACCTTCCCTCATGCCATGCAACCATGTCTCACAAGGATGGGGACATTGATATGAATGGTATATAATACATATAGATATATCTATGAAATATCTCTAAAAATCAACCCCAAAGGCATGAGAAAAGGCTACATGTAGTTCCATAGTCACATGGCTTGCAGCACTATCGGCTCTGTTTTCTGTATGGACTTCCACTTAAAAAATAAAGGCACAGATTAACAGTAAGAAAGTGTCAAACACAGCGGAGTGGTTGGAAAGTAATTTTGCCTAAAGCCTGTATCTTATTGATATTTTAAAATGTCATTCAGAACTCGCAGAGTACATATGGAAAATCCATGGAAACAGCTTTTCTATTCTGGAGAAAGTTAACCCAAATAAAATCGATACAGGGTTTTGATGATCTACTCAGTTATTTTCTCATACATTACAGAGGTTTTTTACACTTGACTGGCACATACAGTAAGTGGGCTTGGTTTTAATTTGGGGTTTCCTCAGTGAGACACCGAACCCGTTATATCTGAGTCTGCTTGCAGGGACAAGAGATCCTCCAGTTCTGGCAGCAGGGATGTGTGGGACTGCTTGGCGTTAGCAAGGAGATGGGGATTTCCCCATCCAAAGGCAAGGGGGCAAAGCCATGGAACTGCAATCCCAGACCCTACTATGTTGCCCCCATATGAGGCTAGATCCCCTCTAAGCATTCCTCACCATTTACCTCCTGCCATGCATCCACGTGAGGACAGAGGTGAGGGTGGCCCAGCAGACATTTCTTAGGTCCCTCCTACAAGAAGAAACTAAAATTACCACCTGCTCCTGCTCCTTCTTCCCCAGCCCATTGCCTAAAGCCCCCTCCCACAACATCTTCCTCTCATCTGCCTAGCATACCCATTTTACAGCTGTGGAAACTGAGGCAGCAATCTCTATTGACCTGGTTGCCTTTAAATTCACTGGCAGCAGAAAGACAGACATCAACTGCCATTCTGCAGTGGCTATTCCTAAATAGATCCATTTTCTTGTTAAGCCCTGTATGAATGCTAAGCCTGCTCAAAAGAGTCTTTATTTACTGTAAGTTATACAAAGAAAATTCCATTTATTTAAGCATTTAATGCTTTGGCTATTCTCAAAGAAAAGGAGGAGCATGCCAGACCAGGACAAGTTTTGGCTTCCTTTTGATGTTTAAATATCAGATCCTGAGATTTTGCTATTTCACTTTTGCAAAGCTCCTTTTATTCAGCCTTCGTTGCTGCCTTAGAAAAGGTGCAAGTTGCCATGGCAATACAAATCTCCATGGCAATGCACCACACAGCAAGACATCACTCTGTCAGCACGGACACAGACCACGAAGCTCACACCCAGTGGGATTACTGGGCAACAGGCAAGGAGATGGTGTTTGTAAACACATCACAGTGTTAATTGGGCTCAGTCTCAAAGGCAGGAGAGGAAGGCGACACAGTCAGGAAAGCAAGGAGCTGGAAAGCAGAATAAGGGGAGAGCTTAAGGGGAAAAGAAAGCCAGCTCCTGGAGTTTGAGACCTCTTCCTAAAGCAAAGTTTGTGTTACTTGAGCCTGTCTAAAGCACAGCTCCGCCTTGAACAGCATAGAGCTTGGCTCTTAATGAACCTTCCTCGCTACCCAGCACTGCCTCAGAATAAATAACTTCTCAGGAAGTTACTGAGAGCAGCCATTCCTCCCCACCAGTTACCTGCAAACCTGCCCTGGTCTGGTCCTCCATCTCTCACATACAATATACCATGGGTTTGGGGGTTTCCCCCCAATAAAAGAAAACTGACTGACAAGGACTCATCTTGCTTTTCCTCCTTGGACTCTCCTTCCAACCTGCAGATTTTCTCCTCCTCCCCAGCACAGCTTGGGGAATGAATATCCTCCCTTCTCCTTTACATCCATGGTGACTCCACCCTACCACATGATCTCTCTTCACATCCCTTGGCCCACTCTCCCCCTAACCCTCCATCCAATACACCCCCTTCTCTCCCAGGGCAGTGGAAATATATTTTATTCTCTCTGTAATCTGACCGCGCTTGTTTCTCTAGCTAATGCCTCATTTCCCCTTCTCTTCTGAATTCCTACAGATTATTTTGATGTTTCTGCCCTCCCACATCAACTGTCTGCATGGAGAGGAACTGCTCCTGATGTCCTTTTCTCTCACTTGTACATCCTGTCCCTGGGGAATCTCATTCAGAAGTACAGACTCGGTTATGCTGACAGCTTGCAGATCCGCCTGTACTCCTGCCTTTTCCCTTAATGAAAATTGCATAGGCTCTAAAGATTAAATCACTGTTGGGATAGGTTTTTCAAAACTGTTCATTCACTGGGAAATAGATTAGCAGATATTTCCCTGCCCATCACCCATCCCTGTGTATAAATTACCCACACTTGTTTTAAATAAATGGCTGGTAAGCACTTAATATGCAACATAAAACCACCTGGGACATGATTTATGACTTACTAATCACTGAGCCCTAGAAATATGGACCAGTGGTTTGCACAAAGAATATCTTACATATCTTTTGTCAATACTGAGTCTAAAACTGCAGGGGAGAAAAAAAACCATGAGGATCCCTATACATCGTCCTCACATTTGAATAAATCCAATCTCTTTCCAGTACTATTTCTCTTTCTAGGCATGGGCAACATTCATTTGCTTAAATATCCTTTCAGTTGCCAGGTACCTGGCCAGTATTTGATCACAGATATAAATAAAGGTATATGTAACATACTGCTGGAAAACATCAGTAAATCTGCCACTGCCTTAACAACTGAAAGCTATGCAGTAGAAGATTGGGTTTTTTCCCTACATCTAGAAAGTCTGGTGGAGTAAAGTAAGCAGGAGCCAAAGGAATTAACCAGAAGCTAAAAACTGAGGAAGAAAGTGAAAGATTAAAACTTGGGAGGGAAATATTTGCTCTACAGTCTTTCTCCTGGAAGATAACAGGCCTTTCCTCAGGTGTGTTAAGGAACACTATATTCATGTCCTGTTATAATTCCACTGCTTTGAATCAGGACAAGATTTCACCACACAACACAGCATGTGCTTAATTCTACCAGCACTAAAAGCAGGACAAACTTAGTCCTTCCTAGCTCACGTTTCTGCATGGTGGAGCCTGTGAAAGCTTCTTGAGAGGTAAGAGAAGTATAAAATATAACAAGCCTAGATGTGAAGTGGTGTTCAGCTTCTCATATAGACAGAAAGCCTCTACCCAGACTATCCTTTGGCTAATTAGTGTGACACACTCAAAGCCCAGCATTAGCAGGACCTCCAAGCTCAACCACGATGTCAACTGCTGTGAAGAAACACACCCATCACAGCCCCAAGGGCTGAGCAGAGAGTGGGGTGGGACCTGCTGCTGGGAAAGGGGAAGAAGGTGAGATTGCACTGTGGAAAAGAAATCACCATCACATTACACCATGAGCTTCCCTGGTTGTGCAGATTCCCAGCTGCTTTGTGAGGCAGAGCAGCAGAACAGCCGAGATGTTGCTGGGAAAGATGTCCCTTCGTGCTGACACACAAGCTCAGTATTTGTAGCAATGTCATTAAAGGCAGTCACATTCTCATTTAGCTTCCCAACGCAGGAGTTTACACAAACACCTCTCATTGCTTTCCTCTGCAGCACTCAGCCATCGAAGTTTCTCTGCTGAACAAGTCCCTGCACGCAGAGCAAATGCCATCAGAGGCAAAGGAGCATCTGCCTAGGGAGGGGCTCAGACCCCTGGGCATGAAGTGTTGGAATCTGAATTATTGGAAACCGTGTTATGACGGTGACGAGGGGCCCAATTAGTGCCAATTGCAGTGGCAGGTTTTGTGACTTGAACAATCATCCACCAGGAGAGGAACTGGGACAAAGCCACTAACGGTCATCTAAAAATAATCAGGTCTCTGAACTTCATTAAAGTCCATTCCTTGAATTCAGGCTCAGTTACATTGGCAACAAGCTGCTGTGGCAGAAGGAATTTAAACCTCACTTGGCCATTTCACACACAGGAAAAGGGCAAACATATATCTAATTGTGCAGGGATACATGCATGCCCAGAATAGCCAACCAGCTTTTATGAGTTCAAATTAAATAGCATCACATCAGCTTCTCTCCCAGTGACATCCTACTAGCCTCAGCAGTACCCCAGCAGCACAACTAGCCCCTACATCAGGCTGTCCTCCTGCTTATTTTCACTGCTAATCTAAAGAAAAATTTTATTATTTCTGTGTGAATAATTGACCCAGAAGAGGAGGAGAATAACTGCACTGCTAAAAGCAAGCAAACCAAGCTTCCCTATGGACCACTACCAAACGTTGTGTTAGATTTGTGGCATATCCTCGCAGGTGAAGGCTGTATGTGGGATTCCTGCCTGCCTTCACACTCATTTTCAGATGAAACAGGCCTCTGGGCACTTAGAATGGGATAAAAACCATATACATGTTTGAAACCGTCCTTCCCAACGTTGTTCTGCACTGCACTGCATGCCTCCCAAAAATAACAACCCTGGATGGGCAGCTCAAGGCACTGGCAGTGCATCCAGAGCCAGCACTGCACCTTCCCCTTCCTTAGATTGTTAAACTACCACAGGACCTGGACTCACCTTAACGAGGGCTAAGGAACCTTCTGATGGTGAGTTACTACACCACCAGCCATCGCTGCTTTCTTTAATCACCAATCCGCTATCAGAGTGCACAAACTGCGGATGTCACCACCCAGCTTTCGTCCCTGCCTTTGGGCCTCTTCCCTCCAAGCTCACCCCTTTTGGGGTGCCCTCAGTTTTGTTTTTCTCCCCACAACTGCACAGCCTGCTCAGTATTTCACACTGATGCTCAAACGAGGCCACAGAGTTTACAACTTCTCCTTCCATTCTGGAGGCCACTGATTCATTGGAAACCTTTCAGCACACGCTGTAGAGCTGTGCCAAAAGGATGGAAAATTATAAATACTGTGAGATTAAATCTATCTTTCACATCCAAGGGAGCTGGTCCTTCTGATACTTTTTGAAGCTCCGTGCTTTAAATTGTGAATTTAGCACTCAAAAATCTATAGCTGGAAGATCCCAGTAATAAAACATGGGTGAAATTGAAATTGAATGGTAAGCAGATGGGTGAAATTGAAATGGTGCTGTGAAACTTTGTTGTGCCCTGGGTGCTCTGTGACTCAGAATGGATTTTGACTGACTGTCACGTGTTTACAGGAGATGTCAAATATTTATTGTACTTTGTCAGTCAGCTTCTGCCAGGTGCCACTTACACACTTCTGTGCTTAGCACACTCGATGCCAGTCCTTTGGTGAGGTTTCCATAAACCATGGTTACGTAATCCACTGTGTATGGCAACCTAACACAAATACAAGTTATAAGGGAGATTTTCCTTCCTCATGTACCTACCTCAACATAATTGAGCTCCAGAAATCTCCCCACACTCTACATGGCTACATATTAAGGCTGTGCTAGCAAGAAAGCACTTTGAGCTTTGATCCCGTCAGCATCGAGCACCCACATCACCCCCTGGCTCTCAACAAGTCAGTCAGAGAGGAGAATTCTGAGAAGCACAGCTATACTTTAACATTAAATAGGGGGGATGTGTTGCTTCTACCTAAAGCTTTGGATCACATAACACTGTGTGGATGAACCGCCCCACCCGACACAGGTTTCCTGGGGTGCAGTGGGTCAGCTCTGAGGGTTCAGCATTTGCACTTGGTGCAAAGGTTGGGGTTTTTTATCCCACAGAAAGGGGACCTTCAATTTAAACTGGAGTTTAATTAAAGTGGAATTTCACATTTCAAATGCAAACGCCACGTTCGATGAAATAGTGTGTGTGCACTATAAACACTAACTAGTGCAAGGCATCCTTGGCAGCCAGGAGTCAAGGGCTTCATAAAGGGGTCGGTCCTGCGAAGTTCCTGACAGAATTAAGGCTATAAATCAGTCAGGCTGTTAATCCTGGACAAGCCTTGCCTGTGTGATTCAGCTCAATAACTTGGATGTTTATTTATTTGATAGAAGTAGGTACATGTTTCCTGGTTCCCAAGTCAATTCCTAATTATTTCCCTACCTGGGAAATAACAAATCAAGAAACAAATGACTGATAAGTAGCTCCCAGATGTAAAAGGTGTAACACAGATATGGATTAACTGCCCTGATGAGGCACTGGGCTCTACAAACACATCAAGGTGAGTTTCAGAGCAGCTTTCTGACACATCTTATGCACACAAGAGCCTGAACAGATTTTATATGGAGGCAAAAAACTCACTTCAGCCAAAGTGAGGAATAACTCCAGCCAGCTAAAGTTAAAAACTACTCTCAACCCAGCCTTAAGTCTGCAAAATCCTCCCAGACTGGTTCTGTAAAGATGCTGAAGTCCTACCTGAGCCTATTTTTGACTCTTACTTTTCAATGCTGCCCAGAATATATGGCCCTGGGCAAGTCACTGAGTCAGTGGTTAAACCTGAAGTGGAAAAACTCCAGTAGTATGTAGGTGTTTGGGCTGATGCCAGGAGAGAACATCACTTCAAGCACCTGTTAAAGCAACAAGAAGCTGCAGTAGTCCCATACAGTTGGGAAACTGGCATCACTAATTGCCTCCCTTTCAATTTGCTGAGAGCAGCATCCACAAGATGAAGCAGCACTTCTTCTGATAATTAAATTATAACAAAGAGTCGACAGACACTTGTGAAATTTACATTTTTATATCAAAGATGACATTTGATAGTGACAATCCAAATGCCTTGAAATCTGTCTTTTCAGCACTAACGACTCTTACAGTAATAAACACCTTGTGCTGTGACCCTTGCCAGGCTCTTTGTAAAGTTGAGGGGACGTTTATTGCTGTGTATATGCCCATTCTATTACAGTTATTGCCTAAAATAAACATACTCCTTCGGCTGCCTCGGTGGATTTATCCAAGTTTTCTGATTTTATACCTTTGTGGCAGAGAGGCTGCTTGCATGAGAATGCAGTAGGCTATATAACTCCCCCTGAAAAGAGATCTTGGAACATCTGCAGATACACGGTATGGAGCTTATTAATAATACTCCTGTAGCTAAAGGCTACAGACAGAATGAGAGACCCAAATACCAAGCATTTTGCACATATGTAAGGATGCTAAATAGCCATTTCTGGATATTATGTGTTTTGCTAAATTAGTTATCTGCATCACTGAGCAAGGCTATGAGTATGAAAACTTAAAAAAATATCTCTGCACACACACAAACAGGATCTCATTTAAGTACAAGTATGTATTTCTTTTGGAAAACTGTTCCAGAAGAGAATAAAAAGAGAAAGGAATAAGCCTAAGGATTGTATTTTTACAAAAGCCTGCCCCCAGTGTCCATTCCTCAGCCAATTACTACTTGGATATGAATTACTGAAAGCAATAAAAATTTCAACCACAGTTCCAGGTCCTTGGTGTGGTGCAGACGCACATCCTATGGGACCTTCTCTCCCCTGAATCCATCACCTCTGTAATTAAGCAGAATAAGTAAAGGGGATGTTACAGGGCAGATCAGTGGCAGAAGGAGGGAATGGAAGTGCCATGAACTTCTGTCCAGTGGGCAGTAGGGGAAGCAATGAACCTGGAATAGGTCTGCTTGCCACCTTCTGAATTCCACTAGCAGGGATGGGGTAGGGGGAGAGAGAAGAGATGATGGAGAAGACAAGGCAAAAGAAAGAACAAACCAAATAAACCCTCAAGCTTTGAATAAGCTTTGGATTAATTCTAAGGAAAATCTAATTAGTGTTGACATTTAAATTGGGATGGGAGATAAAGAGTAAACCACCCAGCTTGCTAAATTCATTCTTTGCACTGGAGCTTTCCAGCATGACTCTGACGGGCTGTTGAAATCTCATCAAGGTGGGAGGGGGGTTAGTTAAGGGCAGGAACATGCAAGAAGACAAGAGGGTGCAGGGGAAATGTGCTTAAGGCCTGAGGAGCAGAGAAGGGATGGGCGCCGGCGCTAATGAACCAGAGAGAAACTTGTCAAGAATGGCACAAGAGAGGAATTTACTCAAGAGCCTTAAGAAAAGGAAATAAAGAACATGTCAAAAACATTACCCTGCACTGTGAAATATATCATGTCAGCAAAAGGCAGATAAGGCTGTGTTATTGTAACCGAGCCTTTATTATAGCTGCTAGGGAAAACAAGAGATTCCACATCGGAGCACAACTTTATTTCTACATTGACCTTGATAACTCATGCTTAAGCTATTAGCAAATCCCATGACAAGAGCGTGATGAGCAGAAGAGACTGGTGTAGGAAAGCCTAGGCAGCTGGGTGCTAATGAATACGTTTGCAGAAAGGACTTTTTGGTAAAGCAATGACAATAGAACATGTCAACACACGAGGAATTGGAGTGCAGGGAAGAAGAGAGCACAATAAAAACTGAAAAGCTGCGGTTTTCCTCCTTTCCTCACTTTTGGGACCTCCTTCTCAGTCACTGGTTCATTCCCTGTGCCTGACAGAAGCCCTGAGCTCTGGGGAACAGGAAGGAATGATATGAAATCACAGCAGTGATCTGATGAGCCATTTCCAGTGAACATCGTGACTTCGCCACAGGCTGAGCTCCTGGCATCCTGTGGCACTGGCCATCAAATTTATTCCTTTTCACATAATTCAAAGTCAAACCTGGGACAGTTGGCAGAAAAGCCCCATCTGGGCAGGTGAGTGGGGCCACACAACCCTCCAGACCACCCTGACCCACCCAGGATCTCCAGAGGCCACAAGCATGGTGTCAGCCCAGGACACCAACCCCTTACAGGTTGGGTTTAGAGCAGAAACACAGAGCTGAGATGCCTTTCATTGCAGTGCCACACTGACACACCTCAAATCCTCCAGAGCTTGAAACAGACAGTCCTGGGCAGAAACCATTAACACTGAATGCAAACGGCCATCACTGATGAACACCTGTACTTCACACGTTCCCTGTTCGGTTTATTCAGCATCCAGCTAAAGCCTGTCTTCCAGGAGAAAATAAACGGCAGTGTATTCCCCATAGGAGGTGGGCTGGGGTTTTTTTCCCTCTTGCTTATGCAGTGCCGAACATTGCTTACATTATACAAGGCAGCATTTGTCACTGTTACTTTATTGACACCAATTAGTCCCTTATTACATTTTCTGAGATTCATTATGTGCAGTAATTAATACACCAGGCTACCATTCAAATCAGCATCTGTTTAACATTTAAGTAGGAAGTGAACTAAAAACACACACACACCAAAATAAACCACCACATCTAGAGAACACCCAGAGCAGGAGGCAGACAGGTTCCTCCAAGACAAATGAGGATACCTGGCTTGGCACAGAGAAGGTGCATCAAAGTAACTTGCCAACAAGTTTAGCCCACAGGAAATACATGCAGGGTATTGGGAGTTTTTGGCCATCTAATTACTGAGCCCCAAATTGCTAATGGAAAATAATTATCTGAAATTATATTAACATGTGTATATTTTTTGCTGCTTTTGCAGTACCTCTTGAAAAATGGTAAATCTCTTCTTCCATGAGAACTGGCACATCCCATGCACATCTCTTCACCAATGACTAAAGGCCATGAAAAAGCAGCTCACTGAAATGGAGACTATTCCAGAAAGTGCTGGCACGTTAATTGTGAGCAGTTTGCTAAAGGTGTGTAATTACTACTGTGAAATGCATATTACAGAGTTGTTCATACTGTGCATTGAGAAGATTTCAGTCTGCAAGGTTCTGTCCAGGAAGAGTCATTAAAGCACCTCCACGTTTAAAGCAACCCTTTCTCAACAGAAGGAAGGAATCATTATGTCACACTTGGGTTTGCCTTTTTTAGTTTAATCCTAAACCCTAGGCTTTCTTCTCACCTGGGATTAAAATTCCCCCATTCTGCCCCAGTTCAATGACAAATCTGATTTTTAAGGAACAGGCTCAGATTTCCCCATCACAAAACCTCTTTCTCCTCAGTGCCCAAAAGACATCTATTTTCCCTAACTCTCAGACACTCTGACCCCACTTTGGGATGGTGGAACGTCAGTGGAGATGTAGGAGGAGGGTTCCCCTGATCCAGTGCCTCAGGCACTGCAGCAAATGGGGTCATGTGGGTATTAAAACCTCTGGCTCTGATCGTAAACCATCCCCTCAGCTCCCACACAGCCCGAATGCTGGGTCAGTCCCTGATGTTACCATAGTGGATAAAAGGCCACAAAATGAACTGCATAAAAAAAACCTATAGTTTAAAAAAAAAACCCACCCCACTAAAATTGTTTAACACTTCATCTAGGTTTAACTAACAGTGTTTCAGACACAGCTTTCCTGCCTAATGCCTGACAAAATGTTCAAGAGTGCAATTTAATTACAAGTCACAGGACAATTTTCTTGCAAATCCTTTATCTTGAGGGGAGCACGATTGATCAAAGACATGAAAGTATTCACCATGACACATGCTTTTGACTTGCAAACCCAAAGCTTGCCTTAAAAAGGCAATTATAATTCGTATCAAGCAGCTAGAAACCAGACAACCTGGTCTGCAAGCACTATGAGGCTGTGTACCATTTCCTCTGGGAGCATGTTAGTGGTACCTGGCCTGTGCCTCAAACTGCTTAGAAATTAAACACAATAACACTGCTGAACCCATCTCTTCACCACCACCATCTGCTTGTTGTTCTGCACTGTTCTACCACACCTCAGAACTCACCAGGCTCTAAGCAGTACCTGAGTATCTCACAGACATGGATTTAGCCCAGCACTAACTCTGCACTGGGAAAGCGCAGACATTGGCACAGAGGGGATTGAAATTCAGAAGGTAAAAGCCTTGTCTGGGGTCAGGACGGGAGCGTTTTATTCCTGGCAGTTGCCTTAAACCCATCAACAGTTTCCTGTGGTGGACTGGGATGTTCTGAGGACATGCAGATTCCCAACCTTTCCTCCCCAGCTCTGCTCTTCTTGCCCTGGCACACAGCAACTGAGAGTTCCTGCTCAGACTACTGGGAAGGATGCTTTAGGAGTTGTGAATACAGAAGCCCTGCATTTCAAGTACAAGCTAAACCAGCTGCAATGGGAAGATATGTATGTGTAATGACACAGGACTATCAGAAGAAATAAAATGTGTGCAGACTGCCAAAAAGAAAGAGAGACCCCTTGCATTTCCTAGATATGAGGGGTTTACAGCACAGCATGAAGTGCCAGCATGAAGAGATGAGTTAACCTGGACATTTAATAGAATCTGCAAAAATGTTTTATTTCTATGGGAAAGTTCCAGTCACTGCACTTTGACAGAACCTTTGCTACATCAACCTGATTTCCATCTGAGGCTGTCAGGAAATGCCAAAGGGACAATCAGAATAAGTGTTGAAAGTGCCAACACTATTTTTCCCTTTCTCTAAACTTTTGCATGATCCAACCCTTGGTACATCCAGTTCCTGTAAGAAAACATCCCACCTCCTCCCTGAAATGTATCCCTCTTTTCCTACTTCCAGTTAAAACAGAAGAGGTGTTCACCCATATTTTCTTCACTAAAGATAAAACTCTTTTCTTTTTTGTGTGAGAAAGCTAAAATTTCAATAAAGCTTCAACATCAAGTCACTTAAAAGTAGCAGAAAATTAAAACTGTTATCACCTGCCAAAGAATATAACACACTGGGAGAAGCTGCCAGACCGTTTGCTGGCTGCAAACAACCCCACTCCCCACTGCAGTGGCTTTTTCATCTGGTTTACACAGTTGTAACCACATCCATTTAAATTGCATCTCTTCTGGTTTTGAATGGCATCACTACAGAACGAGATAGAACTGGATCCAACCAGAGGAATAATGTTTTTCTGATAGAATCTGCGTTTCCTGAAAGGGAGCGAATAAAGGCAGCTTCGTTGTAGGGCTGCCATTCACAACAAGGTCAATTACTCCATCTCTCTACTTGTGGTGGTTTTGTCACTGTTCCTTCTCTGCAAGTTAATCAGGAGTCCATCTAGACACAAGGGCTTGCTACAGCATCTCTGCCAAAGTGCATTTGAGGAAGATAAGAATAACCCCACTTTAGGTGGCTGAAATAAACTTCTGCATTATCCTAAACAATAACTTCCACGAAAAGGAAATTAATCACATTGTGTGTATGTTAATTAACACTTGCAGTATGAAGTTAATAACTATAATCTTCTGACCTGTGCAATGTGGGAGGTCCGACTATTAGATTTGTATCTCTATGGACTTTATTTCATATTCTGCACAGGAGAAGAGGCTACAGCTCGCTTCCCATAAACCCCAATACAAAGTGCTTTTGCTAGGAAGTTCTGCTTGGGGCACTTTAACCTTCTTTGACATTCTGTAATTTCATTGTGCTGAGTTATAACTATTACTCCAAATGAATCCAACCAGGAAAGCTTGATTGTAGCTCAGCTTAGTGTTGATCAAAAGCCAGTTCCTGCCTCTGTCCTCACAGGTTTGTTTGTTGCTTTATAAAAAATAAAACAAGTAACAAACAGCATCATTTTGTGGGCAAGGCAGACACTTAGTACTGTGAATTCAAAGACTTCCTGCTTGCTAACTCCCTTCTTGGTGCAAGTCCCTGCCCTCAGAGGACTCAGGGTTGAGCTCAAGCCATCACCATGATCAAACTCCATGCACCTTCGCATGGTTTTATGTGTTCATATGGCTTGTCTACAGGACAATTAAGCCACAGTCATTGAACAGTCTCCCAGATTTGCACCTATGCTCATACATCTGTGTCTCATGGTATTAACGCTCTCCCCAGACCCACGGGTGCTGCTGGTGTCGATTGTATCGGAGAGAGATTGATGCCAGGCCAATGATTTCTGCTCTGCCTGTCTGTGTGCCAGCCACCACTTCCTTGTGGGGATGGTCATAAGCAGAAATCTACCCGAACTGAGCTGCCAAAACCTGAGCTGGCACCACGTACAGGAGCCAAACCGAGGGACTGAAGCCCTGAGATAACATTCAGGAAGGGACTGCTTTGCTTGTTCCAAGTGGGATTTGTTTTGAGGGCGTTCGTGCAAGGTGAGGATTAGCTTACATCCCTTTCATGTTTGTACTGTTTGAAGAGAAAAGAGGAAACAAGGAACACAAAGGAAAGCAGCAGGTGAGATGAGATCAACAAGCAGATGAAGGAGGCTGAGGACAGGGAGGAAACAATCAGAGGGAATATTCTCTGCGTGACAGCAGCTCCCCCAGACCTCCAGCAGGAGGAGGAAGGCCCTTGCACAGCACTGCACAAGCCCACTGAGCAGCAAGCTGTGCCCCAACCATTAGCAGCACCCTTCAGAAGCTGCAAGGGAAAGCCATGAATTCTGAGCGTGAATCCTTGTGCCAGTGAGGAATCCAGCCCCCTTGGCCACACTCCATGGCAGCTGGAGAACACCTACCTGCACAGGTGGAGGCTCACGGTGCAAGCGGGGTAACAGGTACCTCCAGCTTATGCACATCGCTTCCTGGTACCAGAATGAACAGCTCCCCGGTTTGCAGCAGTGAAATAAAACCAGGTGCAAATGCTCCGGGTGAAAGGAGGAGAGTGCCATCCTCTCTCTCTAAGGGGTGTTATTTTAGTTCACATTGGGTAAAAATGAAAGTTGGACGAGGCAGTGGAACACAGAGCTGTGCTGGGGGAGCCTGCTTCTCCAAGAAATAACATCCCTTCCCATCAACTTTTTGCTACCCAACCCGGCCCCGAAAATCCCCCCAATGCCAACGGGGGGCAACGAATGACTTAAAAGAAAAAACAAACAGGTTTACTCACTTAATCCTTTTTGGTTGCATAACCAAACAATGCCCAGGTACAAATGCTTCCCTGCATCATTCTCACACTCCAGGTGAGATATTTCACAGCTGGTTGTCAATAGACCCCAGATCTTTGATTCCAATAAAAGAGCTCTATGGAAACACCCAAATGTACATTCATTCTTCATTCTCCACATTTTCCACATCAGTCAGAAACAAAGTTAGGCAACAGCAGCACACTGACTGAAGTTGTGTGGAGCAAGTTTAAAAACTAGCTACCAAGCCTTAAAGCCTGCTTAGCCATAAAGAGATGTTTCTTGACCCCAGATGTAAGATTAAGCCTCAGAGGACAACCCAAATGGAATTTCAAGATGCCCCAATAATCTCCCAAACAGCTTTCTGGCCACCTTTTCTCCTTGAAAAACCAATCCCAGATGTCTAAGCCTGTATTGAAAGCATCGCCCATCACATAATGAAGTCTGTATCCTATCACCTAGGTACTGGTTCTTGATTACTGCAAACCGTATTAATCAGATGGGCTACACCACAGACAGGCATTTTACCAAAGGAAGAATTAATGATCAAAAGCTGGAAATAGAAACTGGGGCTTCTGAGGCAGGCTGAAAAGAAATCTGAGGACAATCGACTTTGTAATCAACTGAAATGGGGAGAGACTGGCTCTGAGAGGCTTTTTCATTTCCCTGCTTGAAATGAAAAGAGAGCAGAAGAGAGAGCCTTAGATGAGCAGTCAAAGGCAAGGAGCTGGGGCCTGTTAGAAATAAGAGGAGGAGAAATGAGGTACAATTCTGGTGAGCAGGGAGGGAGTGTTAAGAAGGGTCTCATGAGGCCCCAGGCTGATTCCTGAATGCAGTCCCTGCCAGCCCAGGAGCCACTGCGCAGCCTGTTCAAGGTATTTTTATTTATTCACTCCCTATTAATCTCCAGTAATCACAAATGTTTACTCTTCCCCCATCCCTCAGCTTGCCTTATCTGTGATGAGACAGGGCCGCTCACGAGGACAGGATAGGATGGGGACTGCAGAAAGCCTCTTAAACCAGGACACTTTGGGATAGCGACTGCAGGGACGTGCACAGAAGTTATCCAAATAATCACAGCGTGTCACCTTTGCTCACGGGGTGATGCTGAGGTTCAGCACACCCCTTAACCTCAGAGAGCCTGCCAGTGACTCTGGGAGCCCGAGCCACCCGCTAGTGAAGTGTCGAACCAGAGGGGCGTGAGCCCTAGATTTCTTTATGGTGCTTCCCAGTATTAAGTAAAGGGACCCCCTATTAATACTGCGATGCCCACAATTACCCATCTAACTCTAGCAATGACATTAGCGGTGGGTGCACAGCAGCACAGGAGGGCTTGAGCCTGGTGTCTGTGCAGGAAGAGACATGGGAAAGGCACTCACTAGCGAGCCCAGCACTGAGATCGTGTCTCCTTGGCTGCTCTCACAGCAGCTGTAAGGAGGGGGAAAGGGCTCTGCACTTCGAGCATGACACTGGAAATACAGAAGTTCCCTTTCCTAACATTAGGATTTAACAAACACCTGCAGCTCCTATTGATCCAGTCCCTGAGAATCAAAACACCCCTGCATAACATTTTCTCTGCTGACTCTACTCCCTCCTCGCCCCCTCCTTTCCAGCTCCCATAAATAGCTAATCTCTCTTTCGCATTACAAGGAATATTTATTTCCCCCTCTTACAAAGCACGCCAGCCTCTGGGATCTCTCTGCCAGCAGCCCCATAATGATGCATCACTTTCATACATCATCAAAACAATAGCACGTGGATGATGTATTACAGCCATGGATTATCCCGGTGACAGCGCCGCAGCGCTATCAGGGCACCGCTGGCAGGAATATTGCAGGCATGCCAGGAGAGTTCCTCTCTGATCTAAACAAGGATTAATTCTGTGATGTGGGAACGAGCTCGGAGCACGAAAGGAACATAGGTGTAGTACAGCCAACAATTACTGTACTTAACACGGTAATAGAACTACAGCATCGGTGTTTGCTGGGAGAATCTATCACCCCTGCTCTGTGCCTGGGTGCTAAGAGATAATACTGCTTGTTCACTGGTGACTTGAAGTTTTTTGGCTTAGGTTTCTTAGTCTGTTTTAAAACAATCTATCTGGAATAACCTAATATACAGATCTGCTGGTTTAAAGCTACAGAAGCCTTCAGATGACACATATATACACAGAGATAAAATGATAGCCTGATTCTTATCTCTCTCATTTAATAGCTGTTACATTTGTCTGACTTTAATGCCTTTATCTATTTTTCCAGAATTACACCACTGTAATTAAAACTGCAATTAATCCTGTCATTTATAACACTGCAGTGGTGAACACTCACTGATTTCTCCCAACCCATCTTCCACCTACATACAACTGCTGCCACTTAAGCATCAGTGCCACAGTTTCACTTCAACACATCAGATCCCAGCACAATTAGGAAATGGTTAGAGTTGAGACCCCCAGTAGTATTAGTGAAATTAGCTGGATTGTTCAGTGACCTGCACAACACAGACCCCAAGGCTTTCCTGTGCAATTCCCACCCTCAAAAACCAGGCATTCCCTTCAGGTTGAAATTGCTATGTGCTATGAGCTATGTGAAAACATTGGGCAACTCCTATCTTCACAAGCAAAGCCCACCTCCTCCTTGGTGTGCCTGACCAGAGCAAATGGAAACCTTGCATCTCAAATACTTTTTTCACTGAAAAAAAAAATCAATGCAAGGAAGGCAAGAAGTGCTGAAGAACTGCCAAAAACCAAAGTGTTTTAAAAGTTCAACCTGATTTTGTAAATCACTTGTATCAAGTAAACCTTCACCAGCCCTTTCTAAACACCTTCATGGGGAAGACATATCTGGCGCCATATTTCAGGCATTTTTCCTTCCCATGTAGTCCTCCCTCCCTTCCCTAAGGATGTATTTAGTCTTTCCTATCTGAAAAGAATATTCTCCTTGCACAGACTCGTGTCTCTCACATCATCTTGCTGTTGCAGCATCAATTTAGCTCCTGACCACCCAACTCCCCTGGTTTTCCTGGGTGCTTTTCTTGATGGCCATTCTCCAACACCTCACTCTATTTTCCCCTGAAACCTGCAATTTTCCAGGCTCTGCTGTCAGCTTTTAGAAAGCACAAAGATCAGAGTTCACTGAGCTGGCTTTTCTGCCAAGAGTACTCCAGGGAAGGAACACCACTCCTATCATCAGGGTTGTCTCAAGCAGCCTGTGACCAACAAGAAGGGAAAATAAAATATCCCAGATGCTACAGCTGGAGACAAACAGATGGGGAGAGTGGAGAAAGGCTTTTGGACTCCTGCTCACAGGTTTTGGGGGAAAAACAAAGCAGAATATTACAAGTAGAAAATAAATTAATGTGGAAATCAAGAGTTTTGGTCTTGTTTCAGCCCCCCAAAAAGCAAGGTTACACCAAATGGGGAGCAGGGAGGTTGGGAATCTGGGCAGACCTGAAACACAGATCTGGAGTCTGTCGTCTGGCTGCTGGTCTGAGCATTAGCAACAGTGTTAAACTGATCTCTTTCTGCTTGCTTCAGGGCATCCCTGACATTTTATTTATGCATAGCTCAGAACAGTGGTACTACTTATTTCCAGAGAATAAAGCCATGACAGAAACGTATTTGCGAGCCTGTTTCAACTCTTCCATTGCCTTCAGTTATCTTCCTTTGAACTTCTGGATTTTTCTGATAAACAGGTTGCTCAGATAAAAACTAATTCCTGACATTTAAGCAGCTGCAAGGAAAAATCCTCAGCACTGCATGTAGGTCTCAGATTTTAGAAAAGAAAAAGGGATTTAATTCCACTAGGCAATGACAAGTTTCCCTTTCAGAGTTCCATCCCCCAAGTAATCTCAAATCACTTTACAAGCTTTAATAAAGGAACAGTGCTAAAGAGATTTCGTCTATTCTAATTATTTTAAAATCCATTTTTATACAAAACACTCCCAATTTTGTAACCTAGTTTTCCACTTCCTCCCCACCCCTTTTTAAACTTTCATTATAAGCTATTATGCAATTTGCTTTTTCTCTGTATGCTTGGAAAGGTCTTTCTCTTTGAGGGAATTCATTTTTCAAGGGAAATGGCAAAATTATTCTTATACCTAAATTCTGCCAAATAGAGAAAGTAAAAGGAAATTAGCCAGCAATGTTATATTAGAAATGTTATATTCAGGAACTTGGTCAATACCAGGCTGCATTGATTTGATGTCCAGGAGGGATCAGATCCCTTACTTTTTTCTCCTGCAAGATACTTAATATTCAGGTCTTTGTCTTTTTTCCCTTTCTGTTTTAAGCTTTCAGGTATTTGAGTCTCTCTTCCCCAAAAGCACCTCCAGAGTGATTTGCCCTGCAGTCTTTTTTCCTGGGCACAGATCACATCACTCCCAGTTGCATTAAATGCCCAGAACTGGCAGGGTCTGGGCAAGGCAGTGGGAAGCTGGCACCCAGCTGTTCCATTCTGGCAACAAATGTGCAACTCGCCATAGGCTGGTGAAGTAGTGTCCTGACTGCATCCTCCAGTCCAATGGAAATAACAAAGAGCACCCTTCACCTTGCAGGATGAAGCCTTAATACAGAAGATAACAGCAACGCCCAGGCTGGTTGATGCAGTCAACTGAAAAGGATCGTTTGACCCAGACATCTAAATCAGGTTGTCACACTGTGTGGTGCTGGAAATGGGGCTGTGCGTTTGGGCAACTTCTGTTCATCACTTCCCAAGCATCTGTGACCCGAGCGTTTCAGGTCAGAGAAATGAAAGACAAAGTAGTTCAGCATCAGAAAAACAAGTTCAAGAGGGCAAGGAAACGATGCAGCTCTCAGCAACTCAGTCTTCTCACTAAAGCATCCTCGAAAGACAGAGCTGCTATTTTAACTGGCAGAAACAGCTTTTGTAAATGCTCATCCCACATCATCTGTTCAGGTGTCCTACAGGAAGCACAGGATCTCTGGTTCCCACAGGGTAACACGTAGGTGTTACAAACCTCCCCATCCCCAGTATTTCTGCCAGCAGCTTGCAAAGGATCTGTAATTTGGTTTGCAATTAAAGCCAAGCATGAGTACAAGCAGAAAAACTATCCATTTCACCCAATAGTCACATTCCTCCTTCCCTGGATCACAGCAGCACTGTGAGGCACTTCACTGCTAACACTTTGTATTTCTGACTGGTCTTCAAAAAGTCATTTAAAGCCCACTCAGTAGCTTAAGTACCTTCATCACTACCCTGGCCCCATCACAGACCTGAGCATCCCTTCTCTAAGATATGAATGCATTCCTCTTTCCAGCATCTCCCCGTTGTGAGGCAGCATTAGCATGTGCTGCAAACGGAGGGTGAAGGCAAAGGAAATATTCAAATAACTTGGCTGATACATAAAAATATTTGGCAAAGCTGAAAATTGTCCTGAGGCCACCTGTGATCCAGCTATATGCTGGGAACAGAAGATCACTCTTCTCCCATAATGCAAATGAAGAAAAGCACATCATCACATGGCAGTGTTACCCAAGCCTAGCAAGAGCCATCCCTCACTGCCACCACACTTCACTCTTCTTCTTCAAAACTCTTTCAAAACTAATAAATAAACTAATACATTTGGATTAAAAGGAGCAAATGCTGCAAACCACACACAGATAAACTGCTCCTTAACCAGCTTTCCTGCTCCAGGATATGTGACAGGATAAATTCCCACACTGCAACACCTCACAGCCTAACGAGAGCACAGCACCTCTACAGAGGATGCTTTCCATCTGCACACTGAGGTTTTGGGGCTCTGCTGGATTTGTTGGTCTATTGATTTTGGGGTTGTTTTTTTTTAAACTAGAATGAAGCCATTCACACAAGAAGTGGGTGACACCTACTCCATGATCCTTCAGTGAATTCTCACTGTGTGTTGCTGGAGACAAACACAAGCTAATCCAGGAGACTAATCCCAGAGAAGCCAGTAGTGTTATCTTAATGGATTCATTTAACACATTGTTTCTGTAAGCACAAAACTCGATCCTCCGTTTATTTATAGCACTGTAGGCTGGGGGGATGCCATCACATCAACCAAGTGACATGGCTGCTGATGAGAGGGTAATCAGGCCCTCTGCAACGTCCCGTTTCTCCTTCCAAAACCCTATAGGGAACATATAAGAGTCTCAAATGGCACAAATATTGTGATGGGTAGTGCACTGCATCACTGAACTGTTTAGTGAAGAGTCTTGTTCACTGATATCCTGTGACATAATTGTAGTTTCCAAACAATGCATCATTAATATCTGAATATAGGACACAGATGAAGAGTGAAACACTGTTTTACATCTGCATAACAGCATCCACCAGAGCTCTGTTCAAATGTCTGTGCAGCCTGAGAACAGCCAGAGAAACCAGCCACAGAAATCACTGTGATTTGGAGAGAAGCAGGCAAGGACAGACCTGTGCTGTGTCCATCTGAAACTACAGAGCGAGTATAAAATACATAGCATATAATTATGCAGATGTGATTTTAACAAGGGCTTCCCAAGCATGTTCATTCTCATCTTTTATCAGAAATAAAATCTGAGAAAGGAACCTTCTTCCAGGCTCAGTTCACTTGGGCATCATTATTTGTTCCATGGTTGCCATGACACAGCAGACCAGTTAACACCTGAATTCTCATCACTGCCAGCCTGAATTGAATTCAAATTTATAATATCCTACCAGCAACCCACTAGCACCACTGCAGAGAATAGTTGACATTGCTTAACACTAGAGGAAAGGGAAAAAAATCAAATTACTGTTTAGTACTGCCTAATTCCATGGGAAAAATACACGAAGATGGATATATCTGACATTCATTTTATTAATCAGACTATTTTTGGTAGATAAGCCAGTCAAGAAAACAGCAGGAGTTTAATAAAGTATACATTAGTAGAACAATTACAGAGTAGTTGCAGCAGACTGTTCCCTCTGATAGCAAGCAGTAGGAAACCCTGTTCAGTTGGAACACAATATAGCAACACAGTATTTAAGCAAATAATAAATTTCATGGTGAGTTAGCCTCTAGGTTATGTTCTGCAAAGCAGGTCTTAGATAAGTTAGGGAGTGTCTAAGATATTTGCATTTTCCATCCACCCTTTCAATATCACATTTACTGGTGAAGGATCTCAAAGTCATCAGTGGTGTTATAATCTTCCTCCTGGATGAATATTCGTGCTTTGCAGGGAAGGATACAGACTGGATATTATGACTTAGTGAAGTCAGGACCTGAGCTCCCCTCCTTTTATGTGACCAGATTCTATTCTACACACTCAAGGCTTAAACGTCCCAGATGAAGGCTCTTCAAGAGAATGAATATACAGAAATACATCAAGCATTTTTTGTTTCACTTACAAAGCTGACCATTACATGCACATCTCAAAGTCCACCTCAATATCACACACCTTTTTACCTACTGAAGTACCAGAGTCCTCAAACCTGTAGAAATACTGAAGTTGTGACAGGCATCATAGATAACTTACATTTAGGACATCTGTAGAAACAAGATGCTTTCACCTTTCAAACTGCCAACTGGGCCCAGGCTGAAAGTTTTAATAAGTCTGGTATTAATCCAGAAGCCTCTAAAGATAACGGACATCCTTTCATCATCAGCTGGTGCTGGATCAGTCCCTGTGAACTCAAGTGCTAACAGATGCGTGACATGACAAGAGATGGAACAGAAAGAGCTGCTCTGGCTGCCACATCTCACTTCATTCCCCTTTGTCTGTACATTTTGGTAACCCCTCTAATAATCAAGGCTCATAAAAAATAAATTTTATATAGTAACATGGTGGTGACTGTTTTGTCTCAAGATAAAGTACATGTCCTGGAGTTCCCCACTGTGATGTTACCCCATTGCAGTAATAAAGTTGTCACACTCACTATGGGATAAAATCTGCTTTGCATTGCTCTAACTGCCTTTTTTGGTATTATAACCATTTGCAACTTCACATCATCTTCATAAATGTGATCAACAGCAATAATAGAGTCACAAAACAACATTTTGTAAATTTCCGCTCCCTGCAACCCCAAGAGTTTCTCTACCATTGGTGGTAACTCTGCCTCGATTCTTTTCCCCTACTTTGTCTCTATCAGTTTGAGTTCCCATAAAGAAACACCCCAGTGTCCCACCACAGCCCTCAGAGCAGAGCTCATAGCACAAAGCACCCAAGTTTCACTGGCTTCCTACTTGCCAAACGCTTGGGAAAAGTGCTCAGTGTGTATCTCAGTAGGAATTAAATATGTACTTGTATTTCTTGCTCAGTCAGGACTCTTAACACTTCCCTTAAACATTTGTGCTTTGAGCTCCTACCTGTGATGCTTGTCACCTGGTGCTGGGCAAGTGATGCGGCCTCTAGCTTTGTATTTTCCTGGGGAGGAGAAAATGGGGAAGGGATATTTGCCAGCAGCATCACACAGCCCAACACCAGGAGCAATTTGATTCCGGAAAGATCTATTGTCTCAATGCTGAGGGCAGATGAATGGCCGTGTCCAATATTTCACAGGTGCTTTGAGACAGTTCCCATACCGACACGGCTATCTGCTCCCCCAACAGTTAACCTATGGACATATAACTTCCAGCTGCATCCTTCTGTCTCCCTACTCAGCTCTGTGACCCTTGCCAAGGAAAGGGCACGCATCCCCAAGCTGGTTGGCAATCAAAGCAACAGCAGGAGCTAGACCTGTCAGTCTCCACATCCCCAGCGCAGCTTTAGCTGATCTATAACAGTTACAAATCAGTCCCAGGCCTTTCACTCTACAGAATTGCTTTTGGTGTATCCTTCCTGTGACCCAAGTTTCCCTGCTCCATTTTCCCCCCAGGCATTGAACACTGGGTTGAAAGATGACCCTGTTCCTCTCCTCAAAAGCAACACATCCTCACCACTTTTACCATCCCCACTTTCTCTCCCTCCATCATCCCTCCCTCTCCTTATACCTTCACGCTGTGTCCTTAACAAAGCTGCATTCATGACACAGGTTCAGCTCCTCCTGATTAGCAGGACCCTTCTCAGCACTAAGCACCAGGGTGTATCAGTGGGGAGAGAGCTACCCTCTTCTTCAGAGAACAGCTATTATTAACAAGGATCTGTTGCCATTTTCTTTCTATGCCTCCCTTGTGCCAGGAGATAGCTGGAATGCAGCCTGGGGGTTTAGACAGATTTAGACAAAACTTGCTGTTCCACAGGTTTCTGCACTCCTCAGCTCAGCTCTTTGCTTCTTCTGGGGCTTTTCAAACAGATTTGCTGGTGTTCACATGGAAGTTTGGAGAGGGAATTGTGAAAGGATATGCTGGTGGCTTCACAGAAGCAAAACCTGGCAGAGCATCAGCCAGCCCCTGTACCTATTCTTCCCAAACTTACAGAAATTAGATTTTATTAGTAATTCTGGATACCAAAAAATCCCTAAGATCTGGAGAGGTGACCAAACTACTGCAGAAAAACAGTCTCTGCAGAAGGAGTCTCAGGTTAAAAAAAATACCAGAATAAAGTAAAATGGAACTATGGCCAAGAGGAAAGCGATGTAGTGACAGTGTGATGGATGAGGAAAAAAAACCCTTGCAGTGATCGCTTTGATAATAAGGAATTTCTGAGTGCTGGGCACCACAGAAAGTAATGTTAATTTAAGACAGAGCATAACCTTGCCGAATGGAGGCTGACGGCACTGACTCGAGTGACAGCACTGCAGACTGTGGCTGTCATCACACTGACACTGTGAAATATAGGTAATGGCAGAGCATCTTGATCTATGGCAGAGCTGCTCTGTGCTGTTTGGCTGAAATTAGACCCCAGTGAGGGAGGGGGAAAAAAGACCCAAAACCAAAAAGCTCACCTGGAGAAAGTCAACTGTTGCTGTTTTTAAAAATGCAGCTGTAATGGGGTGTGTGCTACCCAAACCTGTATCAGTCTGAAATACAGGGCTCCGTAAGGACACACACGATGATTGAACTTAATTCAGCTTGCTTGCCTAGTCCAACTCTTGTTTCTATTTATCCTGAAGAGACTTCCCTGAAGACCTTCCCTGCCACAAGGATTTCCAAGGCTGCTTAGCTCTGCTAAGAGTAGAACACGAGCTTATGTGCAAGTTACGGGGAGGAGAGAGAAAAATCTATCAATTAATGCTACCATCACTGTGAGTTATTTGAAAATACAGGAAAGAAGAGGAAAATCTGGCTTTGATACTAAAACATTCCTGAATGCGCAGTTCATCCTGCCCACTAAAATCGAATCATCTTAGCTGTGCAGCAAGAAATGAGATGCACAAGTGCTTTCTCCAAGCTCACACAGAACTTTCGGCACAGGCAGGCAGCTCACCACCAAACTGTCTTGTGGAGCCACCTATTCCACCCTGCTCGTGTTCAGGGGGCTATTTCCAACTGCTTCTCATTCCCAACATGCAACATCCTTGTTACTGAGCTGCAATTATTTCCATATCTCTATTTGGACAGCAAAAAAACCCTAACAGGCTGCTCATTTTAACAGCAAATACTGCTGCTGGAGTCATCTCTGCAAGCTGTAGGAAACATGTGGTAAGTGTCCTCTTGTGTGACATCTGAAGAGGATTTTGGTCTCGGGGTGCAGCCACTCATGCTTCTCAGGTCACAGCAGTAGAACGAGCTGCCATGGTTCCACGGTGTGATGACCACTAAGCCTGTGGGAGTCAGGGGCTTTGCATGTGTTGAATTGATTTGTTTGGAACTATTCCTTTGGGCCAACCCAAGGTCACACTAGAAGCCATTGCAAGGAAGGGAAAACAGTGAAAGGCCATTAAAAGCCTAACTTAAAGCACTGGGCATGGGGTCAGGTGGCCCTTTGAACGTCATGAAAAAAGCAGGACCAGAGAATTCAAGATTCTGGCCGTGCATCCTTTTCAAAGAGGTTACTTGCCCAAAACCTCCCTCCAGCCCTTTGAAGAGGCTCACAAGATGCAGCTTTAGCTTTCTCTCAAGGTATCTTAGTGGGACCTTTTTAAGGATTTCCCATCTACACCACATCAAGTGAACAGCTCAGAAAAAAAAATCAGCTATTTGACCACAAACAAGGGTATGTGAGCAGCCTCGTTGCCTTGCAGAGATGAAAGAAGTGCGTCCTAAGAACACGTGTGCTAAAGAAAAAGGCACTTTGAGTCCTGTGCTCTCAGCTAGGCATTGAAACCAGGTTTTCTCAATTCCAAAGTGGGATCATATCACAACTGGCAGGTCTCAGGATAAAACTGCTCAAATACCTCCTGGTAGCTATACCACCATGATAGCAATTCTTCATTTAAAAGAATTAGCATAGACAAACACCCGGGTTGAGTAACAATATGCTGTTAACAATAGATTAGCTGCTGGGAAGGCATTCAGCGATTCCCCAAAGGGCTCCTGCTCTACGATCGCTCACTCCAACTTCAAGGCAATCAGCCAAGCACCAACCTGAGCACTTCACAAAGTGCCACCAGCAGAGCAATTCCCCAAGTGCCACCGTGGTGGACGTTGTCTCCATGTGCATAGTGACAGGAGAATTAAATTAAGCAAAAAAAAGGAAAGGGAAAAAAAGCTAATCACAAAATAGGAAACAAGCCAAAACGCCTTCTGCAGTCACTCATGCCTGAGTCTTACACCAGGGACCCTACACAAGTATTCTAAGAGGAAGGAAATGCAAGGGACCAAGGAAAATTGAAAACATGAAAATTAAGATTTTGGTCACATGTCTTACAAAGATGATTGCCTGGTGAAGCAATTTCTCACAGACACAGAAATCAAAACAAGTATGAATCAAGAGTGTGGAAGAGCTGGCAGAAAGCAATAGCCGAACAATAAACAGCTACAGAGACATTCAATTTGTCATACCCCCAGCCCTTTAAGGGAGAATGACTGATGGACATCATAACATCTATATTATCTGTGTGTCTTACCCTAAGCAGGAAGGAATCCAACACTGTTGCAGTTCGAATGACAATGAGTGCCAGGAAGAGAGTTGATCTCTAAAAGGATGGGGTTATTTGTAGAAATGGCAATCACCTGACTGCCAAGCTACCAAACCAAGCAGCTCCACCTGCCACTCAAATCCAAATTAATCAGCTGCTGATTTTCATTCTGCAGTACTGGCCCAGGAAAAGCTGCAGCTTAACTCTGGATGTTACCAGCCCACAATGGCAGGCCATGTTTACTTGTTGAAAGAGCCTGCTCTTAAACATATTTACATCACTAATCTTCAAATCACTAATGATTAAAATCAACTGAAAATCACTACTAATCTTTCAAATCGTTCCTACCTTACTGAATACTTTCCTTTAAAACAGATACATCACTAGGCATGATACTTATTCCAAGCAGATATGAAGCACTAGAAAGGCAGGCATTGCATTTGACCCACAGAGATTGTGAAGATGAAAGAAAAAGACTCTTTTGTTAAAAAAATAATAATAATCAAAAGGACTACAAATATGTGAGCAAATTGACAGAATAATTTGCAAACTGTAATTTAGGAGAGCGCTACATATTTCACACTTGTCATTTAAGAGAGACAATTACAGAGCCAAAGAGCCCTGGTGCTGCGGGAGCGTGTCTTAAACTGTGAATTTATGTTTGTTTTATATGTATTAAAATGTATATGAAAAATGAAAACTCTTGGGGATATGTTGATGCAACAAATGCTTTGATGACATTTAAGAAAACAGGCTATTTACCTCAAAACATTTGTATTATAAACACATCCAGTTACTAGCTACATTTCTGTTTGAAAATGTCCTTTAAGCCCTCAGAGAAAACAAGCGGAGTCTCTCTAAGTCGTAGCTACTCTTAGTAGGAGGAATTCTGCAGTGCAATGAGCAACAACTATCTATAATTAGCCTGCTTCACTGAAACAATTAAATCCTTGGGTGTTCAATCCACATAGCCTAAACTGCTTCCACCTAACATTACAGATGCCCCCAGGAACAAAGCTGCTGGGAAAACAGTTCGGCCGGTTAAAAATGTTAGTGATATAAAAGGGGTTATTTCTCCACAAAAAGCTCCTGCTTTGTGATATTCAATATCTAGATGCTCAAGCTATAGATTGAAAAGCGTAACCTGATGCTGGAGATGACCAGACCTCAGCCCTGTGTAACATCCCCTCTCACCACGTCAGATGGTGAAGCCCATCCTGGTCAGAACAAATAACAGGACAGAACCCCAAATCCAGCTCATGTTTGCTTGCTGATTCTGTTCTTCCTGTTACAGGTCATTCTGCCTGCAGAAGTAGTTTGTCATGTGTAGGGGCACACAGGCATCTCAGGGACCGTTGTCAGCCAGGTGGAATCACATTTATGACCCAGCAGTAAATATCTGCCACCGAATGGGCTAGATCTATGGGTTCAATTCTGTAAGATGCCAAGCCTTTAAACCGAGTGAGTAATACAAACTGACTCCTCACACGCCAGCAGCTAAACACGTAGTTAAGCACTGGAGGAGCCAGGCAGGCTCAGGGGGTTCCTACCTGCCCCCAAATCAGAAGCAGTGTGAGGCTTAGGCGCCTAACTTGTCTTCATTAAAAACCACGATGGGGACTGCATAAATCTTATCTGTGCTTTTAATATTTTCTCAGGCAGCCTGTAACAAAGCTGCTTTCACAACCTCACCTAAGAGCTGCCAAAATGATGCTAATACCCGAGGCCTCAGCACTGGGCATTCAGATGAGCTTTAATTCTTTATGTGAAAGCTTCAGAAGAAGCTATTTTGAGGGAGCTATTCTTCAGGCTGCGATGCTGAAAATAATTTCAGGGGATTAGCTTTTGGAAAATGCAGTAAAATCTGAATCTCCAGAAAGAAGGGTAGTAAAGCAGCAGTAGGAAATACCAGTTTAACAACACCACCAGCTGTTTGGCTCCAGTTCACATCACTGGCCACAACAGTATTATTCAATGTGTGTGATGAGGTTCATGAAAAAGATCTTAGTCCATTCTTCACTCTGCCCCTGATCCAGTTCATCCCCTCTCATTTAGCTTTTAAGAATGAAGCTGTTTCAGGGCAACCTGTCTACTTCCAGGACTGCATGCTTGGTAGACTGGTATTAGTACAATATAAGCTAGTAGTACCTTGCAAGAGCTGTCAAGCATGCCCTGTTTTTAACTTTACAAATCATTACAGTTAACACACCAGCATCCATTACACTACTATCCGTTCCTGTAACTAGTTCACTTTCCATGCCCTGTAAAGTAAATGTTGGCATATTCAAAGCCAAGACATGGCAACAGGAGCCACGAGGTATTCACACAACATATAGTGGGTCAGCAAGCAGAGAAGAAACAGAAGAGCAACTCTCAGCACAGCAAGGTACCAATTTTCTCCACTATTCTGAGACACTCTTCAGGAAACAAGGTATTAAAGTCCAGAGGGAAATGTTAGAAAGTTTACTCCAGCAATTATCACTTTCACAGAATGTTTAGCACCCTGTAGCTCAATTAAAAATAAATAGGTCAGCTGGATTGAGTGAAAAGGCACTAATTAAAGCATTTTTTAGTTTTAATTTTGCCCATAAGAACTGAACAAGTATTTTTATTGAAGCTACCTGATTTATAGAATGTGGAATTAATTCATTTTGAATCACTATTTGATCTTTCACAATATTGCTTTACTTTCTTCCCCCTGCTTGCAAAGAACGATTAGGCTGTGCTGTTAATGAGAAAAAATAATTTAATAGCTTTTAAATACATCATTAAACTAATTTCATAATACATTAATAAATCTGATTTATTTTGAATTCTCATACCAGCTTTCCCCCTTTAAGCAATGCAAACTTCATTCCACATTTCTAATGTGATCGAGTGGTGGTGTGCAGGAGGATCTATCTTCCCAGCACTATTTTTTTTTTAATAAAGCACAGAAATCACTAAATTCAATCCTAGGCCTGTTCTTTATGAAATGTTATAACAATAAAATAAAAAGGAAGTAACAGGAGAAGTCCTCACGTGTCCTATACCCATAATGTTCCTAAACATAATGCCTACTGTGTATTTCAATTGGAGATCTGCATGGTCCATATGGATAGACCTCTGAACTGGGCATCACTTTGTTAATACCTGGGGAAAACAACACATGGCCAAATGCAACAACCAAGGAACTTGTCCTGGCGTTTTAAGTACCTGCCCCTGCATCAGATCCCTGAAAAGAACATGCTGTCTGATGAGAAATGTCAGGGCTTTATAAGCATTGAGATAGAAAGATGGAAACAACTCTTTCACGAGAAGGGAGAGGGGTTTTTTCAGGCTTTCTTTCTGCTAAGTATCCATGCTATTATGCCTCTACTTGGTGTAATGCACTGCTCTGTGTCATTACACTGGAAAAAACAGTCAACTTGGTTTTGGTGGGCTGCTTCGCTGGTCTCATCTTTATGTGGTAACAAACATGGTAGTGAAGAATTTCCCTCCCTCAGCAACCCAAACAATGACAAGTCTTCAAAGAAAGGAGTGTTTTGGTCCGTCTTGTTCCATCTCCTTTGATGATTAACACAAAGGAAGAAGCCATGGGGAAGAACCTGGCAAAAAGGGAACTACAAGCACAATCAAAATATCTATCGGCTGCTGAGGAGGACAGGGTGTCAGCGCCAAGGCAAGGACCTGCCACCACCACCCGACGGTTGCCATCAGCTTCCCTTCAGACATCACATCATGAGCCCATCTGACGAGGAAGGTTCTAGGGTTGGGTTTTAGGTACGTGTTGCATCAGTGGTTTCACGCAGTCCATCTTCTTCGCATCTGCTCCCTTTAGAATTTGACTGCATCTGGAATTTATTTGGTGACGGATTGCATTGAGAAATGTATGGAGGCATCTAAAAGCAATCACCTTAAGATTGTTTAGCCTGGGCAGCAGATAGAAATGTATTGGTCTAGACCAGGGTAATGCGACAATGGATTTAGGCAACAGGGCAGAGATACATGTGTGTTCGTGACAGCAACCAGTATCTCTGAACCACCTCCTTCTCTCCCTATTTATTTAGCTTGAAATGAGAAAAAGGAGACCAAGCAGATATGTATCAGTCAGTAAAAGGCAGCTGAGAACAAGAAGCAAAAAAATGCATTACCCAGTTAGACAAGGCTGGAAGAAAAATGAAGTGCCAAGGCACTGAAGCTGAACATCGCTTCTGCCGTTGGACAGCACAACGTGGGTGGAGTGCATATGCTGTTCAGAAGAGTTAGATCAGAACAGAGCTAATTACACTCACTTTGTAAGATACCTTTCAGTTATTGCCAATTCATACAGGCATATGGTGCTAGCTCAGGAGCACACCTATAGCCAGGGTGGTGTGCTGCTGAGAAGCCAAACAAGGCACATGTGTTCAGCAAACACTTCAGACTCTTCAGGCTGCTGTGTGTGTGGAGTGAGTGCTCTGCCAACTGATCGTATGGCAGAGCCTCACACCACGCTTGTCTCTCCTCCCCATCTGCAATAGGTAGGTGACACTAACCGTATCAAAATCCTTCCTGCTACAGAGTCACAGGAGCACAACCTGAACCTGCCTGTCACTGCAAGAGGTTGATTCTGCAAGAGGTTTCAGATACCCTTAATAATCAGATGAGTTTCAGAGAGAGAAGAGACCCTTGCATTTGGGTGCAGGACTCAGTGAGGTCCAGAGGATGAAGGCTTTATGCTTTGAAAGAGCCTGACTGGTTAGAAACCAACTGACCTTTAAGTTCTCTGCAAAGCTTTTCCCTTTTAAAGAAAAATGCCCTGCCTCTTCGCCTCTCCTCCTGGTTATTTAAGAGTATTGTGGGCAGGGAAGATCATGCTCTGCACGTGCATCCAGCTCGTACCACTGCGGTGCCTCAGACTCCCAGGAGCAGCAAAATTCCTTTGCAAGATCAAGCCCAGAAGAGTGGAGTTTTAATGCAGCTTTAATTTATTGGTGAACAATAACAGCCATAAAAACAGTCATCTCAAGGTTAACGTGCTACTCAAAAATACAACAGTCAAGATGAGTGAATAATCCATAACTAATTGCTTATTTAATTGCACATTCTTTGTACATGAAGCAATTGTAATATTCCTGAAGGCTTCAGGTTTCCCTCCCTTTGAAGTAAGCTATGAAGCTGCTGTATTTGTTCTTCAACATGTGTACTTTGTTGCTTCACTATATCAAGCAAACTATTTGTATTTCCCAATTAGATTGCTTCCATAGCCTGAAGTAGATCATAGCATCCTGGTGAAAATGTCAGGAATAATTAAGATGGAAACGGAATTTGGGAAGCACCTCTACCAGGCACTGGGTGGAGGAGAGGAGACGAGGAGGAGATGCAGGAAACCTTTAGCAATAAGGTCACTTGCATATTTCTGCTCGCTTAAACCCCAACGCACCAACACAGGATGACCAGTCCAAAGAGAAGTTACACACCTAGCAGATTTGTCCTGTGAATGGAAGGTCTATTGTCCCTATGGATATGAGTTCTGAGGGAGAGGTAGGAGTATCATCTGCTCTATACCAATCACAGACAGCAGCGCACTCCCTCATGTTCAGTGCAAGTCACCACCAACAGCTTCAGCTTCCTTAGATCTCCTCTGTCCTCCAATAGGGCTGGTAAAGAGACACCCTGAAATTCATCCTCCTGAGGATGTGACAGTGGGATGACAAGTGCCTCCTGCCATGGGAGGACTGGGAATTTGCCACGCATACATTGCCTCTGTGCTGCCTTCTAACCAAGGCCAGAACTGGTTCTGCTGCCATTCTGAGTCCGTGACACTGTCATTCCAGCGGTTCAGCTCAGCTCCGTTGACCTTTATTATCCTTCAGCTGTAAACACTGAGCTTTGCTTGTGCTTCTCTACCCAGGCAGCAGCACCTGTTCCCACAGGGACCCGCTACCAGTGTAGGAAGCATTTCTATGCCAGTTTATTCCATCCTTCACAGACATGCTGCTCAATTACACCAGTGTCACTTAAACAGCAGCTTTCCAGTGCAGACACCACTTTTGCCATCGTTTCTAGCTCACAGGCTGCCCTTTTCCTTCCACTTTTCTCCATGCCCTTTTCTAAACTGACCTCTAGCAGGCAAAATATCACCCCCACATCTGGATTATACCCACAAGTGCTTACAACAGAGCAATGACATTTCACCATTAACCCGCACATGTATTTTGCCGCCTACCTGCTGCAGAGGAGAGGGGTGGTGGTATATAAAAATTCTAATTCTCTTCATACTGACAATTACTGGGGAAGCCCAGCAATCGGGAAAACCTCTCATTTTCAAGCCTTGCTTACAGACAAGTGTCCTAGAAAACAAGGTAGAAGTTTTCAGCCCCTGCAAGGAATCGGCAAAGCCAAGTAGCTTCCTACAGGAAAACACCGGGGCGCTTTCATTAATGGAAATAAAATATTGAAGAGCTGCCCAATGAATGTTTTGGAAACACAAAGTGATCGTTTCCTACTTAGCATTAAGACACCAGCAATACATCCGTCGGGGTGGGCTGCGTTTGTTGTCTCTCTGTTTGTTTTAATTAAAGTAAAGCCATGATCATTACAGGACACCAATTCAGTCAAAAGGGAATTGGACATTTTTACCTAAATAAGACTTTAAGGAGCTTTTTAGAGCAATACTCCCTCTAATCACAGCAGACAGCACTAGCAATACAAAGGGCCTCTCAGCTGGAAATAAGAGAACAGTTTCTTCTGACAACAGGGGTGCAAGGAAATAATTTGCAGTTGCAGCTTGCGAATCCAAAAGCAATTATTTCCATTCCCAAATATAGTCATTTACTGGCTGTAATCAGCCCATGGTACAGCATGATAGAAGAACCCTACAGTAAGGCACCATTTGCAGGGGTTTGAGGTTTTGGACACGATGGCTGGACACTCATTGGAGCCGGCCCCATCTTTTTGCAGATCTTTCACACCACGAGGCTACTTCACATCACGTTTAAATACAAGGTGACAAACACTGCCTTAAGTCTCAGAAGTGGTTGGGCTCATCCTTGTGTTCAAAATCACTGAATCCAGAACAATCTCATTCCTCTCTATTACACCAACCCCCCTCTGAGGAAGCCTTTTGTACACTCAATGTGCAGGAGACTGATTGAGTAATTGCAAATGAAAACAGGCTTTTGCGAACCTGGGGGTGGGTAGTAAGAGGCTGTTAGGAACTTGAGATGGCATTTCCTTATCCTATAATTTATTCACGTAGCTCAAGTGAAAGTGAATCTGCACTTCTGAGACACCTCCTACCATATGCACAGTCAAGGAATGGTGAAGGCAGTGAAAGGCCCCACCACGAGTGGGTTTTCTACACATTGTCTCCTCTCCCCACCTCCAGCCATGGTGAGATTTCCACTGCATCTCTTGGTGCAGGAACAATACAGAATGAGAGCTTCCTGCTCTGCTCTGGGGTGTTATTTTAAAATCTCCAGCAGATACTTTAAAAGAAATGGAAATTTAAATTAAAACCTAATGTCTAAATGCACAGATTCTCAGAAGAAAAGCCTGACACCAATTGTTTTAACTCATTCCTCAGTGTCTTCAAGAAATACATCCAGTTCTAGCATCTTCAGGTTGCAGGTAAAAATCACAGCCCATTTCCTCACATTACACTGCACCAGGATTTAAAAGAATGCTGCATAATAATAAAGAAAATCCTTCCTATCCTTCAGCTGCACTGTTTCCTACCAGAAAAAAGTCCTGTCTTGGTCCACTTTCCCAAAATTCATGTGGACCTAGAACTCAGGTGTTCAGGTTAACTTCAAGAGAGGAGAAACCTTAGTTCTCATGAAGTCAAGTTAAGAGATTCCAGGAGGGGACCACAGAATTTAGCCTCATCAAAATGCTGTGCCTTCACTTGAATCCACCCAGCTAATTGATAATGATGGATTGATGGCAAACAAATAACCATGCCAGTACCTCTGATCATGCCACAAGTCTCCTGCCCAGGGAGGAGATACCTCCTGCAGCCATTTCTCCATCCTCTTCCTATGTAAGTGATGTAATTTCAGAAGAAAAATGGAGAGAAACACCTAAAGCTTAAAACATTACTTGTTTAACCCCGCAAAATGAAGATGTTTAAGACACTACCTGCCTCTTAATTTGTGTGCAATGGATTATGTGGGGTTTTAATACCTAATTGTTTTGTGAGTGGAAATGAAGTGTTGCCATGGCAATCCCTACATGCTATATAAGATGTATTATTTAGTGAAGTGTCTCCTTAAGGAAAAAGCCTACCCAGACACTCACTGACAGCTCAATGGGAGACCATACACCTGGCCTTCTAAATGCCTGCACGCTCAAAGTCATCTCAAAACCTGAGATTCAAAGAGAGGGAGGTCAAGAGACCAGACCAGGGCTGTTAGCCAGTTTTTGATTCTCTGCTTGACAATAAACTGGCAAAACTATGTCTGTCTTGCATCATTTTCTAGCAGGGAAGCATTCTATAGAAAATGACTTTGGCTTTAGTTTGCTGGCTTTGTGTATGGGTTTGGCTTTTGTTGAATTTAACAGCTTGACTTAAGCAGTAACATAAAGAAAATTCCTTATCAATTATGACATTTTAAAGTTCCTCTATCAGTTTATCAGCAGGAGCCTAGAAATAGCTGGTTTATTTTCTGTAGGTCACAGGCTTCCTTTACAACTAGCATTTGAAATAATAAATAACTGGGGTTTATGCTTTGCTTGCTTTTTTTTAATGCAGAAGGTTAATATCTGTCTTCCAAAGCCAAGAAGCAAGCCTGGACACGATATGAGTATCTTACATAAACCAACCCGCTGGAAAAGGCCTTTGCTGAGAGGAAACATCATGATGCTTGATGACAGAACCTCTCCTGTCAGCCTCAGCACTCATACTTTATCAAAACCAGTTACTTCAAAACTGAATGATTCTCCAAGGCTGCTAATTACCAGTGTAATCATCTAGCCAGTGCCTAAAATCAAATGACTGAGTCATTTATGTTAGATGATTGAGTAAATAGCACCTAGAAATAGAATCCAGGAAAAGCTGGCCAAAGAAACCAGAAAGAAACAAAATCCCTTTCTGCAGAGCATGGAGGCATGTAAAGGCTTGCATTGGTATTTCTAGGCACAAATGCTCAGTTTAAGTTAATTGAAAATGCCACACAAAATCAGAGTTAAGAAGCCTTACCCTGGGACACGTACGCCAATCGGATCGGGTGTTAATTGTTCTTCCGAATAAAAGTGACTGAGCGATTCATTGTGGAAAGCTTCACTCACCTTACACCTATTACCCCTGAATTTAGCGCTATGGTTTTCATGTTAGAGGAGAAAAGGGAAACACTGGAGCAGAAATCCATCTCAGACACTCCAGGAGATTCACTAGTACAGGGGTTCTCTTAGACGTTCTGCAGAGTAATAAAGAGTTGCCAGGGCAGCCTGGAGCCCCAACATCAGGTTTTAGTAGCATCACAAGTGGCTTTGCTTACACTAAACAGTTGTGGGGGTGAGGAGGGTCCCTGATAATACCTTACCATCCAGATTATTTGCAGACCTGCACATATTTGGTTAAGCATTTTAAAATGCACATAACATTTACCTTGATCTAAATAGATTATGATAAGTAAATGAACACTGTGATATTATTACTAAACATTGGTCATGTGCCTTTATCTTTAAATTCTCTTCTATATTATTTCTACAACTGGTAATTTTAATAATTTGTAGCTGGAGCCCTCTAGATCTCTTTGCTAAACTACAGCAGCTTTCCTTGAAAGCTCTCGACTCCCATTGCACCACATATATCAAACTGCTCTTTCAACTCCTGCACTTCCAAACATTTTAAACACCTTAATGGCTTTTCTCACTGAACCATAAAAATTATTTATAAATTCATCTTAAGACATTCATACAACGAGAAACTCATAACATGTCGTGAAATACGAATTATGTTTACTGGAGGATAAAAAATTCTTTGGGTCTATGTATATGTAATGAAGGAAAAAAAGTTGACTGCTTTTCAACGTGGACTCTTATTATAAGCAACCACCAAACACAAGGTGAGAAAATAATGAATTATTTGCTCCACAGTAATTTTTTAAATACACAACTTGACAGAAAAAAGCAGTGCCTTCTAAGACTTAATTTGAATTAAGTACATTTGGTGCAGTTGAGAAGAGTAATCACACTACTTTATTCAGTATTTTTCACAACTAAGTAGCTGCAGCATCTGCTTTCCTCTAAGGTTAATACTAACACCATGGTCTATTAATCTTTGTTACCTCTCTGCAACCGAGCAAGGGAAATCACCCCAACGCTGACATTTCAGGGGAAATGTTTTTAATCAAGATTCATACATGATTAGGGCTGGAGAAGGAGAGGTTAGTTTTTAAATAACTAATGGTATGTGAAACAGACAGCTGGTAGCAATTTTGGAAACCTTCAGCCACTGAAAGCACAACTACACTAAGCCAGGTACATTGGCTCAGATAGGTGACATTTAAAAGACAATGTTATTGTCTTAATGGTATTGACTTAAAAGGTAAATCTGGACATTAAAATTAAATTCAAAGTCTCCAGAACACAGCCAGTGGTTTTGACCCAAGACTCATAAGAATTGAGTGCCACTTGCTCTGTGCATTGTGTTGTGCGGATGACTAAACCCAAGTCATGCCTTGGGCACGAAGCTTTGCAGGTAGAAGGGTCTCTCTGATCCTCCCTGGCTCCAGGTGCTCCCAAAGCCCAGGCTGCCCTCTCAGGAGCCTTACAACCATAGCTCAGCCTGTGGCCTGAGCACAGATATTCAGGCTCCATTACAATAAGTCCAGTTATTACCTAAGAACTCGGATATACTTCCATGCCCCCCAGCCTCCTTTAGGGCAGCACCTTGGCCCATTTTGTCATTTCAGATCTCTTCCCAGCCAGTCAGTAAGACCCTGTCCCCTGCAACACACCTTCTCTTCCCCTTTAGCCAGTAGCAGACAACAAGAGCTCATCACGATTGCCAGAGGACCATTAAAGTATGACTGCTTGGAGAGAGGGACCTGTATTTTTAGCATTGATGGTCTGGGGTGCTCATCTCTGTGGCAAATGGGGGTCAGAACATCTCTTTTCCAGTCTATAGCAAAGTCTTTCAAAGCAAAGCTTAATCTGCCAGATCCACGATGTAGATTTGCAGCAAGATCCTTTGTGCAAGGAAAAGGACACAAACCAGCTGCCTCTGAATTCAGATGGAAACGCTGATCATCTAAATCATCCAAGCCTGGTATATAAATGAAAAGCAACAACCAGATCAGGGATTGATCCCTAGAGATCTCACTTATGATTCACTGTGGAAGATGAAAAGCTGTCTATGTAAACAAATTGTTTATGGTCTGTTAAGCAAAAGTAAAACCAATGGAGTGCAGCAGATGCAATTCCAGCTGAGGATTCAATCTTACAAAAGTGCATGGGTCTGACCCTGCAGCCCTTTTTCCTAAGAGCAGTTTCCCTGCAGACACTTGAACAAGCAAAGACTGAGGTATTTGCCATCTGTGCCCCATCAGTCTCCGAAGAAAAGAGTCAGAGCCTGAAGAAGCCCTTTGTGCTGCCGTTTCAATGAACACAGAGATGCTGCAGCCAAAGGCAAGCTCTGGGACTACAATAGCATTGTTCAATTCTTGACTCAAGATCATCCAGTCAAGCCTTGAAGAGCTCTGTCCTTTTGGGTCCCAATCCTGCCTCAGTTAAGAGCAGCCTTTTCACCCCATTGATGGACACGGAGCAGATCCACAAGGGAATTATACAAAGACAATGGGAATTTAGGCTCGAAATCTTACAGGCAATTTGCCATCCTTGCTCCACCCCATCCACACCACATCACTTAAAACTCCCAGGCAAGGCTCTGGGACATGCTGGATGTGGGCACACAAACTCAAACACGGGTTTTGAAGTGATCTCACAGTGGCAGGTGTACTTAATGACTGCTGGAGATCCATGTGTCCTTTTTAATCAATCCTGCCTAATTTTCACCAGGCTGCCATTGCCAGTTTATTTTCAGACATCATTACCTTCAACCTTGGGTTTCTTTGTTAATCTAAGGAGTTGGTATTTCCGAGGCTGGAGCGGCAGCCGCACCACGCTGAGCACAGGCAGTAAAACATCTGCTCGTGGTGTACTCATTTGACCCGGCAGATTGGAGTTATGGGGATTCAGCTAACAACCCCTGATGTGCCTCTGCGCTCACCTGGCCACCCTTATGGCATCCTTTCGAGCATCACCTCAGACCATGTTTTCACTTTGGTTTTAAAGTTAATGAACCTTTGGCACTTGTTGTTTACAGGTTCATGATAATTGGCAATGCTAATAGACACCAGGAAAGGATAAATACCCTGCCCCTCGTAGCTTTAGGGAAGGAATGGGTGCTTGCATAACAAGTTTACAGGAAAAATAAGAGAGATTTCAAGTCCATTCTCCCACCCATCATGCAACAGTTTTCAGGTTGACAACCACCCCAGGAGTACTAATCAAACTAGTCTCTGTGGACTTACACCACTAGAAATACCAGCTCTCCTAACTCTAGACACGTAAGTAGGCGTTTGGCACTGGAAAATAATCAAAAATCCAAGCAAGTGTGAAAAAATGGGACACTGGAAATAGAGACACATAACTGAAGCAGTAAATACTGATAATAAACCCAGGCAGGTGTTGTTCCGAAGTCTGGCCACAGAGCCAAGCAGAGTTTGCTTAACCCAGACAACTGTCTTTAGGAAAAAAGGCAAGGATTATGAAATCTGTACCATTTCCATACTTGCTCGAGCTGTGCACACATGAAACAGTTGTCCTGATGCCTTCTGAAGGGGATAACATTTATCTCATTAACAAATTAGTGCCAGGAGCAGATAGGGAAAGATGCTGTGCCAAACCAGCTCTTAACAATTCTCAAATGCATCTTTAAGAGCATTGTCTAAATGTCCACATCTCCAGAAGGCAAAAAGGAATTATAATCACAGGACAAATCTGACCTTAATAAGCAGGAAATCTTAGGAGCATCCCACATCTGTTTTCCTCTTATTAGATTAGCAGTGGTGTCACACCCGATGCCATGCTGTTGCACATCGACCTGCAGCAGCTTAGCAGATTTTACTTATTTTTTTTAAAACACCAAGGAAGCTTTTCAGAAGCCACTTCTTTTGGTGAGGAATGTAAACAGGCACATCATGTAAGGATGGATTTCTCTAAGAAGTGACAGGACTGTATGACTGGAGTTTTGGAGAACCCAGCTGCAAAGACCTTCAGAGGGTTCAATGGGCAGGACTCTGGAGATCCCCAGCAGCTCTTGGAAATACTGTTACGATTATTTTGGTGTAGGCAAAAAATCCAGAGGTATATTTGGGCCCTCACACTGACAATCCTTACACACTTGTTAGCAGTGATGAGCTGATCTAAATCACATCGCCAGGTAAAATTCTCTCTGCCAGGCTGACTGCACTGGAAACGAAGCAGTCAGGACTCAAGCATGCAATATTGAAGTTGCCAGACAAGCTTGCACTAAGCGGTGAAAGATCAGGACTGGAATCTTTTATCTGGAAGACCTGGAGAAGTGCAGATGGCCTTTAGTCCCTCTGGAGTTCCCTTTAAATCAGACATCTAAATGCCAGCTTTCTTTTCTAAAAATTTCTTGCTGTTCATTATAATTACATTTAAAATCTTGGCTAATTTCTCCTACCACTGCTATTAAGAGACTTGGCAAGTGTTACGTGGTCTTTACCTTTATCCCTCAAAGCTATTGGATGCTCAGAGAATTTCCACTTTGGAGAAGTTTCATTTTAACAAGTGTTACCGTGGGCTCATGTCTTGCCGTTTACCACATCACAACACATCTTTAACAAGTTTCTGCAAGCTAGACAAACCCAGCCATGGTTTTCTCTTGTTTTTCCTCTTAAAAACACTGAGACTTCCCTCTATGACAAGAGCCATGAGCAGTAACAGCATTTTCTTTCTTTTTCTGTTGCAGGTGTGGAGCAGAGACAAAGAAAAAAGCAGATTCACCTCTCCAAGCAGGGGGGTGGTTGGTTGGTTGCTTTAAGAGCAGAAGTTCCCACTCCTGTGGAAATTGCAAAACATCCAGACTCTTACCTCAAATATATAAACAAACAGCTTCTCCACCAAATAAGCAAAAAATAAATAACCCTGGAGTACTTCACTTCAGACACATCAAATCAACCTCATATCCTCACTATTAATTTTCACTAAAGTTCCAATTTTGTTTTCTGCCCTTATCAAAGCATCTCATGCAAAAAACTGGCACATGGCCATGTGAAATACTTCAGTGGATATGTGTTTTCCAGGGGAATGTTGCTGTCTTGGAAGCACTGTACTATACTTAAAAGTACTCCACTATTTTATTTACCACTTCCAAAAGCACATCTTAAGGACAGAGATTCTTGAAACACATCTGGACAACCAAGTAGGTCACCATTAGTACCATCTGTAATCTCACTGGCAAAAGCACACATGTTTTCTAGTCTCCTGCTGAGGTTCACAAGAAACAGATTTGTTTCACTTGATCCTACAAGACGTGGTGTGCAAATTGTATTCATAGTGATATCAGCTCACAGCAGTATCTGAACATCTGCTTGATTTCTGTGGACCTCAGATAAGGTTGAGGGACATTTATCTGGGATGAGTTTCTCAATTAGATGATAGCATTCAGCAGCCCACAAAGTTCCTCCAACCCCTAACAAGCATTTGCAGGGAAAACAAGTTTTTTAAACGATGATTTTGTGTGTTAAACAAACCACAGAGGAAAAAAGAAGGAAACACTCCCGAATCCAACAGGAACAACTGTGCAATCAACTAACTGCCTTCAGAAGGGCCACTGTGAAACACAAACTCCTCATTTCTTCCACCAGTGCAACCAAAGCACCTTCAAATGCCTGGCTACAAAGGCATTGCAGGCTGAGTCCACTCTGTAGGCATAAAAGAGCCCAGCTTCTGTCAGATACCCTCCAGAAGCAGCTGATACCTAACACTGCTGATCTCAGACAGGCGTTCGCAATGTGATCTGGGAGCAGGAAATTCAGGTTTGGTTTTTGATGCTGAATATTCTCTTAGAATCTTGGCTTCCAACAGATGTAAGATCAGAATTTCAAGGACAAAGGCACCAGCTGATTCGGGAGGCATAGCTGAAACATAGATAGTTCTGCAGAAGAAAGAGGTATCCAACTTCACCATCATGGAAAGCTCACCAGAAGATCCCGAACGGTGAAGATGTGACTTTGCCATGGATATTTATACTGGCAGATGGACTCTTCACCATTGTGATCCTCACCAGGAATTACTCCCAAACATTTCTCTCATGCCAGAGAACCAAGACTTTTTTCCACACGATGTTACTTGCCCCAGAGTGTGGGAGCACTGACCTGGCAGGGGTGATGCTCCTGTGTCCCAATTCTCCCACATTCCAGAGTTTAGTATTGCATCTAACAAATCATCTCCATTCACAGGAGTCTCAACACCAAAGAGAGGGTCAGAGTACACAGTGGAAAGAGCAGGGAAAAGCCGTTCTGGACTCTTCTCTTCAGGCAAAACTCCTCCCTTTTTCTCCCAAATCCCTTTAATCCTTTCTGGAACACAGAGGTGCAGAACGAACCCTCTCCGATTGTTTTAACATGGCTCATGAGCATGAATCTTAAACATAGTTTTAAAACACATCAATCCTTTATGTGTTTATCTACACTGATGAGCATCACATTCAACTTCAAAAATACCTATTTCTGCACTTGGGTTATTTTATTTCCCTATTGTTAAAATGAAAGATTGGCTAAACCATTTCAGTAGTGCTTGTCAAGCAGTTCCCTTCCCCTGCAACTCCTAAAGCTCTGATTCTCATCATTAAGTCACTGACAATATAAAGACAGACCTCTTCAAATAAACCATCATCAACAAAGATAAATGCACAGAAGTGATCCAGAAATTGGCCTGCAGCATCATTGCAGCATAAAGAGAAGTTTCTGAAGAGGAAATACTTCCACATTCAGTACCCAGAGCTCAACAAAGAACAATAATGACCCGCATTTTAAAAGTCCTCTTGTACCAAATGCTGTGCAAGGATCCAAAAGCTTTTCAAACTTCATAAACCATGGGAAAAAAAACCTGTCCATTCCACGCAGATAGAGCTATCATCTCCACAAGACAAGTAGTGCACTATAGTTAACAACTACTTCATCCCATAAAAACACAAACCCAACTGAAGGTCAGTCCAATACTCCACCTAACCTAGTTTGTCCAGTAGTGGATGCTTTACAGAACAGTGTAACCAAAGACAAGCGTACAATGATTTGTCACTCCAGAGACTTGCATTTTTTCAGTTGAGAATGTCATCTGGAACACTGGTGAATGTGTCCTCCAGGAAATCCCTTAACCCAGTTCTGAATAAATCTGTATTTCAGGTTGCAGCAGCAGCATCTACAATGGTTCCACAGTTTAATCACTGGTTTATCTAAACATTAATTCCCTTTTATTTTTGAAACCCACTGCTTTCTTATTTCTAGCATCCCTCTGCTCCTTGTATTGTGAAAAAAAAGCATCCCATAACCATTCATTCCATGTCGTCTTATCCACCTTGATTTTTAATTTCTATCATTTAAACTGAGAAACCATGCCTCCTATCATCCTTCTTCTGCCTTTGCATTCTCAGTAGCCTGGGCTGAGGAACACTGAGCAGAGCATGGCACCAAGAACCCACATCTGCACCTTTCTTGGGTGTTGGACATATGGTTTAGCACTTGTCCAAGCTAAGAGCTGACTTGCATCCTGAACTAAGCAGTTGGAAGTCAACTGGGAGATTACAATTGCTGCAATTAATCCAAGTGTAAAAAGATTAACAACAGTTTATCCAGCTTTTATTCTCCTATGACTGACTACAGTTAATTCTACTAACACCTCCAACAACACATAGCCTGGGCCCAACAGTGGCTTAATTGCTCCTGCTCTCCCTTTATTCTTTGCTCCGTCTGGAGCGCAGCCTGGGATGACATAGCACTGCCAGAATATTATAATCAGAAAAAGACTCAGGAATAGCAGCACAGCATTAGGCAGATGGCTGAGGTCCTTCCTTCATTTGCTTTTCAAATTAACTAAGTGTGTCCAAATGAGACACTTGATAACTGAATATCAGTTTTCCTTTTCCCACTCAGCCCCACTCTGGAAGAACTTGATCTTTTGCCTTCCTGCGGACGAATGAACATCCCAAACATTCAGTTTAGATTCAGGAAAGAAAAGGTAAAGGGTGTTTCTGAACCTGACTTTATGAGGCCAAGTTTTATTAAACATCAGGTCTTTTTAAAGCATTTCTGTGGAATAAATGCTGCTTCTTTCATATTGTATCTGCGATCACATCAGTGAGACACCACCAGAGATTTATGCTCCACCATAAGCAGACTGAGACAGGAATGATACAGCTGGGTCTAGAAAAGTGCCACTAAGCATGCCTGGAGAGGGTGGTTTAAGGTATTAAAGCTACCATTTGCAGAGTTAGGGAAATAAATGTGATGGGGTGGCATGTCAGGGTGACATCAAGTGTCTGCAATGCAACTAAAAACATAACTCCAGAGGATCAGAGGTAATTTTCCTTTCATCTCCAAACAGCTTCCAAGGAAAAAAAAAACCAAACCAACATGACAGAGGAACAACCAAAAACCCCAAAACACCCTTAAAAAGACAACCCACCCAACCAAAAATTCCCAACCAAAAAAGAGCCATCCTCTTTCCTTTTGTGGGGCCATTAAACCCATGTGCTGGAGTGTCTACCCTGTCCTTTCCCCAAGTATCTGCAGCGACAGCAACTGCACAAAGCAAGATTTCTTGGGACAAGACGCACTTTGCAAACAAATAGCCACATCTTAAGGTACAAAACAAGCAGGCACACTCTCAAACGCTTGGCAAGTTGCAGGTACATCATGACAGCGTGTTAAATGCATTATTCAACACACTACAAAGTGTAACATGTCAAAGTGACAATTTATACTGTATTTACCTCCCGTCAGCAATGGTATTAGAACAGAACGGTGGGTCCTTGAGCAACAGAAATAGCGCAGCAAGAGAGATATCCAACCTGGAACAGCAAAAGAAAGCAGTTTCCAAACTCTGAGGTCTTTACCCCAAAGGGGAATTTAAGGGAATACTTTGAGGCAGTACATTTTCATGAACAAACCCATTGCACTTGGTTTGCAGACATTGTCTCCTGTGAAAAAAATTTGTAGTCAGATTTCTAATATCCCCAGAGCTTCATATAAAGCAAGTTCCCAAATTATATTATCTACCATTTCCTTTATACTCTTAATGTTCAAAAAAACCCAAGGGGATTTTCTGCATTGAAGTCTACTCAGGTAAAGGCACGGGAAATCTCATCTTGAGTTCCTTTGGCTGAGCACATAAGCCTGAGAAACTGTGTTGGATAGGCCTGGCCTATCTCCCCAGCTTTACTGCTGGGCTGCAGGCTGACCTGGCAGCGAGTGGGTCCAGGACGCTGCACACCAGCATCACCATTTGTGAACTGAGGAGAATACACGCAACAGAACTCGCACAGCCCAGTTGAAATGAGACATGTCCTACTAGAGCAGGCATTATTCTTACAGGTATAGCTCAGTAATTAAGCAGACCTTTTCACTTCCCCTCTTCAAAACCAATTCTCTCAGCTTACAAGCAAGCAAACTGTTCTGAAAAACTTATTTAAGCTTCCAGGCTTTCATTGATAAACAAGAAACCTTGGTTGCCTGACTCAGGCACACGACCATAAAGACAACGACTACCTGGAGAGCTCAGGTAAGTCACCATCTTTATGGCTGCGGCAGGCGCCGGCGTCGCCCGCGCAGCGCAGCTGATGAGCGGCGGCAAAGGGCCGTTGCTTATGTTTATTGTAAGTCATTCACCACAATGGATGTTACACGACATTAAGAGTATGTTGGGTGTCCGGGTGCAATAAAAAATTAATTTACCATTCACAGAGCTTCTCATTTGGTTAAATCAGCTGTGTTTCTGCTACATTATCTGTATGTTTCTAACGTATTTATTCCCTATATTTTTGCAGAGCTGGCTCGAACTGAGCTTTATTTTTTATTATTAATTTTATGTAATGTCTGTGTATCCCTGGGAGTAGGCCGCGCTGCAGCACTTGCACTGCCACATTGCCATCTCCAGGCAGGCTGGAGAACTACAAACAGCCCTTTTAGAATTGCATACCCATATACAGATCTTTTTTGGAATAAAAATTAAAATGTATATACTCCTCTGGAATGTTCTGCTGTTTCAGGGAAGGTCAGAAGAGGTGTCGATCACTGGCTGTTTTTTTACTCCTAGAACATGTCTGTGGCCACACCGAGGCAGTCCTGCATCCTTGCCCTCCGAGAAGTGCAGTTGGGCTCTAAGATAGCTTTTATATGTATACACAGGAACTACAGTGCTCTATTCTATCCCTAATCTGACAGACCCTGAGATGACAAGCCCACACCCTCCCATCAAGCCACTTCCAAGAGCTCTGACTGACAAGGACATTTCATGTACACAACTTACATTTGATTTTAACATACCCTGTCGTGTTGAGACTCCCAGCACATTTATAAGGAGCCCTACCAAAGATCTGCCCAGTTTTGAATTTTGGCTAGGAAGGAACAACTAACACTGCCTTGAGGATTTCTCTTTCTCATGCTCTGACTGAAATGTGGAGGCACACAATAGCTGTGCTGCCCTGTTTTCAAGATAATTAAGCTGTTCCAACTAATTACTTTACCCTTCAAGTATCAGATGAGAAATGACATATGTAAAACTTCTTGGAAGCATTGTTCACTCGGCAACTTCCTTGTGCTAAAAACAAAGGGAGCAAAACTAATTGCTAAACCTGCTTCTTTCAAACGCAGAGTAAGGATTTTTACAGTAAAATTTCCAGGAATGGTCATGGCTTGTAACAGAATATAAAAACAACATGTCTGCAAAGGCACATGGGTGCATGGTACAGCCCAGGAGAGATGCAGAAGGATGCTGACCCTCACTGGAAGCCACAGAGATTCCCACCCAAGCTCACACTTCCTCCAAAGGTGGTTGGTATTCTCAGCACTGGCTGCAATTCATAACGGTGCTGAGGTTCAACTTCTGGAGCTGAAATACGGCCCTGCAAGAGAAAAATGCTGGCAGGGAGATGTCCCTCGCTGATTGAAACTTCTCACTACAGGGGCTGAGGAAGGAAACCAACCAAGCCTGCTAAGTAATAGCATATCACGCAAAACAGGCTGAGATTTCTTAAAAGCAAACATGATGTTTTGCAACAACAGAATAAAGGCAAGAAAGAAAAAAACCTGTCTCTAGAGCAGACAGGCATACCAGCAGATTTATTCTTCACTGCTCCAGCTTGTACCCTAAACTGGAAAAATGGCAGTTTAGTCAAATGGGTAAAAACAGAGCATAGGGAGTCTCTTCACTGCCTGACCCTTGTCAATAAGGATATGCAGGTACCATTGAAAACTTCAAGGTTGCTGGGAGAAAAAACCCTTTTTATCAGATTTTAGGTTTCTTTTGGGGGATACAGGTTCTCTTGGACGTAGGAGGTTTCATTCTGAGCATATTCTGAGGTACAGATCTTTCAAAACGTTTGTAAAAATTAGTTTAGTGCCAAAACCAAGAGAGCACAAAACTGAAAAGGGATTCATTCCAGGAAAAAAATAAAAAGTTCTGTAATTTAAGAACTGAAATGCTTCATTACCCAAAAAGGAATGAAAATTGTGTGGGTCTTCAACCATATTCAGTTTTTTCCTCAGCTGCTTCTTGTGAGTAAAGGTGAAATCATAATTAAAAAATAACATTGCTGGGTTCCTCTGTCTTTCACCAGTTACAGTGATGTATTCCACCCTACCACCATGTTACCAACACTTACAAGCTGATACAGTGAACTTGAGAGGTGTAATCCTCACTGTTCCTCCAGCAAAGACACACTACAAGATTTGGGTTTTTTTCCACAACAGCAAGCACTGCTGTATCCATCTATGTATCCATAGATACAGCAGGCGTTTGCCATGCTGACCCGGCTGTTCCCACTCAGGATGGGGAATGAGCTGTACCAGCAGCATCCACCATCACATTACAACTTGTGTCTCAAAGCTTGCCATCGTGTGGTAATGCCATTTTATCTCTTTACGCCAATAACCACAACAAGTAGTTCAGTTCCAAAGAGGAAAAATTAATGGTATCCCCACTGCAAATACTTGTGTTTTCAGACAAGCAGTGGGTGCAGCTTCAGAGCTCTTCATAAAGCCACATCCACCACAGAAACAAGGAAAAAGGAAAAAAATACATTCCTGGAGGGATTGTGGTTCTAGTCTGCACTTTAACTGAATAATAAAGCATTTAAATTCCATTGGAACAAGAGGAAACATCAGTCAAATCTCACTTGAAACGCTCATCACCTACTTAATGTCAAATCAAAATATTTTGCTTTGTTCCTCAAATTATGAAACCCGAGGACAAATTACCCCAGCAAAGTCAGACTCTGCATACCAAACCCAGGTCAAGCAGTGGGTTTTTACTATGATTATCAAATTATTATAGCTCTACAGATGTCAGAAGCAGATTGAGAAATTCAGAGTGTAGATTGCCATTTAGGGAACAAAACTTAGCAATCATTTGGGAAGCAGCCTCTCGGATGGCCTTTTCAAGCCATCCCCAATTTCCTACGCCTACTCCACAGCATTTGGTGGAACCCTCCACTAATCACAGTAGTTTGATCATTTGATTCAAACCAACAGAAAAGTCTACCTGCTCCTCTCCACGACTCATTTGTTCGCTGTTAGTGCCTTGCAGAGGGTTGTAGCTTCTGAGTACACTTGCAGTTCTAAATCCAGGCTTATTTCTTGCCCTGATCAGGTTAAAACTCACTTAAAATTCAGAGTAACTAAAAACCAGAGTAAGTTCCCGTGTGGATGTTTCCTGAATACAGGTCAAGCTCAGCTCTGATGCCTGCACTTCACACCGTTATAACTAGCAAACATACAACCAGACAGAGAAAAATAGAGGGAAACATAATTTCACCTCCTTCAAAGCTTCCCACCCACACCAGGCTGGGGTCCTGTGAGCTATAGAGCTTGGCTAATTGTCATAGAGCATCTCTTAAGTGTTGAAACTGAAGTGAGACAATAGCAACCTGTTCTCTTCACTAACACACCCTGCCACAAAATCAAAGTTGTCTGATTTTCTTTCTTAACTTTATTGGGTTCTTTTTTTCCAAAATGGTAACATTGCTTTAGGAGTTGCCATCCACTCACAGCGGGGCAGGTGAGTTTAAATTGAAGCAACTAACTGCAGGAAGCTGTATTATAGCTTGAAATATGAGGGGCCTTTCTTCAGCACACTTCCATACCTGGAGAATAGCTGCACGCTGCTCTGTGCCTTCTTCAGCAGAAAGGGAACAACTCCCTGCTCGTTTGGCATTGCTCAGATAAACGCCAAGGGGGCTGCAGGGCGCTTAAACAATATGCTATTGTTATCAATGTAAATGCTTAGCCCAGCACAGTCCAAGTCCTGCAGAAGCAGCATGCCTGGTGCTTCTGGAGAAAGACCATGAGAAATGTGTAATTCCAGCACACGTGACTGGCATTAGGCTTCTTAAACCACTGTAGGAAGGCTCCTCTTACCTGGGCTTATTTCTTCAACATCGCAGCAACGAATATTTATGGATAGGTTAGCTGCCTTCATGAGAAGGATCCCCATGGAAATTGCTACTCTAGGTTCCCTCGGGACTGTTATATTCTTTCCCAAGTGATCCAAAGGGAATTCTGCTCATGAAGACATAATAAAATTGAGTGAGTGAAAATAGGGGGGGAAAAGGCATTTATTGAAGCCGAATGGAAAATAAGAGGTCTGGAAAACTGAGCTGCCTCTGAAAGCAATGGAGTCAAATGCCTGCAGATGCAGGCACAATAGATTATGGAAATTAGTCAGAATAAATAGGCCTGGATGGCCTCAGCAGCACTGCTGTGTCAACAGGTCTCATTGAATATGCTCAGAAGCATGTAACTGTTTGTTTCTCTGCCACATACATTTTTCCACAAGATGAGGAATGAGCTTGAAAATGATACCTGAATTAATTTATAGTTTCCCCTAGACTCTCGCTGTCCTGTGGAAAACAGTGTTGGTAAAGCAGATCCCATCACACCACTGTCCTGCTTTAAATGGGTCCATGGTGGTGAGCCTCTTTGGTTTGTAAACTGTGTTCTACTGATGATTTGCCATTAGACTATAGCAAAAAGCTTTTTAAAAAAAAACCAAAAGGAAGAAATCTGTCATCTGTAGAGATGCTGTCAAGGGTTGGATGTCCAAAATTTGTTTAAGGACATAAAGCCGAAGGATGAATCAAGTCCTACATGGTTTCTACCTTCAGCATCCCAGAGCAGCAAGTGACACATGTCAGAGAACCACAGGTGACAAAGGAGCCACCCAACACATTTTTATGACTTCGCAAAAAATTGCTCATAATTCTCCCACCTGTAACACAAACCTACAAATGCCCCGAGTTCTGCAAGTGAAAAGTGTTAAGTATATTATTATTATTATCATCATTATGCATAGCCATCAATCAGCCACCTTTCAGCAGCACTAAAACTCAGTCACAGCATCTCTGGGCAGAGCCGCTCTGGAACAGGTCAGGCTGCATAATGGGTATTCTCCATTTCAGGACTGGTTGGCTGATACAGTGCATACCAGCCCAAGCTCAGCATGCTGCTCAGCTAATGCTTCCTCATCTACCCAATTATACTCTTGTATTTGTTAATGTTACATGAGAAATCTTTACAATTACAGTAAATCACCCACTATGAATCCTGGAGCTAAAATTTTTTAATGAACATTCATTATAGGGAAAAAATATCTCCTCAGACAAAACCATGGGGAAAAAATACAGTTTTATGACACATGAAATTCTGGCTTTCACTATCTGTTTAGTGTAATTTGTTTAGTAGATTTAGCTCAAGATGCAGCTCTTGCATACATAAACAGGCGATGTTTCAGGCTCCATCCAATCAGTTGGTAACTGGGAAACTAAACAGTGCCGCTAGCAGTTTGGTTTCGTTACACAAGCCAAAATATTTCATCCGAGCTTGCAGAGCGTTTGGCACATCCTCTGGTGAGGAGCAGCTCTGTCAAGGCCAGACCCCTCAGCTGGACAGCACCACGTGCAGCTGGACAACACGGAAGAGCCAGAACCTCATGCTTGATGCTTCTGAAAGGGATGCATCAGGGGAAAGATCAACCCAGCCATTAGCAAGCCTCACGGCATTGCTCCGGGCTGATGCGAGCCATCAGGAAAGAACTTCCTTTGGTGCTTTGAATCCCAAAACACCCAAGACCTGTATTAAGCACTGGAACACCTTTAGACAGAAATGACACTATGGTCTATAAAATCAGGATACTAACCAGAAAGCGTAGGCTAGCATGGGGGTTACTAGTCATTGTTGCTGTTGAGAGGGTGAAACCTCCCAAACAGATTTGCTGCCAACTACTGCAATTAACTGCAATTGCAAATCAAGTGTAGAACAAATAATTACATGTGTGAGGATTTGGAACAGTGGAGAAGTCCCTTACGTGGTCTGAAGAGTGCTTCGGGGAACCTTGACTTGCAAGAAGATTTCAGTGATGTCATACAATGATCATGACATAGGCTGGCATCTGCTTCCTCGTGTCTTGAGGGTCTGCTACCAAACACATGAAAATCAAGGCAATTCCAGTGATTTCAGTCATACAGACAGCAGAACCTACTTTTTTTATGAACATGAATGCTTGATTAAAGTAACTCAAGTGAAAACCAGAAATAAGCTGTCCTTCCTACTTCCTCAGACGTCTTAAACCAATTTAATTAATAAAATGATAACAAGGTTGACAAATTATTCAACAATTTGCCATGAGTGAGGGCCACGCTCACCACTGCTGAGCAGGGCTGGATGAAATGGGATCATTCCATGCCGCTTTCAAGCAAATTGGTAATCTGCTCCCTTGGTGCTCCCAATTGCAAATTCCAATACTCAATATTATAGTGACTGAGTTTTATTAGATTACAGGAGGAAAAAGCAAGGTCTTTAGAAGCTGTTCATTCCGTAGAAGAATCAAAACCTCCACAAATAGTGGTAGTAAAGTCAGGAAACAGCTCAATTACTGTGTCTGCTGGTACTGAAAACAAATCTGCGTGCCAGAGGCACAAAGAACAACAGCAGTGGCACGTAAATGAAGACATTAATTCCAACACGCAATGAAATTCAGATGGAGTTACATATTATAACCACAGGAAACTAAACAAGGAGCTCTCTGCAAGCAGCACAGCAGCTGCCACGACCAAAAGAACTTGCCTCAAGTTAGCAGCTCCCAGAGGGTAGCTGCACCCACGGCAGTGGGGCTCATCACACAGCTTCCTCCTAAGGGGAAGAAGTTCCAGGGCCGAATCAGTCCCAGTTGTGCCAACCTCGGGGAAACAGCCTCTTTATTCAGCAAAAACAGGTGTCATATCACATGTCTCAAAGCCAGTCCCCTCCCTCCCTCCTCCCCTGATTTTTTGAATTCAGCCCTGAGTTGTAACTTTTCCACATTTTAATCCTTAGCCTGAGAAACTTCCTAAGAAGTATTTGCATTAATTTTGAGCTAAATTTCTCAGAAAACCGTAGAAGAGGAGTAATACCAAGCAGCAGTATCTGGAAGAAGAATAGACAAGACTCCAGCACACAGATTAATAGATGAGCAAGGCATCATCCCTACAGATAAACATGGATTAGTGATAACTGCTGAGTCCTTATCACACATTTCTCCATGTATCAAAAAATGGACAAAGAAAAGGGTCAAACAAAAAGCACGTGTAATAATGAATTGTGGGGAATAGGAAAACAAAATCTAGATCTCTGGACCATAAAATGGAAAGTCTTGGTAAAAGAGCTATTTTTTTTTTACCTTTTCCCAACCTCCCTGCCTGTTACACCAAATGTTTGATGGCTGCTTAAGCAAAAATCCCAGGAGAGGATGTCCAGAGTGATTCCCAATGCACCCCAGTGCCCAAAGTTTACAGACTCTTCAGCCAAAGTTATGAGCACACCAAACCCTTTGGAACAAGTTCATTTGCAGGAACTTGGAAGTGACTCCCCACAGTCAGATCTGAGGGGCTGCAGGGAGAAACACATGGAGATGGGTCTGGTTTCTGTTGTGGGTTGCAATCTTCTGATTTCTTGTTAGATTCGTGCCTGAGACACGTTATCTTTCTAATGATGATAAAAAACCCAGGTTCTCAAAGCGCACAATGATGAAATGCTACACCAGCATGCTACTGGTGTTGAGCCCAGGAAAGGAATAGAATAAGACACAGTTTTTCCATGAAGGACAGGTCCCATCAATTCACAGAGGGAGAAGAAAAGAAGCAGTCTCAAAATGATTATGCAGATTTCCTTGGTGGCTCGAGGGGAGGGGGAGAAGTGACATTAAGGTCATTTCCTAAGACCTTGAATATTTTTAATTCAAAATATGTATCACATTTTAATCAAACCAGCTCCGTGCTATTTCTAGCCAAGTGATTTACATTCTAGCTATGTCATGGGGGCAGTTATGAGTCAGCTAAGCTCTCTAATATAATAACTATCGGAAAATTGTCTTGCATTATTCATGTTAATTATGCTGAACCAAACACTGTGGACAGGAAAATGTATTTTCCATTGCAATATTTTTTTGCCTTGTAGAGATTTTAAGGATTGATTGGACCAACTTTCTTTCTTAAGATTAAACCTTCAGATAACAAGGACGTCAAATAGGCATGTGTCTTGGCAAACAACAGCTCTGCCTCTGGATTTTTGTTGCCTTCAGCTGGTGTATGTACAGTGTATAGGCTTTGTTTCTCCCATAACAGCTAAAATAAAAATCAAAGCCAGTGCTCTGAATTAGCAGCACACTCAACGTTCACAGGTGCCTGGATCGTTCAAAGAAAGCATCTATTAATAATGGTAATTTCCTGGCTTGCCTCCACTCCAGTCAGATGAGTATTCTGACTTTTAACTTAAAATTTTAAAGAGCAACTTGCTGACTCACCAGTAGCCTCCTTAAGTGTCTCATCCCACCCTGCAACACCAACACAGCACCAATAGCGGGCTCTGCTTCTGCAATTCAGGCCACCGTAACTAGCCTGAGACAAGCCTGTATCATCTGCACCTAGAACAGATGAAACCCTGGAAAACCCTGCCTGGAACTACTCCCAAAACATACCCCACATCAACCAGTTTGCACATCCACTTCCTGCATTGAGACCATCCTCTGCCAGCAGCCAAGGTCGAACCCAGAAGTTCAGCAAATGCTGGAAGCCACCCACTGCACACCAGTGTATTGTCAGAGACTGCTAGAAACAGCATCATTAACTGACAGAAACACCTGGGTACCATATCAGCCAAACCCATTAATCCCTCTGTTCAGGTTTGCTTTGGGGTGTTTAAGCAAACTCTTAACATTGTGGTTTTATTACACTTAACAGACAAATTAATTGAGCTCCCTTGTTTGCTTCTGCTTCCAGACATTCTCCTTCAAGCTGCTAAAGATAGCATTTACGAGAGTGACTGGGTCTTGGTAGCAGAACCGCCACCAGCTCATGTGTAAGGTGACATTTGTATCCTGGTTGTCAAAGCCTTAGGGAAGTAGCTCTCCAGAATGGCAAGGGAATTAATGGGCCAGTGAAGATGTGGGAGGAGAAGGGAAGAAAAAGAGATGGGATCTCACCCCCAGACACCACCACCTTGTTTTTCTCAGCTGTGACAAACCTTAAGGAAGGCGTTAGTAACAAACATTAAGGCTCTGGGGGAGCTGCTCAGAACCCCAGACAGGTGAGGAGGCTGCGCACCTTTTCCATGCCAATCCATCAACAGTGAGTAAAATAATGGAAAAGAAATTTATCAACATAAAGCCAGCCAGTTCACATCCATTTTGCTCCGCAGATCCTCAACGGCTCTCTCAAACCCCATTATCACCGTATCCTTGAGGATGTCTAACATAAAAGGCTATTAACTCCCTTGTAGGTGGAGACCCAAACATAACCACTGGCAGATTTATGCCACTGCAAATACAGACGCTTGATCAAGTCAGAGCCTGTGACCAGTAAAACAGATTGATAGTCTGAGCACACTTAACCCTAAAGGGCAGAGCGATAACACTTAGTCTTTATTGCAGTAATTCTAAAGGTATGTTTCAGATAATTATAACTGGAAGTTTTGCATAATTATAATTTAAGTTTCTGGTAAGGTTATCAGATACGTGCAGATGCAGCACGACAACATACAGTGGGGCCTGCGGAATTCCTGCAGCACTGGTGCCAATGGGCAGTGTGGTGTGTGTAAACACCTCCAGAGAAGGCAGGAAGTGGTTTTTGAACAGGACAAAGAAACAAGGTACCTCCACTGTTTGTAGCCTGATGCAAAAGGGATCCTGTGAGAAACTGAAGAGATGGGTGGTTTAGGCCGTGGTTCAAGCAGCGTTTTAAGCACGTGTTTTCCCAGGGCTTTCAACAAGGAAACTTGCAAAAAGCCCAAAGCTCAGCATATGAACTGGACTCTGAATCAAGTTCTGTCATTCACATCCCTGAGAGCAGGCTCTACAGGGCTGCGGGGACAGAAGGCTTGAAGCAGCAGAGCCAGGATAACAAGCCTGAGGGATTTCATTCACACCGCTTGGTATTTGCCCCACGCCAGGAACTCCCATCCACAAGCAGGCTGGTGCCCAGCTCTCTCTACATCACCCTTCCCTGGGCAACTTTAAGATGTTCGCTACAGCCCAAAGCTCCTTGTGCTGTGAGCTGTTTATTTAGGTCATAAATTCAGAAACAAAAGTCATCCCGCCTTTCACAATCCTTTATCCGGCCGTGCCCAGATGTTACAAACGTGGATGCTACAAGAGTAAAGCGGTTAAATAGCAGGGGAGGGGGAAAAGCCCTACAAAAACCCCCAACAAAACCCAAGCTGCTTTTCATCCTGTGCGTCCCCTTACAGCCGATTCCTCAGCACGGTGCTGGCTGCAGTTTGCTTTCCCATCACAGCACATGGGAAATGCTGGTGTTGCCAGTACCCGTGCGAACACACCCTGCCCTGGCAGGCACTGAGCTCCTCCGGCCAGACAAATTAACAAAAAAAAAAAGGGAGGATGAGAAGAGTTGTTTCTAAAGCATTGCAATTTGGAAAGCCCAGCAGCCTCTCCAAAACTCAAGCCTCATGGCAAGAGACAAAGATGAGATGTGACAATTACTGCAGAAGCATCCATCGCGAGGAGCGCTCAGCAACCCAAAAATGTCAGCTCTTGTCATGTTCCTGACACCGCTGGTGATTTTAATTGCCTTTCGTCCTTCTCAAGTGAAGGAGAGAAAGGACAGGTGGAATATTAGATTTTAAACCTCTGGAAGTTTAGTCCAACAAGCATAAAACAAATGTAAAACTCTTGTCGTGTCCTTTGCGATGCTGCTGAAGAGCAGCTTCACAAACACGGGGACAAGGAAAAGCACTTTTAATGGGACAGCTTTCCTCAAACCTGACTGTGATCATTTCAGTGGGGCTTCTCCTGCTTCTCAAGCCTTACCCACCTGCACTGTTGTGAGACACGAGCCGGAGAAACTGCCCTAGAAAATGTATTCATGCGGCTTAACTCATCTCTCAAAATGCCACAGCATCGGACAGGGACCGGCAAAGGATAAAACTCTGCATATTGCACTCGAGATCGATATTCCCTGCCAAGACCCGAGGGGAGCGGAGACCTGGAGCTGGCACGAAAGCACAAACTGTCTTAGACATCCCATTAGGTCATTAGGGACAATATGGATCGGCATTAAATTAAACGTCACTCTGCAGCAATCAGACAGGCCCCTACCTTAAAACTCTGGAAATCCTGTTTCAGTCAAGGAGAAAAGCGATTCTTCCCTCGTCTCTGGTCCATGGAGAAAGAGTCCTTTCCTAGAACCTCCTCAGGTTTCTCCTTCCCTCTCCACAAGTTGAAGTATTTTGAATAACAACGAAACAGGGCGTGCTAGACCTTGAGAAGCTCCTCCTCACTAAGATTCCTCCTCAAAAGCCTTATCCCATCTTACTCTGCGGAGAACAGAATGAAGATTCTTAAAACTATTGAAAGTACCAGTTTTCTTACCCACAGGTTTTGATTTCTCCACCATCTACAACATCAGGATTTTCCAACAAGTTTCCAAATACACTCAAACCTCTAAAGAAAGAATTTCAACATTCCCTAATAAAAAGGGCAGTTTCTGCTCTGAGGCAGCATATTCTTAAACTTCACAAATGCCAAGGTTAACTTGGGATTTGCTGGTAGCATTTTGTAAATTCTTGGTGTTGGTTGACTGCCTTGAGCATCTTCACTCCTGTGACCTGATCTCAGCGCAGCTGTAAAGCGGTAGGATTTGCATCTGCCCTTCTGGCACTGAGCCTTCATGGGTTTGGCTTGGAAAGAAGGTGTTCCCACTTGAGTACAGTGGTTGGCTGTTGGTTCAGCCAATCTGGCGTTTTACCCTAAGCCTTGGCATGAAGAAAGCTCCAAGAGCAAAGGGACATGGCCCACAAGAACGGGTCACATTGAGGTGGTGGCATTGCACAGTTGGATTTGATCTTAGTGGTCTTTTCCAACCTTAAAGACTCGATAATTGCATGTCAGACACACAGAGAGAGCCTGGGAGGAGACCTGTGAGCAATTAAACCTGAGAGCTCTGCAGCTAACCCCATTAAAACCAGTTTCCCCTGTCAAGATTTGTAGCATGATGAAGCTAATCGAAAGGCTCTCAATGACTTCAGGGAGATTCGTGTCCAGCCTTGAGCCCTTTGCAGGTATTTTGGCCTCCTGAATGACTCAGGGCCCGGAGATGATTTATTCCAATAGTCCAGCAGGCCAAAGGTGCTGGTTCTCTGAATCATCAATTCCCCTCCACCACCCCTCTTGCTCTGAAAAGTACTAACCGAGCTTTTAGTGGTAGGCTATTAAAACACTAAATACCGGGCACAAGGTGTTTAGAGACTAAATTATGTGCAAGAGGGCTGTTAGCTGTCACAGCAGGTTTGTTTGGGGTTTTTTAGCATTCCTAAGCCGCTTGTTTCCCCAGTTTTCAGCCCTCTTCACCAGAAATTTAACTTACTGTTTTTGAAAGGGAAGAACTTCTGATGTTCCGCATCATTTGGAAAGCTCAAAGGAACTCAGTTCTGTCTTGAATATGAAGAGCCAATTCTCAAGAAAGGTATCCCCCACCCCACTGGGTTTTATTCCAAGTTGACACCCCAAACTCTAAACAGATGCAGGTGCAATTAAAAAGCCATAAAATAAATACACCCAAAACTTGGGATACACACACAAAGCCACCCTACTGTATACAATTCCCTCCGAAAGGAGGGGGACGCTTCTGAACAAACGACTTCAGTCAACGCAGAGACAGAGGTTTGAAAAGAAAGGTTGTTTTGCTGGGTTTTGGGTTCTTCTCCCACCCCCCTATAATGTCTTCATAAAAGTTGAAAACTTGGAGAAATCTTTAACCATTAGCTCCTCGCTGAAGGAAGTTCCTATCCCTCGGGGTATTTTGTCGTATCAACAAACCCAGGAGGAAACTCGATCTCATTCTTTTCAAACAGAGAAGAAAAAGCTGTGAAACCACGGAAATGTTTGCAACAAAAACAGTGAATTAGACCTGAAAGGGATGTCTGGGACAGCAATGTTCTGTCTACACAACTCTCAATCTCAGGAGCTTCATCAAGCTGGAGGGGGGACAGTCTCAAAGCATTCCTGACATGCTTTAAGGTGGGGCTTTAAACCAACTTCCAAATATCAGGCTTGTTTTCTTTCAGTTTGAAATATAGACTTTGCTTTTCCTTTTATAACTTGCTGTAACTTCCTACTGAAAAAGCTGCATAGAGCACACTCGGCACTGAAGGTTCCTCTGCCCACTTAATCAACCCTTGGATGGCTGTCAACAAATTAGTTTTCATAGTATTTGTATCTATAAAATAAGGATACACTCGTCTATTTTATAACTAAAGCAGAAAGTACTTGCATTTCCCAGCAAAACTAATAAAACAAATCCTGCCTCTGATGAGTACTGGTGCTGAGCCAAGTGATTAACCATCACCTTCATCCCTGGGACTTCGGGCTGTGCCAGGACCCAGAGAATATGACACATCTCAGCTTTTCTTAAGTGAATTTGCCTTCAAGGGGCTTTGGATAAAGGCATACCTGCAGCACACCCCCGGGTTGTGTCAGATGAAAGGCAGAGTTGTCTCACGCAAGTTATTACAGCTCTTCATACGTAGTTTACCTGGCTGGCAGGGGACAACTCCCCATCCTCTCAATAATCCCATGGGATGCCTGGCATTCCCTGTGTCCCAGGTCACACAGACTTGGGATAAGTGTCTCCTTTCCTTGATGTTTACTACTAAAAATTGCAGCAACAACTGGATTCTTTTTCTCTGTTTCTTACACACAAGCCAAGAACTTCTCCAAAGTTACTCATGCAATGTATTTGGGGAGGTTAATTCAGGACAAAAATCCCAGGAAGCAAATAGCACAGAAACTACCAACATATTCTCTTTTTTATTGTTTCTGACAATCAGTAGTAAAATGTGTTGCTGCTACCAAGGGAGCCAGTTCTAGCATTACTCATTTTACATTAGGGTCCAGAAGAATAAATCCTTCCAGAGCTCTTGCTGGCATTAAGCTAAAACATAAGTCTAGATTTGTAAAGGAAATGTATTAAACAGATGAGACAGCAGTGGAATACAGATTTAAGGGAGAAGAAAGGCGTCATATCTTCCTTCCCTGTATACCATTAAAGAACAAACAGAAGGCAAACACATGGAAACAGCCGAGCTGCAAATAACTTCATCAACTAATATATAGATGTGCAATCCCAGCTCCAAGGAATAAACCACTGTGTTCCACTGAGATTCCAGAGGTTTCTGCAATAGAAGGTAAGGTGACTTCTAAGAAAGGAGCCGCACTGTTTGCATGGGAACTGCCCAAATCTACTTTCTTACGGGAAAACAGAGCTCACACAGAGCAAGAGAGGATTTTTCAGTATCGAGCCTGAAAGCAGCACAAGGCTGGGACTCCTGGGAGGTGAAGGGACTTGTCGTGAAGAAAGAGAAAAGGTGAATATTGCGATGACTGTGTGAACAGATTTGGCTATACTTTCTGATCCTGGAGGACACACCCCCGATGAGAGGATGGCCCACAGAGGCTACTTTGCTGGGAACACAGGTCCGCCCTGCATCTCAAGCCAGCTGGTTCGCCACAGTGCTAGACAAGAGTTCTTGTAGGGAAGATGCTGTCATACAAACAGGGGACGGATGTTAGAAGACACAGCCGCTTTGCCGGTCAGCTCTGCCAGCCATTCCCTGTGTGTGCCCCACGAAACACTCTTCCAGCAGAAAGGCAAGCGAACGTTTCCCCTTCCACATCTGCTCTCGGCTCGAACGCATCCCGCAGCGCGGCCGCGACGGGTTCCGGCCCCTGACGTTTCCTCCACTACAAAACCACAAACCTGAGCACTGCCACGCTCCTGCATGGGCAGGGCCGGGGCAGGGAACCCGAGCAGGGGTGATCAGAAAGCCTCGGGCACGCTCCGAGGCGGCGCCGGGGTCTTTTAATGCGATTGCTCGGCACAGCTCGATGAAGAGCAGCGCAGACCGAGCAAACCCACCGCCCAGGTGCGCGGGGAGCAAGCATGAAAGTGGGGGGCAAACAGCGCAACTGGGGGCTTGGGGGGGTTGTTGTCACTACACAAAGGTTGAAAGCCTTCCATTAACACAGGCTCCGGGTCCAGTGGAGCCTCTTTAAAATCCGCAGTCAGGACCATTAGATGCCTTAAGCTCTGTCACTGACTAAGAGATTTCAATGGGCGAAGAGCGGCAGCGATTTAGCAGCACAAAGCAACCTCAAACACTGGAGTCTTCATGAACTTGCCTGTCACAAGAGCATCTCGAAGCTTCCAGCTCTCCTTAACAAATACCTTGTCTTTCCCAATCACACTGAAGTCTTTGTGACAGCTACAGAGAGCATTCATAGGCAAATTTGTTTTACTTATCTAGTGGTAAAAATAATATAAAGACAAGATTACAGGATTGTTAAATGTCAAAAATTTCAGTTTAGAATACTGAATTTTAAAAAATAATAATAAAAAATCCTCAAAAGGAGTTCTCAAAAGGATTTAACTTTGTTTTTCAGTACGTCTTTGTTGAAAGGGATTTACTGTTTTCCAGGGGAGGCGTAATCCCTGACAGTTTCTTCTGCTCCACACCTTGAGCCTCATCTTTTTTGTTGCGATACCCAGAGAGCTGGGAAGGAAGAGCTGCCAACTAAAAGATTAATTGTTCAAATGTTTAGTTGTCACTCCTTGCGTTCATTGGGATATCAGCCCATATCAGATCAGGGTACACACTTTCTCCCACCAAGACAAAGCTCAAGGGGATGCTATGCTCCACTCACACAAACAGGCAGAGCATGACAACCACGGGAGTATTTAGGGAATAGAAACAGTTTCCCTCCTGATCCACAATCAAGAGAGCACTGCAGAGCAAGAGGTAACCCAGCCAGGGACAAGGAAAGGTCCTACTTGTCTTCAAAAAGTCAGCACATCTATTGGCTGGGATTAGAACTCGGCTCAGACGCTGCATCATTTCCTCGCCTGTCACAGGAGGCTGCTCGATACAGCTGTTAGAGCAGGGGAACAAAATCAAATCGTCTGCGCTCACCAGGCAAAGGGAGTGAAAAACCACACTGGCTGTCAAGGTAGAAGAAAGATAGAGTCAGTGATGTGCCAAGGGCTGGAGCCATCAGAGGAAGCATCAAGCATGGAGGAATGATTGCAGCATGACAGGTTACATGCTGATATCACACCCCACAAAGCAAGCTGGGAAAGAGGTGGGAACTGGATGCTGGAAGGAGGGAAGGTGTCAGCTCCATTTACATCAATGTGCTTCAAAAGATCACCTGGATGTATGGTGAGACAGGAGTCTCCTACAACGTGCACATACAGCGAGCAAGGAACCATCAGGAGATTTTCAGGTCACACTCCCATCCCAGTCCAGGCCTTTCTGAGACAATTTCATTTAGGCTTCTCAAGTCAGATGCCCGAGGCTGAAAATTGATCCGCAAGCCTTCAGTGCATCACATTAATTGGTCTTTGTAAGGCCTTTATCCAACTCTCCTTAAGTATTTCATTATTTTCAGCTGTTAACAGAGACATTATCTGCAGAGACAGACATGGCTCCTCTTGGATGAGTGCCCATCAAGCCCTTCCAAAGGGTCATAGAACAGCCCAAGCCAAGCAAGCATATGGGAAGCAGTGGCTGAAAGGCAGTTCCAGAGAGCTCAGGACCAACGAGCCAACCACAACTAGAGGTATGCAGACCAAGAACAGCTTATTTTTAAAGGTGTTCTCTCACCCTTTTCTGGATACAGCAGCAGAAAGGCTGCTCTAGCAAGTTGACCTAAATTATCAGTTGATGGTGCCGATAATCTGTCCTTCTCCATCCGTTCCCTCTCCCCCCACAACCCAAACCCATCACCACTCTCCCAACAGCGGTAGAGCAACCTGCTCTAGCCCCCAGTTGTCACAGGCAGCCCTTGTTGAACAGCCAAAAGAGATGATGCCAACTAACCCAGGTCTACAGGGCAGCAACCCCACAGCACCCACACCTGGTTTGTACGTCCAATTTCACTGACCTCATTCCAAAAGTAACAAAAGCAATTAAGAGCTCACCTCAGATCCCACAGAAGAGCTGCTTTCCACACGCTGCCTGCCAGGAAGCTCTAACATATTCATTAACATTTAGAGAAAATCCTAGACCTGTTTGTAGCACGAGCTGTCAGCGTAGGTGAGAAACCCATTGTCACTTCTACCACCTGGTCTCGCAGCCCTGATCCAGTGGTGAAGCCTGAACACAGCAAGTGCTGCTCAAGGTCTTAATGTGATCTTTAGCGATGTGTTACCATCTTGCCTGTCAGCAGCACAACACAGATGACACTAACATCACCCACGTGCTCTGTAGGAAGGCACCACACTCCCTGACAGAGTATTTTTAAAAATACAGAGCCTCTTCAACAATTGATGAGTTTCCAAGTTTCATTCTGTATGAAAATTGACTGTAGAACTGCCCCTGAACAAGGACAGACCTGAGCAGGAGGCCAGAGTCATCAGTGTTCCGCTCCAACAGTTGGTTTCAACAGCTGTATTCTCTTTATGTTCCTCTCTAATGAGCACCCTGAATTTAAAAAAAAAATCACAATATTTGGGAAAGGATTACAAGAGCTAATACAGGTCTATTAATACAGAAAAGAGAAATGGTCTCTTTAATTTGAATAAAATTACAAGAGTTGAGCAGGGGACACTTTGAACACTTCAGAGAATACAGGAGAACAAAAAAAAACTAATAAAACCTAAACAGTGCCACTTAAGTGTGTCAGGAGAAAAAAAAAGACGCTGCTCAAGAGGGAAATTGTAAGCCCAGGCACTGCAGTTACTGTTAGCACAAGCACTCATATTTCAGTTTAAAAATTGTTTATTTTCAGCTACTGAACTGTGTTGCACATAATCATAGGGCAGAGATTCAAATACACTCTATTTGCTTCACTTAATACTATATAACATTAATGTGGCCCAACGTCTGAAACAGTGTTATCAGGAGAAAACGGATTAGGAGTCCCTTGCTGCTGCATTATTCCAAACGACAGCAGTGTTTCACCATCACTCTGCATGAATAGCAGCCATGGGTGATCATAAAGAAGATTTGCAGGTATGGATGGGTAACCACTACATCTACAAACATGGTAACTCCACAAAGGGAGGGCTACCTACCGAAGGCATCAAAAAAGGAGCTCTAGGTAGGAATTATGGGGGGGGTGTTTTCTTTTTTCCTGCTAGGAATAATCATGGAAAATTTTATTCAAACCAAAATAAAAGTTTCTACATCTGAGTTGGAGGAGGTTACATTTGTTGCTTAAGCAACAAAGCAGTCATTTTAATTAAAATACTTATTATAAAAACTGTTAACACTGGCAAAATCAAAGCCCTGGCTGGTAGGTGCTCACAGGAGGCAGCCTGGTTCCTCCTGCCCTGCTGATGGCGGAGGGTAGAACAGCACCCAGAACCCCAAAGTCCCAGGCTGCTGCTCTTCCCTTCTCTCAGTAAAAGCTTAGGGACACTGACACTACTGGCTTTGTCCAGCATCAAGAACCATGGAGACTTGCCCTAAAGCAGAGGAATACTCTTGGCAAGAAAAGTTAGCTGGCCTCAACCTGCGCCTAAGCCTGCTGAAAGGGGAGTTCTTGACCCAGCTCTAAATAAAAGGCCACATTACCAGAGTCACTCATTATTTAGCTAAATACTTCTGTGCTGTTTGGACGCCAGCATTCATACTTCAGTTCCTTTTTCAATCAAGTCTCTCTCCAAGCCTTTACACAAGAGATTATTCCTCGATAAGAGAAATGAAGCTCCGTACAGGCTTCTGAAGTATCACAGAAGATGACTCCGTTTACTCTGAGCCACATCTGTAAATTATTGTATTTTAGCATTGATACAGTCACACTGCTAGAGAACTTGGAAATACTCTCCTTAACAGGACAGCAGCATTTCTTTGAACCTGCCTGGCTACAGGTATTTATGCCTTTGACTCACTGCCTGCACTTCCCTCTGCGTCCTTTAAAATAAACTGCTGCTCTGGATAAAGAGGGCACAGCTGTGGGCTGCAGCCCTCAGATACCCAGGAACATTTTTTGACTGCAACTTCATTTACTTCTGATTGAAAAAAAAAAACCAAAATCTCCATCCTTAGATCAATGCATCCATGCCTACCTCAGAGTGTGCACAAGGCAGCGAGGTCTAACCATGCAGGACACAGCAAATTCAAAAGGTTTATAGCTGTGTTGATTAGCAGCTGCAGTGCAAAAATTGTAGGACAAGCAGAACTTGACCTGTACAGCAGCACGATGCTGGTGGAGCACTTCACAGACTCCTAATACAATCTAGAAACAGGAAGAAGCTGGCTTTTTTTTCCCCTCCTTGACTCACTCTACTATGAATTAACAGAGTTTAATGAAGCCAGTGATGTGGTGTAGCAGATGGCTCAATGGGTTGTATTTAAAGTTCAGCTCTTTATAGCCATTGGTTCAGCTTTGTCCAGAGAACACAGAAAAGTGAAGCAACCTAAGCAGGCAGCAGGATTCCTGTGGTGCTGTGCCTTCCTAAGTCACCTTTATTAAAAAAAAATAAATAAAGTATTAAATGCAACCCCAGCCTTGACAAAATGTAGTGAATGAGATGATAAGTGTTAATGGAAGTAGCTGTGCTACTTACAATGGTTTCATTATTAGCATCAAACAACGCATTAACATTTGTTTTATTAATGGAAAAATATAGCTTAATAACCTAATCCATTGCCAGCAGTGCAGTGCTGAGCTTAATCAAAATTGTGTTCTTTCAGATTTTTACTTTTTTAATCAGCAAAGCAGACCATCCTATACTTGGGCTAAACAATTGTGTCTATAATCACCAAAATTTACTATATCCCCCCTTCATTACATGCTCTCCCTCCAAAGTAATACTTCTGCAATGCTTAATTATGCAGCACATTACAGATCCATCAACTTTACAGCAGAAACAAGTAGGAAGAAATCCTTCCATTGTGAGCAAGAATATTTTTTTATTGCACACAACCTAAATAATGTAACACGTTATTTGGGTTAGTTACCCAGCAAGGCTTAGATTTCAAGACTCATTTCTCTTAGAAAGGCTCTGTCTTTTAAAACCAGTCTTGCATTAAAGATACACAAATATACACTCCACTTTGGCAGCCACATTTATGTCTGCTTCCATACCCACGGTATGAGCAGACACTTGCATCTAGCAATTTTATTGACAGCCAGGTGGCTATCAATAAATCATCTAGGAACATGAGGGGTTGCTTTGGTTTTTTTCCCCCTGTAAGAAAGATGCTCTGTTAATTACAAGTCCTTCACCAGCAGTACTTAGTTCCCTTCTTAGGCACACTGTCTCTTGTCACAAGTGGGCCCAAGCAGTGCCTCATCATGATGAACTGAAGGGCTCAGGTACGTTCTACGTCTAAAAACAATAGAAAACTTATTCTTGTGCATTCCTTCCACACAAATACCTTCAGACCAAGGACACCTTTCCACAGCAATATCCAGGCAGAGCACTGCCCAGTCTCACCCCTCACTTGACCGAGCTAAACTTCCCACCTAGGCCAAAGGGCTCTGGTTGAAGTTTTCCTTGTAGATCAGCAGCATGTAACACACTGCCCCTGAAACACAACTTCTCCGAGCACAAGGAAACCAACTACAGGCTTTCCTGGCTAAAACCACGATGCTCTTGGTCACCAGCTCATTGCATGACTCACGTGGCCTCTCGGCCTTCCTTGAAGGCCAGGTAAAGCTAGAGGAACATGTAAAACGAGACAGCTTGTTGGCTTAATGTCTTTGCCATGCTCTGAGGTCTAGCTTAATTCTGAAACTCTACCCAGAACTACTTCTACTAAATACGCTTGAGTTTCAACATCTTGCTACGCATACTTCCTCCTTGGAAGCCAATTTGAGTTATAAAGCAGCTGCCTTAGCGCAAGGCCCAATGACATGTCTCAGCCAAGTCCGGAGCTCTAATTAAAGCATGCAAGGGAGGAAGGTAGGTGGCACAAGGCTTCCTGCCGCTCTCTTTAATATATTGCTCCTGCCTGTCTAATGCCAAAGCCAGTGTGTGATTCAAACAGCATGCTCCTTGCCTTTTAAATACGAATGCCCACTAATTGATGATTAACCACCCTCCTCAAAGTTGCTTATACCAAGAGGAAATTTGATTGCTACCCTAATGATAACAAAAATGTTATTTATGCTATAAATTGTACAGGTCTATTTTACACAGCCAGAGGGAATGGTTTGAGGCCATGGTACCATGTGCTTCATTTGCAGTAAAGCAGGGAGTTTCAGAATTCTGTAAGGTTGCCAGCTTTTGCAACTACATCCCAAACTTCCTCTGGTTTTCCTCCTCCCCCAGATGCAAAGAATCAACTCTTGCTACCCATTTATAAAGGCTTCAAATAAAAGGATGTGTTTAAGGCAAGGCTGGATGGGGCTTTGGGCAACCTGATCTCTTGGAGGGTGTCCCTGCCCATGGCAGGAGGTTGTAATTAGATCTTTGAAGTCCCCTCCAAATCAGGGCATTCTGTAATTCTATGATGAAGAGGCGGTCACCACATGTGCCAAGCATGTTTTGGCCTTAGTTAAACCATGTTGACCATCACCAATCACTTCCTTATTTTCCATGTGCCTGAGCAGTTTCCAGGAGGATCTGCTCCATGATTTTGCCTGTAGCTCCCCATGTCTTCCTTCCCCCCAGCTTTTCAGAAAGGGAGGTTGTGTTTCCTCTTTCCCAGTCAGTGGGAAATTTACAGGACTGCCACAACTTCTCAAATCCAACAGATAGTGGAAATGATACAGATCAGATAAGCCCTCACTAAGTACATTAGGCATTTCCAGTTAAACTCTTTGGGTGCATTCTCATGTTTGCATCCTCAAGCAATTTAAGATTTCTTGCACACACAAATAGATTCCGACACTCAACATTAATATGGGCAAAAGCTGGTCAGACACCAGACCCTTACAATAAGATGGACAAGGGTAGTTAAGATCCTTAACTGTGACAATCAAGGGGGGTATTGTGTCACAGAATAAAGTATGCAATTTCCCTGTTTTATCTGATAACCAACAGGCCTTTTACTCGGATAGGACACAAAGTCCAGTGACTAGCAATCTGAATAGGAGAAGGTTTATTGGGTATTCTTAAAAGCCAATTTTCTCTCGCTTCTCTAAGTGCCAAGATTCAAAAAACCCAAACAAACCAAAGCAAGCCTCCCAGGAAAACACTGGCATCACTGGGCCCCGCTGTCTGCTTCCCCTTGGTAAGAGTCAGCTCTTCCCATAGAGCAGGGCAGCTTCTCCCTCCCGTTTTTCTGAGGTGCTGCTGGAGGGGTTCCTAATTCTGGGGCTCAGCCGTTACTTTTTCAATTCTTGTTTAGTCCCTTAGCCCCATCTAGTGCCAAAGCGAAATAAAAAGCCTTGCTCTTCCTCCAGCCTACATCTGCACGGGGATGGAAAAACAACTCCCCTAACAAAAGCCCGACTGCTATAGCTTGCCTCCGTCTCCCGGGACCTGTTTTCAGTGGGATGGGAGCGACTACCTTGTGCTTTTAAAGCTGTTCTGCTAAGATACAGTCAAAATTAATTATTCTCTTTTGACAGGCGCTTCAGCTCTTCTGCTGGATGACTTCCCCAGTGACTGTCCCCAGTACAAATCCTTTTTAAACAAGTGTTTAAAACTACCTCACAAGTGATGAGCAGCTTTTCTTAGAGCCTCTTGAGATATTTTCCAGTGGCAAGCTAGCTTAAGCAAACACTATCTGGCAGTCCTACACAAAAACGGTCTTGACTCTGCCTTCTCCACAACTTAAGACACGTAAAATATCTTCCCGAACCCTTAACACAATCTCCTTGGAAGTATCGCATCTTTCGATTCCCCATGCTAACCATGGTGGAGAACAACATCTGCCTCCTCCCCACCCCACAGTGAAAGTGCCTTATGGGAGAAATGCTGCTTTCTCAATGGAAAATCTAAAAAACAATGCCTTTTAGAAATCAGAGCTTCTGTTCTTTTCCTTAAATGGGGATAAAGAAAAATGAAGGGGATGAATACATCACATTTAAGTTGTATTAAACTGGGATCAAAATATAAATTTATTTCCTAATGTTTGCTGAAATGCCACTGAGCAATGACTAGCACAAAAGCAGAAAGGCTTGCCTGTGACCTTACAGCAGCCCTGATTTTTACTTTCCTGCCACAAACACTAGATTAGGTAATCTATTATCAACCTCTGTGGCTACACAGATTTGTCAAGTCTTCTACAGCAAATATCCACTGCAGCAAAGCAGGCAAGGGAACTCAGGAGGAAAAAAAAAAAAGAAATCTTCTGTGATTTACATCTCCAACAGATGAATCTGGACTTTTCATTTGGGAGAGTCAGGGGGCTCCTTACCTGGCACTTGCACGCAAAATAAACTGTACTTGGAGTCTTGCAGACCTTTGGGCTACCTATTACTCTGTTATTAAATCAAAATTTCCACACTGACTTGTGGAAACAAATGCACTGTGCTCTGGGTAACTCCCAGCATAATTTCAGCACTCATTAATATAGAATGTGATTTTATCATGACTCTTAAGAATTTACCCAGTGCAGTAAGCATTGTCTGAGAACAGACACTTTACCACACACTTATTTAGGGGCACGCTAGTGATACAACACTGTGGATTAACTTACTTAATACAGGACCGTGACTGTGCTGCCCAGGGGATAAGTACATACAAAGCAACTTGAATTTCATCAAATGAATTAGATCTTTTTCTAACTGAATGATTGGGTCCTTTCAAACTGAACAAAGGCAGATAAATCCAAGAGGAAAGACAAGCACACTGACTACAACTACCATTAATATAATCCTGAACTCAGAAAGAAAGGTTATGGGGGAATAATCAAGGTCAACACTACTAGAAAGTTAGATTAGACCAAACATAGATAGCATAAAGAGTAGTTTCTCATTATTAGATCCCTACCTTTCAACTGGAGTCACTGCAGAACCTCCAGATCTCACCAGGCCAATCTGCTAATGGTCAGGCTTGCTCACCACACCCTCTATTTAAAAGCTATCACCCACCATCCTTCCACCAGCAGCAGCATCAATGTGATTGCTCCTAATCCTCTCCAGGCAGAGTCAAATTAATTTATTAGCTCTTTATGTTAATTTGGGGTGATTCTGCCCCAGATGAGCTTGGTTGATGACATGATTCTTTGTGCAGAACCCCATGGAGAAAACATTCAGTAGTTTAGAAGATCAGTTGATGTTTATAACTCCACTTACAGAAAAGAGGACAAGAGATTCACTTTGAGAAGTGCCCTGTAGAAAAGCCATGGTGAAAGCTCAAGCTTCATTTTTTAGCCTTTTCCAGCTTACATTTGCCACATATTTAGGGGTGTAGCCACAAGACATTTCATCAAGCCTTGTGCCCAGGTCTGTGGCCTGCAGAAGCTGTCACTGCCACACTATTCACACACCAAAGCAGGACATGATGTTTGCCACGTGAACACATGCAGATTTAAGGACTAATACGAAACCAGACAATTCCCGTGGTGCTTTGTTTGCCAGAACTTTCCCTCACTAGGCCCCAGACGTGATTAGACACAGACTCACAGGTTTTTCTCTCAAAGCCAGGCACATCTTGCCAGCCACGCTCTGCAAGGGCTGGCAGGTCCGTCCCGCACCTTCGCTGCCCATCAGATCCAGGGGCTCCTGCTCATGGGAGGGCTGTGGCTCCGTTTCAGCACATAACTGCTCAGTGCATCTGCAATGCTGCTCCAAGGGCCTGGTTTGACTGAGCACTGAAACGGGCTCGGAGCATTTGCAGCCAGAAAGCATCAGGAGAAGCCATATGAAAGCTGATTAGCCCAGGCTGGAAGCCTGCTTAGACAAAACAAATGACAGTTAAGGAATATTCCCGGGTTGTGTATAACTGTAGGCTAACATTAGAGTGTAAACATGTTAATATTTAATAACATTTAATGCAAAATCAACTTCTATGGTCTCTGTTATAGTGAACTAATCCGTTCAATCTGACAGGGAAGTCTTCCTTCTCAAACCAGCATTTGCACAGCGAAGCTTAAAAACGGTAGCAGGAATGGAGACAAGTGCCTGAGTATGTCAAGGGAAAGGACATCAAGGTAAGCAAGCTTCCTAAGTGTAATAAAAATGCTGTTTTAAGCGGTTGTTAAGCCAGCATCAAGAACAGCAAAGAAAAGCTTCAGCCAAGGCGTTCTGCTGTGTAGGACATCGGACAGCCTGCTTGCCTGTTGTGGGCTGTCGTGTCTCGTATCTTCAGGCCCGCTGCAGAGGACAACCTCCACCTGGAAGAAGTGTCAAAACCTGAATTCAAATCCATGTGAATAGCTCATACTCCGTGTAAATCCAACTAATTCTGTGTAGTGGCACTTAGGCCATTCACAAGCCCAGTGAGGCCTCTCTGATGGCCTGGACAGGGTGGGACAGCTGTGGGAGGGGCAGGAGCTACACACTAAAGCAAATTTTCAAAGCATCGAGTAACTTTGCTGATCCTTACTAGCATACAGGCAGAAGTGTGTATGCTTATAGTCTCATTTCTGGCACATTAAGTACTGAGGCATACACTGTCTTTAACTGGGCTAAAAACATGGAAAGAAACAATGAAACCAAATCCAAATAAAAGAATGAGGCTGGAAATCTGAACTGGAAATGAATTATACTATACAAGCAAAGCAAAACCCCACTAGAATTCCTGTAAGTCACACTGCAGTTTTGAATACGGGATAAAAGCGTGTGCAAGTGCCTCTTCTCATGTATGTAAAAATATCCTGTGTTTATGTGAACTGAAGAGCTCGGCATTGAGCTGGAGCTTTCTAAGTCAGGAACAGGGAAATAGAGACAATAAAATACAGTGAAAAAGACAAATCGTTTGACTTTGGAGACATTAAATGAATCAATCAGTGCTTAAACCCTAGTGTTTAAAAGGACCGAAGGGCAAGAAATTGATATATGCCACAGACTCCTCAGAAACTACTTGAAAGCATAATATCAGATGACAGGATAAAATGGGCTTATAAAGCGAACAATATTGTGATTTGGAGTGACCTCCAGCCTCCCTAATCTTTAACAGCAAAACCTTTTTGACACCAAGGAAAGCATGATGGATCTTTTATGGCATTCAGCTACCTCTTGAAAGACGTCAAAGGCTATCTGAGATAGTTTATCTAACTCTGGTCTCGAGTGATCAGAGTGGCTAAGGGGATTAAGGGGTGAATCTGATGCATTCAGGGCTGCACCATTTTGGGAAGATAAACTGGACATCAAATGCAGTGATTTAAAATCATTAAAGAGAATGAAGGCAACCATTAAAGCAATCTGAGAGGGAAGGCAAAGAAAAGGCTAGTACCATGGGCAGAACAAACTGGAGTATAGAGTACATAAAGAAAAATCCCCATGGCTCAGGTGACAGCTAAGGAGGACTCTGCTGCAGCTCCCAGGCAGCTGTTTGACCTTGCATGGGGCCGTTGGTTGGAATTTCAGTCCCATGTATAAAATACAGATATAATTTATCAAACCCACTTATTATATAAAACTTTGCAAGTGTCCTTCTCAAAGGATTTTATAAGGGAGATAAGCATCATTACCTCAGCTGGACAGATAAACTGTGACTTGGTGAAGAGCAGTTATTTGTCAGGCTCAGCCCAAGTATAAGCTGTAAGCTATTGAGTTCTGAGGCAAACAGACCCGTCCATCGCCCAGCACTGGTGCAGCAGTGATAATGCCTGGAAGACTTCATATTTCCAAGTGCTAATTGCAAGAATGTGATCAATGCACTGCCTGAATTAAATTTACAAGAACAAGAGAGTATGGAAGGGAAAACAAACAGAAACTAGGAGGGGGAATTAATGATGCATTTAATGAAGAGAAATCAAAACTCATTTGTTTTTTTGGGAGGGGAAGGCAACTTTTACCACCGCTGCAGTACTAGCTGAACAACATCAAATTGATGTCTAGCCTGTCAGAGCAAGAGTAATAGATTATTATTTTCCATTATTTAATTTTCCCTTTTAAAGCAAATACTTTATTCTGTTCAGCTTTAAAAAGAAAACCACATTATTTAAAATGACTTAAAAATATCAGCCTAATGAGCTATAACATAGACAGATACAGAACTCTACGTGTTTCTGTGATGAGGCATTTAGCTTCTTATAAGTAGCAAGGAGCAACATTTTTTACTGGGAGGTGTATTTCCCGAGCAATTAGGCACAGGAGCCTAATTAAAAATTAAGTCAATGTTCAAATAAGCATAATAGAATAATATCTGTAATCTGCAGAAATACAGGAACAGCTGGAATGCTACTTTGTTTTACTGCTTCCTTGGAGAATGATGGAAATTTCAGGAGCCCATCCCAGAAGGTGCATTTCCAAGGTCACCTCTGGAAAGAAAACGTTGCCTCACTCTTAGAAGTGAGCAAGTTGGTAGGAACAGCCTGGGGATGCTGCCACCTCCTCCCCTTTTTGCTCTGCATGTGTAGGGACTTGGAAATGAAATCGGTCTGGCCCAGCTACTTCAGATGTCTTTATGGCAGGGTCTATACAGGACCGAGACAGCCCAGCAGTGCCCTGACCACCTTACACTTACCTGTCCACTTACCCATCCTGTGCCTCACAGCTGCCTGTGACAATGGGCAGCAAAAAGTCCCTCCATGGGAAAGGAAACTGAGTTTTGGGCATTTTGGTTAAAGCTTTCTCTTGAAAGAAAATGGTCTGGGATTTCTCATAGTTGTCTTTGAACAAGTTGCTTTACATCTGGACATATATATGTATGTACACACACACACATTTAGATTTAGCTACACAATCTGGCCATAAAACTCCGTTTAAAACCCAAACTGTTCTTTTTCACAGTTTTTGTCACCTGAGATTCAGACAGCAGAGCCAGAGCAAGTCTGAGAATGCCTCCCAAAACCTGAACATAAAAATCTAAGGTGATAAACTTTAGTACCGCACTATAAGCTATTCAAATATTTACCACAATAAAAAATAATAAATAAAATCCCTAAACCCTACAAATGGAGAGTTATCTGTAGCTGCAGGATGAGAACCTCCTCCAGAGATTCACAGGCTGGAACTGCCAGCAGAAGTTTGACATCCTCTTCACAAAGTCATCCCCAGGTCTCACATACCTGCAGCCACTCAGATATGCATTCTGCATACCTGCTGGTGAGAGGATGATGAGCCCCGTAAAGGAGGCAGCTTTAACCTCACCTGTGGCATGGGGGTAAGACTTAAGTCAGGGATGAAGCAAAGAGCTGCAGGTAACTGAAGGCTATGAGCTTGGGCACATGAAGATCTACACAAGCTACAACTTAGACCGCTCTAGCAAGGTATCTACATACTTTTAATTGTCTGGATAATTAAAATACTTTTGCCTTTAGCAGCTTATAAAGAGAACTCCACATAAATAGCCAGGCAGTGTGATATTGAATCCTGCACCAACTCCTCCCCTGGCCAGTACAGACAAGCTAAAGCAACCCACAACCCAAAAGTCTTGGCCCCAAGACACATTTCAAAGACCTGCCAACAAGAGTTACTTTTGCCCCCAAAGTTCAAGATGCCCAAGCAAACTCTGGGGGCAAAGAGCAGAACCTGGCTGCTCGAATAATCTGCTTTCCTGAAGGACGGGGCAGGCAGCCACCAGTGCTTCTCAGATGGGATGAGATCCGTGGCCACACGCGTTCCAACAGCTGGAAGTCTTGGGGTCCCCTGCATGTGTAACAGTGTCTCCTGCCAACACAACTGCTCTGTGAGACAGTGATGCTCATGAGAGCTGTGAGATATCCCCACGGACTGGGAAGACACCAAATGCAAAGCTGTGGGTGACTGGTTCCTGGTGGGAATGCCTTTCCCTGGAAAAACGAGCCTTTAGATCAGCCAGTTCTTGCACTACAAAAGCAGGAGTTAATAACATTTTAATCATACCTTGGTCTACGTATTTAAAATGAATTAGTTAAACATTAATTACTGGTAAAGGGAGAACTTTTTAGGTTTAATAATTCTGGGTGACGGTTCAGGTCTGGGTGTAATGAGCTCCAAGCTGCAGCAGAGGATGGAGGCTGTGATTACACAGCCGATTAAAGCAACAAGGTATATTTTTAAACATGACACAGACATTAACGGCGTTTCCCACAGGTTAACTGGAAGTCAATTAACATGGAGAAAGTTAATTGCTAAAGCTTGTTTTCTTTCAGTAAAATTCAATCACATTTGGACAAACCCTCACAAACTGCCCCAGAAAAAAACCAGCAACAATTTGGTAACGTATTGGCACAAGTGTCAATACGGGTTCGTTACTTAAAGAGAACTGGAGGAGACCCCACGGTAACTAGCACTCCTTTCCCCATCCATCTGCCTGGCTGCTCAGGTGTTTGTCCATCAAAGGCATGCCTGATCCTCCAGATTTCACTGTGTTTTTACAGCCAGTCCCTGGCACAAGCTTGCTTAGGAGACAATGAGGCAAACATCCAGCACAGAGCAAGCCGCTTGCCACCATCTCAGAAACTTCAACGCGGGCTGTGAACTGTGGAAAGGAAGCAATTCTGCCCTTCCAGAAGGTTCAAAACACAATATAAATATATAAATAGATATTTTTATATATATAAAAAACACACAGATAAATATACATATAAATATATGCATTTAAAATGTTATTGGTACTGCCTGGACTTTACCAAACCCAGAAACATTTGGGTGTCTCCGGAGGTGGACACTGCACACCAGAAGGTGCGTACCTACAGCTCAGGCACCAAAACATCCTCTGTAACTTAACTCAGTATGCCTCCTTGGTTTCACAGCTAACCAGGCCAGGTAGCAGAGAGATCATCCAAGGTGAAAAAGGGTCTGGAGAAGAAAAAGATGACATATTGCTTCATTGGACTTCACATGCATTCGCTAGGTAACCTGTAAGTGAAGGAGCACTCTAAAACCCCACCTTTAAACCCCAGCATTTGAAGCTGGGGAGAAATGGAGAAATAAAAGGAGTTTTGAACTGGAAATGAAAATGTTTTGACTGTCATGTCATACAGACCCAGAAAAAATGCCATTCCCCTCAATGCCCCCCTGAGCAGATCAGTCACTTTCATTACTGCTGCCTCTGCAGGGATTAGCTGTGCCCTCTGCACAAGTCATGTTTCCCTCTGGAATCTCCTTCCAGGCTGCTCCCACAGGGCTCAAACAGCCAGAGCAGGACATAACACCAACGTGAATGAGCCAAGGCTGCTCTGCCCTGCGGGTGATTCCTCCCGTGCTGCAGAACAAGTCAGGATCGGAGTTCGGAGAGATGCTTTGGAAGCCCAGAAGTTTCTGGTTGCTGTTTGCTGCCCCTTCGTAAAGCCCAGAGACCTTCGAACCCCCGGCCTCCCGGGAGAGGACCCCGGGCGGGCGGCTGAAGTCACGGCCAGGCTGCGCTGCCCTCCGGCCCTGCCGGGGCTCCTGCGGAGGCGGCCGGGGGCCGGCGCGGAGGCTGAGGAGCCGAGCAGGAGCCTTGCCCGGCGGATCGCGGCAGAGCCACGAGAGGGAGCCCGGGACCCGCCGAGAGGGGCCGGGACGCGGGGTCCCCCTGCTCACCGCTGACGTCACGGGCTCACGTCACGCCGAGCCGCGAGCCTCGGGGGCAGAAGCCGGGGGATGTCGGGGGTGCGGGACTGCAGCAAGGCCCCCCCGAGACCCTGGAGTCCCCGCAGGAAGGGCTGCGGCCGGGGCGGGCGCGGACCCGGCTGAGGGGGCTCCCCCCGCCCCGATGCTACCCGAATTAACGACAAAGCCCCCGAACCCAGCATCCTCGGTCGGCGATCCCGGGGCCATCCGAGTGTCTGCACCGTTAGCGTCCCCTTCCCGGGCTCGTTCGGGGAGCATTATTTAATTACTGCTTTGATACAAATCCCCATCTCCCAGGGGTCATTCATCCGGGTGGCATTGCTCCTGACCCATCTGCAGTTCAAGTACAACTCTGACTGATGCTCCTTCACCAATTGTATTGATGCACTTTTCCTTTTAATTTAATAAAATTCTCTGCAGCTTGGTGTGATTGAACAGCAGCAGCAGCCAAACACAGACGCAGCCCTTCCAGAGCCCAGCAGTTCTCTTCAAAGTCGTGCCAGGTAGAAAAACTGTACCCCTAAAAATCCAACCCTTACCTGTTGTGAGGTAACTATGGGCAGGGATTCTTGAAGTACTTCAAAGCAAGTTCTCCTGTATTTAGAAGTTATTAGTCAAACACAGCAGATGCCTATTTTGTTTCTGCCACTGTTGCACCAACAGCATCCACAGGCTTTGATGAGCAGACACAGAGCTCTCAGGAGAGTGGCTGATGTTGCTCTCAGACTATTCTGAGCTAATAGCATTTTCAAGTCAAATCAAACGTGAAGCCTCTTCAAACCTGTAACAAACAGCAGTTTGTGCAGTTAGGAATAGAAAGAGAAGCTCCTGGTCTGATGACTGAGCAAATTTGTTCTCCATTAATACTTCACAGTTAGCATCTTTGCAGCTTTAGTAGAAGATACCAGGTTTTTTAAAGCCTGAGAATCTCTAAACTGCACAATAAGATCTGTCTAGAAACCCCCTTCATCACTGTGGGAGCTGGACCTGAGAAAGACAGGCACACACATGAAGAGAGAATTTGGGTCGCAGATGGCTGAGGAGAAACCCAAACCCTGAGCTGGCCACACATGAAAGTGTCCCCATCCTCAGCAGCACAGATTCATTAACACAGCATGCAAACAGCCCAATTAACTTTGAGTCAAATACTACCTGCAATACCCAGCTCGTATAAAAGTGTGGCATGCTTTCACAGCATTTGACTGAATGCTGAGGTTCCCACCACCCTGGAGAACAATTTAGCTTTAAATCTCCATGTTTTACTCTAGGTCATTTTTGTCCAGTGTTTGTAGAGCCCTTCTACAATGGGATTCCTGTCCATGAGGGAACTTTTTGGCACTATCACAGGACTATCCCTTTCCTCCAAGAAGGCAGAATCCTGGCGCTTCCAGCATCAGACTTCCCAAGATGGGCAGCACCCTGAACACCCAGAAGCTCACAAGTTTTGACCTGCAGGCAGCTTCACATCCACATATGTGATTAAGCCCTCCCAGATATTTTTACCTCGTTAGCAAAGGAGGTGAGGGGAAACCCTCCTCTTCCCAGGCTCCCTCCAATTACCCACACTCTGAATTTTGCTTTCCATCATCTAAAACAGCTGCTGTCTGCAGTGCCAGAAACTCACCCCTTACTCAGCAAGCCATTCGACAGTGACTTGGCAGGGTGCTGCCTGCCATTTGTTGTAAATCATGAAAAGCTGTCAATAATTGAGCAAGGAAGGCTCAGCAAGGAGCAAGGCAGGATTCAGCCTCAGACAAGCCACCTGGGAAAACTGTTTGGAGATACTGGGATAGAGAGCAGCCCCACAACATAGCGTCTCCTGCCCTTTGGACTTCTAGGCTCAGGAGTCACTAAGCCTTGTCACAAAACCTTGTGGTTGACAGCATGGACACTGTAATTCACCACCTCTGTTAGAGGATAATCAAGCTCATAGAAGAGGCTCAAAACTCAAGCAGCATTATTTCAGAATTCACCTGCAGCTCCATGGAAGCCCCTGACTGCTGCCCAGAGTGCATTTAACACTGCATTTAGCATTCAGGCTGTGAAAAAACAGTTTCACCTCCCAAGCAGAAAGGCACCATGTGAATTGGGATATTACAGGTCTGAACCTGCATGTCGTGCCAAAAGCCATCCTTCCCTTGGAGTTCAACAAGCCTTTTTATTAAAATGATTTGCATCCCTGTGCCTCCAGAATAATTTTCTTCTGTAGCATCTTGGATATGCAGTTTGGATGCCTTGCTCTATAAACTGGTACTTCTCAGGGAATGTGGGAGTCAATTCACCTTTTCTAATGCATCCCAAAATGACCAGTTTTGTGATGAAAGGGACCTGTGCCACTTTACCCCTCAGCACACAGCTCCCTGGCTGTGTAATAAAGACAGTGACCCTGTGCTGCCTTGCAGCAAGGTTAAACCTGCTGTGACAGGTAATCATACAACCCCAGAGTGAGGAGACCCCTGTAAGCTGCCAAGGGGGGACTCCAAAAGATCTGTAAAGAGATGTCCATGCGTCAGGCACTTGAGGCATTTTATGGGATGCTGGACAGGGCCAGAGAGTTCCCCCCAGTTATGGGAGGATGAACCTTGCACAAGGTGGTTTATGTTACAGAAGGCACATCACTCACAGGTCTTGTCAGTCTTGGTGAGTTCACATATGGGATCCCATGGCCAGCACCATTCCTATTTTCTCCCTTTTATTTTAAAGGCCAGAGGGAACAAAACAAATTCAGACCAGACCCAAATAAAAGGCCAGCACTTGCACCATTTTCTCTTTTTATTTGGAGAAAACTCCACATCTCACACCTGGAGCTGCTGACCGTGTCTTAAGCCCTTGAGACTAGAGGTCTGGCAGTTCCTTGATGTATGCCAGCTTGCCATGCATGAGGAGAATTTTTATTTACCAGCTGGCTGTTCCTTCCCTGGGAACAGGAACGTATCCATTTGGAAATCCAGCTGACATTTGGATATACAGACCGATGTCTTCACAGGAAGAATATTAACTTTTCTTTTGTTTTGTTTCCCAGTCACACAGCTAATGTCTTGTAAATCTTAAGCTGATGAGACCGCATAAGCGAGCTTCCCTTTCATTAATTTAAAGCCAATTAATCCAGATAATTCTTTCACAAGGAAGCCTCTTTGCTTTAGGAGATCAGAATGTCACGGCCGATGCCACCCCTGGGAAGTCATTAAAGGAGCACAGAGAGCAGTCTCCTTGTGTGAGAAGAGGCATCAGAGGTTCAGGGTTGCTTTATTCATTGTAAAGCAAACAAGGAATAGAGCAAGCCGAGCCGAGGGTGCCATTACTGGGAGGGATTTTTCACCTCGTGCTCTGAGCTGGCTGTCCAGTCTCTTGCATGGCTCACACTGTGCTGCTTGCCATTGAAGTGCTGTACAGGAAAGGGCTTCATGGTGTATTAATGCAAGATACAGCCAGAGTTTATGATGGGTCTGAAAGGGATTAACCCTCAGGCACTCAAAATCCACAGAAATTAAGTGCCCAGATGCATCTCGGGAGCAAGAGCCAAGGTCACTTAGAGCTTAACTGAAGGTGATGGGAACCAGCGAGGAACTACAGCGAGCTGCCTTTAAACACAGCTTCAGCCCAATGCCATCCTCACCGAGCTGGCTGAACACACACCCTCCCACACAAGCCTTTGTGTTTACCCAGAAATCTCGATTTAGCCCCGAATGGTTTCAGACAGTGTGGTTTTACTTCAAACTGCCATTAGAAGTTTGAGTTTCTTAAGCATAAATGTAAATTACCAGCTGTCAGGAGCTGAATTATTGAGGTAACTCAGTGAAACAAACTTTCTCTAATAATGCGACACTGGATCATGCACAGGAGCTGTGTGCTAAAACAAATGACTGCTGGAGCAGGGGAAGATCTGTGCCGCCTCTTCTGCCTTTCAAACTTGACCCAAAGCTTAAGTGGTGTCATCAGGCTTTAAGAACTTTCAAAAATAAAATCAAAGCGCTCAGCCTGCAGTATAATTATTTTATTTCTTGGTGCATACAGATGAGCACACAGCACATTTCCAGAGCTCCCAAACAAGAGTTTCCATTGAATGTAAGTAACACATCATAAAGCCTTGGGCTGGCTTCATCTCCAGAGGTTGAATTCAAAGACATAAAGAAATTATCCAAGGGGAATTCGGCTCAGCCACAGCACAAAATCAAACCTGGTACAGAATGTGCTGTTCCTTTATACAAGCCAGAGTGACATGGCTTTGTCTTTAGCATCAATCCTGATCACTGTAAATCACAGCTCTGTGCTGGAGTCAGTGGAATTACACCTTTTGCAGCAGGAGGGATCTGCTTGGCTGGGCAGAAGCTGTTTTTCTTGTAAGGAATATCCTCTGTTCAGCTTCTTTGGAAGCCCTGTGGGAAAATGATAAGACACCAATGCACACTGCATAATTTTATTATCATTATAATTTTTTATATTAAGTCATGTTTATTTGGAAAGCAGAACATTCCCCCCAAAAGGCACTGCTGTTAAGCTATACATTAAAATAGACATTCCCATAAACAATCCAGAGATCCATACAAAACAGATTAATTCGGTTCCTATTGTCTGCATACAGTGCAATGCTGGCTTTACACAGGCAGTGAAATAAAGTAACTCAGTGCTCAAACTTCCCATCAGTTCAGCTGAGTTGTTCTGCAATTGTTCTCCAGAAGAACATCTGGCATTTGAAGACTACTCTGATTTGTACCTACGCTTGGATAGTAAAATAACAGGGTACTAAACTCACAGCAAAAGTTGGGTGACTCAGTTCTCACTCAATGTACATTGATTTTTGCATTGTAAAAACAGTGGGATGCTCAAAAATAACTAGTATGGATTCTTGGAGAAACAGGGGTGGAATCATCCCCCATTGCACTACGTATGTTCTTCATAATAACATGGCAGAACAACAAAGTTATTTTGGGAGAACATTGCTTCATGGTCGGGGGAGCTCTGATGAACAGGAGCATTCCATTTTTATATTTTCCATCAGAAGCATTGTGGGACTTTTGGGGTGGTTTTTCCAAAGACCTTCCAAAGAAAAGACCATTGGAGATTAGTTTGTAAAATCTGACCACAATCTTGCAAAAAAACCCCACAACAACCAATAACTCAACACTCAAAATCCAATTTGCTGCTCACAGATCCATGAAGAGATCATTTGCATTGTAAAACTGGACTTGGGGCACAGCATCAGTGTTTACTCCCAGCTTCTAATCAGTAAAGCAAGTGATGTCTTTCAAGGCCACTTGTCACTTCTGCAGTCATCAGGATCAAAGGTACTGTGCATTTTGCTGATACACTGTGAGTCATTTATGGGAATGGGTTATCATCCTGAAATGGCACATCTTGTGTGGGAAGGCTGTGGGACCCTGCTGCTCCAGAGTGTTACTGGTGCTGGAGAATGACTTGGAAGCCCCCTGACTCATCACCCTTTACCCATCCCCTGCAGCTGAGTCAAAGCCAGCTCTGAACACTGAACTGATGGTACGAGCAACCCCAGAAAACCCTTGCTGCAATCGCAGAAGATGGGTATGTAACAGCTGACAGTCGGTCCCGGTCGTGTTGGTTGTGGGGAGGCTGGAGCCAGCTCCCAACAGCTCATTCCCTTTCTCTGTTGAAGTCAGTGTCTGAGCACAGAGACCCCAACCCACTGGAGCAAAGAGAGGGAAAGCCTGGAAGCTGAACCGGGCCCACCTCCCTGTGTAGCGCTCCTGCAGTCATTGGCTTTCCTGGAACTGCCCTGTGAGGAAGAAATAGAAATCCATTTCATTACTGGTCTGCAGAGTCCTTATAATCTCATTCCAAACTGTTCCTCTTGATGTATCCCAAGGGCCAAGGCAGGTAAAATGAGGCCAAAAATCCCCACCAGGCCCATCTGTCCCACACGCGGTCCCATTCCCACACTAAAGAAAGCTCAGTCTATTTCCTGGTGCACTTTCTGCTTCTTCTCACTGTGGCTGAAAATTAAATTAGTCACTTTACTCCACCACAAGTATGTGATCTGGTTGCAGCATGGGCTCATGTTTACTTTAGCAGGCAAATCACAGAGACACACTAATCCTTTAGTGCTTCCATCAACATTTTTCATGTCAGGAAGAAAAAATGAATCCACAGAGTTTGTAAAGGGGTAAATATACATAGTGCACAACATGTGCTGTTCCAAAGGGTTGGGAGCTGTATGACTGATAGATAGCACTGCTCCTTTCCCATTCCAATTCTCTACTATGGAAAACTAAGTCAATATTTGAAAGAGCAGTATTCCTATTTTTAACACAGTCCCCCCAGTCTTTGTCCAAATTCGCTTTCTGCAGGTACCTGAGCTTCTTTGTCCTGCAAAGTACTTACATGTGTGTGTGACTCTGCCTCCCAAGTACTTCAGGAGTACTTCACATCTGAGTGTCTGCCAGAACTGCAGCGTGGATGAATAGGGCTGAGACGATCATCAGAGTCCATGGGAAGGGAGCTGTGCTCTCTATTTTGATTCAGGGAGAACAGCTTGCTAGAGGGGGAGAGCAATTTTTTTTCAATATTGGGCATTGAGAAAAGAGTCCTGGTCAAAATCAGAAGAAAATGAAATGTGAGTGATGCAGGAAAATATAATACAAACCAATCAAGCCAAGCTTGCCTTTTCAATGTCTTTAACTATGCTTACCTTACATCTCTAAATGAAACACCACTTTGGTATTTGGTTCTTCATTTCATAATAAAATCACAACGCAATGTAGAATTCTTCTTCTGAGGAAATTTAGAAATAAGAAATTTAGCAAATGCCCCTGCCATTTTGGCAGGCCTTTGTGTATGCAACGAATCCCTTTTCTTCCTCAGGAACGTTGTGCTGAGAATTTCTGGGCAGTGGTTTTGTTTTGCAAGCATGGGTGCTGTGGTTTGACCCCAGCTGGCAACGAAGCACCATACAGCTGCCTCTGCATACAGGCAAAGCCAACCAAGGAATTCCTGCCCGACTTCCCATCGTCAGGCCATGGGAAGGGATGCAGGCCCACCATGCATAATGCTTACTTGGAAAGACAAATGTCATCTCTCTGAACATATGATGCCTTGACTCCCTTACCTTCCCTCAAATTCATCAAATGAGCTTAAAAATGGCAGGAGCAACAGTTGGCTACGTGTGACTGGTGTACATGGTCTGTGTTCAGCAATGACATTGCTTACTGATGCTACAAGTGATTTAACTCTATAGGAAGCTAAATTATCTTCAGGAGCACTTGGAAGGAATCTGCTGTGCTTTGCTCTGAGCTGAGTATCAAATCTGGGACCATATGTTCCCCAGAGGAGGAGAGCAACCAGGAATGGTCCATAAAAACAAAATAACACCTTTTCCATGGTGGTTTCTTTACAGCTGTATCCACTGGGAGAGAGGAGAATTATTATAAAACAGGTGGGTTTCCCTGGCCACACAGGGAGAGCATGGCAGCACCCCAGAATGAGGTAGAAATCCATACAGGAATTACTCTCTAGAGGAGCAGGCTGTGCTGGGATAGCCTGTGAAGGCCACCACCCAAACCTAAGGTGGACTCTGGGTACCTCTGCAGGAGGTGTTGGCTTAACAGGAACTCAGTGCAATGATACAGAAGACAGACACAACCGATGCCCAGCTGGGAACAGCTGGTAGCAATATGTCTGCAGAACCCAAAACATCTTTCCAGTGGGCCACATTCTGCTGTCAGGACATCCCTTGTGAGGTCCATGGTATGAGCTTTGTTGATACTTGTGTGATTGCTGCTGGATCCAGGCCCACTGAAGGCATACTGGATGTAGTCAGAGCAGGGGCTGGTTGGGGATTTTCTCATGGAATGGGTTTCCGTTGGAAATTGTCAGCTTCTCAAAGCCCAAACTTGTCGTGGGAACGTATGTACCACATTATTCCTGGTCACAGTGGGAGAAAGGGGAAACAAAGAAAAACAAAGAAAGGAGAGAGAAAAATTCTTCAGGATCCCCAAATTAAAAGCATGAGTGCTAATGATATTTCTCTGGGATGCTGAGCTCCTGTTCCAGTGGTTATTTCAATGCAAAGAGAAATAACTGATAGGATGCTGGGGCGTATTTTGAGTGTTCTAATAGATTTGATCAAGCCTCTGATTCTTGATCAAACTAGAAAAATGGGTTTTCTCTTGATTATATTAATGCTTCTTTATCATCTTCTCCTCATGGCACATTTTTCTCATCAGCGGATCAAGCTTTCTTTGTCGGTCCAGCCAGGCATGAAGTGGCAACAGGAGTGCTGGTTTGGATTTTTTGAGCTTAATTAATGGTCGTAGGCAAAAATTCATGGCAGGGTTTTTTTAGTGCAAGTAAATATTATTGTCTTGTTCAGACTAGAGCCTTAAATCCTGGGGAAGTTTGCTAGAGGCATCTCACATCATTGCCCTTGAATAGCAAAGTCATTGCAGACATGATTCTTAGCAGATAATGTCAGGAAGGCGGAACGTGATACAATTGAGCACTTGGTCAGTGATTTTGGAGACTAAGTCTCTTACATTCAAGAGCAGAAACCCCTCTGTATTCCTGCTTATCCAATTCCTTCCCCTTATTGGAAGCTGGCTCCCCTGCTTGCTTTAGAGCAGGGAGAAGAACTATCACATTAGAGACCTGGGAAGAGAAATTACTGAGTAACAAGCGCTGTCACCTGCAGCACTTTGACCTTCTAAAATCCCAGCTCTGGAGGCTGCACATGGCTTGATCAAGTTTGAATTACATGTGACAAAACCCCACTTAGTATTTTCCATATAGCCTGAGGATGTGAAGTGGTTTATTTACACTGGCCTTCATGAATTAACAGGGGCATTTAATGCCCAAGGCCACAGAGGTATGTAGGAACCTAATTCCCATCTAGGTGTTTAACTGCTAAAATTAGTGGAGTTTTTATCTTTGAATACTTGCCTGTTTGGACTGAACTTCCTCAGTCTTGATTAACCCCTGCCTAAAATATTGGGTAGGTTGGTTACAACACACGCAGCATGGAACAGGGATGAAAAGAGCACTGGGTCCATGTGCAAAGACATTCATACCAAATCACCTGCAGCCCTTACTTTACTAACCAGCCTTAGATTGCCTGAAGCAAGGGCTCCCCTGGGAGAGGTGAGGATGCCCATGTCACCTGCATATCTAGGGTGCTGAGCAATTTCAGAAAGGTATTTAAAAGTTACTAGGTATCACACAATGCCCAAACCAAACTGTTTTGAGGAATACTCATAGCTCAGAAAAGGCCATCTGGTGGCAGAGCTCCCCAGGGTTTTAAAAATAGCCTGCCTGGTTCGCAGACACAGCTCCTTACGTATTCATATGCTGATTAACCATCTGATTTGTTACGCATTTAGTTCTGACAGCTGCTTTGCAAAGCCTAAGCCTGTGCGTTAAGCACTCCTAAAAACACTTATGGACATTATTGTACATCACACACTGTATGAGCCAGGCAAAAAATTAACATAACTGGATTGTTATTGTCTCCAAGCAAGGAGTATTATTAGCACAACTGGAACATCTCCAATTCTCTAGCCAATCATGCTCAGTTCCCACTGCTAATAGGATCTTTCTCATTTTAGAATCCAGAGGCAAGACACATCACCATGACGAGAGCACACACACAGGTCGAAATGCTGAGAGAACGGCTCCGCTATATACTTGCCAGACATCAAATCCTTGCCCTCCCAGCAGGATTTGCTAGTTAGTCTTCATTGCTCTTGGGTAGACAGAACAGAGCAGCAGCAGTAAGCAAGACTATCTTGCTGTTATCCCCCTGAGCACGTGTGTTTGTGAAATCTCAGAGAGACATTAGCAAGATTTAACGGGTTCTTTCTCTTAAAACATGGCTGGCTCTCACAGGGGCTGCTGAAGCAGCACATGAGGGGTTGGTAAACTGCAGGCTGGCTTTGCAACAACCCCGAGGTCTGCTCTTGCCTTCACGGCCTCTTGCAGCACCCGGCAGCGAGGCAGACCATTGGCTGCGTGGTCGTCGCGCACTTGGCTACATCCATCTTGACTGTGTTCGTGTCTGAGAATCCTGCTAGGCTTCAGGGTGCCGATTTTCTAGCTCTGGAGCTGTGCTTCCTTCTGCAACCCTGATAATTCCCCCAAACGCATGTGTCTGGCATCACCGAAAAGCGGGGTCCACCCCACCTTTCATTCCTAACAGCCAGAGGCCAGCTGGGTGAAATGCCCTTTCGCTCAGTGCATGTGAGCACGGATACTTCAGTGCACGAGGTGGGTTTGTCTGCAGCTGAAGAATTAGTGGCAAAAAAGCCTTTCCTCTTCAAGACAGCAAGGTCGGAAGAGGGTGGTTGCGATCCGTCAGACAGCGGAGGTCACTAAGCAGCGCCGGAGTTAGTTAACCAACTGCTCACACTGCAGCAGTGAGCCATTACCTTGCTGCAAGCCTGGGTCTGCACCACATTGCTCACAGCTTCTCGTTGTCTTGGGCTGTCATGTACTGCTAGGAGTACATAGTAGATATTAATGGAATAAACATTTTATCCCATTAATAAAGATATATTAATGGGATTAACATTTTCACTGGCACCCTGAGCAAGTCACATGCAGAAATTCAGAGGGAGAGCATCAATACTAGTTTTAACAAACAGCTTTTTAGTAACCCTGGCCTGCTGGTCCTTCTTTCCCTCCTTCTCCTCCGTTGTCTGTCTCAGCATGTTCAGTTATAATTTGCACTGGCTGGTGTGGGATTTTCTTCATTAGCAACCTCCAAATTTCATTTCTTGACCCCTGGTACTTCCCTCTCCACTGCCCCAGTGGCGTGAGGAGGAGCTTTGTCCTGTCACAAGATTCCTTTCCTTACCTTTTGCCACGATAGGTCCTAAATAAATAGGACCTAGTAAATAGGTCCTACCATCAAATGTGTAAACGCATTAGACAAAGAATCAATTGATATTGCCTTGTTCCTGAAAGCCAGTTAAAACATCAGCAAGCAAGGCAGTGGTCAGCAGGTTATGGTTAGCTGAAAGGATTTCCAGGAGCATCTTGAAGGAGCTAGTCTTGGGAATATTGGACTCTCATTTACCCCAATTCAGTCACACAATAGAAAATCACATGTCAATCAGCAAACAATACAGTCGGCAGCTCCCCACTAGTGCACTTACAATAGGCTGGAAGGATAATAAAGTGTGGTTAGTGAAATGTGGTTTGGAGATGAGCATAATTATCATTCGAAAGGAAAAACTCTCCCTTCTTAATGAGGGGTATTTACAAAGAGCTGAACTGTAAGGCTGCTTCGATTATCCCTGGCTGCCAATGAGAAAGGAAATACATGAGACTTTCTCTTAGCAATGCAGAGCAACAGCATCATCCATCCCACTGAAACTGCTGCTGCAAGAGGTGAGCCAGGCACTGAGTGTTGCACAGCCTGCAGGAGACTGGCAGGGAGCTGACCTGGCTTTGGGAAGCAGGAGGGTGAGGTGCTCCTGGCCATTCCTCGGTAACTACAGCGTGTTTCTAGGATGCTTTGGCTCCCACTTCCCTCAACCCAGCTACATCTGGGAGAACAAGGGGAGAAATTCTGCTTTTTCCAGGTTAAAAGCATCGATCTCAACATGTTTTATGAAAAAATATCAGTAAGCTCATTCTAGGGAACAGGGTAGATCACAAGATAGACACCTAGTTACCTAGTCCTAAAAATGTGTTTGATTCTATGCCTAGAAATAGTCTATAATAATAAGGAACCGAGTGATATTTTCTTCCCTCTGTGATTGAGTTTAAGTGACTAACACTTAGCAGGCTCTTGAACAGAGGAAACCAAAAGCATCCTTAGAGAAGCTGGACATTTTGCCCTCATCCATCGCTTCAAATCCAGTACTCTTGTCTGTTTCCCCTCCTACATTGTTGTTTCCCCAGGCTGCAAGTTAAAGCTCCGAGTCACGGACTCACAGAGTTCCAATCAGCACAGGACAGGAGGGATTCGGGACTTCAGTTCATAAGGTAGCAGATGCTTCCAGCTAAAGGTCTGGGCAAGCTGGAACAGAAGCCAGCTTGTTCACAGAGCTGATAGCATGCTGGCAGAAAGCTAGCATTAGGCAAATGTTTCCACCTTCACAGAGAGTCGTATGAAGTGAAATCTCATCCTGCTGAAGCCGGTGGGATTTGTGCCACGGACTTCTGCGAAGTCATGTCTCTTCTCTGTGGCACCCTGGTGCTTAACCACAGGTCCTCTTCCGCACAAAGAGCTCGCTCAATCCATTAGCTTTCTATAGACTTTTTATTTAATATAAAAAGTGCTGCCAAATATTTATGATGATTTTGCAGCAGTAATTGCATAGACCACTCCTCTGTGGCCTAGGAGGGGGTCTGCCAAAATATCATTATTGTTAATTAATCAGGTCTATTCTGAGCCAACTTCTGCTCCCACAGAAATCAACTGCATATATTTCAATGAATTCAGGTTCTTTAGAATTTGGCCTTCTTTCCTGCTAAACCCTGTAGTCCTGTGGTTTCATTAACAAGTTTGCCTTTCCAGCAAGTCTTCTGCTTTCTGCTTTCTTTCAGCAAGTTTCATCAGATCAGCTACACAAGTCCCAGGCTAAGTTCAGCCACATGGCATGGGGTTACTTTGTCTATCAGATCTAAAGGGTTTCCAAAATGCACAGCCAGAACAGAGTCTTGTTTCACCCATTTTGAACTTCCTAAGTAAAGACGCAGAAATCAAGAGAGCAGAATACACACTTGGGCACCACACAGTAGGAGAGTTAGGTCTGCTTCTGAATTTGGATAGACTCTGAGGTGTAACTACTGATGCTTGTGCCTCCTTGGAGGCCTTTGAGCCATTGCCAACTGCTTTGGGTCAATGCTCCCCGTGTCGCTACCAAAGAGCTTTATTTATGCTTCACTTCATGCTGCTGGAAGAAACGGGCTGTGGCGTAGTGCACTGACACTGATTTATTCCTTACCTCACTTCACTGACACGTGTGTAATTACACAAATTGCCCTTGCATGCAGGGAAGAGCTTTCTCCCTGTCAGGGCTGAGCAGATTGGCTCAATCACTGTCAACAAAACTGTTTCATTAACGTAATGATGGGAAATCTTTTCACAGCCCCACTCCTAACTCGATACCTGCGAGGACCAGGAGTGCTCTTAAGTGGGTAGTGTGCGCTGTCCTCACACGATTCTGTCACCCTCTAGAGACTGAAGTCTCCCAGATGGTATCAACTAACGGCTCCATCTTTTACTGAGGATGCAAAGCCTTGTTCTTTAGGTGAAAAGAGCCAAGATCAAATCCCAGCTGCAGAAAAAACCTAAAAGATGTGATGCACAGAGACATAGGAAATGTTTTGTGTATTAAAAGAAAAGCTGACCTCTTACAGCAGAAGTAAATAATGTGGTTATCAGGCGCCTTGTATTCACAGCTCCCAGAGGATTGGAGTGCCCTGTTGCCCAAATTAACTGGAATTGCACAGGGAAGTCTGTCACAGGGAGGGAAATTCTGCCTTGGTAGATGGATGTGTTGCTTTGGCATGTCCTTGGTGTGCTTTTCTCAGCCCTCTGCATACCTAGCAAGGACAAATCAGTTAATTGCCATGCTCTTCCTTCATCCAGCTGTGTAGCACAGAGAAGGCCACACAGCTTGAGCACGGAGTGATCTCGTTGTGGGAAGTGAGTGGGGCTACACAGCTCCTCTAACAATTATCCAATGGCCATGTACAGGCTAACTGCTTCAACTTTATACAGTCATAGCCCATTCCTTGAATAACTCATCCCTGGCAATTGGCTGGTCACAAGCAACTTACTACAGCCATCACTTTATGGCCTAGCTGTCCATATCCCATGCTTCAGCTCAGAGATCTTCATGAATTCTTTCTGTTGCCTGGATGACCCACATCCTCACAACGATTAGCACAATGTGGAAAAACATTCTATATTTATCACTCTTATTCTTTTTTACTATCTTTCTTGGCAAAAAACTTGTGCAAATATGTTTGGAAAGCAAACAAGAGCTACTACCACTGCCATCCAGCATAGTGTCATTTTTCTGTATCAGTTGTGGCTAATTTATTAATTTTCATTAGCATTCACACTAGTGGCTTCCCAAAAGCAGCACACACTGGGGTACCACAGACTGAGACAGAGATGAAAGGCTTATGTGTGTGTGGGGAAGTCACTGATAAGGCAAATAGAGTAGGGGGTACAGTTGGAGCCTGGGGGTGTGCACCTGCAATGAGAAGGTTCACCAAGGGTGTTGAATGCCTTGAGATGAACAGGAATTAGGCACCTCATATGCCAAGGCGCTCTTCAGAACCCCTGAGATGCTGATCGGTACCTCTGAAAGCCTCCATCTCTCTATTGCCAGTAGAGCACCTAAACACGAACCAGCTTTGGTACCCAGAGCACCTGCTTGCCCCCTTGGGCTGTTCCAGCATGCTGCTCCCCCTTTGGAAGGAGATCTGCTTTCCACTCTGTCTCCTGCCTGTCATCACATTCCCCTGAAGAAAAGATGCTCTTCCCAGAGCTGTGCCACCCCAGGTCTTCAGGGGCTCTGAGCCTGTAGAACAGAGTGGTTTGGAAAATACAGTCTGAAGCACGGCTGTACAGTCAGACAAACCGACACAAGGGAGAGTTTCACAAGCAGTGCTTGTGAAACCAGGAATGGGGCAGTCCCTGAAAGAGCATTTGCCACGGGAGGGAAAGAGAGGTGCAACCAGAGTCCTGCACCCTTAGAGGTGCTTTGCGCCCATCCAGTGCTTTTGAAACAAACATCCTCTTATCCAGAGAACAGAAAGTACAAGGCCTCACTATTAAATCTTGTATTTCAATGCCAAGGAATTCCTAGATTATACCAAACTATTTTCACATTTCAGTAATTTATTGAAGACATTAATTTTTGAAGGTTTGCTGTCAAGCAGCCAGGCAGACTCAATCTACAGTTCCCTTGATGCCAAAACAGCCAGGAGGATGGGGGTACTACATATACTTTTCCTCCTGTCTTATGGTAAATAGCATAGCTCATGTCCTTGTAAGCACTTCTACCTGGCCGAGCAATGTAATATTCTGGATATCCAGCACGGAAAGGTCCTGACTACAAAGGTGCTGCAGCTTTGCTCTATCAGAAAAGGGAGCATGAAATTGTTAAAAAACCCTACAAATCACAGAAATAGAAACAGAGAAGTTTGCCCATAGCCTCTTGGCTCCAGCGAGTGCCCTGTGATGCCAAAGACTTGTCATCAGAACCACCAAGAGAACATGGGAAGAGCACACTGCTCCCCGCTCTCGCTGCTGCTCAGGCTCCCGCTGTGTGTGTCACTAACTCCTCCTGGGAATCTCTGCAGATAAGAAATGCTTTCGTGCTGCTGACACCGAGCTCATGGAAGTAAGATAATATACCTGTTGGTGAACTAAAGAGCAGATTCCCTGCGCATGAGGGGTGGCATGCCAGCCAGTGTTCTCTTTAAGAACCACAGCTGAATATGGTTAAATATTTCAAAGAGGGATTAGTAAATATTTTCAGATCTCTGCTGTTCACGGGATCACAGGAGCCAGAGCCTGAAAGCACTGGGACAACTGCTACGCAGTTTATTTTTCTTGTTCCCTTTATGCTTTGCTTTTTGTGGGAATGTTTGCACAACCCCCACCTGAAGCAACCTTTGACACTGAAGCTTGTTTTTCCAGTTTCTTCATTTGTCACCAATGCCTTGATTTAGTTCTTATTCTACACCAGCAAAATTGTCAAAACCCCTCAGCAGGCACTGGACAGAACTGGGACCAGAGGTGTATTTAAAGACCTCACATGGCAGCTGCCAAAGTCAATGGGAGGAGATGTTGGAGCTTTGGCTTGTTTCAGGTCAGACTTGAAAACTGTAAATTAAGCCTGGAAGGGGCTGGGGGTGGCCAGAGAGGCAGCAGGCTGCGGCCCAAGGCAGGGCAGACCAGGAAATAAGATGGGAATGGTTTAGAGACCCTTCTTTGAAGAGTAGGGAAAAAGAGAGCTGACTGCTTTTCTCTGCCCAAATGTGCCCTGTCTCTCCATGCAGCCTTTCCACTTTCTATTAAAACCTTTTAAGATGCGTACAGTGAAGAGGGTCTGGTTCTCATGCTGGCAGCAAGAGCATTTGTGTTTACTTAAAAGTCTTCTCACTAAAAAAAGCTGTGGCCTAACACAAATCCCTCTTCAACAGCACTGTCAAGCACAGGTCCGTTTCACCCTCTCCTCTCACACAACCCCCGGCTGCAGACCCTTAACACCCCTTCATTCAAAGCTGTTCTGCCCAGGAGCCGGAGAGAAACAGCCTGCAAAGAACTTTGAGAACAGTTTACAGCTTAGATACACTAATGGGTCATGCCGTGGTGTGGATTGTGAAACACCAGAGACTAAAATAACTCCTATGATTATCTTTTTTGATGCCTCAAAGTTACTTTGCCATAAACACATGCTTCCTGCAATGCTATTGGAATAGATCACTGCCGGCTCTCTCCCACTGTCTGTGAAGGTTGTGGGTTTTGCAGGGAGCAGAGCTTCCATTTCTTTTCCTTTGCAGCCAGAAGGATCTCTCAACATTGTTTAATTCAAGTCTGTAGATAAACGATTCCATCTGTAAGTTCAGCCTTCCTCTCTATAGGCCACAACTCTTAGATGGTGACAGGAATCTCTCAGACTCACACCAAAGTGCAGAGGTAGAAGAACGAAGTGAGATAACCAACTAGTTTGGAACCACTTATGGATTTCTCAAGCCTTCATACTCATCTAGTTGACAATTTCTTCTAGATAACAAGAAAAATTTCCCTGATGGTTTTCAGCATGAGGCAGCATGTGTTCCAGACACCACAGTTCCCAAAGACCAACCAGCATAAACTGCAAATTAATTTGTTCTATTACTGGTCTTGAAATGGGCTTCCAACACCTCTCTAGAAAAGGACAAGCCTCAGAGAAGATGATTAAAGCATCTTCATATGCTTACATTTAGACTTGCCAAATAATCTGTAGAAGGGAAGAAACGTTGCATATGCTCTATGAGGGATGGAGTGAAACTGCATGTTCTTAAAGAGATACATGGGGATCCAGAAGATTGGGCAATGTAACGGTTACCTGCATCAACTTTTCTGTCTTCCCATTTCAAGTTTCAGCCTCAGAGTGAGAAGTCCTTGTCATGTGCTGTTTCAGATACCTAATGCAAGGACAGTACATCTCAAATGATGGTATACTGCAAATCTCTGTTGGTCACTGGCTTATCAAGACTGCCTCTCTCTGAAAGATGCTTTTCTGTGCTGTGAGATGACCATCACCTCTCTGGCCCCACACTGCTGGGGTGAGCACTGCTTGCTTCAGAGTCACGTGCTCGTGGGATCACGCAACCCCTGTGAAGGCAGCACAATAAGGTGGCAAGCTCTGCATGAGACTTTTAATATTTAGCACCAAAGGACAGTTTGCCTGGCTTTAAAGAGAGCAAGTTATATTGTGATAGGGGACAGTTAACCTGGATACAGCGTGTCCCATCTGTGTCCCGCTCTAATTACGGCAGATGTCTCTCTGCCTCCAAAGAAAGCCTCTTTGTTGGTTTTGCGTGCTCTTAGGGTGACAGTATTTGCTCTGGGAAAGCTCAGAGGATATGAATCATGAGGTGTCTGCAGAATCTAACCCTCGCAGGTCACACTTCTAATCTAACACCGCCAGCTGTTCACAGCGTGGTGCTGGCTGATCAATACTGGGTGACCCAGGGGAGCTGTGGGCATTCAGGGCTTTACACAGTGGTTGGAAGCGTCTGCTGGTCCCATCTGAACCCTTGTGAAAGTTCTTTCCATAAATAACAGACAAGTGTTGTTCCATCTCATTGTTCACAGCAGTGAAACAAATGAGCAGCTCCATCTGGGTTTTTGCATCTTCTCAGATCATCAGGAGAGCTGGGACACCCCAAAGTGCTCCAGGGGATCCCAAGGAAATTAAAACGTGGCGCTGGGGGTGAAGTTAACTCTCCTCCCTGCCTTGCTGCAGGAGGCCTGTGGCTCAACTTTCTGAGCCATCTCCCCACCATCAGAAGGTTCCCTGCTCCACAACTCAACACCAGCCTCGACCAGTTCTGCTGACTGATCATCCCTTCCTGTGCTTGCAGTTCTAGGGATGTCTTGCACCTTTACTACCCTGTAGCAGATCAGTACTGCTGTCTGCACTGGTTCACAAGTTTGTAAGAGGAATTTCTTGTAGGACCAAGTAACTGTGTTTTAATGAGCTTAAAGCTAATGCTAAAATTTACTATTTTTTATGAGCTTAAAATGCAATGCTTAGATCCATGTTTTTCAGTAAATAGAACTGAACATATGCATTTACATTGTATAGGAATGAGTGTACATGTAGCTTGGCATTAAGCAAATTACCAGAAAAAGAAGCAGCTTTTTACACTTACAATTTAAAATGCCCACTAGTGCAGATTTACTTACAGTTGCCTCACTGATTTGCCTTAACTTAAAAGAAGTCTACATACACACACCAGTGGAGGACAACTAACTATTCAAATACAACCATAAGTGCTGAGAATTAAGAAAAAAATGCTCCTCTGAGTTCAAGTAGCAATTAAATGGAAGAGAATATCATGTTTTTCAGAAATATTGAAAAACTTTCGTTAAAGGTCAAATAATTTGCTAAAGACTTTTTAAAATGATGAAATCTGAAGGAATTCCAATGTTCACTTTATGATCTTTAATTTAACCTTCCCCTGAGTGCAAATAATTGCAGCAGGCTGAACAGTTTACATCTGCCAAGAAATAGTGCAGCACTCTATGACACCAAACAGTGTATTTTGTGTTTCAGAGCATATTTTTGTTTAACTATGTTATTTGGTTTATAGGTTATAACACTGAGATATGCTAAATTTATAGTCCAGACTGAAAATTCACACACGGGCGTTGTGAAGATGCTCTAACAGGAGCTCAGTCTTTCTAAATACTTCCCATGAGCAGTAGTCAGTGAGACCTGTCTTGTAGAGGTTGGAACTGTTGCCCTGAGTAGGATAGGCTAAGAAATAGCTCGGTTTTCCTAGGTGAGCACCACTAAGCATGACCTCACCACCCAGGCTCTGTCCTGTGTCACACAGTAGATGAACTTTGGGCATAAGCTTGGTAAAACATGCAGTTACCTGCCAGTCTTGACTTCAGCCTGAAGGTGACTGGAGGAATCATGTCATCTGCTGTCTCATAAAACACTGAAGGAAGAGTTTGGAAAGCAGAGGAGAAGATACTAGTTGGTTTCTATTGTATCTCAAGTTCTACAAAAGAACTTGAATCAAAACCAAATCGAATGCCAGCTGTTAACAAAATCTATGTACTTTTATCCGATGCTTCAGGCAAGACCATTATATCCAACTAATTAGTTGAGAGAAGATGAGGCCAACAAACTTCTGAAGCAGTTGGCGCTGATGTTGCAGCCTAGCTCAGGAGTTAGCAAAACAAGACTTCACCCAGCTATCCCTCTCAATAAGCTGTGCGGTACTGGAAGCTCTTTTGCTAGCACAATAACCAGGAGCAGTGCCTCTTCCTGCTCAGATAATGGGTACAAATTTAAAAAATCATTTCACGGTGGATGAGCAGCCAGCTTATTTGTAGCTGTGCTGTCATAAAGGCTGTAAGCTGTGCATCGACACGGGGAGAGAAACAAGGGAAAGTTTGGGCAGCTCGTGCTTCTCTATTTGTTGCTGCTTCTTTTTGCTGCCTTTTGCATTAATTTGGGAGCCCCCCAAGGTGAACGTGCAGGTTTCTGTTTCAGTGGCTGATAAATATTTGCCTCAATAGGTGGGCAAAATTAACATAGTGCATTTCAGGTTGGTTACTGGCAGGCTTAGCCTTCCCAGCCTCTCCATCCACAACTCAGGGAGGGTGGCTTTGCTGAGACTGGGCTCTCTGGGTTTCACAAACATCCTGCCTCCAACCACAGCCCTGCTGCAGGCACAACTACACTTAAAGCTGGCCTTTGGGTAGAATTAAATAGGGAATTCTGGCTTGTGCATCCCTTGACCTCTTCCCTGATAACAATGTTTTCTTTCCTTATATGAGAGTTAGGCACTCAAATCCTCCTTCACAAGGAACCCTGAGTCAGCTGTTGGCCGCTTATCACTGCCCAGGGAAATGCTTTAATCAACATTAAATCTGGTGGTTTTGAAACCACCTTGCCTTAGTGCTGCAATGAATCCACTCCTCTGAATGAGTTCAATTATTAAAGCCTGGAGGGAGAACTGGTCAGGGGTTTGAGTATCTGACAGTAAGACCTTTGTTTCCAAACTATTAGGACAACAAAGTGGAAAAAAATTAAAAACTAAGTTAATCTGTTAAATTTTGGGGCTGAATACAATTAGTTTTAGGATGCAGCTATAAAAATCTGAATCATTATTTATCACTCATCTGCCCATTAGCCTCGGTGTCTCTGTACTTTTGTGCCATATCTATGACCTTCCTCCTTGCTTGGCTGCGTGAGGGCCTTCACTAAAGTCTATTTTAGACTGGAATTTGGGAGCAGAAACAAAAATGGGGTGTTTTGTTCTGGAGTACTAAACCACAAAGGAGGTGTGCCTAACAAAAGGTAATTTCTGATAGAGCATTGATGATACAGAAGGCCTTAAGCCTGTTTGTCTTATAAATATGAACGTTCATGTGACTTGGGATTTAGTTAGATACGCAGCAATCTACCATATGACAATTTGCCTTGATTAGTAGAATCAGGGGACTCTGAAGCTCACAATCTAGTTACAAGGCCATGTCACCTACTGGAGTCACTCAGGCTGGACATGGTCACCAAAGGCTTCCTTCACGGGCAGTGGAGAGTTGGGTGCTTCCAGGCAGAGGCATCCAACCAGATCGGGGGATAGCTGTGTGTCCCCACTGCTGACAGACAGAGTCCAGGGTGACAGTGCTTCTAACTCAGGCAGCTGAGGTTAGAGATCCCCCCAGGTCCTACATGTACAGGGTACGACACCTTCACTGGCCCATATGCAGCAACACCAAGGAGAAGCAAAGGAGGATTTCTGTTTAAAACACAATAGTTTTTAGCTATTATTTAGCTAAGCTAAGCTTTCCTGTGCTTAGCTAAGTGGCATGACAGTCTGCCAAGATAAGACTGATGTGTCATGATTTGTTAGCCTGATACAGGCTGGTGACATGTAACAGCAACACATCAACCAGAAACACCCATAAAGATGCAGTTGCCTGGAAAACGCCATAAGTCTGTTGTTAGTGGAATGTAGCTCATTAATATGTATATCACACTCCCCTGAGCCAATGCAGAGTAGAGCTGTTAAGATCTAAATGTGTTTTACTATGAATAGTAGGAGACTGACCCACACCACGCTCTCCATTACAGCGACAGTTCAGTGTCCTGTTCTGGTGGTACACAACCACGTCACATTGACAGCAGCAGGTATGTGAGTGATGGATCAAGTTGAGTGGCCATGACTTCTAGTCTTCTCCAGAACTATCAATGAGCTCATTAATACAGCGAAATGGCAGACAAATGACTCAGGGTGAAAAACTAAAATCAATGAGTGCTGATTTGTTTGTATCAAATAGTTTTGGATTTATTTAGCTTGGATTTATTAGCTTCTAGTCCTGCCAAGCAAGTGAAATGATCATTTACTGTAAGTGATTGCAAATGCTGACTGGGGGAGAAAATGAAGGAAGGAAAAATTCCAGCCCAAGCAGACAGAGAGGCTGAGATCAGGTCCCTCAGCATTGTGCTGTGAAAGCCTTTGTTCAGAGCACTTGTGTTGTCACATATTTGGTTATGTTCAACTTTGAAGCTGTATTTTTCTTGCCATAGAAACATCTAGAACTTATAACATCATAAGACAAAGAGGAGGAAGGTGGCAATACACCCCCCAGCACGTCCCTGCCTGGGCTGTGAGAAATTTGTACCAGTTCCACCTTTCAGTGGATCAGCAAACGTGTTTCCATTGTAACCAGTTCTGTACTGGGTGCAGTGAAAGGTGCGCACATAGGCTTGAAAGAGCGATTCGAATTCAGATTCAACAGCCTCAAACCTCAAACATGGGACCTGGGACTTGTGAGAGCTTCACCTCCCCTCAATATCATTTTCTCTTCTGTCCTGGTGACTCTCTCCCCTGAATCCATCTCCCTGAGAGGGTTTCTACGTCCTGGCAGCTCCAGGTCACAGAAATATATCTTTAGCTTTTAAAAGAGGGATTGGTCAGGGCAACATTAACCTTTGCAGATGTTTTGCTATTTTTCTTACTCACAGATAAAGATCTAATAACCATTTGAAAAAAAAAGAAAAAAGAATTGATCTGTGGCCTTTGAAGAGGAGTCCTGGTGAGCCAATTAGGTTAAAACAGAACAAAAATGTTTCCATCTTTCCCATGCTCTAATTAAGGTCAGAAGAGATTTCCCCCAGTCAGGAAACCGTTGTTTTTGCTTGATCATCTTCCCACAGAGATAATATAAACTGTAGGACCCTCAATTTGCTGATAAAAATTAGAGTTCTTCTCTCCTTGTCTGTGTGTCTCTGGGTATCTTTGCCTATTGATTATAAAGGCTACAGAGCACCTAGGTGAGATACAGGCACGTGCATTGCAGAGATGGGTGCAATGACTTAGATAAATATATTAATTAGCCTTTACCTGCCTGGGAAAGAATAACTCAAGAGTGGCTCTCGTTAGGGGTTGTGGAACCAAACCTGTTCCTGTGAGTTTCCTGGGCCAGAATGGATCATTTACAATACATTGATTTATTTTTTTTCCTGGTTCTTGCACTAAAAATGAATAGAATCCTCTTTTGCCAGCTCTGGCCATCACGGGGCCTCACAGCTCAATAAAGCGCTGCCTTCTCCCTTTTTGTTCCGTCTCAAAAGGTTTGTTGGGTTTTTTCTCTCTACAGAAAGTTACTGGAACAGTCCTCTCCTCCTCTGCAGCTGAGTCATCTGCAGTACCATTTATTCATCCTATCAGCTAGCTCCCTATGTGGTATGGAGTTTTCTGGTAAAAACAAAGAGTGTGCTGAAGCTCCAGCTCTATTAGAGCAGATTTTGTAGCCGACAGTTTGTTTCCCATCCAAAACAAACTCAGTTTTCTAAGGCAGAGAGAATTCCAATTACCACAGCGACATGGCAGGAAATCGACAGCCTCCTAAACAAAACCAGTAAGGTTTACAGGTGCTGTTCACAATGCTTAGCTTAAATATAACCTTCTTAGCCCCAAGATTTTTTGTGCAGTGGCTACACCCATCCCTGTGATACCCAACTGGCTGCACAGTATGCAAAGTGCCACAGTAGTATCCATGAGTATGTGTCTGACATTTAATACATCATTTTCCACTTCTTACTTCAGGTTACTGCCTCATTTCCCTTTTTGCATTATGGGGCTGTAGAGTTCTGGATGATGATAAAATATCTCATCGAAGAGGCTGCCAAGTGAAATTTTAATCAAAGGCCTTTTGCAGCTGAAAGACTGGCTTTGTTAAGTGATCAATATCTATTGATGGAGAGAGCCTAGAAGAAAAATGGTTCTCTCTGCTTTCACAAGGGAAGAAGTTATTAGAAGTTATTAGAAACTTGGGCCAATTTGCCCCTCCAGCACCTCCTAGGAGTCCGGATCCAACCCTAAATAGATTGGTTGAAATCACCACGCAGACACTTTAAGAGCTCTTCTAAGCTGTACTGTTAATTAGAACCTGAATATGAACAGACTGTTGCTATCTGACACCTTGGGAAAGAAAAAGCTACTGTAATTATAATTATGTGCACCACAGAACTCGTTCTCTATCTCAAAGCTGTGTTTTTACTTAAAGGAAAAGAGAGACCATGCTAAAAAGCACCTGTGGAAATCTGCCAGGCACACAGGCAGCACGGGGAAGTGTGCTAATTAATACGCTTGTTTGGCAGTAGAACAATTAGGATGCAAAGGCAGGCACCACCAGCAAGTAGGAATCTGTACTGAGATCACAACAGAACAGGAAAGGGAGGGATGCTGAGAGCGGGAGGGGCTGTAGAGGATCTTACTGCAGTTTGCTGTGAGGTGATGCAGAAGGAATGTCCCTTCATCCTTGGAAGAAGTGATGTGGTGTGATTTAATTACCTGGGAGCAGGTTCCTAACCCCTGCTCCCTTCGAGGATGCCCAGTCCAGAAATCCTATTATTGAAGGAAACCCAGAAATCATGGGGTTTGTTTTCCGTCAATAGCAGTTCAAGTCCTTCCCTCCCCAAGTCCAGGCTGATCAGTTCATGCGTTTCAGGGCACGTAGGAAATCAGTGATGGAGAAGTTTAGTGGCTCGTGAGCTCTAGTGCAACTCTGGAACCAGTTCTTTCCCCTTAGGTCTAAATTACATACCTACAGATGCTCGTGTTGAGCTTTGACCATCAGTAGAGCCCAGTTTTCACTCCCAGGCACCCATCACAGGCTGAGAGAGCCAGTCCCGAGCTAGTAGGAATTACCCTTGTTTCACAAGCGAGCTCACTCCTTGCTTTTTGGGGTTTCTGGCCAAATCCAGCCCAGGCAGGAGGCCTTGATAAGAATCTTCATCATGCGCTTTCCTGACCTTAATGCTTTGAGTCATGGGCAGACTCCGAGTCAGATGAGTCAATGTCAGGAAATATCTTTGAATGCAGAACAAAAAATTGGGACAACCATAAACCTCTGCTGTGCTGGTAAGCCAGGCTGAGCCTGGCTGCTAACCAGCAAAACCCTGCTTCCCAAATTCACCACTGCCCTGAGAGCATCTTTAAAGCAGCAATAAATTCAAGAAAATGGAAAATGGATGCATTATGTTTCTCTCTCATGTGCCTCATGGACAGCATTTAATCCATTTCCTACAGTGAAACGTGCATTACAGAACCAGAGGAATTCAGAGTAACCGAATGGATCCAGCTCCTGCCTGACTGTGGAGCGTTAATAATTTTGCTTAGCTCCCTGCTTAGATTGTTTTTCACCTAAAGAGATATTTACTGTCATATCCAAACACTGTTTCGTAGCAGGGAAGGAGCATTCCTACAGATGAAATGCAATCACCAGGAAAGGAGGCAGCCTTCCTAAGAAGGAGATATGTATTCAGACGTGCTACCTAGTTGTGGCAGGCTACATGCCCAGGATAGCTAGCATCCTAGTTGGGAAGAAAGAGAAATGCCCTATTTTAGCTGTTGGGATTAGCTCCCTTTGGGAGTCATTGGACCCCTGCCTCTGGAGATGCTTTGCAAACATCAACGAGAATGGACCGGCAGGAGCAATGCTGCAGGCAGAGCTGGGAGATGGTGCTGGTGCTCTCCACCTCAGCTCTGGACTCAGGGACGTGATGTTAGACTGTGACAGGCTCACCAGTTTTGAGGGACCAGCTGCTCCAAGTCCTGCTGAGAACCCAACGCAGCTGCTTTACCTGTGGCTACAGACACACAGCACCATCAAGAAAGAAAAAAACATGAGGATGGAGCAGAAGGGGATGTGGGATGTCTGCAATCCATTCAGCACTCGCAGAAGACATGCTTTAGTCTGTGTCTCAGGCTCTCTCCTCCGACAGTGAAACAACAACTCTTCCCTATTTCACAGGGGCTGTTTTGCTTAAGGTTCAGGGTGCTCTCTAATATTGCAAAGCTGGAGCTGCCTCCTGAGCTTTGACCACATTTCACTTCCCTTCAAGGCACCACACAGCGCGACTTCACCCTTCTCAAACACAGGCCAGAGCCACAGCAGCTGAGGATGGCTGTGTGCTGCAGCACCCATTCCCTCCCTCTTTCAACCCCTTAAGTTGAACCCCTGCTTACAAAACAGCAGCATCCAAGGTTTTATTCCAGGTACTCAGTCATTTTGGTAAAGGACAATGAATCACTGAGAGCATCTGAGTGTAAATACAGGAGCTGCCACCGGTGGGTAAGGGCACGATGAAGGTGATGCCTGTCCTGGTGCTAGAACACAAGAGGAAGGTCTCAGATCAAAGAACGGGATGTGCTTTGCTGGGTGAAAGGAGCTGATGATGACCCATCAATGACCCAGCAGTCATGCCCTCAATTTATTGTATTACAGAAATATCAGTGAGTAAAGAGAAACATGAAGAGTGATGCTTCGGCAGCCGGTGTTGGGATCCCCTTCCAACTCGAACGGAGAGAACCAGAGGAGATGCTTGATCTTTCCTCAGCGTGGGAAATTTGGACACCTTACAGGCCATAGAAATGTGCTCAAATCCCAGAGCTAGGTGGCTGAAAAGACCAAATTTCAAGAGTTTTGGGGAATCAATTCTGCAGAGCATTGAGCTGAAACATTGCCTTTCGTGATCTCAGAAAGTTTCTTTTTTTGGTTTAACTGTGTTAAGTACTTTGGTACTTAATATAAATTGTGCATCCAAGTAGCTTGACATAACCAGGTTTTCCTCTGTTTTGAGATCATATTCTATTGATTTTGCTAGCATTACTCCTGTGTCACACCTGGCAATCCCCATAGAGAACACCCACACTCTCTACTTGTGCCTCGCTGCTCGGCACATTCCGTGCTCCCCAGATGACCAGCACAGACTGGTCTGCCCCAAAGGGCTCAGCACCCCAGGCATACCGAGTGCCAGCAAACAGGAAAGGTTTTACAGCATGAAAATATGAATGTACTGTTTGCTCAATGAGAGAAGGCATAAGAGCTTGGGAACTGTTTGAGCATTGACCTAGAGGGAAAGCCGTGGCTCTGGGTTGAAAAGCATCCATTTAGCTCACAGGGGCCAGAAAAGCGAATGCTGCGGCAGAAGCTTTGGTTTGCCTTGTATAGAAGTGAGAGGAGGATGTTTCCCAGCATGGCTGGATTTCTTGCTGGCACAGAAAAGGAGGGGCTGGAAAAAAAAAAAAAAACGGAAAAAAAAAGCAACTAAAATTGGGTCCATCTGCTCAGAATTAGCTTTGGGTTGATGCAATCCACTGTGCAGCGGTGATGCACAACAGGAGAATGGAACCAGGGAGTGTGAATTACAGCTGATCAGAACATTTTCAGCTCAATGAAATTTTGAAAGTGAGTTATCCTACAGTAATGTGCTTGTTTTCAGCTTTTGTCAAGCAGGAGCTCCTGTCCAGAGCTTTTTAGTCCTTTGCTGTCCCCAAGAAAGCTAGCAGACCTGCATTGAAGGAGCAAAGCAAGGAGAGACCCTCATGAATACACATGTGTTTTGTAATCCCAAAGCAGACAGACTGATCTAATTGTTGTTCAGAGAAAGATTCTGCTTCTGTTCTAATACAGGATGAAAATGAAATATGAGAGTTTCGTGGTTATAAGAAAATGGATTTACCCTCCCCTGCTTGGCTCTAATAAGAATATTTTTGGACAGAGGTCAGGAAGGGGATTACATGTGTGCACAGGTCCATTTGAAGTCTTTAAAGAGAGAATTCCTGCTTCTGCTCCCCATTAGTGACTGCCAGGTCCCAACACAAAGCCTTCAATAATTTAGAACATCCTTTTTGAACAAAAAGAGCTGCTGGAAGTTAGCACAGGTAGTGGATAGCTTTCCTCCTGTGAGAGAGGTCACTGCACAAATGGCCATGAAGTTAGTGAGGTTTCCCTGTTCTGACTCACTGCAGTGTTAACTCGCTCCAGTGAGAACCTTTCCAGCTGAATTTCCCTTGATGTAACATATGGATGCTGCCCATCTTTCCAGTTCATTGACTGATTCCTTTCCTAAGGGTGTTGTGCTTGTCTGTGAAGTGTCTTAAAATATGTTTCATAGAGGTTTGGGACTGGCAGCAAGCAGAAACCCCAGAATTTGCTGCCTAGCTTTAAAATAAAGGGAAAAAAAACCCAAAGAAAAGAGACTATGCTTCACTCCAGACACTCAATTTCTGAGAGAACCACTGCAGCTCTTGCCAGTTCTGATGACTTGAGGATTTTGTGTGCTGCAGAGAGTGGGAGGGAAAAATTGCAAGGTACAAGAATTCATTTCTGGTTCCTCCATCACCAAAACATCTATAGCTCAGTTCATTGAGACAGTCTCCCACAAATGGAGGAAAATCCAGTTATACAGTTCTTTTCATTTCAAAGAAAATGGAGCTTTCACAACTAATTTTTAAGGTGCATTTTTACTGTGGTAGAATAAACACCCCCCCACTTTGCAGAAAGCAATCAACCTCAGCCAATACAAGCAAAGAAACCCTGTCCCAGCCTCTGAGATGTGGGTTATTTAACATGATTTTTAATGTGTTCCAAGATAATACTATTTGGTTAGTGTTAATGCTGGGAAATAATCATGGTCTTTTTTATATTACCCTGAGTATTGGTTTTGTAAGGAAGTTCATCTGCAGAAGAGCATGTGGATTTTTTACCTAATTAAACAAATTAATAAACAGATTTTAAAAAATTTTATTTAACTGCTCCTCCTCTCTCACCTTCATCATGAGTCACTGTTTGAGTCCCAGCACGTTGAAGCACTGTGAAGATAAGGTTCAGCAAGAGTGTGCCCCCAGATACTGGGAACTCTATTATCAGTATTATTATTCTCCTGAGCAAACCAGGCTCAGGTCTTAGGCAGGAGGGACATTTTTCCCCCTCAGGCTCTGCTAAACCAACAGTCAAATAACCAGGAAAAGCAGCAATACTGCCTATACACACTCACAAACCTTCTAAACTCAAATCTCTCCTGGATCACTGGTCCTTGCATGGGATTTTCCAGTCTATGAGTCAAGAACATCAGCTGGTCAGCAGTTAGTCTCCTGCTCTAGGTACTTAGGACTGTGAAGTACTTGTCTCCATTGCCTGGAAACAGAGGTAGGCACCTAAAAGTAAGTGATGCAACTACTTCCTCTCCATATTAAGTTTAGGGCAAAGTTTCATTGTGGAATCCAGCACTGAGACCGGTCTATGTGGGGCTGAGTCACAGGAATTCTGTGGTGTTTGTGTATGGAAAATGTTGGGGGAAAAATCATTTTGGTTTGGGTCCATTCTCCAGTATATAAAGGAACATCATGCCCCATCTTTCTGCCAAACAGCAGCATGCACTGGCGCCCTGACGCCAGCCAGCCTGGGAAAACCCATGTGTGCTCACTGGGGCCCAGTTTCAAGGTAAGAAAAGAGCCCGAGGAGCTCACACCTCCACAGGATGGGGGTTTGAAGCTCTCAGGAATGGGGACTTTCAAGAACATGGATATGAGTAGGAACCAGCAGCTTTCCTGATTTACATTGGTCACTAGGGAGAACCAATTCAAGGGGTATAAAGACCTTGGATGCTTTTCCAGCTTCCCAAGAGTGACCAAGAGCAGTTCCTTAAGTCAGAGTCCAGTACTGTGCCAACACCAACAACCCCATGTCAGCTCAGAAAGGACCAGAGAACATATCTGCATGTGTCTGGACATGATTATCCAGCATCACTGTGGGAGCAGCGCTGTTCCTTCACCTTGTTTACAGGATACCAGTAGGCACAAGAGCACAAAGCAAATCAGAATCCTGCTACTACTGCCCCAAACACTCTATTCCTCTGGATATTAGCCTCAGACTCCTTTCACCTTCTCAATTGGCATTTAATGTGTCAGCAGATTATTCCCTAGACAGCACCAGTGAGAAAAACACATATTTTCTTGTAGTTGCACACTGGCTTTCTTGAAAAACCCTCTGCTTGCAGTTATACTTGGGCCTGGAGAACAATGACCAGCACAACACATCATTTCTTTTCTGTAAAATGGCTTTACAGTGTGATCAACAACCCATTTCTTTTGATTCTGCTTTCACCCAAATACTTTGTCATTCCCCATTTTAGCTGTTTAGTAATTTCCACTACAGTGAAAGATGCCAGAAATCAATCTCTGCTCTTCTGAACTTTAATTCAGCAGCATGAAAAAATTAGTGGGGGAACTTTTGCTAGAGCCAGGTTTGCAAACAGGTACTTGAGAAGGGGGTAACAAATAGGGATTGAGCTCTTTAATTCCTACTCCATCACTCTCTTCATGCAAGTCTATTCCTTGCATGGACATTGAAGAGCTGCTACGACTAATCCAATCAGGTCCTGTCTATTTCTGACTCACTTTCCAATCTATACAGTGCTAAAAAAAGACAGGGAACCTTGCAAATCCAGTACTTGGGTTCATATTTTGTTCCATGATTGCTGATCATGTATCATCTAGGAATTCTCAGTAAGAGCTTATATTTGTGCTAAACGTGCACAGGGCAATTTTACAATTACCCTCCCACATTGAGAATGAACACTGAGTTGTAGGAAGGAGCATTTGAGGAACATAAATACTTCCCTTTCTGACAATGATTTTCCCCCTCCTCCCCCACTGCTTCCCCATGAGCATTTTAACAAGCAGTCAGCACACCAGGTTGGACCAAAAGGTCAGACACATCTGCAGCCATGACTTCTGCTCTCTCCAGTGTGAAGATGGAGAATTTGTGCTGGCAGCTGTATACCCATGCACAAGAGCTTGGATCTGAGCTCACTTTTAGAGAAGGGAGGGAAAGTCTAGTAGGAAATAGTTTCTTTCCTCCTTCCATACACTGAGATGCTCCTTTCTAACACAGCTGTTTTGAGTCTCCCCTCTGTGAAAGGCTCCAAGGTACAGGAAGCATCTCAGTGCTTTGCCTTTGGGAGGGTCACAGCTTCATGGAAGAGGATTCAGGATGCTTCTCTCCCAGTGAGCAGGGACAGTCACCTACAAGCTGATGTTCTACCACCACAGCTGCCTCCAAAGTTACTCCAAAGGCCTCATCCTCACCTGCCTCATCTCCAGGGCTCTGGAGGACAATAAACACCTCAACACATCTTTCCTTCCCCTACAAGCTCAGGCCGCATCAAAGACATTTCTATTTACATTTCTTCCAGCCACCCAGAATTTGAGCATAAATAAAAAGATACAGTACTGTTAAATTAAAGTCCTTAGCATGTAAAAACATTTAGCTTTGCAAATCTAATTACCATTCTTGCCTGTTGGTGTTTTAACTGGAGTTCTGAAGCATCTCTGTATTGTGGGCTTTGCATTGTGTCTTTGTTTTTCCATGAGATGCTAATTTGCACTAATTGTGTTATGCAGTCATAAGAGCCCAGCTCGGAGGAATGGAATTATTGGTGTGTGTATTTTTGTAATAACGATTAGAGAGCCAGGAAAAAAGTAAAACAAAGAGACAGGGGAGCCTATTGCTAAAACACTCACGTACGATGGAAGAAAACTCCAGCTTGTTGCTTTAAGGGAATAAAAATCTGTGTAGTTTCTCTCAAATACCTATGTCTACTGGCGTGCCACTGAGATACAAGCTGTATACATTTCTACAGGCAGCGTTAATTTGAGGCAATTAATGGAAATGAGAGGAGAAGCAGGCAGTGTTTCTGTTGTAGTATGAGGGGTGTGGAAGCTGCTAACTCCTCTTGTGATCTGAGGTTCTTAAGACCCATCAGGAGTGAAAAAATGCAGCCCAGCTCTGTTGTTGGTGCTACAGCAATACCTTGATCTCTTAATTAGGACACGGGGAGCTCCGTTCTGTTCAGGTCTGTGCTAAGAGGCAGCTCAAACCCCACACTGCTTGAGGCGCAGCACATCAGCTGGACAAAGCAGCAAACGGCTGCATCAGGGGAACAGAACTAGTCCAGTGCAGGCAAAAGGTGACAGGGCTCACCTTCCACCTGCCCAAAATCACCCTAAGGAGGTAAGCTGCCAAGGCAACGGGTCAGCTTGGAGAAGTTTGAGGTAGCAGCTACATGGTATGACGCTGATTGTCTGATCATCTGTAGATTTGTGGACCTACGCTACAAACGTCTCTTCTTCTGGAACATCCTGTGCTGGCCACTGTATGACAGGCTCCTAAATTAGACAGAGCAGTGATTTATTCTGGCATTGCAGTCTCTGTCCCTAGGAGAAAGGGCCTAATAACCCCAGCAGGGAAGTTTTGGGAGCTCCAGCTATTGACTTTGACTTCAGGGGGCTTTGGATCTCATCTCTGCCTGCGCAGACGCTGCAATCAGAAAGCTGCTCCCCCTAACGCTCTGCCAAAAGCACTCCCTGCTGCCACATTGCTGTCCAAGCTGCCAGCTTCTGCTGTCATCAGCTTGGGCCCCTTCCATTGCAACGGGATCTCAGGCAAGATGTGGCAATAGCATAGAAAAGGGTGGATATATCCCTTGGGAACACCGGTACTCCACCACCACCATACATCCTTTCCCTAAACTATTTGCTCTCACATTGCTTAGCAAACCATCGCTGCCTGGAGATGGCAGAGGGTGACACAAGCTTTGCATTTACAGCCCCAAAGCACCACGGGCTCCTGGTGAATGAGAAGGCTCCATATATCAAACGTAACTTATTATGCTCCAAGCTGCTTGGAAGATGACTCGGACAAAAGCTGCTGTTCCAGCACAGGAGGGAGGTGGGGGCTTGGCAGAGATGTGATACACAAAGTCCCACAGCAAGCGACATCTAGCACAGTCACACAAGGAGCCTTGTGCCTGGACAATCAGCCAGGACAGGGGAATAAGTAAAGCTCACAGTGACTTCCAGCAGTCCTGGAATAAGAGAACAAGACTGAACAAAGGCAGGATTCCTTCTCCAGGGCTATTCAGAGCCACGCTTTCCTGAACATGTGGGATTCGCTGTATGGGTGCTTTGGATGGAAAGGAAAGCTCACAGGCCCACAGTGAATGCTGAGGCACAAGAGTGGTCCTAAATTGAGCTCAGATCTGGGACAGATAGAGCAGCACACTGCTCTTGTTTCTGCCCTGGTGATGTTACACAGACTGCCATCAGGACTGCTGCACAAAGAGCTCCATGCTCTGCCTTGCCAGACTAAAGTCAGAAAGAGAAAGGGAGATAAAGGGAGATGCTTTGGAGAGAAAATCACATGGGCAGCACGAAGGCTGGCAGGTGGGAGCTCACTGCTTCTCACGTGTGGGCAGGCAGCAGATGAAAGCCTGAATGAAGTCTTTAAACGAGACAGTCCAAGACAGGGATGATTTGGACCCACCTTCAATTCCCCCCAATCTATTTCACATATTAAAGGTTAACGTGAAGCTAAAGCTCTCTCACTAGAGGGGAGCAGCAGTGCCATCATGGGAAAGGACCCAGACAGACACAGGAGGTAAACAAGAAAGGAGCAGGAGGGATGCAAACTGAAGTAGGCACTCATCTCTGGATAGAATTGTTTCAGCAGTTGGTGAAAATCAATCTTCCTGAGGCGACAAAACAGCACAGTCCTCTGTATGTGGTTAGACTTGATCAGATCATCCAGGCAATAACTCAAACCAGGAAATTCTTCATGTGCTGCACAGAAAGAAGCATTTAACAGCTTCACCATGTAGTTAGGCAGCATTCGGTCCTGCAGTACAACAAACCCAGTGGCCTGAATCTTCATCTCTTGTGAAGTAAGAAAGCATCCCAAGCCTTAGTGAACATGGATCTTGCTTACTCAACATGCTATGATTGACATGTCAATCAACAGCCTATGATTGACTTCAGAACATGATGGAAAGTTCCCTATGAATCCTAAGATGGAAAATCTTTGATACCTCTAATACTTGGGTATCTCACTATTAAGGTGAGCATGGAATCAGCAGCCAGATCTCTCTTTTCTGAATGTTTTGACCCTTTTTGCCCAACACCTTTTTCATGGTTTGAACGTTCACTTTGAGTTCTCCCCATGACTTGGATGGTTTTCATCTTGACTTCATTTATGTAGTACATATAGACATTTCCATCACTACATCACCCCCAGATCTGAATGCCATTGCACTTGTAAATGAGGCAGTTGGGAAAAGTAAATCATCTGTACCGAACACACACTGCCCCCTTCCCAGTGTCAGATCACATGCAGCAGTATCCTCCAAGGTCATGGCTCTGGGTGCAAACTGATTGTGTCTCCAGTGTATAAGCAGCTGCAGCCCAACAGCAACTTTGCTGGGTTGATTTTTAAATTTTTTTAAGAAAATACTCAGAATTTGGCAATTCATCTTCAACTCAGCTGTGCTATAAGCTCCGGGCTATCCAAACCTTAGATGACAGAGTAATGAATCTACTTCCAGCTTCAAGTTCAATAGACAACACTTAATATCACTTGCTCTGTGTGAGTTTTCTTTCTTTCTTTCCCAAGCAGAAGCTAATCCCTGAGGGATGGTTTCTCAAAGCAATACCTTTCACTGCTTTCTGAAGAGGAGAATAACTGATCACATCAAAGTCTAGAGCATCTGGGAGAAGTTATCTCACTCCTGTTCCCAGACATGGTGCCTACATGGTCTGGCTCTGACCTAAGCAAATTAACCATGGCACTTGGTTAAAAGGGCACCCAACACACAAGCAATAGGATGCTGGGCCTCTGCATCATATACCTGTACTGAAAAGACAGCGCTGGCCAAAAGCCAGGATTCAAGGCTCAGATTTTAACAAATCTAGGAAATAAGAAAGGGCCAGAGGCTTAGAAACAGCTGAGCAGCTGCACAATGCCTGGAGGCCTCCCCTGGGGATGCTCTCATGCTAAAGAGCATCATTTGCAATGCAGAACAGATCTTCTTTTTTGGGTTGAGTGCTATCTAGACAGAGCCTGATACAACCCCTACTCCAGGAGGAATATGGTCCAAGCAAATAAGAGAGAGAGGAAAAGCATCATTTCCTCTATGGCAGGTAGGGAAGATACACTTAGAAAAGTTTGAGATTAGGTAGCTCCCCCTTCCTCAGCTCCACAGTCAAGTTCTCCAGACTTGTATCATCACCACCACTCCCTCCTGAGCTTTGATAAGTCCAAAACTTTTCAATTGGGCACATCCAACTCCAGCACATCTTGCCAGAGCCCAGTACAAAGATTGCTTCATAAAACTTTGATGTGACAGTAAACCTGCCCTGTCCATCTTTACCCAATCACATACTGTACTGTGTTCAGTGTCCTTCTGACCTTGGGCTGTTCGTGCTCTGGGTGTAGGAGTTCTTCTCTGTGATGTGTTAATTTTTCTCCAAGGATTTTAGGGAAAACCTACTATCCAGCACTTCCTTCTGCTTCCTTCTACTCCAGAAGGATGCCCTCTAACAAGGGTATTACGCATACATGAGCTGATACTTTGAGTACAGTGTTAATGAACAAAGCTATGAATAGAAATTTATTTTCATTGTGCATTTAAGAGCTTGGAACAAGACACTAGTGTGAAGACATCTTATGTATCATAGATGCAGAACCCTGGGCAGGGTTCATCTCTCTTCCCTCCCTCAGTCTTTTAGCCTCCAATTGATCGAATGAAATAGAGTTGTCTCATCCTAAGGCATCTAAAATAGGTCTGCTGAATCACAGCCTTTAAGGGTCTGTGGTAACTCAAACTTTCCTTTATCCATTTAGGCTTCGCTCCCACCCAACACCCTTTATTACTCAGGGAAGGACCTGGTACAGCCTGATGCTCCAGCAGGCATCAAAGGCAAGTGTTACTTATACAGAGTAAGCAGCACAGGTGCCAAGAAAACTACAGAGAAACAGAAGCCAAGCAGTTATGGATTGCCTCTGCTTTCTGCTGTTTGCAGGGCTCTCAAAACTAAGCTTGAATTTTTTCCCTTGTGAAGTTGTCAGAACAGTGACTGAGGCCACAAGGGCTGAGGCTACAAGGGCAGCTTGGAGTTTGGTGCTCTCCTGGGGGACTCTGAGCATGGCTTTTGAGTTTGCCTCCATCCATGAAACAAGCTTTGTCTCTCAGAAGTTCTGGCTGGGAAGGAGAGGTAGAAAGTCTGTTGTGCAAGGACAGGGACAGGGTTCATCTGCTTCCCTGGGCCATTGCTTTCCTTCAACACCAGTCTGTGCCCTGCTCCCCTCCTTTCACTTCAGGACACCAACTTCATATTCATCTGCTCATCATCAGTGACTAGGGGCACTTTTTAAAAAACCCCACACAAACACCACACCCCCAACAGTTTTCCTACCATATGAAACATCCCCCTCACCCAAAGACCACGTCCTGCTCAAGGCATTTCATACCTAACCCCCATCTCCAGTGAGTTGTGCTGCTACCCTGGCACTTTGTCCCACCATGCAGATTGCGTGGCCAGTGCCTGTCTCTCCTCCTTACTGTCTGCACGCTCTGTTTGCCTGGCAGGTGATGCTCTTCTTATATCACAAGAATTTCTTGTTAGCCTGCAAGCAGGAGCTTGTTAGCTGGCTTCCAGTTTCTGATCCCTGCAGGAACTGGTAGTTTGCATGGGAGAAAAAATAAATTAGCCCTCCAGTCGTGATCAGATGAAGTGCTCTTTGTTTCTAAGCAATACGGGAATGGCAGGGGATTACGGTAATGGCAAGGAGACTGCCTGCTACATCAGCGGAGCAGTAAAGTTACTGCTGCTCCTTGACAGTGTGGATCTGAGCACTGCAACTGGGGGGTGCCTGGAGGGATGCTGGAGTCAAGCCCCTCACAAGCACTGGGACACAGGGAATCGGCGCGACTGGGAGCTGTCAGAATACTAATGGGGAAATAAAGGGAGAGAAGCAATGGATTTTCAGGCACAGAGTCCCATCCCTGCATGAAGAGAGGAGCCTGCTGTGTTGTGCTGTGAATCTCCTTTCCAGATGCTCAGAGAAGCTGTGCTGCCTTCTAGACGCTAAAGAGGTGAGTGTGGATCGGGGCAGGCACAGGGGTCTGGTGTGTGTTCTTCCCCAAACATCTCTCTCCACAGGTTGAGTATTGTCAGCTTGGTTGGGAGCAAGAATGTGTCGGTCCTTTCTGCTTCGTCTCCTTGACTGGCTTGGGAGTTTTGCTTCATGTGCTTAGAAATCAAGTTTGATAATTCCTTAATTTTCCAGCCTACCAAATCTGTAACACCCACAGCTGTGCTGGTCAGAGAGGCTGGATGCTACTGTCACTTCTCACTGATGTGCTCAGTAAAACCTGTCCTTCTCTTTCCTGGAATTATTCTTGAACATGTTCCCTCTTGCAGGAGAGAAAATATAAAGACCCAGTTTAGTTTCAGTGCAGAGAAGGCAAATTCCCACAGTGTGGTACCTTTCCATCTCCCCTCCCTCACTCTCCCTGCTCCTTAATTCAAGGCATTCAGAGTTTTAGATGCCTTTACCTACAGAGAGGTTCAGCTTTGAGATCCAGCTGCGTGACAGTTGTTGCTGCTCAGTGTTTGCATAAAGTGCCATCTGAGGGACTCATCCCAAGGACCTAACCTTAGGACACTTATCTTGGTCTTAACAGCACTAGTCTTAGTGGGGTTTTTTCACATATCTGGTCAATATTTTGGATACCAAGGCTGTACCCATACCCAGGTGTGGTGAAAGCCTTCATGCCAGCACTCATAGCTTTCCCCTTCATGCCCCCATGCCCAGCTCCCAGGCTTGTCCCCACTTTCCTATCTGATGTACCTTTTCTCCATATTTAGTCAGCCAAGGCTGAGCTTGGCTTTCAGATGCTCTGAAACTCTGTGTCACTCCGTAGGAAAGTTGTTCCTTGCTACAACCTCTGCTTGGCAGGAATTTCCTCTCCCTGTAGGTTTGCAAGATGGGCAGCTGAGCAGGACTAACGAGCAGCTCAGTGGGCAAAGGAGCCACTTAAGAAGGAATCTTAGGCTAAAATTCTGGAGCTGTAAATCTGCCTTATAGCTTGTAGTCCTGAACTGTGTCCCACAGGCTTCCATCTCTCCTAGAGCAGGTCTTGGCAGACAAACTGATAATGAGGATGATGTCTGTCCCTAGAGGAGAAGGGGCTGCTGCCAGAGCCCGGAGAGAAAACCCAGGCAGCAGAACCCACCCTGGTGCTTTAGTCATTGCTAAACAATACTGGGCTGACAAAGGTTGGTTGCAGTGGCTGGAGCCAGCCTGAGGATGCTCCCTAAAATAGCCTCCTGCTCTATTCTTATATGGGAACCATAGCAGTGAGTGAAAGTCGCTTCTGGGAATCGCATTGTTTGTCTTTGTCTCCTTCAGGGGGTGATGACCAGCGCAGAGCACGGCTGCCCGCATCCTCGGCACGGCACGCTTGTCCCTTCCCTGCAGAGCAAGCCAGAAGCCCGTGTAAATAAACTGAAATTCACAGCCCAGGAGCTCCAGTGACAACTACTCCACGGCATGGGGAGCTTTGATTGACACTCCAGACCCTGAAGATGGGTAGTGGCAGGTACCTCAAATGACATTGCTGAGCAGATGCAGCAGCCTTCACCCAGCCAGGTTGCTTCTAAGCCAGTTTTAAGGCAGAATCGGGACTAACACAAGGTAATCAAAAGCATCAGTGATTTCCTCTTGAGAGAAATCTACATTTGAGACCTTTGGAGTTGCTTAATACAATGCTACTTAAATATTGACTCTTCCCAGAGAGGCAAAAATTATTTTAACCTGCAATTCCAGTATTTCTCATCACAAAATCCTGAGAAATAGGAGAAATAGCCTCTGTTTTGTGTAGCCTTGCTTCTGCACCCCAAGAAAAATGCAAGAGGAGTTAAATTTGACTTGGAAATGGTGTTTATTAACTGTGCTATAATGGTAAAAACTTAGGGGAGTCTAGAATTTTTTAGTATGTTTCTGGACCCTTCTCATTGTTTCTGGTGTTGTACTTCTAAGACATTCTTCAAAAAAATCTTTTCCCCAGCAAAGCCAGGCAAATGTTGCCTGTGGGACCTTCCAAGAACTGATCTCATCACTCTTTCTACCTGAAAAGGGAGTCAAGTAGATCAGCCTCATATGAACAGTATTGGCCACTCACCATGACTTTCCTCCCTGGAAACTCCTCTGACTGCTCCAACTGCACCCACCCTGTGGGGCCTGTGAACATTTCAAAGGCCATTTTACTCGGTGTTATTCTAGGGGGGCTGATTGTTTTTGGGGTTTTGGGTAATATCCTGGTTATCCTCTCTGTAGCCTGCCACAGACACCTCCAGAGCGTTACCCACTATTATATCATTAACCTGGCTGTAGCTGACCTCCTCTTGACTTCCACTGTCCTGCCCTTCTCAGCCACTATGGAGATTTTGGGCTACTGGGCCTTTGGGAGAATCTTTTGCAACATCTGGGCAGCTGTCGATGTCCTGTGCTGCACTGCTTCCATCATGAGCCTCTGCATCATCTCCATAGACAGATACATCGGGGTGAGCTACCCACTGAGGTACCCCAGTATAGTGACAGAGAAGAGAGGCCTCCTGGCCCTGCTGTGCGTTTGGGCCTTGTCCCTGGTGATCTCCATCGGACCCCTTTTTGGCTGGAAGGAGCCAGCCCCAGAAGATGAGACCATCTGTCAGATCACCGAGGAGCCTGGCTATGTGCTGTTCTCTGCCCTAGGCTCCTTCTACCTCCCCCTGACTATCATCCTGGTGATGTACTGCCGAGTGTACGTGGTGGCCAAAAGGGAGAACAAAGGCCTGACCTCTGGCCTGAAGACAGAGAGATCTCGTTCCGAGGAGGTGACCCTCCGGATCCACCGGAAGAACGCTCCCGAAGCGAGCGGGTCAGCATCCAACCCCAAGAGCAAGCATCACTTCTCTGTGCGCCTCCTCAAGTTCTCCAGGGAAAAGAAAGCTGCCAAGACCCTGGGGATCGTTGTGGGATGCTTCGTCCTGTGCTGGCTCCCCTTTTTGTAGTAATGCCTCTCGGTAAGTAAAGAGAAACCCTCTGCCTCTCACAACTCCTGTCCTGGAGGGAGGGCCACGCCTGTGCCCACAAAGCTCTGAGGGAGTAGTTTTCAATTGAGAAGTTGCCAAAATCAAAACATTCACCAGCACAAAGCAGTGAATGTAAAAATATCAAAGTTTCAGATGAAACAAACCATCTCTGGTTCAGGGAGAAGCAGACATTTCTGCAGACAATGGAAGGGATTTAGTACTCTCCATACAAACCAGACTCTTTCAGGACAAGGACTGCTATTTCTGACTAACTTTGCTACAGGAAAAAGCATCTTTGGGGGTGTGTGTGTGTTGATATCCATGTTTGCAGCCAGCTCAGGTGGTGTAAGTTTGTAAAAGGTGGGGATACAGGTATGTTTGGGTCAGAGTAGCTGTTTACAGGCTGGGGACAGATCTTCTGCAGTGCCCAGCATAACAATTCCCACTCTACAAGAAAAAAAAAATAAATCAATCAGCTCCCTATCAGGAAGTTCACCCTATGAGATACCACACTCCAGTTGAACTGAATGTATTTTTTAATTTATTGAATGGCCAGTCAGGAGGCACAGTGAGCATCCTTCAAACTAATTCCATATTCTCTGGCTTCCCTCTATTGTGGGAACCCACTGAGTCCCCTGGCCGAACTCTGGCTTCAGCCATCGTGCTGAATATGAATGTTTATTCACCAGTTTTAATTCTGAAGGGGAGGAAAGTCGGGGATTTGTTCTGCTTTGCTATCACTGGAATATAGAGAAGTAATTAGAATTTTAATTAAACCTTGCTCAGTCACCTTTGATGCGATTTCAGGATTTAAAAGCAGAATACTAATGCTGTACCTATATCAGGGTGATGTATGTGGCACACCACACTGAAGTTTGCCCCGCAGCAGCTGCACTAAATATCAGTGTTTGAGACATGGAGCCTTAAATCTGTGACCTGCTCGAGTCCAGCAGCGTTTCTTACAAAGGGCTTATGCTGTGTGGGTAAATTGAAGTAAGAGTGTGTGGAAGCTTGAGCTATGAATAGATGAGCGTGTACAGTTAGGAGTGAATAAAACCAGAATGCAAAGATCTGGGGATGTAAAATATTAAAAACCCCACAAACCTTTGTAAAAAGCTGTTGTTTTACCATTAACTCCTCCTGGGTTTACCAAGATTACCAGGCTGCACCACAAAACTCTGTCACTGATGTTGCTATGTGAAAAAACCCAAAGACGCAGAATCTTTTCTGCTGGTCAGTACTGGGAAAAAAAACAAGAGATGTAGATGTTTCCTAAGGAGGAGCCCTGAAAGGCCTGGCTCGTGCTGTCCAGGATGTCAGCACGTTGGAATGCTGGTTGCCAAGATGTCTGAAACATACCCAAAAAGGGTTTGTGAGAACACATCAAACACACTTCTCCTCATCCACAAACGTGGTTGCCCACACAGAGCTGTTAATTAATTTGCTTTGGATTTAAGAAATTTTCTGGACTCAAAGAGTGGCTTTGCATCTTTCTTTGATCCCTTAAAAGGAAGCTTTCTTGAGGTTAGCTTCCCTAACTTTGCGGGGTTACTATGTTATTTTTAAAACCCATGGTAAGCCTTTCAAAACCAGTCTGCTGCTTCTCTTTAGAGACAAAATGCTGCTAAACAGACACATGGCACAAAATAGGACACCTTCAAAAAGCTGCAGGGACATGTGGTGAGGCAGACTGTCCCAGCCAGAGCCAAAGGCTCACCCCAAGATGGCTGCATACACCGCCCTGCACCTACACCATGCACAACGCTCCCCATGGTCAGATCTATTCCACAGCCAGGCACTGCAGGCAGAGGGAGGCAAAGCAATCCAGCCAAGACCATGCATCAGATTGTGTCAGAGATTAAACTTTTCACAGCTTTAGTTCCCAAACCATAAGCTTTTTTCCAGCTGTGGTCTACAGCATCTTCAAGATGCCCACACATCTATTAACATCAACCCTACCAGCTAAAAGCTGAGCCAACACAGGAAGCACCAGGCTCATCAAAAGCATTTAATAAGTGGAGATAGAAGCCTTTAGGGTGTAGGTGTGGGAAGAGCAAGGGGATGGAAGGACAGCAAGAACTGGGAAAAAGCATAGCACACACATTGGTAGATGCTGCTGAAAGTAACTGGAGAAATAATATGAATGTCCCTGCTGTAAGACAGCATCTAATGGAATCAGCACAATCACCACTTGCAATCTGTGTAAGCAACATCTTTCTTACCTTCTGAGATGGGCAGTTTCACTCCAGACAAAGGGTCTGTGCAAGGGGGTCACTCAAACAGTCCCATAGACCTTCTCACTTGGCTTTGACGTTTGTGGGGTGAGCCAGGGAATGGCAGGTCTGTTGCATGGAAAGAGCTGAGGTTAGGATGTGTTTTTTCTCTGTGGAGTGCAAATCCACCCTCCTCAACACTTCTGTGTGTCAAAGCTGTGGATCTGCCCTGGAAGAAGTCAGGTTGTCCTTTCTGAATGCCCTTTCTCTCCCTCTTTGGAGGTGACCAGTGGCTCTCCCCAGTCCCAGAGCTTTCCTGTAAATCTTTGAACTCAACTTATCTTCACACGTGGTTTAACAAAACCTTCCAAGTCAAGGCTCAAGCACATCCCAACCAGACCCACAGTCTTTGTATTCCCCTAATTAAAACTCAGTTCCTTTACAGACACACAGCTTCCCTGGCACTAAGAAAGGTCCTTTTCCATGGCAATTTAGGGAAAGCTCAGACCAGTTGAAATGCAGGGTATGACAGTTCTTAATGAGCTCAAATTCTGCTGCTGCTCCACAGCAATGCATGTCTGATGGTGCAGAGTGCTTTCCATTCTGCAGACCTTCCCTTGAATTTCTGTTATATAAAACAAGCTGTAAACCCAGTCCTGAATTAACTTTACTGGGGGAAATCTTCAGAAATTCTTCCTATAAATGTCATTGCCTACATCCAACACTTCGGCTCTACTATTAGGTTGTAAAGAAAGACTGATGCCCACATACATCCACACCCCCTGCAATTGCTGCTCAAGCACCTTTTCAGATATGCCCACCAAGATCTCCTCATTCTATGTGGGGCATCCACCTTTCTGTAAGGATAAAGCATACAGGGCATATACCCAACAGAAGGAAGCATTAACCTTCTGAATAGATCAACCTCCCCAGGTAGAAATCCAGGTAGTGTATTACTTAACCCTTCAGAGTAATTAGCTAGAAAGGATGCTTCCCCATCCACTTTAGGCTATTGGTCTCACATGCCACCCTCCTCACCTGTTGCATCATTTTCTTAATCTCTCATTACTCTTCTGCAACACTTAATCACCATACTCCCAACTGCTAGTCCCTTAACAAGTCCCTCAAGCATGCCCATTTAACATCCCCTCACATTCCTTTGCATAGCTTGGCTGCTTTCTCAGTGTTGCTGCTCTGAGTAGTCCATTCAACCAGGAGGAGTGCAAGGCAGACACCACCAACTAGGCATTGCATACACCCAGTGCACTCCTTTCCATGAGCACGAACACTGCTGTACTGGAGGAGATTAAGACCCATGATCTCACTAGGAGGGCTGGCAGTTGATAGAGCTGCTTTTTTGCTTTGCATATCAGCTAAAACCTCCGTATCACCAAGGTCTTTTTTGCCCAGTGAGCTATAAAGCAAAGCCCTGCTGTTCTTCCCACTGTACCTGGGCAGAAGAAGCATCCACAAGCAGCTGAGTCTGGGGTCACCAGACAAGCACAAAACAGAGCCAGGAAAGAACAACCCTGAACTGACCTGCACCCCTCAAAGGGAGTAAAGAGGAAGAGCCTGACCTTATATTCAGCTCCTGGGCCAATGGGCACGGGATTTGTGGGCAGAGGCCACAGATGAGGCTCCTCTGGGCAATCAGGGCTTGTTGGGCCCTGGCATTGGGCAGTAACAGCCTGCCATGGAGCACACTGCTTCTGTGTTCCTCTCCAGTTGCTGGAAAAGGACATGGAGGGAAATAGAAAGAAATGCTGACAGCTAGAAAAGTCAGAAAATTCAGTGTATGCCCATAGTGCTGGTGCCAGTTTTCAAGGTGACTGTGCGGCTGGTGCCACAGGGCAGACCACCACTGGCAGACACTTAGGGGTTGCTCTGGGAAGTTTTGAGGTTTCTTTTTAACAGCATAGCTGACAGTGCTTGGAGGTTGTTTTGAGGTGAAACACACACAGATCTGATGGATAAAAGGAAAAGGGTTGGGATATGACAAGAAGCCATAGTTTGGGATTGATGTTTCATCTCCACAAACCCTCAGAGGTGAAAAAACTCACAGACCTTGGGTTGTTGTCCAGTTTCCGTGGCAGGCTAGCCTACATCTATCTGCTTGTGGGTTTTGTTTTCAGAAGCAGACAGGAGGAAAGGGAAAAAAAAAAAAAAGAAAGCCTGAGCCAGCATGTCAGAGGGGAAAAACCAGCCCAGACAGCTAAACTGGGCCAGGCAGGGGAGGGCTTTTAGCATCTGTCAATCACTCTCAGGATGAGGAGAGCAGAAAAGAAGATGCTGGAGGGTGTTTATATTCGTAGGAGAGTAGTAAATTAGTCTTGTGAACTGACACAAACACTGTCAAGGGAACCCTCTAATCCCATCCACACACCTGTCTGAGGCTGGTTTCTAATTACTATTTTGTGGTAGTGTTTTTAACCAGAGTCAAAGGGAATCACTCTACTTTCACTAGAGGTAAACCAGAGAAATAAAAGGCATTTTTCTACCTCTGTCTTTGAAGCAATGTCCCAGGTGAGGAACAGGGAAGTGCACCAACACCTACAGACTGGCTGGTTTATCCCTGAGCTGTCCTGTGTGGTTTCCCTTCGCCATATATGTCATTACTTGATATGTATTTTAATAAGGTTTAACTCTGGCACCTTGCTTGGGGCCCAGAGGTGTGTGTTCATACTCACTCAGCTGTAAGCAGGAAACTTATTTCTGGAAGTCACAGGTGGCCAGACACAATGGCAAAGCTGGAGTTGTTCATATGCTGCCGGTTGAGAAATTCATCTGCCTTAATCACTCTGCTAAGGCATGATAGATCTGTCCTCCAAGGGGTTTAGGGGCTTTGGGGGCACAAAAAGGCAGCAGTTGTGATTCACCCCTCCCCCATAGCATCATGATAATGGGAACTGCCATGGTGTGAGGTTCAGCAGGAGCCAGGATCCCTCAGTAACTGGAGGTGCTGATCAGAGAGTCCCCAGTTTCCTGCAGAATCCAGGCAACTCTTGATGCTGAAGCAGTGGGTAGTATTGTCTTGCCTGCAAGGGACAAGTGAGAGAGAAGGTGTTTACGTGATGGGAGAGTAAATAAGTTTGCTGATGAGGAAAATAAGGGAGAGAAAGCAAAGGTGTTCCTGGGAAGCAGAACCATGTATAAGTGCAGCAGCCTTCCAGGGAATCGCTCTCTTGGCACTTACCCTAACCCTCAATGCAGTTTTCATATCAGAAAATGCTTAACTCCATCCAGAGCTGGATTCCTCACACTGGCATTTCAGTGTGTTCCCTCAGCAACGCAAAAATAAAAGTGAAAAAAAGGGGAGGGAGCCCAGAATGAAGCCCCAGCTCTTTCCCTAGAGCACAGGTCAGGGAGAAGGATGTTTACACTCCTTGAGTCATGAAGCACAAGTGTCCGTGTGCAGGCAAAGCCATTGAATGGGGAGAAAATATGCTGTGAAGATAAAGAGCCAAGACGTTTTACGTGGCAAGCTCAGGTTTGGGTTTTGGGGGCTTTAATCTTCTTTTTTAATCATGAGGGGCGTTTTCATCAGCACAGGCTGGAAAGGCTTGGTTGGTCGGGGTTGGTAACTCAGCTACACCGATCCAGTGGCAAAGACCCTGCTGCATCCCTGCAGCCAACATCTCTGCCGTTAGCAAGCCCTGAGACGTGGTATCCCACTGACTCCTAACGCAGCCAGGCAGTATTAATAGCCATTTACCCTGAAACAAGAGAGGGAAAGGGAGGTCAGCTGTGCGGCTCCATGACCCACTGCAGTGGCTCTTCTGCACACTCCACCTGCCAGAGGAGGTTTGTCCTTGCCTTCAAATCTCTTCTGCCTTGTGTAGTCACTGCTCTCAAGTCCCTGGGGTAAACGAACCAAGAATGTGATTTTTCATTTGCTCTCAAATGTCGTGTTAGTGATTGAAAGGAGATGAGTGAGGATGGATACACAAGGGAGAGATGCTCAGCTTTTGCTGGAGATGATAATTCCTGTATTATTAACCCCAAGGATCCCAAAATCACGACTGAGAACCACACAGTGACACACTCGTGAGACAGGCTGAGACAGACTCATCCTTTCAAACTACTCTCTGAACCACTCAGTTTGAGAGGTGGGTTTTTTGGTTAATTTTCAAAGGAAAGCTCAGATTTGTTGTACTCCAGGAGCAAGGGCTTCGGGACAAATATCAAATATCTCCAAAATGTTAGCAAGGAGATCCAGAATCGTTCCACTGCAGTGACAGCACGGGAGCTGGAATTTCACCGACAACGGAAGTGGTTTGCAGAACAATGTGATTATTTGGATTCACATGGGTAACAAAGCCTCAGTTTACCTTCCCATGGCTTTTTATCGGCTTTCTAAATCTGCAGTTGCCCACAGTGAATCTGGAAATAGTTGCTTGCTGAGATGTTTGCTCTTTGCCAGAAATATCATCCATCGTGAGCGGGTACAATGTGAGACAGAGCATAAATTAGGGCTGAAAAATCCAGCTAATCAGAGCAGCGTTCCCAGGCAGGCACAGTCCTGCCTGCCCTTCCCACCTCTCACCGGTGCCCAAACACCCATGCCTCTCCTGATGTCCCAGAGACCTGAACTCAGGCCTCTGCAGAGAGGCAAACACTCACTCCTCCTTCTACATCTGTTCATTGTGGGTCAGGGATATCTGGGCACGAAGTCACCCCTGATCCAGCCACAATATGCCTGGGACAGGCACGGCTGTGCCTGTGCAGGACTCACCAGATGCTTGTCCCCTTCCTGCATCTGTTACATTAACTGGGCTGTACCAGGTTTCCTACCTTCTGAGGCTTCTTTGATCCCATTATTTTTGTTCCCACAGAAAATGCTTTCCATAAGGGAGCAGCAGGGTGAGCCATGCTGGGAGAGCCTCTCTGTACAGCGCAGCAGCTGCACGTCTGCAGCAATACACACACACACACACATATATATATATGTATATAAAAATATGCCTTCCAGAAGGTGGCTTGAGTTTTGACCCGAGCTGTAGTAGAGAATGCCAGCCTTATGGACTAAAGTTCAGGGCTGACATGGAGCTTGGGAACACAAGACATACCAGAGCAGACTGCTGCATGAGAGACATGGGCTGCCCCAGTATGGAGTTAATCTGCGTGGGGACATCAGTGCTCCTCCGCACGTCATCCCCAGGGTCTTGAGGGCAATTGCTCTGGAATAGCTGCTGCCCCCGAGTTTGACCCCTTTAGGGCAGATCCCAGGACCTGAGCTCTGCCTCCCTGTAAGCCAGACCACTGTCCCATCTCCAGCGTGCCGTGACTGTTATTTCCTATACATGAGGAAGGGGATGCTGGGATCTTTGTTTGGCTTCCATGCAAGGTTTGAAAGGGTCACTTCTCCAGATGCTCTAGGACACTTCAAGACCTGATAACATGACGTGACACTAACAAAGGCTGTTGGGTCTCTGCTCACAAGGTGCACAGGTACTGCCTTTGTCCCCTGAGCGGAGTCAGCAGCTGCTGACTTCTGGGTACCACAGGCAGCCACTCTCTGCAAGCACTGAAAACATGGGCATCACTGCTCTGCAGGTCACTGCTGGTCCCTCATCACGTGTGGGCACAGCCCTGATCTCTCCAACACAGGCGTATGCATACACATACCCCTTCTTGCCTGTGCTCTGACACAAGCACTGGGCTCGTGCCGTACAACAGAGGGGAAAAAAAGGAGTGAACATCAAGAGAGATGCAAGATTTACTGGCAGAGATGGGTTTTAACACCACTATGGATCCATGGGTCACAAAAATGAACGAGATCTTATTCCCATGGCGCTGCCAGCAATGATGCTGAGCAGAGTAGTAACCCAAGTTTCTGCAGCCTGGCAGCTTCTCAATCCCTCTGTGCTGTCCATCAGTGAGACGAAGCACAAGCACGACATCAGCAGTGGCTTTTAAACAACCTATAATCAAGCAGCTCTGTAACTTCTGACAAATGACAAAGTCAAATTACATCTCTGACTGAATTGGCACTTACTCACCAGGAGGCACATGGAAAACTTATCTCTCAGATCTGGAGAAACTTCCAGTTGACAAACAGGAAAATAAACGATGAGGGAAGAGAAGGCAATCCTGACATTTTCAGGGGTGAGTGATGAAATACTGAATGGCAAAACATCTCAGGAGGCTAATAGTGCATTTTACTTTATTTAATTTTCATGTAACAAGCAATTGAATTGTGCTACTGACACTTGAGAGCCCTCGACCTTTTGAAAACAAGGCAGGAATTCAAGCACCATTTAGTCAATCTACAATTCAAAGGCATGAAAAGATCAGTTGAAGTTTACTTTGCTGTTCATCCAGCACAGACTGTGGGGAGGCAACGGACAATGAAGCCTCTGAACTGCAATCGGTTTTGTCATTATTTACCATTTCATTCCTGACAGCACCAGGGAAGACATTAAGGCCTGTGAGTAGGATGGAGAATTAGCTTTAAGAAAGAAATGTTTTCCCTTCTGAAGTGCTGCTCACTACCCAGCTCTATCAGAGGGTACCTGGATGGCAGCACTTTGCTTCTGTCCCAGCAGGGAAGGGACAGGATTCATCAAGGAATTGGGGAATCTTTTCTCCTTTGCCAGATACTCTGGTAGGCAACAGATGAGGGAAAGTTTCTGAATGGGAGGTAACCAGGTGCCTGCAAGAGAAGGGCATTTCTTGCTGTGGCCCTTCAAACAGGTCACTGCTTCCCTACAGAGGCACAAAGTGGCTGTGAACACATCAGCAACTCCTCGCAGCGGTCCCCCAGCACGCTGTTCTGTACAACTGTTCACTGTACAGAGAAGATGCAGGAGGTGAAGCATTTCTTGCACCCTACACAGTAGTTCAGTGACTTCAGGTTTAAACTCACTGACCTCCATTTATATCGCCCTGGAAGCTGAAGAAGCTGCCAGTGTAATTAAGAAGAGGGTCCAAATTATTTCTACTTGGATTTTACATCTCACTCTGTCATATATTGGGTCCATTGAGCATCAATTCCACCTACAGCCCTTCCAGGATGTTACTGACAATATTTCTCCCTATCACTGTTTGTGCTGTCCCACTCACAGGACAGGTCCCAGTTATAACTAAGCCCTAAGGCAGCGATAAGCTGCTCCAAGCTTACAAAACATCGCTGACTAACATGTCCAAGTGCTCAGCAGAGCAAAGCTGCCATCCTAAAGCCCAAGTTATATCCACCACTGGAAAGAAAGCGTTAAAGACAGCATGTGATGGGGCCTGCAGAGCGCCAAGCTCGCATGCTGTCAAAGCTACTTCCTTTCCTTTTCACCCTGGGTTGTACCAAAGCAACAAGTCCCTACACTGATGAACCAAAAAAGGTCACATTAATAAATTAGCATGCAGATCCCCACCCCAAAAGAGAGAGCAAGAGACAGACTCTGACACTGGCTATTTTCTATTTTTAAGAGGCTTTGGCAAGGCACTAGCATTCCATTCAGAGCGAGCCAGAAGTTGCAGCAAACAGGAATTGTTATTGTTTACCAGCTTTTACACTCAGCCTCACACAGCTGATTCCCTAAACCCAGATTTGTTTCACCTTTTGTCTCGCCATGAAATGGGAAGGCGGTACATATGCTGCAATTAAATGAGGAAATAAAGCAAAAATTGAGCATGATTTGAGCATTTAGAAGCCTCTCATTATTTTTCATCTGCCAACAACTTCAGCCAGAAAGTTCTTTCATAGCATTGTTTGGTTGCTCTTCACTGAAGGAAAACAGCATTGATTTGCTGAGCAGGATTCTTGGTTGAGGATGTGTTTGCTCACTCATGCTTAACAGCAAAACAGCTTTTGCCTTCTCTAGGGCATCATCTTGGATCTTGGAAACTGGTTGACTCTGAAACGGGTGGCAACACTGCTTTACCCTGTCAGCTTGGAGCAGGCACGGAGGCAGCGATGCTCGTGCTTGATGCCTGGGCTGGGCAATGCAGCTGGGATTGGAATCCCAGGCTCAGCTGCTCCAGTGCCAAGAGCGAGCTCCTGTGGCATGTCCGTGGTGCCCTTGGGCATTCTGACTCAGCCTCTGCTCCGGATGGCTCATGCCTCTCCGGGGTCGGGGGGAACTAGAGGGCTTCTCACCCTGCCAACCTCCTGGTTCCTCCGGGGCAGCAGCGTGTCCTCAGGACACATCAGCCCATGCAGAGGGCAGGAGGTGCTGCAGGAAGATGTTGCTCTGCGTTGCACAGAACAGACCACGCTCAGCAGGACGAGCAGGTCGACAATCATGCTGCACTGTTCCCATCACCAGCTCAGGCAATGTTTGGATACTTCTTCACACAGGCAGAGCCACCCCCAAGAATTCCTTCCCAGCTCCAGCATTTGCTGCAGCTTCGTTTGACAGACATAGGAAGGAAAAGATCCAAAGCACAGTTCAGCAGCTCTCAGAATTAAATTAGAAGACACTCTGATTGTGTTACTGCCTTTCCCCAACTCAGGGGAGGTCCAAGAAACAGATCGATCCTGCAGAGCCTGGGAGCTGCTTGCAGTCGAGCTGCAGAGGATGACAATGGTATTGATGCCCGAATCTTCCTCAGTGTTCCTTTCAAGGTCCTTGAGCTTATGATTCTTCTGGGGGGAAGCAGGAAGACAAGTGTGTGTCAGCACTAAACATTCTGTTTGTTACAAACCTGACTACAAAGCCCAAAACAAGCCAATTATGTTTGCTGGGGAATTATTTTTCTTCCTGTGCCCAAGGTACTGACACTCATATGATAGAACTGCCTTGGGCTTTTCCCTGTCTTTTAAAGGAGGTAAGGAACAGCCTTCTCCCTTGATGACATACAGTAAATATCTTTCTCTTTCTCTAGTTCTAGATTAAGTTTGCAAAGTTGTTCTTAGAAGTGCTGTTATCACCTATTCCCACCCCAGCACCACACAGAGCTGAGTCTGCTGGTTCATTCACATTCAGACAATACCAGGTTTATTTCTAAGCAGAGAAGTACTCAATCAGAGAATCACAGGATCTTGCTACGATGGCCACTTCCCAGTGTCGTTCAAGAAAAGCAACACATTTCTAAATGATTCTCCATAAGCAGCAGTGTCAACTCTGATACGTTAAATACATCTGTGTAGCTTTACAATAACATCTCTCCATGAGTAAACCTCTTGAGCTCTTACTGACATCTGACTCAAATCACCTGAGTTGAAATTTGCTTATAAAAGCAGTAAGGAGCTCAAGTTGGAGCTGAGTGAGGTTTGGCATTTGGGAAAACGTTCCCAAGATTTTAAATCACCAGATAACTCATAATTAAATCATATGTTATCATCTACCATAATCCATTTTCTAAAAGGTTATTAGTAACACTGTTTAATTTTCAACTGGCAAGGTCACTTGTAGTTGACTGTTGTTGTGCCAAGACAGTGAGGACTAATGAACACATGGTTTATGGCTCTGTCACTGATATGCTGGATAAAATGCATCAAAATATTCCAATTTTTTTAATGTTATCCTCCCTGGAGGAAAATATCCCATGTTACTTTATCTGCTAAGGAACCCTCTAAGTTCTTGCCTTCTGAATTCCCTCTGGGAGGTAACCTTGTGAGTGCATCAGTATATATCTCAAGAGATGCTCTTCAGCATTCATTGATTTAAGAGGGGAACTTTCTTTTAGCTCGTGAGTTCTACATACATTCCATAGGACTGAAACATGTGGAACACTAGATTTTTCTAAAGGTTTCAAGGGAAAAGGGGTACTTTATACCTTATCATTTTTAAGACTTAGCTGGAATGCAATCAACTTAGTGATCTGTCTTTCCACTTACTCAGACTTCTCAAACAGTGTGATTTTCTTGCCATTTGAACCCCTCTTGAGACCTCCAGGCTATGACTGTCATTTGGATAGTTAGTCTTGAATTAGGATTCCCAGAGAAAGCTGTTTGCCCTGGTCACTTGACACCAATCCTCTCGCTTGCCTCTCTGGCTGTAAATGGGAATGCAACACTTGGATAACAAAGCATGTGTCTTCATTACTGGTAGAACATCCGTGTAGTTTTCTAACACCATGTATTATGAGAGACTTGTTCCTGCAGGACTTGGGCTTCAAGTCATAAATTTCCCAAGAAAGAACAGAATCATATTTACTTTTTCAAGTGTTTAAGTTCCTTTGGTTACCTGCAATTTCTCACTGCCTCTGCCTTAATGCTCTGTGTATTTTCCATTTCAGGTTCTTTCTTTCCTGCAATCAAGCCCCCGGACACCCTTTTTAAAATAACATTCTGGCTTGGATATTTAAACAGCTGCATCAACCCCATAATCTACCCGTGCTCAAGTCAAGAGTTTAAGAAAGCGTTCCAAAACGTCCTGAGAGCGCAGTGCCTCCCAAGGAAGCAAGCAGCAAAGAAGCACTCCCCAAGTTTCAACCTCAACCATCCCACCAACCAAAGCATGGAGAGCGGCAGAGGTGTCGTCCGCATCCCCGTCGGCTCAGGAGAAACCTTCTATAAGATTTCCAAGTCGGATGGGGTCTGTGAGTGGAAGATATTCTCTGCTGTGCAAAGCATCCCGGCGAAAAACACAGTTTCTAAAGACTGTACTGCTGCCAAAGCAAAGAGTAAAGGTTTCCTCCAGGAATGCTGCTGTGCAGGCACTTCAGGGAACCTCGTCCATGAAAACTGTAAAGTGCCAACCATTAAAATACACACCATGTCCCTCAGTGAAAATGGGGAGGATGTCTAAAGGACTGAGGTGCCTAGCAGTGTAGGCTGGCGAGTTCATGGTTGGGCTAATGGAATGTTGCTCTTTTTGTTGGGAAGAGGGAGTAGATGCTACTGCGGTGGAAGGGATCCAGGTGAAGCAAACAGGATACTATAAAACAGGGCCAAAGCATTTCAGGTGTGGTGTCTTTGAGAGCTCATAGCCTGAACAAAACCCCTTAAAGATGGTGAATGGATTCAGTGGATGGTGGGCACCCTGTGGTCTTCCAAGAGACTGGCCTCTGCAAGTCATTTGCCTGATGTTCAAAGGCTTCATTTTCACTGTATCCCTGTTTCAAAGTTTCTAATTTAGGTGCGATGGGGGAGAAAACAGCAAACTACAAAGACCTCATGGTGATGTCAACATGGATACTTTAAGACAGCTCCACATGTAGAGCCATTCAGTGATTACTCTCACCCTCCAGAAAACTAAACTTCGGGTTCCACAGCCACTAGAGCTGAGGTTGGGAGGCTCAGGTCTTAGGACAGTGTTTACAGGTCTCTGCTTACTTTTCATTAAGGGACTGCGGACAAGAATGTTTTCCTACCATGTCTTGCTTCTTTTGTTCATGTCCAAGTCCTGGCTTGGTGAGGTCCTGCATGCCTTGTTGAAGAGAATAGGCAGCTCTTTGGATTTGCATCTCCATCTGGGCAGCCTCAGTGTTCCTCGTGCCTGGGTTCCATCAGGTGGAGATTTGGTCTTCTGTAATGCCCTCAAGGCTGCTCATTCTCAACCTGTCTGGACAGGTGGTCACATCACCTCACAGGGCAAAGAAAGCATCACTCTCTTGGCTCTTGCCCTGCTTGGAGGCACTCTGAGTTTCCCTTCGTGCTGTGGATTTTGCTAAACTCCATTGCCAAGGGAAACTCCACCCAAGTGGCTACACTCCACCTAGCTTCAGAGACCAACCAGAGCTTTTCCTTTTTGTACCAGCAACTTCCAGATCTCCAAACAAAACCGAATGGAAATCTGCACGCACCCCTGGCCTCTTTGGAAGGTCTCTGCACTTTGATGAGGGTCTAATAAAATTCAAAACTAGGTAAGTCATCATCAGAAAAGGCCCAAAGCGATAACTGTCACTCATCTATTTGTTTTTCCTTCTGAGGCCAGCAGGGACCCACATAAAATCTCAGTAACCCCTTGCTCAGGTGCTTGCTAGCCAGACCAGTGCCACCGTCAGTGGAAAAGCAGCAGATACTTTGCTGTCTCCCTTCCCAGCGTTACACCACATTCCACTTCTGACTCCTTGAATACCAACTGCTCCAAGCTCTCTGTGAGATCCTGGGTACCCCGGAGTCAGGAACTTTGCCCTCATTCTGCACAGAGGGGGTTAGGCATGTTAAATGACTTCAGGACACACATCCCCATGAGAAAGGGCCATCCTTTGGGAATTCAGGAGACAAGCATTTGGAAGCATGTTATATTTTAATATAGCTAATCCAAATAAATAAATAAATGAGCTGTTCAGCATCTGGAATAAATAGTGGGAGGAATTCTCTGTACAACATTAGAAATAAGCAGATCTTGACATAACTCCTTCTGAGCCTGCCAAGTAAGAATGCAGCTTCTTGAAACAACACGTAAGCCTTTACTCATATCTCAATGTCAGCTCCTGTGCTGAGTATCCACTGGCTTGAAAAGGGAAAGGGCTTAAGATAAGGTCAGCTTTTACAGGACCAAGCTTTAAGGGACACCCTGATATTATTGATAAGGAATAGCTAATTCATCTCTTTCAGTATTAAGTTCCCAGCATCAAGAGGATTTCAGTCTTTCACATTGTTTACTTATGCACAAAGGAGATGCCTTTCCTCCTGGACACACATGTTTGCAGCTAGAAAATTATCAGACAATTCGCAAAAGTAAAATCTGGCCCTTGGAGCTCCTGTGATACCATCACTTAGCACAGCCCTGGAAGAAGACAGCATCCTCAGCCTGTAACTGCACATCACATTTCACATGGTCAGGATGCTAATCAAGCACTGACACTCTAAATAAGTGTTGAGGAACGTCTTACAGGGGCTTTTAGGTGGTCATACATCACATCATGCAGAGGATTTGCTTATTCCAACCCTCAAATGACTGGGAAAATTAAGCTGACAGCTCCCAACTCAGCCTGCAGCAGTCCTGAAGACATGAAGAAGACACTTGAGTTAGGAAGCACGCTGTCTTTCAGACCATTGAGCTTTTGTTATGTTTGGTGGGCTGGTGAGTGGCCCTGTCTACCTCTTCTCACTCTTGGAAAATGGAATGTCTGGTGTAGTTCATCAGCTGAAGCAAGTAGTTATTTATTCTCCCACATTGATGCTGCTTAAGAAAGATACAGAATGTCCTGGACAGGTTAAAATTAGAGAAGCCTTGAAATCAAATCCCTAGACCCAAACCCCTACTGATTTCCCAAAGCATGCACTCACAGACAGCCTATCTGCAGTGTTATCTCTTTTTTAGTGCAAATAAGAAACCTGCCTCACCCCTTAAAGCTTTTCATGGGGTTTTTCACTAAAGTCTAGAATTTTAAACTGCAAGTGTTGAAATATCATGAAAAAAAAATATTCTCATGGTACTTCAAGCCAAGACCAGAAGCACAAAGCTGGAAATCTCATAAGAAAGTCACATGAGACTCGTGGCTGAGGTTTTCAGTCTCATGGGGTTCAAACACGTGGGACTTTTACTTGAGCAAAACCTGAACTCTGAATCATTTTGAGCAGCACTCGTTCCATTGTGCAGAGCTGGCAAGACAGGGAATCTTCACTGATTTCCTGCCCAGCCCCATCTGGGCTTGAACCGTGAGGTGATTTGCAGCATCTCTCCTTTGGAGCACGAAGATTTACAAAGGGTCTCTCCAGCAATTTTAAATTTGTTGAGGAGTCATGGTGTCAGGCAAAGGGGTTGCCCTGGAGCTACACAAGGGGGATTAGTCATTTTATTCCAGAGCAGTTCTGAAGCAGCAATACAACATGAATCTGTAAGCTGAGGATAAACAAACCCTCATGCTGGTGGTGATGCCTGGGTAGGCAGGCACAGGCACAGCACTCCTGCTTGTGAGACACAAGTGAGACTAGCAAAGCCTTGGTCTCATCTTCATCCTTTTTTATCCTGCTATCAAGCAGATGCTGAAGGATCTTTCTGTCCAGGGACATGGAAAGGCACCGTGTCCTTTCACAGCATCAGGCAAGCCTGGTCCCAGCCACACCTCTGCTGCTGTCACTTTTTGCCAGCAAAAACAAACACATCATTTCTTTGGCTCACTCAGAGAATTTCTGCATGAAAACTGCCCTGTTCCCTTGCTGCGAGCAGGGTCACAGGCACTTGTCATCTTGATAGACATCTGGGCTGATAAGCCTCAAAAGCCATAGAAGGAGATCTGGGGCAAAAAAAAGGAGAAAAAAAGGAAAGTGCAGATTGAAGCAGCCGGTATTTTTCTGTTATTTAAAGTGAACTTGGCACTGGTGAAAGAACTGCAGTCACAGAGGCTGAGTGTGTCTGTCTGTCTAAGAAGCCCCAGCAGAACCAGAGGTTTCCCAGTGGCATGCCATCTATCATCACTTGTGAAATCTTTCCGCGATCAGGACTCGGTCATCTGAAGGACCAAAGGGGCACGGAGCACAGCACGGAGGGTGGTCAGATGGGAAGTAAGAACGTGGTGCAGTGCTGTGCTTTCCCATCAAAGCCACGTCCAGTGGACCACAATGAGCTGTCAGATGATGTGTCCTGTCAGAAACCTTCGAGGTGTGGGTACAGCATCCAGTCTTCCCTTCAGTATTTGCCAGGAGTGACAGCCAAGATTTACATCCCAAGCAGAGCAGATAGTCTCTGCTGTGAAGAGTTGAGAGCTGCCAGCATCAGATAGATGACTTCTGATTTTCAGAGGCTGAGGTTGAGCAGATCTTCCTCATAGGAGAGGGAAAGTTCAGTACTCCAGTTTCCACCATCACTCCGATTTACTGTCTTACAGTTTTGGGGGCTTCATGTAACTCTGTGAGATAATTCAAATCCCAAATATTTAAGATCTGCCCACTATCCAAATAAATGTCTTTTTTTTATTTTTAATTTTGCTCTGACTTGTCCAGGGATAAGTTACCTATCATGTAAAGGAATATTCCCCTTTGCCAGGCTTGAATGTCTTAAAAATCCATGGCATTGAAGGAGGAAAGATGAAGCTAGGAATATTTCTTGCTTTTCGACTCGTCACAGTCAGCAAATGGGTTTCACAAAGCTCCCTCTGCCTTATTTTCCTGTCTGAGTTTTTCAGTTTTCCAGAAGGTAACAGTTACAGACCCGAGTGCTGCGTGCTGACTCTGGGGAATCAAAGAGACCTTGCTGTTTACTGGAGCTGCTCAGCTCTAGGAACAGCTCTTGGCCTGGTGTTAACTAATGCTCACATTTGAACAGGTTTCATGAGGAGCTCCATTGTAAGATAAAGCTACTGAGTCACAGAGTGACTCGGTGATGGGCTCAAGGAAGAGTTCATCTGTCCCATGATGAATCCAGGCTTGGCAATTAACTGCTACTCAGAGGCACCTTCATCCTATTTCCTGTCTCCATCATTTGGATAAGCAAGACAATGCTGGAAAACTAACACAAGGATTGCTTCCAACAACAAGGCCAAAGAGAAAAGAGGGTTGGTCTTCAAGCTCCAGGCACATTTGGGACCTGCAGTGTCATCTTCCCCAGAAGGAGAAGGTCTCTAGCAGCTCTTGCAATGGGACAGCTCTGTGCATCTTCCATCTCCTTGCTGCCTTCCTCCCACCTGCTTCCAGCCATCCTTGCACAGAGCCTTTCAGTGTCACCAGCACATCAGCCTTTAGGTTTCTTCCCAGGAAGCCCAAGAGTCAACTCAGCACTTTGCATGAATGAATCCATCCAATATTTATTCTGTTTCTTGCCCAATTATAACGAGATTCACAGGGAGAAGGTTAGACCGTCTGGCCAGACTAATCCTGTCTTTTTCTATCACTGCATGTAGGCAAACTAAACCTTCTCCATCTGGCAAAGGGAGCTAATCCATAAGCATAATCAACTATTTTTGAAGGCACTCCCAAACAGATTAATACAGGGGGGTATTATGAAAATCCAAGGTGCTATGGAGATGGCTCATGGCACGTTAAAATAAAGATCTTCCACCCAGCTCAATGAATGTAATTGAATCACTTATTTCCCAGGAGGAGATTAAGCATCTGTATTAGGGATTCAAGTGAAATGTCATGCCTTCTACACTGAGCATGCTGCTGGGCATTTCTCATACTGACAGAGGAGGAGAAAAACAGCAAGCATGAGCTACAGGGAAATGAATGGCTGAGAGAGCTGGGTATTGCAAGCAGCTACCACATAAGAAATCACAAATCTTTTAGCTCCACAACACAAAGACCTGGTTAATGCAGATTACTGTCTGTTGTACTGAGCTCAAATGCAGGCTGGGAAATAGCCTTTCCTCCAGCATCACAATAACACAATAAATTGTCCAGAGCCAAAAACATCCAAGTGTTAGTACTGAAAAGCAAAACTGCTTTTCTGGGACTCCTTGCCTAGGACCTTCCTGAGCTGATCCAAACTTCCATGATCTGCATAAGCTGAAGCAAGAAAACACAAAGTCAGCCAGCATTTCAGCATTTTTCCACTTAAAAAGGAATTCCACCCAGCCAATGGCCACAGCATCCTTGTTTTGTGACACAAACCTTTGCTGAATATCGCTGAATACTCAGTTCTAGGTACTGACATGATGATGTGGGGATTGTCTGCAGGCTTGTTGGGGCTTTTTTTCCTTTTGCTTTGCCAGTCTTTGGTGGCAGAAACGCTTTGTTTTCCTCCTGTCTGCTGCAGCACTTGGCCTGCATGCTGTAGAAGTTTGGCTGCCAGTGGTTTTTAAAGATGTCTCTTGAAATGGACCCTGCACTTTCTGAATGTGATATTCCAGCATCATCCAATTTTCTACGTGCTGTTTTTAAAGGTCCCTCGGTTCCCATGCAACATGTCTGAACAGTCATGCTGGTCATTTTCCTGAACAAAACTGAATGTATGCAAAATATTGCCAGGTGAACAAATAAATTATTGGGGGGGATGTGCACTTCGTGACATGTGAGCTACAAGTCTGTCTGCTGGTCTGTTTGTTTTCCCCAAAACTATTTATACAAATTTAACTTTCCCCTTTCAATGAACGTTTCAGGCAGAGGATCAGGTGGAGACTCCTGCCAAGAGCACTGGTCTCAGGTGGGTTTAGTGGGAGCAAGGTACAAGGAGAATAAAGGAATAAAACTTGCTGTTCTACAGTAAAAAGTTAAAGTTCTTTAAAACTTCAAAATGATATTGAAAAGTTCATTTGAGCCCCAGATCCATACCAAACTAATTCAATTTGCTTATAGTAAAACATCACATCCCAGACAAAATCCAGTCCATTTTGCTGATCCTTTATAAAAAAACACCAAAGGAATAATCCCTGTCAACCCAAGAATGTAAATCTTCTTTGGGAAAGACAGTACCGAATTATTATTTCCCTTGATTTACAGAGGGAGAACTGAGACACAGAGAAAAAAAGACAGATTTGCCAAACAGCTGATACACTGGAAACCTAGAAAGACCCAGCTAGAGCCACCACTGGTGAAACCCTCAAAAATTCCACCCTAGGTCTCAGGGAAACTCTGGAGAAAAAATGTAATTAAAAAAACCCAACCACCCAACCCAACAGTCACCATCCTGCTTCTTTCATGGGCCCGTTCCTCCCCTGACTTGCAATTGCATTTACTCTGTGTTTCTTGGTGCTGGGGTAGAGCCTGGGAGCTTCAGCTGAGGACTGAGATTTGGTCCTTAACTGACAGATAGACCTTGCTCTAATGAGTACCCATCTAAACTAACGGATGGACAGGAAGAGTTTTGCAACCAGCAGTAACAACCCACAGACTTGGGATGCCTTTTTGCTCACTAGATTAACTGTCAGCTAAAAGGAGTGGAGTTATTTTTATTCAGTGGTAGGAAAGTTGTGCAGGAAAAGTGCATTTTTCTTGGCCTTCTAAAATAAGTCCTGTTAAGATGATGTAGGATGATGTCAGTCTGTCTCAGCAGTGTGGCTGTAGGTCCTTCCTCTGTTACAGGACACACACTCCTGCTGTGAGCATGCCAGGTGAGGAGAGAAAGGAGTTACACTGTCGGACACGGTGGATGAGGATATTATTTTCCTAACAGGGTCATGATTTTCTGACCCAGGGCAAGCCAGTGCATTTCCCCTGTATCTAAACTCCACCCTGCACACTGGATGTGAAAGATCCCAACTGTCCTGGGAATGCTGAACCTCATAAAGCACCATCAGAGGTTTTGAAATGCTGACATGTGACAGGAAAGGAATAAAACCTGTTGGTGCATTTGTTTAACTTCATCACAGCTACAGGGATTTGGCAAATTTTGCCTGGGCTTTTCCTTGGATAAACTTCCTACCCCATTGGGAGTAACTCTGGATTTTCTCACCATACAAGATCCAGTGTTATAGATGTCACAGTAACTAAAATACCCTAAATACAAGTTATGCAGTACACTTCAGCCAAGTATCTCCAAGGGCTTTTAAAAGCATCTCTTAATTAAGCCTTTCCAATGAAGAAACTGCATTACACACATCCCCTTAAAGGTTCTCAAGCTGTTTCAGTAACTTAAATTAAAACTGGCTACATGAAAAGGTAAAGTTCTCCTCCCCTCTGGTGTGAAAGGAAACATTCGGTTTAGTATCTGCATCACCATCTCACCACAGCTTTGATAAGAAAATGGCTATTTCCTTCTCCAGTGAGAACTGCAAGGGAAATGCAAGAGGCAGAAGATTGTCACCCAAACATGATATTGGCCAAGGCAGCCAACACAACTGCGTTTTCCTTTCTGAGTGCAGCATTTAATGACTCGTGGAGGGGTGATGCTGATGGGACTGCTTCATCTCCCCAGAGGAGTTCCAACAACTCTCTCAAGGGCCAGTGAGGGTTTTTGAGGTTTTTCTGTTGAGGTTCAGGCCCTGTGAGAATTTTTATGAGGGTTTTAATCATGGTCCCCCACGGGATAAAAATCTTGGTGCTGCAAGCTTTTGTTTTGTTAATTCAGCTGCAGGGGAGGGTCAGAGCAGTCGGGAGCTTTGCTGAGGTTCAAACACTTTTACAAGGAACAGTGACACCGTGCTGGCAATTACAGGAGAGGCAAGAGCCAGAAAACATCCCATTTTCCTTTTGCTTGCACATGAGATCCTGCCTAACCTTAGCCCAGAACTTATGGGCTAACACCATAAGTTATGCCAACATTAGAAGGCATTTTCACAGTTGAAAGACACTGAGGGGGATGCAGCCTGCAAGGAATAGAAATCTGGCAGCTGACTTAAAGATTTGTTTTAAAAACTCAAGCTTTGTATTTCAGAGAAACCTGTCCCAAACTTGTTGACCAGGAGTCAGAGCACATACCTGATTCAGCAGATTCCCAAGCTGTTTCCTCACTCTTCCTCATATCTGTTGCAGAGCAAAGGGAAGAAGGTGCTAGAGGGCTTTATTAAATAGCTCCTCTGATGCTTGTTTCTCCACCAAGGGCAGCCCCACAGTCACATGTGCCCATGGCCCTGGGTTTTCCCCTCCCTTGCCCCAACACACACCTGATTTTCCTTTCAGCAGCTGATCCCGACTGGAGGAGCTGGCCAAGGCTGTGGAAAACAGGGCTTTTCACAGCTGCATCCTGCTTCCTCACCAAGCAACACGTCCTTGGCTCCCTAATGCTGAGGAAACAGCACTTACACAGGTCATTTTTCTTCATCAGCCACACGTGCCCAAGCTCACAAGACCCAGGGTTCTCCAGGGAAGCATCTAGGGCTGGGCAGGCTTGCTATACATCACACATATAGTCACACATATGAATGTTGAGCCCAGCTTATGCCCAGCTTTCATGTCAAAGCAGTGTTATATGAACACACCAACACATTCACTGGCTAGTACAGCATTTCCCTCCCCTCAAAGGTCTCTCAAACACTCCTGAGTGTTTAAACAGACCGGTTCCTCGGGGGTGAAAACTGGAGGAATTCCTCTTGCACTCAGTGAAATCCATGGTTGCACTACAGCCCAGCTAAAGCTCTGCTATACTAAAGGGGTTTGTTCTGCTGGTTGGGGTTTTTATCCATTAAATAGTATTCATTATTAAAATTCACAATTGCAGTGTGCTGTTTGGTGTTCCCATAAAGCTGAGGAGCTGCTGCCTGCTCCTTTATTGGTCTTTTTCCCTCATTACAGCTGCTGAGGTGGAGGCAGCTGGCAGCAAATGAAGCCTCCACCTACCTGCAGTTGTGATGCTGCTGGAAAGCACACCGAGCTACTTCAAGATGAGACATTGACTATTGGTGAACTGAGTAACAATATCGATGTTTATTGACCCCATACCTCTTAAACCAAATACCCCTCATGCTGACAGCTCCCATGATTTGTGCTTGAGACAGACCATTCTGTCTGAAGTTCAGCTCGGGGACTGCAGAATGCTCCTTCAGTTTCAGGAATGTTCTGCATTTCCCTTGGGAGTCCTAAAAATCTCAAACTAATAGTGCTGTATCTGGAGATGTAGTGGAGGATGGGGTGGGCAGGAAGAATATTGCCAGGGAGTCTTAGGTTTGGGAAACATTTCTTTCCTTGAGCACTTGTAAAAGGGAGGACAAACCCAATCTGTTGGTTACAGACAGTATTGTTAAACCCAGGGATTGCTAATTGCCCCCATCCCTTGATGTAAAAAGACACCAAAGCCCTCCTAGCATTTTATTGAGTTGTTTTTCATCCTATAACATGAAAGAGATGTCCTGTCATCCAGGGAGGAAACCACCAGTGCTATAAAGAACAACCTTTTCCCTAAAACACACATAAAACCTATGGCTTTTTGCTTGCATTCAGTTTTTAAGTCCTCACACCCATCGAGGATTTTTTAACCTATTGTGGATTTTTTACAGAAATCAGCCTCTCATCATGCATTACGTTACTCAGTGTGAGAAATAAGGTGTTCTCAATAATCCTGAGAGTGAAACAGTGAAACAAGTGACCTGTCTTGTCTCAGGATGCTAAAGAAAATGGGATTTGCAGGAAGCCCAGGAGGAATTTCCTTGCAAGGTTAACAGAGAGCTTGTGCCAGGCAGTTCAAAAGGGATATGATTCTATTCTCAATTCTATGATTCTATTCTCAGTGAAATGTCCTAGGGAGCCTGCTTCGGCAGGGGGTTGGACCCGATGATCTCTCGAGGTCCCTTCCAACCCCTACAATTCTATGATTCTATGATTCTATGATAAATTCATGTCCCCAAAAAAAAAAAAAAAAGCCTGTGCGTTCCCATCTCCTGTCTGAATAGTTATGAGAATTTATAAAGTGCAGGGCAAATCTGCAAAGCCACAAACGTGCCAATGCAAAGAAAAAGGAACATGTACTTATTTATGAGCACTGGATCCAGACCCATAAATCGCCGCCTCCTTTTGCCAAAAGAATAGGTTCCATGTGGTTGTCAGCAAGCTATTTTAAGGCACTTTTATGCCTTTCACTATGCTGCTGTATCCAAAGAACATTTGATTGGGAATTCGGTTGTCTAATTCTGAATGCATGACACATACCCAAAAAGAGGCAGTTAAATTAGATGACAAGGGTTGGTTGGGTTGTTGTTTCATTTGTAACATGCCTGGAGTGTCTGCTGGCTTCACCGGGAAATATCAGAATATAAATCTCATCTCAAGCTGTATTTACATATAGATCTGGGTGTATTGAAAGGCTCCAGAGGACTCAGAAGCATCACGTGCCCCTTCCTGGTGTTGCAGAGGGACTCCAGAGCCCTGTGTTCACAGCACTGAGGACATTTGTTTTGCTGGAATCAATGTATAAAAGTACAATTCCATATCTCCTGAAGCAGGTGGCAAACAATAACCACCCGTGGCATCCACAGGAGCAGCTCTGGGCCTGCTCTGTGCAGCCTTGCCACCACCTGCTCTGCCCTGGTCCATGCGATGCCTGACTCTGCAAAGGCATCGCAGCACACCGGGGGATGCCAGAGCAAGCCAGGCAGGGGTCAGTGGTGGGAAGTGGAAATGGAGAACTTCAGCCTCAGAAAAACCAGCAGAAAATGCCTGGGAGTCCCTGAGAAGGCCAAGGAGATGCTGAGATGGTAAAATTAACCCTCAACGTGAAACATTTTGATCACCATGGTGAGCTGAGAGCGTTGTCTTCTTACCCTTGCAAGGGCTCCCCAGTTCCCTTGGGATAAATTCAGCTTCCTCCAACAGAGCAAATCTTGCTTGTAAGGTTTTTTGGGAGGGGAACGGGTTAGTAGCAACTTGTCAGTGGGGTACAGCCTCAGCCACTGTGAGGGCATTGATTCTGGAGACGTGAGAGTTGGTCAAGCTGTGCATAGCCAGAGGAGTTGCACTGCTCTGCAGCTGCTGATCTGCCACCTTCTCCCACAAACTCCAGGACCTTTAGAAATGTGTTAGCCTCACTGGTGGCATTAAGTTAGCTAGAATCATATCATCTTAACTTGTATTGAGTTTAATTTTTGTTTAGGAAAAAAAATGGCTAGACCTTTGTTTAATGTAGCTATGTGTGCATTTCAAATCAGCTATTTCACTCTAAATGATGAATTAGAGGTATAATTTCCTTTCAGGTTTTGAAAATTAACATCTAATTATTCTTAACCTAAGGGATACTAGCACTTCTTATGAAAGCAAATAACACTAAGCTAAATTTAGAAGAGAGAACTTCCCAGCAAATGGCAAGGGTGGGATCGTTCAAAGACAAAAGAATCAGGTCACAGGAAGAAATGAGCATTTCAAAAAATATAAATCAAAAGTAATTTCTTAAGACAGCCAAAGCAAAAGGAATCTGCCTCTCTCAGATCTGTACCCGTAACGTTTCCCGGCAGCATGAGAATGGCTCAGTGCAAGCAGCATCAAACCACAGTGGGATCTCCGTCCTCTTTGGGACCATTGAGATCTCTTTGAGGAACCTGAGACCATCTCCATCTTTTTGCTTCATTTTAAGGCGTTGGAGTCTGAGAGAGAAGTCAGATGCATTCGTCTAATTGGTGAGAGCAAACCACCGTCAAGACGGATTACGAAGCAGCACGACAAAGTCTCCATCTCTAAGACTTTAAATAAGACTAAAGGACGAGCTGGTTCAACCTCAGACTCGTGGGCCTGGTCTTGGAACTAATCAGGGAACTCACCAAAGAATCATAGCTGAAAGAAATTATTTCATATTTAGGAATCTAAGTATCCTTGACAGCTACCACACAGCAAATGCCTGTGCACTAAGTGCACAGAGGCACAGATCATTTTCCTGGCAGCCATTTCATTATTTCAGACTTTCTCTTCTAATGAGAAGCAGCACTTTGTTTTCCTCCTCATCCTTGAACCGCAGACTGTTACAGAGAGAACCGCAGCAACCAGAAACAGGACTGGATGCAGCCTGACAACCCATTACTTGTACCTCGTGAATTAACTCTTCTGGGAGAAGGAAAGCAGCACAAGAAGGGCAGGTTCTGGTAGGATCTCTCCATGCTTTCAGACCAACACTTCTGTCCTTGCTGTCACCGTTGAAGGTTCCCCAGCGAGATGTCCTTGGTCTGTACCATGTTAGCTCATTAACTCAAGCCAGAAAGGAAGCACTTGCCTTCCTCTCTCCGGGTGCTAGATTATTTTGCCCTTCCCTTTGGATTTCAGGCTGAAGTCATTCTTGCATCCTGCCGTTGTGAGGGCCTGTTGTTGGGAATGCTTGCCTGAGCACAGAGCCAGCGGGTGGATGATTTCTGGCCCACAGCAAACACAGATCTGTGGCCACAGCATCTGCAGTTTGCCTTATTTCCAAACCGACCCCGTGGGCAGGCCTGATGCCAAGGGTTTTTCTGAAAATAGGAGTTTCCACTCTCCCCTGATGCCAGGCAGCACACTGCACTTCCAAACTGGGAGACATGCTAATATTATCTTCTCAGATATTCCTGAGCTTTCTCCTAAGCCCTTTCAGTGCTCAAATGAAGTAGTTTTAGTGCCAGTCTAAGTTTTGGCAGCCCTGGAGACTGAAATGATGCCCACACAAAACAGAGGGTGGCTGGGGTAATGGGCATGTGTCCAACCCCTTCCCTTTGGAGACCATCACACGTGTGCTGGCCAAGGGGCATCCGGCAGTGGGGCTGGGCTTGCAGGAGAGCCTCATTCACACACCGGCTTTGGCACAGACCTTTGTGTTTGGGCACATGCCTCCTTCACACTTTCTGGATAAACTGGCAGCAATTCCTCCTCCACCTCCTGACTCCTCTTCACTTCTTCTACATGCTGAGTCTCCCTGGGGAAATGAGGTCTTGGTGTTCCTCAGGGCTTTATTTGAACTGGTTTTCACCCTGATGCAGCATCCTTGGTAACCAGGATGTGAGGGAAGATGTTTTAAAGTCAGCCTACTCCTTTGACATATGTTTCAGGTCCAATTTTTCTGTGAACAGTAACGCTGAAGGAGGCAGTTTGTCTTCTCAGCACAGCCACGCTAAGGGAAGGGATAATTACTGGGGTTTATCTTTTCACTCCACACCATATTATTCAAAAGGGCAAGATATTTGCCTAGAAACAGTGCAGTAGGTGGGAAGGAAAGCTCCCAGCAAACACTGTGCACTTCAATAGCATCTTTCGTCAGAGAACCTGAAAGGGCTTTATAAATATTATTGGGGAGATGATTTCTCTTTCCCCTGACATATTTTGCACTGGCAAAAGCTCTTCTCTCATTGACAGACATACACAATTCCTGCTGTCCTTCCCCAGGGCAGCCCCAGGAGCTAGGCAGCTTCTGAGTTGCTGCCTGAGCCTTATTAAAGGTTTTTAATGTCCATTTCTTCAGCTGTAAAATTAGAAAATGTGGCTTTGCCCTGAATCACACACCGAGGCAGCAAGGGATTTAGTGTCTTGAACCCAGGAGCATCTTAATCATCACGCTTCTAGAGAATGTAGGTTCAGATATGCTCAGACATGAGAGAGGAACAAGAATTCAGTTCTCTTTGCTCCCCTCCCTGGCTCCATCTATCACTCCCTGCTGCCCGGCTTCACAACTGGTTGCAGGAGCTCTGTGGACAATCTGGGCTGGGGTCTGGGGTTAGGACCAAGGATTTCAGACCTCAGGGTCTACAAGCTCCCACTGCACTCCATGAGCCAGTACCCTGCCTACAGCCAGGCACAAGTACAGGATTCTGCTTAATTATGGCCTAGAACCATCCCACCTTCGAAGGTGAGGCCTAGCGAGTGCCACTGGCCCCGTTACACCATCAGGTAGGCACAGCTTTTCAAAGAAGATTTAAATCAAAAGCTGCTGAGGATTGGATTGCATCCCTGCTGCTGCTGCGGCTTGTTCATCACCCGGGTATTTAAAAAACAAACTTATTATAAATAAAAAGGACTATTTAACATCCGAGTGACAAGTTGCAGCAAAACCCAAAGTGTATAAATGCCTGGGGCTTTTTTTAGTTTATGAACCCTTGTTTCTAAGTTTATATAAAACATCTTGCTGGTTCTGTTGGGTTGTTGGATTTTTTTAACACTAAAAGAAGCCGAGGACCCAGTCCAAAGACCACTGATGGACAGACTGTCACGGATTTAAGTGGCTTTGGATCAGCCCGTGTTTAACATGGGATGGCTGCTCCAGTAGATTTCTCCAGCCCAGGATGGGGGACTCTTGCCCTCTGCTGGCTGCTGCTCACTTCAGAAATAAACTACCAGGAAAAACAGCTTGAGTTATGTTAAACAGAAAACATAAAAATCCAGCAGCCAGCCTCTGTGCTGGGAAGGGTGAAGTCTGCACAACACAAATCAGTGTCTGCTAACACCAGAGTAGCCCCATGAGAGCAAGGAAGGTAAAGTCTGTCTTCTAGTTCCCTTCCCCTGGTATTTCCAGACTTTGATCTGTTCAGCTGAGTAAAAGGGATCTGGAGGAGAGTCTTTCCGAGCTGCATGGATGAGTTCTCTGTTGTTGATCAGATCAGAAGGTGCTGCCCAATAAGACTCACCCATACACACTCATTTAATGAAGGCCGATGGCCAGTAAGCCAAAAAGGTGGTGGCCCAAAAGTTGGTTCCTCCCGCTGCAGGCCTGGGTTCGGTCAGGGATGCTCTGAGGCTCTGCTAGACCTTGTCAGGATTAAAGTAACTGCTCCAGTCAGTGATTGTTCAGTGGTGGTGAAAGACAGAGGGGTTCAGTCACAAAGGACACGGTCGGTGCTGTTGGAATCAACACTGGACTGTCAGAAGAGAGGAAAACAGATCTGAGCTGAAAACTTCTGAGCCTGAGGTTTTCTTTTGCTTCTGAGAATCTGATTTACAGGTCTGGCATGAAAATAAAGATGCTGGAGAAGTTGTTTGCAGAATAAGACATTTTCATCCCACTCCTAGAGATGGGCCCCTGCAGTGGTCCCAGGGCACTTTAAAATCTGTAGATATAAAGTAGATGTAGAGCAGTGCACAGAGGGAGAATGGTCCAGAGCCAGGCGTGTGGCTCCGACACGGCGTGAACCAGAAAGCACCTCCTCCTGCAAGAGCTGCCAGGACACCTCTGACACGGCACGTTCCCCCTCCTGATGTTTTTTAGCCCAGCATGTTTCTAGAAGCACCCACGCTGATGCCAGTAATAGCTCACCTCCCATCTGGACGCAATCCTCTCACTCTGCATCAGCTGCTGCTGCATCCTCTGAGCCACTGCCGGTCTCTAAAGCAGGTAATGTCCTGGGTGCTAATGTGGAGATAAGCACAACCTGGGAGAGGGGAAGTGATGATTTCAGCCAGGAAAAGATCCATAATTATTCATAGGGATGTCTCCCTCTCTGTCTGCACTGCCTACCTGAGCAAACATGCTGCTCAGGATTATTTTGAGCTGATTTGTTCTAGCTGAAGTTCCCAGCACAATTATTTAGCCAGAGCTGGAGGGAGGAGATGCTGTAAGCCAGAATCTGAGCTCAGTTACCAGACTTTAAGCTCATTCTGACTCTTTCCATGCCGGGGATGACTCGTACCATTTGGCCAGGGCAGAATGAAGGCTGTGCTGTGATTAAAGGATGGTTTCCTACACAGATGCTTTTATGGTCCCAGTATGCAGCCTTGTCAGGGTGTCTTCTAGAAAAAAACTGATGCTCTCTCATCGGTATGTCCTACCTTCACGGAACAGTACAGAGACTCAGTATTTCTGCAGTACCATCCCTGCCTACTGGAATTGCCCCACTGGGAGCCATGGTTGTTGCCCTTCAGTGGCTAGGGCATGGCACATCCCATAATCCACAAATTAATGGGGTCAGACCCTTAATGTGTGTGCTGAACCAGGTGTCACTGAGCACAGACCTTGCTCCAGACTGATGCCCAGGCGGTAAGGTGAGGAGGAGGAGCAGGAGGGCAGTCCTCAGGGGCAGCCCGCATGCCTGACCACGGGATGCTGCACACCTCTCGAGGACGCTGAGGTTAGCACAACGCTGGCGGCACACGCTGCTTTCCAACACAGCCAATAGACTTGTGCCCAGACCAGGAGGATAACTCAATATTTACACAAGATTTCAACAGTAAAAGAATGTTGTTATGCCTTAAAAGCTTTTGGAGGATGAGATCCAAGATGGCACAGCAGGGCTGTGGAGCAGCTCCAAGTCCTGCTGCTTCGTGGGAGTTAGTCAAATCGAGGAGCTGACTCTGTCAATTGCTCCCAAGCAGATGTTGCTGCAGGCCACAACGTCAAAGCCCCCAGTAACCCTCCAGCCTCAGGCTGCCAAGCTGACTCTGAGGAGTCAGCCCTAAGCACTGTAGCAGCCGCTTTCCCTTCACGCTGCAGCCCAACACAGGGATCAGCAGATCGACCCATCTCCTGCTGCTGCAGAGGACTCCAAGGTCACTCACTTCACCTCTCTGGGCCTCTGTTCCCCAAATGGAAAACAGGGAGCATCACAGGATGTACCACACCCCCTTATCTGCCTTTTGTAGTAAGGCTCCTTGAGGTTGTGCTTGGCTCAGACAGTGCTGAGCTCCAATTTGGGCTGGATGCTCCTTTGCCACCACTGTGTCATAGTCGCAGGAGCATGAATTTATAAAAGCCAAGCCGTGGCTCTCATCCTACACATACTGCAGGAGCCCCTTCCCTTAGTCCAGTGTTTGGCACCAGAGGCAGTTACACAAAGTCAGTGTTAGAAGACGGTGTATGACAGGCCTCTGAAACCTGCCATTAAGCTGCTATTGTTCTTGCACACGTGTTTACAGACTGAGAGAGACAAAAACCTATCTACACAGGTTTTAATCATCAGCCAAAACCCCAGGGAAGCCATGCTGCAGCCAGGAAACCCCACCTCTTTACCTGATGTCCGGGGCCGAGCCCTTTGCCCCCGTGTCTGCCATTCCCATGGGTAACTCAAGTGCAAGCTCCTTTTGGCAGGGACTCCTTCTTAATCTGGACTTTGTGCTGGGCAAGTGGGACAGTGGCTTTCATCTTACATTGCTACCATCAGCATAACTAAGCTCAGCACCCCCTCCCTCTTGCTCAGAAGCTGAAGGGACATGCTGCAGCCTCCCTCCTCTCCACACTGCTTGGCTCATCAGTTGTGTTTGTCCCCTGGCTTTTCTTTCCCTGTCCCTCTCCACTTGAATTTTAATCAGAAGCAGCAGCTGAACAGAAGGTGCCATTTCCATAGCTACGGAAGAGGCATCGACAGCGAGAGGTGATGGAGAGACTTTTACCCAGATGCAGTCATCATTAGCATTCACCATTATAACCTCGCCCGCAAGCACAGACCTACTATGGCAATAAGACTCCTGAGCTGTAAATCCTTGGCCAGGCTCATCTTTCATCACAGAGAACAATACCTTTTGGGGTCACATTATTAATCTGCCCATTAATCATGTTTATACGTGGCAACATTTACGTGTGAGCAGGGGCCACTCTGAGCCAGCGGTTACCTTGGCTTGGGCACAGGGGGACACTCATTGCCCTTTCTGAGGTGTTAGGCCCAGACACACGCATAGGCGTGTGCAGCAGCTGCCATCTGTGCCTTGCTCCTCCCTTTGGGGTGGTTTATGTCTGCCTGTATTTCTGGCTGTCTCCCTGAATTATTTTGGGTAGGACCTTTCTGCTCCATTGTCACTGTTCAGCTTGTGTTTTCCATGTCTTAAACCTTCTATCAGACCTCTTTAAATAACAAACCAGAAATATTCCCTCTTTCCAGGACCTTCACAAACCCAAAACATCGGTCAGGGGGAAAACCCCCTTATGGAGCCAAGGGTTTTCTCCATGGAGCCTGGCTCAGGCCTGCTGTGGTTTGTATTTCCCCTCAGGCCCAACACCGAGCCCGTGAGCGAAGCAAGAGGCCACATAGGGTGTGTGGCATCTCTGGGGGGACACATTACAAAGGGGTGGTCTGGTGTTAGGTTGGGGGTCTCTCTACAGCACTGGCTTGTTCTTGTTCCAGTGGAAAACTCCCCTGGGAGCTCCAGCCCTGCCCCTTCAGAGATTTCTGCCCAGGATTCCCACCTGGCAGCGCGGGGTGAGGAACCGGATGAATAAAATTGAATTTGAACATGAGAGAGAGAATGTGGGTGGGAGAAAATAACCCTTTGAGTAATTTATGAGGCACGTTTATAGCTGTTATTTATAGACCTCTGTGGGGGATTCACATTGTTCTCTCCCATCCGACATTATTTGGCAGTTTAGTGGTGCCTGCAAAAAAAATATAATACCCCAAACCCCCAAATCCCTCCTCCAACACCAGGATTTTGATTAATAATCCTGAAAGCCCAGGGTGTCAGCAAGTACTCAGAAAGATTGTCCCTGTTCTCCTCTGATAACTTATGGCTTAAAGGTACAAGGGCTCAATTAAAACTCTCATTGCAGTAAATCAACAGTGGCTCAGGGAAGAGGGGTCCTTCCCCTCCTCCTTTTGGGATAAAGTTTACTTGCTTGTGCTTTTCAGGCACTTGGGTTTGCATGTCTCAAAAATGCTGCATCAATGACACCAGCAAAGCTCTCACTGGGAGTGCTCCATGATGTCCAGGGCAAGCTGGAAGCAGCCTTTGTATGCAGGGGCCTTTGACATGATTTTTTTGAGATTAGTGAATTCAGGTACAGTAAAAATAGCCTGCTGCAAACAAACTAATTCCTCCTCAGCATACTGGATGGATAAAGGGTGTCATCTTCATCAACACAACCCCAGTGGTACCCCGAACCGGGCCAAGCAACCCCACCACTGGCTGTCTAGGACAGAGGATGTCTTTGGTGACCATGCCTGTTCAGAGCTGTTTATCCCAGCCACATCTGGAGATGAGCAGAAGAAACATTCCAGGCCTGATTATGTCTCTACGTGGGCACAATGTGTGGAGCTAATTATAGGCATGAGGCTTGCAGGAGGCTGGGAAACAAGCGCTGATCCCTCCAAGCCCCCAGGCCAGCAGAGGCAGGCAGGGCTCCCTTCTGTGCCTCCCCCAGCATCCTACAGGAGGGAGAGTTTTCTCACTGTGCTACTTAAAACACAAAATCTCCGGAGGGTTTGAAGGGGCTGCTGAGACCTGGTCACGGCAGAGCCCCCAAGGCCTCCCAGGGTCTTTCATGCCCTCGGCAGTGCAGCTGCTGCGGGGTTGTTAGAGGAAGGGACGAACTGCAGCTGGCTTAAAGCAAAGCGTGGGATGGTAGCTCACTGCAGAGCTGGCCCAGAGCCTGGGAAAGCTCAGTCCTACCACCAGAGAAGCTTTAGGGAGCACAGGAGAGCAAACCACAGGGTCTCCTGTCGACTTTTGGTCCATCCACTGATAACTTGTGTCTAAGTCTTGAAATGTCCAGCTGAGCTGAGTCCTCCGGGACCTCGCAGCTCTCTCCTGCCACGAGGCAATAGGAAATGGCCTGAAGCAAAGGCCACATTAAATTTCATGGTATGTCTGCTCTTTAAAGCATCACACAAAGCAAGCCATTCCTGGGAATTGTCTAGCATTTGGAGCCAGAAGCCAGAGTATAGCCGATGAGCTGTGACATTTGAATGTCATCTAGTCCCAGCCCAAGCCCCATTTGCTGTTGGACTTGGCAACTGCCCCTCCCCTCCCTGTCCCAGAAATGCAACACTCCACCAAGGTGACATCCACCTCCAAACTTCTCCCATGCTACGTTTGGCTTTGTCTTGGAGGAAGGAAAGGCTACAAAGAGATGCACAAATAAACCAAGACATTTCCCATCTCAGTTGATGTCTTAGAAGAAGAGAGATGCATCAGTTTTCATCAGGCATCAACTGTCTTGGAGCAGAAATCCTGCAAGAATCTGTAGGAAAAGCCTATGGGGTGACTGATCTTAAAAACCACTAGAAAAAAACAGTTTTTCTGCAAAATATTGGGTGTGCATTAAAAAATGCAGCAAAAACCAGATGGTTCCCTATCACACAGACAGTTGTGATGTGGGAAAAAGGAGTACTGACACATTCCAGTTGTGTACGAACCAGCATCTCCCTAACCTAGGACAGAGTGAAGCAGGGCAGGTTGGGGTGCTGAAGAGCTGGGTAGGTACAGAAACACCAAGGCCTGTGTACTTTGTATTTAAATCGGTGTGTACCTGTTTGTGGAGGGAGAAGTGGTCTCGGTGCTAAGAGAAACGCAGCTTCAACGGTGTCTGGTGCCATCCTGTGGAAAGGAGCCACCAGGAGGGACTGAGCAAATTCAGGAGCTGAAAAGCCTGGGGTCACTTTTGGGGCATTGAGTAAGAATGATAGAAATTAGAACTGAGGAATCTGACTGACCACTTAAAAAATAAACCAAACCAACAACCCCAAAACACCCCAAGCAACAAACCCTGTGTGATTTTCTGGGTTGTGAGCTGTTTCAGGCATTCTTTGAGGAGCTGCAGTGATCACACCCCATTCCTGCATTAAGTGTCACCTCTCATACTCAGTTTACGTGGGAAAAACGCGCTCTTTGAAACTGGTTTTTGGCCAATAATGTTTTTAACGTGCACACAGGGGCAGCACATTGGCCCTGTTTGCAACTTTAAAAATGAAAACCACTGTGGCAAAAAGATGCTCCTCAGGATTTGGTTTTCCCTGAGTACCTGACTTGAAGGGAAAACTTTCCCTGCTGCTGGCAAAAACACCACAGTGCAAAGTGTCTGCACGTTCTCCAGGTCAGAGAGGGCAAATCATCACGGGTTTTGAGTTTGGTTTTTGTTTTCTAATTCTATTTTTCACTATTTTCTCAATGAGAAATGAGTGGAACAACTATTATAATAAACCAAACAATTGTTCATTCCCTCCCTCCCCCCAAAAGCTTCTTACACAGGGAACGGCTGCACAAAACCAAAAGCCAAAACGTTCATTAAACCCAGAAGAGGGACAGAAAAGGGCTGGGAAGGAACAGAACCAGTGGAGAGGAAGGAAAAACCCTGAGATGTCTTCAAACCTACCTTCCCTCCGCTCCTGGGTATCGTGCTTTTGTGGAGATCAATCACAATCTGTTTAAAAAAGGAATGTGGATTTCCCCCCGTAAGTAAATTGATAGTGTATGGCTTGCTCTGTATTTTATTATAGGAGAGCGTCTTGTTAGGCATAAAGGGAATGAATACACTAAGATGATTCATGTCTCTTTAACATGGCAATACCATCCAAACATACTAATCTAATGGAGAGGATACATGTGCATGTCATCTCGCTGTCGCAGTAATCATAAGCCCTGTGCATGTTCTACCTGTATTACATCTTCCATCACCCTCGGGATGATCCACGCGTCCCAGGGGAGTTTGGCATCTTCCTTTCTGCGTGTCCTGCTGCCACCTCCTGGCAGTGAGCTCATCCTGCAGCTTTTCTGCTTAAAGGGGAAAAAAAATAGCCCAATTCTGAAGCCTCCACGTGTGTAGAGCAAGCTGCTAAAAGCACTCAGTGCTTCAGGGTTTTTTAGTCATAAAAATCTTGGGACAATTAAACTAATTAAACCCATTAACTAATAGGGGTTTTGTTCTGCACAAGCTATCCAGAGGTGTGTATAGCACCTCAGTCAGGAGTGTTCCAGCCCGTGGGAAGGTGCCAGGCACATGGGTACCCAGCAGCAGGGTCCATCAGCAGCCAGGAGCAGAGGCTGTACACTCCCACACCCCCAGACCATGGTGTGCAAGGCATCAAGCTGCACAAACACCAGGTTTAGCCTGCAGGAAACCCAAACCCAAGGTCACAGAGGCCATGGCCTTGAAAATCCTGCGCTAGGTCTCGGCCCAGGCTGAAGCGGGTGGCTGAGACACAAGGACCAGTGACAATTGCTCAATTACTGCCTCCAACACCCTGTCATTAAGCAATAAACCACACCACATCCCCAGCTCTGATAATCCACCTCTCCTGGCGAGCCGACAGCCAGTGTTCCAGGCCACTGAGTCAAATTCATCGTCTACTTTCTTTCTTCTCCTTTTAGCCACTAATTCTGGATCAATGTTAAGATGAAGTTAGATCTGTATTGGGTCTTACAGGCCTGGCCACAGACCAGCCACTGGGATGCCTGCAGAGAACCAAACCAGTGCATACGTAACGAACCATGAGCTGGGCCTGGTTTCTGTCAGGAGTTACCTGGATGAGCAGGTTGACAGGACGCAGCTGTCCCCGTGCTCTGCTGTACTGAAAACCAGCACTGCCCCACTGACCTGCAGACCTTCCCAAGGTTGCTCTCTGGCTCAGCTCCCCAGTACACACTGGGTTTAGATCTGGCCCCGGATGACTTACTTCTGACCTCAGAAACTTCTTTATGTCCTTCAGTTGATATTTTTTCCAGTTCCTGGAATCGATTTACCAGGGCAGAGGCTTCTTTCTACCTCCCTTCAGTGCTGGAGGAAGTAACACCAACCAACGGGGGCTTTGCAGACGTGTGCCACTGCCAGTGCTTCAGGCTGAGCATGTCCTCTGCTGGGATGTTATTACTGGGACAACCTAATGCATCCCACAGCTACACACCAACGCTGCTCTGTGGGGCTGACTGCACGAAGAGCTAATTGAAGCCAGCAGTAACCAAATACCTGCACCTCATGGGTGACAGAGCTCCCACATGGACCAGAAGTCTTGTTACTAGCGGGTGACCATTGCCCCTTCTCAACAGATAAAAAACAAACCTTCCCGCTGGGTAGGGGTGCAGGTTTAGAGCTGGGGTGAGCAAGCTAATCGCATTTCAGGGAGTGCTTAAGGGTATGGTTTTGTTCTGATGAGGAGCTCAACATCACCAGTCAGCTACCTGCTCCAGCAGCACTGGGGTCTGGGGGAAGACCACCAAGAAGGCTGATCTGGTAGATGTAGGGATGAGAAGCTGACAGCCCCAAGCCCTTCCCACGACCCACTGTCGTTGCACTCGCACCAGTGTGAAACCCAACCACCACCACAAGTTCCTCCGGTGCTTTTCCAGCCAGCCCCCGCGCCCCCGTTCACTATCCCTACAATGTGGCTTCTAGTGACAGCTGTACTTTCTCTCCCCTCCTCCGTCGCCGTTACGAGGGTCCAAACGGACACACGTTGGAGAGCCGAGGGTGATGCCAACAGCTCCTCCTGCGCGTGTTTCATCAGTGGTCTCTGCAATGCAGAGCCAGGGGCTTGCAGGGAAGAGTCTCTGCTCTGCCAAATGCAGCCTTAAGCAGGCAATTGCCCCAAGGAGAGCCAGCTCTTCTCTGAACTACACCGTGGACCAGCCCTTCCCCTTCACCATCACCATCTTCCACAAACCATGGCAGCCGCGCATCCCACCCCACGTCAGCACCCACCTCAGAGCCCAGCAGCTCCCACCTGCTGAAGGGACACGTCACGCAGAACAGGCAGCGCCTCCAGACACGGATGCAGCCAGTGAAACAACAACGTTTTGTCTTTATTAGGAGCTCCCATGGTAATATAACACAGAGTTCTTAAGGAGTCAAACACAAGACTTGGGGATGGGGTGGGTGGGGTGGTTTTGCCGTTGAGACAATGGTCAGATATCAGTACTTCTCTTTGTCTACACACATGATCAGCTTTAGCACTTACAGCTCCTCCACTCATGGTTCACAATCACAAATCCAAGGGTTAAATCCAGCTAGTATTAAATCCTACTTTTTTTTTTTATTTTTTAGAGCTTCAAGTCACTGCGGTTAATTCATTAATTAAGTCATCTTTTTTTTTTCTTTAAGCATTTACATATGACATTCATTAAACAGACACAAAGCAGACGAGCTCTCACAGGAAAAAACATGCTTACATAGCCTGCAAAAATCTTTTTTTGTTTTTTTTTTTTTTTCCCCTTTTGAAGGACAAATTTTAAAACTGAAAAGTCGTCATGAGTCAGTGAAGGAAAAAAAAAAAAAAGGAAGACTGAAGTGAATGCTGAAGAGCCGCGAGCGCTGCGGAGAACTGAAACTGCAATCCTTTCCTTTTCTTCTCCCCAACTCATTCAAATTGGTTTTTAACATACAGGTGAAACAAAATCATCATGAAAGCAGCTGCAGGATATATTAAGTTCACGGATTACTTAACAAACAAAGTGCAAAGTCCTTGATGCAGAACTAAAAGACCCGAGAGTGAAAGCTAAATGCAAGAGGCGTGGCTGGAGGTGGCAAGGCTTTTCTTAGCTCTTGTGTTCATAGGGGCCTGAAGGAATCGGGTGCCCAAGCTGGGAGGGTTCAGGTACCTTCTGGATCTCTCGCAAATCCCAGCGCTGACACTTCCCAACAACAAACTTGGTGCTTGTTCCTTGAAAGCCTTCATATCTACAGCTTCTCCCCAGAACCACCTGCACACGCTATTCCAGAAAATACTCAAAAATACGGCAGAACGAGGTCAACGGCCGTGGCAAAGTACAAACGGAAGAGAGAGCAGAAGATGCAGCCAAGGGCCCGGGCACACCCACAGCATTAGCTGCGGCAGAAGAGCTCTCCATGCTCAGAGCAGCCCAAGTCCTCAGGGCTGCCAGGCCCTCCAGCTTCAGTGGGAATCTAATGGAGCAGATTTACTCTCCATGTCCTGAAAACACCAAGCCTCCAATACCAGGCCTACTTAAATATCCAGATCTGCTGTCTCTACAGGGGCTGGGGCTCCTAAATGCATTCAACAACCACTCACAGCCTCTGGTTTCTCAAATCTGAGGCAGCAAGCCTCAGGGAGGGTGGGGATCCACTGCCAGGCCTGCTCATGAGTATTTGCACCAAGGCGGATTCCTGTAGGAACGAGCGGCTGTGACATTCACACCACAGATGAGGGATTCTCAGCTGCTGGGGACCCCAGAGCCGCCCGAGGCTCAGGGATACAACAGCTGGGCATCTGGACCCCAACTGGAATTGCCACAGATGCTCAGGCACACGTCCAACTGACCGTCCTTTGGATGGGAGCTAAAGATAAGCTCTGGTCAAGTTTTAAATAACCGCTCACTGATGGCCAGGCAGAGGGAACGCGGCTGCTACGCCAGCAGATCTTCTAAGTAACATGTTGCTCTGTGCCCACGGCCTCCTGCTTCTCTATTTCCAGGAACAAAACCCAAACTAAGTGCTAAGAACTTCCCAAGAGACTCTGTCCCAGCTCCCCAGCTGGTACCCAGCCCTTTGCACCAGCTCAAGACCTAGCACGCTGCAGTGAAGACCATAGCTTGTGAACCTGCTCCGCATCCTCCTATTGCAGCGACATGGCAAGCGTTGGCTGGAGCAGTGGTACCCAGGACTGCCTTGAGTACTGGGGCGGGGGGGGCAGCAACACTGGTGGCAGGCTGCAATTTGGATGAGGTTTGGGAAGGACCAGGCAGAACGGGGAGATGCCCAGTTCCGAGATAAGGCTTGGTAAACACAATGATACGAACACATTAAAAACACACACAAACGTTCCCAAAAAAAGAAAGAGAAGTTTCCTCCAGGACCTAATTCTCAGCAGGATCCAGAAGGAAAGAAAGAAAAATAAACCCCAAACCAACAGAACCAGAGTCCCTGGCAATCCTGGCTCACCCGACGGCAGGGTGTGATGCGCTGTCAATCCCTAGAGCCGGGTCCTGCTCCTCTCTCTTGGCAGCAGACAGCTGTTCCATGCCCTCAACGCGGCCGTGGGGAATGGGTAGGCAGGCTGGGATTCGTGTCCCTCTGTTAGCTATGCTGCTGGAACAGAACCCTAGAGAACATCCAGTTTAAAACCCTTGAACTACTCTTCTGCTTGACTTTTTAAAAAAAAAAAAAAAAAGCTATTTTTTTACATTTATTATTATTTATTCCTTTCTGTGTGTGTGTGTGTCTTAAAGGCAGCTCCCGGGAAATTCACTTTATCCTTCCTTTATTAAAAGAAAGATGCTGAATGGGACAGAGGCCACATATCTCAAACATCCTCTTTACATTTACTTTTTGCATGTCAGAGTTGTCAAAACAAGGTTTATTTCTTTGAATGTGTAGGGACTGAGGGGGGAGTGAGAGGGGTTGGTGAAGATGAGGAGGGAATCAGAGGGGACTGAAAGAGGCGCCTTACTTCAGCCCCCTCACTGGGTGCCCGCAGTAACTGTCACAGGCTCTAAAAGAATCAGGAAGGGTCTCCAGGTGCCCCTGTGCCCCACTCGCGAGGCGGGCACACACAGGGCCGGTCCTTAGCCCAAGCTGGTGATGTTGGCACGTCCGCCGGGCGGTGCCACGATGCGCTGAGTAGTGCGGCGTGGGATGTTGTCATCAATCTGTGCCCCTGTGGGAGAGAGGAGCACGGTCAGGACCCCCGGGGCAGTGAGAAGTGGAGCAAGTTGCAGGACAGGGGAGGAGAGAGTTTGGCTGCTCTGAAACCCTCGACTCCTCCTCGGGCCGTGCACAAAATGCACCATCTTGGAGGAACAGCCCTCTCCAGCCCTCGATTCCGCCGAAACCTGCTCAGCATTAACACCTCTGTGCCCAACACACAAGCCGCTCGCCTGCACGGGTAAGAGCTGGCTCGATGGCTTTCCCTGAGCAAGCCCTTCCATTCCTGTTCTTAGTTTCCCCATACTGCAACACTGAGAAATTGGATCTGCCACATACCAGACCCGCAGCTGGGCTCGGGTTGGCAATGCTCTGCCCTCTCCAGCACCCAGCTGAGGACCGAGCCCGGGACGCAGTGGGGTACCCAGCACTTCTGCCACGGCATGAAAATAAGCAGGACTTAATGATAGCTCCTCCGCTGCTCTTCCTCCTTCCCAGAGGAATAACCTCCAGGCTAAAACCACATTGCAGTCCCTCTCACTGCCTTCCAGTTCCAGCAGAGCTCACAGTAGGGGAGTACAAACAAGCCATGATTTCAAAGCAATGAATAATTCAGCCCCACAGAAGTACGCACCAGACAAGCTGAACCCAGACTGGTGCAGGTTCCTCACAGGTGGGGCCTGCTGTTTGGCAGGAGATGTCTTAGCTGAAGATGCTGGTGTGACAGTCTTCGGCGTCACCGACACTTCGCAGACAGGTCCATCGTAGAGGCCTCGGGGTACACCCCGCAGCTCGGCCAGCTGCAAGACACACAAGCAGCCTCCTGGGTCAAAAGAGTCTCTGAACCAGACCTAAAGAGCTGGCTGGGTGTTGATAAGCCTCAGACACGCCTTTCAAGATCTGACATCATACAGAATCTCTGCTGCTCTGGTCCTCAGGCTGCAGCTGCTCCCTGACGCAGCACGGATGAAGTCAAACACGCCCTGGACCAGGCAGCTGTGCCAGCAGCCCGCGGAAGGCAGGCAGTGCAGGGTCTCCCCTCCCTACCTGCTGCTGTATTACGGCTCCTGGCAACTCTCAAATGAAGCAAAACTATGCTGAGGCAGAGGCAGGTCTGCATGAAGAGGAGCCAGGCTGGCCTTGCACTGCCGTCTCGGGAGCTTTAGGTTGGCCTAAACGCCATTATTCCAGTTGAGATAGTGCCCAACTGGATTTACAGGTCAGACACATGCTCCTGGGGAGATCCCAACGCAGCAGCAAGCACAGATCTGCTCCCTGTTTGAGATGTGATTCTGGTAACTGCAACTTCTTTGAAAGAACAATTAAGGGAAGATGGTTGGCAAGGAAGGTGAGGATTACCTGTGATCAGCAGAACTAGCTCAGCTCTGGCTTTGTCCAGGAGAGGGCAACACTCCGAACATCCAAACGCTTCTCTCCTCCCAAATCTGACTTCATCTAGAAATAAACTCCTCGAATTCACAGCAACTAAGCTGCAGCAGGGCTCAGCGCCATCCTCTCATCAGCTTTTACCAACTGAAGGCATATCAAAAAGCAGTTTCTATTCTGAGCGGGGGTATTTTAGAAAGACACTTTTCCAACAATTTTAGCCTCTTAAAAATAGAAAACTCTCACTCATAAGCCATCAGACCGTGCCTGTGACTCACCAGTCACCAGCCCCCAGCATCTGATCCTACCTGACAGCAGGGAAAGCAGCACAACATATCTGTAATGATAAATGAGGACTGTGTGCTGCTGCTGCAAGGTTTGATGCCTGAACACTACCGATAACTTCTCTTGGTACTTCTGTGACAGGAGAAGCCTGCCAGGTCCAACCCAGACATGTGCTCTGTCCAGGTGTCCCCAGACAGAGGGGAACTGAAGAGCACAACAATCAAATCTGCAGAAGATCCAAGCTGGAGCCAAGGCATACCCCTGGAATGACTCGAGCGAATAGCAAAAATGAAAGAGGAATGAGATAAATGTGGCTCCAGTCCAGGGAACATTTTCTGTTGCAGAAGTGTGTGTCCGCGAGCCAGGGGACAGCATCTGTTTTCCACCCACTTTAACTCAGGAGTTCCAGGGAGAGAATCAATGTGCATCCAACCATTTACACTCACCCTGCTCCTGGCTTTGATGCGCTTGTAAACGAAGTCAGGGAAGGGTTTCCTGGGGATATACCGACCAGAGCCCTCGGTGACGTGGAGATTCCCATCCTCCAGCACGATCTTCCCCTGGCTGATAACCACCAAGGGAGACCCGCGGCACTCCATGCCTTCAAAGATGTTGTACTCCAGAGACTAGAACAAACGAAAAGACAACATGAGGCAAGCACATCCATCCAGCAAAGCCTGCTGTGCTTTAATTAGCAGTCACCAGGCATGCTAATTGCCACGATTTTAAGGACAGATGGAAGCAAACCCGGCAGCGGTTACCTGAGCTGTATGTGCTGCCATTTAACAGAAGGGCTGGGCTGTATTGTCAATATAAATTTAGGGAGGACTCAGTCATGCAGAACTTCTACTGTGAGATGAGGAAACCCTTTCAAAGGAGAACACCTCACCACCAGCCTGCTTACAGACACCCTCTCCTCAATTCCAGGGGACTCGGGAGCCAAAGCTTTACACTAAAAATAACCATTGTGAAATGCTCTATTTCAAACCAGAGTTTTGGCCGATGGGTAAGGGACCAGGACAATCTTGTTTGACTCTAATGGGATTCCTTATCCTCAATTAACAGGATTGGAAACATTACACCTGGGAAAAAAGGCAGGTTTTAAAGGAATCATTGGGAAACGTCCCACCCATGAAGCACCCTGGAACAAGATGCACTACAGCCACGTTATCTGGAGACTGCTACTCTAGTGACCATCTCTGAGACACATCCAGGTCTTTTTTATGGAGTCAGTAATGTGGTTTGCTCTTGAGGTGTGCTGTAAGTATGGGTAGGCTTGAATTAGCCAGAATGGCAGTTAAACCAACAGCAAACTGGGTCCAGTCTCTGTGGTGGCAGAGGAGGAGGCTTGGTGAGAGGCGTATGAATTAGGCTGGTTCCAAGAACAACACAATCTCCCTCGCTCGCTCCTCATGTTTCCTCACCAGAGAGTGGCAAGAGCAGTGTGAATTCTTGGAAAACGCCTGTAAATGTAACAATCATCTGATGCCACATAATCACTATGTCTCCTCGCATTGCAGCAACCCCTCTGCCTGACTTTCAAAGGGGCTTTTGTTCTATACTTGCCCAAATTAGGATGCCTGGCCTCTAAAGGCATCACTCACATCAATTTCTCCTCTAACGCAAGGCAGCTACTGACACTCAGCCCCAGCAGGTGTAATGCCAGGTACAGCCAGCGATGCTTTTCTTCTCTAAAGAAACCACCCAAAACAAAAGCCCTTCCTCCTTCACTGCGTTGGCACAAGTTAAAGCTGCTCAGGGAGTGCTGAGAGCTCTCACATGGGTGAGACCCACAGCCCCTCGCCTGTAACACGCTCTGCAGTGGATCTGGGTCTGTTTCAACCTAGCCCCAATCCATGGCAACGTCACAGAGTCAGTCCCAGAGTCAGTCCTGGTTGTACTGGAGCACTCCACAAAAGATCAGGGAATTTAAAGTGTCCAATTCGTTTCCTAGAGACCGCAGCCACTGAACAGCAATATTTCCTGGTGCTCCATCCAGCACACTACTCCCAGCCATTCATAAGCACAAAACCAGAGTCAGACCACTAAATTTAGCACCTTACAGCAGTAAGCCCCCAGGCTCCCTCCTCTCAGTCATTCCTCTCTAGACCAGAGGTGTGATGAGTCTGCAAACACCTCTGAAGTGACCAGACTTCTGAGCCTGGATGCCTCTGGTAGAAGCCGAAGCCCAGGGGGATGGATCCAGGCCATCTGGGACCAATTCTGACATGTGGTTAAGTCACAGGGAAGTGAACCAAACTTTTTAAAAAAGTTTCTTCGTGAACGTGCCCAGGGATCCAAGTGTGGAAGAAAATCTTGCTCCTTCAGCTCCGGAGTGAATGAAAGCATTCACAGAAGAAAGGACGAGGAGTTTTTTCCAGGGAAACATTCCATAGGTTCATAGCCAGCAGAGAAACAAGTCATCAACAAACACAAACAGTGGCTGCTTTCTCTGAGACAGAGTCACAGGGAGACCACAACCAGCCCCGGGCACTGGGACCTGTCTGCAGTTTCCCAGCACAAGGTATAAGATTCGTGACATGGCTGCAAGCAAACAGGACCTCTGAGAGTACCCCCATAAAGCTACCAAAGAAACGGGGCAAAGGTCTGCTTAGTTCGGGTGCTGCCCCATTCCAAGTGGCTTTGGGATGGTCACTGGTGATCTCACATCTAACTGTGACTCCACACAACATGGTGTAAATCCCCTCAGACCCACCGATCTGGACCAGATCTCCAGCTAAGGTGTCTGGGAGCTGAGAAGCTCCGCTGACCCCAACCAGAAGAGAGGCAGTCCACATTCCTGTTGCCAGCCAGCCAGCAGGTCATCACACACTGTGATCAGAGGCCTTTTGATATTTTAGAAGATTTAAAGAGCTTTCTGTGTGCTCAGATAGAGCAGACAACCTCATTGCTCCGAGGGCAACCTCTGGGTACTCATGTGATTTCAGATTTGGACTCAGTCGCCCTCCCTTCTGCTCTCACAACTGAGCTGTACTGGGTGTAAGACCAGAGAGGGCTTGGGGCACGGAGGAAAAGCAGCCCTGAGACATCACGAGCTCTGGTGCTTGGCAGCACCATCTGGCACTGAAGGAAGAGAGGAGGAAACGAGCTGCGGAGCTCACACCGCAGAGAACAGCCTTACTATGTTATGAGTCTTGGCAGAGATTGTCTTGACGCTGTCAGGATCCCAGATAACCAAATCAGCATCCGAGCCCACGGCAATACGACCCTTCCGCGGGTACAGGTTAAAGATCTTCGCTGCATTTGTGCTGGTCACAGCAACAAACTGGTTCTCATCCATCTTGCCAGTCACCTGGGGAAAGACAGGAGGGGTCCCTGCATTAGCCAGGGGGGCAGCGCTCCAAAAAGCGAACAGCGGATTCCCAAAGACCAGAGCAAGCATCTGGGAGGGAGATAACTGCACAGCACTGCAGCTCCTGCAGCTCCCCTTGCCTGGCTGCTGCGGAAGCCCACAGCACACATGACATACCACAGCCTTATCCCAGATGATGGACATCCTCTCTTCGGTCCCGTTGGTTCCTTCGGGGATCAGGGTGAAGTTGTCCTTCCCAACAGCTTTCTGAGCGGTGTTGAAGGTGCAGTGGGCACTGCCAGTAACTTGGAGGTCTCCACTGGAAAAGACAAGGTATTCAAGGTATTTAATCATCACAGGTTACTCCTCCAGGTCCACCAGCCCCTTTCTCGCTGTTGTTGTTATTCCTATCACCCGCTTGTCTCGTGACGAAGCACATGTTGTATGAACATGATGTGCTCCACTCACCAGGACAGGAGGGAGTTGAGAAAATCAGGAGTGGTTGGGTCAGGACTCAGAGGTGGGGAAGTAACGAAAGCTGCTGCCTTAGCCCAGTTCTTGCTCCAGTAATGAGATCCGTCAGTACCCAAGCTGGCTGTGATGGGCTCTCCATACACCACAGTGCCTGCAGGACAGGAACACAGACAAGTCCTCTGTGAGCACCAAGCAACACACACCTCCAGCCTGGTTTCCAGGCATGGAGCATCCTTCTGAAGCGGCAAAGCGTGCACAGCGCCTTGACACAACTGCTGAGGCTGGCACTGATCAGCTGTGCTTGAAAGGGTCACTGCGAAGACTTGCTGTGCTGCATCCTGGGCAAAGGACCTTAAGAAAGAGGGGGAGTGGAACTGTAAGAGCATGAGGAGGTCCAGTCTCACCTAGAAGGGACATGGAAGAAAAAAGAATGAAAAACCAGCACCTGGAATACTTTTACAAATGGGTTTGTACTACCAGATAGAGCCAGGCTGGATTTCTGGGAGCAGACTGCACAGACTGGGTAAAGGAAAACTCCAGCAGCAAAGTTTCCTGCCGACAGAGGAAGCCCATCACAGGGGAAACGTCAGTGTTTCTGGTTCACAAATGCAGCTCAGGGAAACTGAGTCACTCCCCCAAGGGTCCAGAGTAAACCCACAGCAGAATGAGGAAATTAAACGGGATCTTCTGACTCCCTGTCCAGTGCACTAACCACCAGTTCATCCTTCCTCCTTATTAACATTTTTGGAACCACATGAAGGCACAGTGCATCTGTAAGGCCGCAGTACTCTGCAAGCTGGAACGCAGCAGCAACATCTGCACACCAAGCAGATGCAAGATGCTGCGACTTCAAAAGCAGCACAAGCTGGTAGCCCCCCAGATCTGCTCACCAAACACCCCCTTCCTGGAACCTGTGAAGCGCCTGTCCCTCTGGCTTCCGAGCCCGGACACTCCACATGCATCAGTCTGCCTGCAGAAGGCATGAGGAGGTGAAACACTAACCCAAAATACCTCAATCAGACAAGACTGGCGCAGGCATGGTGAGCCTGTCAGCCGGCCTTACACACCTCCCCACAGGGAGCACAACACTACAACTCTTCATGTATCACCTGAGGTACCGGCGTGTCTCTGGGCTCCCAGGCCAGCTGGGGAGAGCGTGCTGGCAGAGGCAGGATGGTCCCTGCACTGGCTGCTGGCAGGGCCACCCTGAAACACGAGGTGCAGGAACAGCCTTTGCCTGGGGATCCGCCAGCAGAGGAAGAGGCCGCCTGACATCACTTGCCACAGACAGGGTTATGGAATCAGAGCGAGGCAAAGCACACGCTGGCTGATAATGGGAGGCCTGTTGTGGGCCGATACATTGGGAGGATTGTTCTGCAGGGAGCGATGCTCTGAGCTCCCAGATCTGCCAGCGACAGAGTCTGCAGGGAGTCTCCTCCACACAAATGCCACTGGGAACATCTGGCTTTAAGTAACATTCGTTCTTTTCCATTTAGCAAATCAATTCTGTTTTGTTTTCCCTTGGATAGTCTTTCAGCTATGCTTCCTCTGTTGCTTGGGAGGGCAAAGCTAGTGTGTGTGGCCCTCCTGGGTTACCCAGGCGAGTAACCACACAGCATTTGAACTGCATTACTGAAATGAAGGAACACAAAACGGTGTGCCATCTATACCCCAAATTCTCCTTATAAGGAGAAAACTCAACCCAAATGAAAACTAGTTCACTCAGAAGCTGTACTAACAAAGCAAGTTCTGAGGATCATTCATCTGGACAGAGCCCAGCCCCTTCCACAGGCCAGGTAACATCCACCAGCATCAGGCTGTGACTTATGGCTCCCACAATACAAGTGTATGGGCTCTCATCCCAACACCCCTCTCTACTGGCCAGCCAGCGCTCTCCGGTGACAGGGAGCATTGCAAGAAGGTGCTTGTGTTGACACTCCATCTCTGTGGTGCTGATGTCCTCAGTGCTGTGCTTAGGAAGAGGGAAGGATGCTCCCCTGCCTTACAGGATTGAGCTGCAGGACAACATCCAGTTGTCCCTGGGGTAATACAACATGCCATGTCAACAGCATGATCACTGCTAACAGAGCTGGGAGAGGAAGGCTGATCCCAAAGAGCGTGAGCTGCTTCCACGCCGTGAGCAGGAAGAGAGGCCTTGGAAATGAGTCCTCCTCACCAGCTCTGAACTCATTTCACAGGAATCATGGGACCAAAATACTTCTGAGCCAATACACCAACACAAATCTATTTGCTGCATTAGGAAATTAGCTCTTCTCACACCAAACACCCAGATGGAAAGTGATGTCATTTGTATATCCATTCAGGCTTATTTAGGCTGCATAAAATTAAGCCCAACCCTTCTGAGGAAAGAAGGGGAAAAATCATCCCCCTGCTTACTCACCCACCCAGGGCACTTTAAATAGACATGAAGGGTTTAGTCACAGAACAGAGCAGGGAGACAGGCACTCTCTGTGCTTCATAACCCCTGCTTGCTCCCGGGGCAGGGGGGTGCAAGGCAGCAGCATCCAAACTCAGGAACAGCTACTGCATCACTCCGAGCAGGACAGCTCCCACACTGACCCAATCCAGACTACCAATCCCAGATCCTGTTCGATGCCAGGTTGTGAGTTACAGCCCCAGGAACATCTGTTCCACAAGCGAGCAGCACAGTGGCTGCCTGGAAGCAGTAACCTCTTCGGCTACTCCAACTAAATCCAGCCGGGCTCGTGAGTCGGAGATCTCCATCAGGACTCTTGAAACCACAACTGACCCAGGAAGCAGCTCAATAGAAAGCACCAAGGGAAGACCACAGCAGCTGGAAGGACACAGTTTGGGATCTCCAGGGAGATTCACTAAATAGAGACAGCACGGAATTGCTCTGCAATAACACGAAGGCGTGTGGCTCGGTGTGGAAGGGCGAGTGTGAAGACAGAGGCTCGAGGCTGAACACAAGAAGCTGCCCCAGGCACTGATACAGCCCCTGAAAACGTGTCTGTGGGGGATGAGACAGAAGCAGCTGCTGGGGACCTTTTATAGAAGAGCTTGGACAGCAACACTGCACAAAGAAACCTCTCCTGCAGGGATGAAGCTGGCACGGAGCTGAACAGCCTGAGCTTCCTCCAATAACTTACCCTTTTTCCTGGCTTGAGCAATGACATCAGCGGCGCTTTTGCTCATCACCTTGGTGATATAGAGGGGGCAGTTGGTCTGGTTGGCGATGGTTATTGCCCGGTTCACAGCCTCTGCCTCCACCTGAGAAACAAAGCCAGCAGCAGGTCAGTGGCATCCCCACACCCACCAAGGGTCACAGCCTCTGCTTCCACAGGAACACAGGGCGTGTGGAGCAGAGATAAGGGACTTTCCACCTCTCCAACTCTGAGCTGGAAGAAAGCACAGTGTAATCCAGACAATCAAAGTGACATCAAGCTGCTGTCCCCTCCCATCGCTACCGTCTCTCCCAGACTGCTTCAAAGTATCTCTGGAAGCAGACCAAGTCCTAAAACAACGCTCCAGGTGCTCGAGGTCAGATCGACTAAGCCCCTTCTTTAACCCAGACAAAAATAAGCAACTTAAATGTTGACTCAACAAAACTATTCATGTTCCAGCCCACGCGGAAGAGAGATGCTCCAGCCACATACTCTGGTAAGCCACGTTTGCAAACAAGCCTCCTAAATTGCAGCCTTCACCACACTATCTGGCTGGGGATCAGACAGAGTGTGAACCACCCCATAAATCAAATACCTTTCCTTGCTTGTGTGGAGAGATAACCCCGGCGAGGCCGAGGGTCACTGCACACCCACAGTCTCAGAGCGAACAGAACACTCTGCAGACATTACAGGTCCCACCTCCTAATCGGACACAATTCAGGGTGATGCTCATCATGCCTACTGCTGCAGAGAGCTGAGCCTGCAGTAACCACCACAGCAGCCTTCAACTGAGGAAACAAACCCCTGAGCAATCCGCCAGTTGATTCCCAAATGCAGGAGGCATCCAGCACCTCCTGGGGACTCCCTGGGATGAGCACTCCTGAAAACCTGCTCTACCATATCATGAGCAAAGCACTGCAAAGCATCACCAGTCCCAGAGCCAGAACACTGTGCCTGGCCAACCGCAGTACCACCTGAAATCAAAGATCCATCATCTTAGGGTACTGGCTGCTGTGATGCCCAAGCGCCCAGAGCAGCTCTGCTGGCCCTGGCAAAGCCACCACATGTGACACTGCTCCGTTTGCAGCCTGACTGCTGGACAAAAACAAGACACCACAGCTGGAAGCTTTTCAAGGGAAACCAGCTCCCCAGAGACGGCAGACTGGTCTCTGGTGCCCAGAGTGTTAAACCCTTGCCTGTCACCCTGCCAGGGTACCAGGGCTCTGACTAACCCTCCCCAGGCAGGGGATGTGCAGAAGGGGACTCTGCCAGCCCAGCTGTCCCATGCAGACAGAACAGGCTTTGAGGAAGGGTGTTTGTCCCAGGAAGGGTGTTTGTCCCAGGGCATTCGACTGGCGTAAGGCAGCACTTGCAGGGAAGACGGAGGCTGAAAGGAAGAGCCAAGAACAGCACATGTATCCCTCCTGAGAGACAAGGAGAAAACTCGGACAGGCCAGGGCTTCTGGGCAAAGGGACGAGCCCATCCAAGGCAGAGCCGTGCACAGCTCCCTCACCACAGCGCTTGGCATGCACATTCCCACCCTGTGCCTTAGTTTCCCTGCTGGCAAAGCAGGGAGCAACAGCTCAAACTCTCTCAACTGGAGGAGAATTATTTTGTGCACAGAGGAGAACCAGGCTGCTGAATTCACGCCTTGTGCCCAGATGCTATGGTGACAGGCACATAACAATAACCCAGCGACTAGTCCAAAGGGGAATGTTTGCAATTACCAGTATGCATTAGAAGCCCTAGCACAGCAGTTCTCCTGGAAAAAAAAAGGCAGACGTTTCCTGGAGCATTTGGACTGCTTGTGCTTTCAGCGTTTTTGTGGCTAAAACAAAAACAAAAAGCGATGGATCAATCCAAAAAGTCATCACAGAATGATGTGAGCTATGAGGGGGAGAGCTTTCCAGAAAGTGATGGGTGACGGGACGGCGGTATCTTAATTAAGGCTCCCTTTGCTGGCTGGAATACCATGCTGAATATTGTCACCCTGGCTGAACCCAGGTTACTCAGGTGAGCAAGCTACACCCTTGAGTCAGCTGTGAAACCGGAGCCTTAATTCATGCCTTCTGCTCACCCTGGGAACTCAGAAGACGTGTATGTGCTGTGTAAGACACACACACGGCCAGGCCCTGAATGCTCCACTTCGAGGTACGTCCCACTGAACTGAGAGTTTTGATTTAGTAAGTCTCTCAGACTCGTTTGACAGCTCCTGCCAGCTTGCTGCAGACAGGGCTCTGAATTAAGCAGCTCTTCAGTAAGATGACAACTATCCCAAGCCCTTGGGACAGGCTTTACAGTTGGTAAGGGGCAGCGTGACAAGCCAGTTGCAGTGCTAAGAGCCCCTCGGAGGGATGCCAGGAGGCATCTGCTCCTCTTCAGGTCAGCAGGAACCAGGGACCTGCTGCCACCTGCAGAACCTGACCTCTGCCATCCCCCAGCAGGAAGGGAGCTGTATGTTTTTAAGAACAGAGTTACTCCTGCCTTGGAGAAAGGGAGGGGAGGGACGTGGATGACATCGTTTCCTGCTCTGTTTCCTATGACTTCCAAGGAGGAGAATTTTGGACTCGTGCTCTGGGCAGAGCACAACCGGGTCCGACTGCACACAGGCTGCCCACACTGGGAAGAGCCTTCAGGGACCCTCATCCAAGGCAGCCACATGTCCTCAGGAAGCCTACACCCGGAAAGAACACGCTGCCATGAGCCCTCCACGCCAGGGAACCACGCACACCACACTTTAAAGCTCCCATTCCACTAAGGATGAGCTTTGAAGTACCCAGAGAAGACTTGGCTGCTCAGCCAGATCCTTTAAGGTAAGGAGCAGCCTTCCTTTGAAGTCAACAGAAGTTTTGGGGTGCTCCACAGATGAGCCCCAAGAGTCACATCAGCATCTGTTCTCATTCTCCTGATGCAAGCCCAAAAAATGTTTAAAGAAAGAAGAAAAGCAGAGATGGGTGGGTGGATGGAAAGCTCAGTGCAAGTGTTTGCTCCCAACTTTCAGCAAGCAAAAAAAAATCCCAGCTCCTGGAGCCAACACAAATTCTGTGAGGATTCACAGACTGCCCAAGTCAAGGCTTTTTTCCTTCCCCCTTCTGCATGAAGCAACAGAATGATTTATATTCATCCTGAAATGTTTCTGGATGCTGCTTGTCTGAACCAGGGGGAGGAAATAAGAGAGGGAGCATGAGGGGCACGTGTGGATGATCTCACACCCCCAGCCTCCAGCTGCCACATCTGGCAGTCAGCAACGGAGGAACAAAAAGGACTGCTTGTCTGTAACAGATGGACCCCGCAGACCCCGAGTGCCATGGTAAGATATCTAGCTTAGAGACACCAAGAGACTGGAAACCAAGAATGCACCAGGAACCAGTCTGGAAAGCAACGTTTTAAGGTCTGTTCTTACTTGTGAGGTTTATTTTAAAGACCTAGTTGGAGTGAGAGGTATTGGTGTGCTCAGCCCTGGACAGATCAGTGGGGAAGTACAGAGGGCATTTGCACCTCTCCCTGTGCCTTCAACAAACCACTCAGTCCATTGGGCCAATACTCCACCATTGGTCCAAGAGCTGCCCAACGATCAGATTATTGTAAAGGAAGCAACACACGTGCCTAGGAAATGTTAGGATTGAAGAACTTCTGCTGATTCAGAGGAAGCCTTGGTAAAGTAAGAGCTGTGAGAGAAGACAGGATGTAGAGAAGTCAGTGGTGGAATCCTGCCTACATAAACCCAAATTCGGAGTCTTTACTCACACACGGGTCAACTGAATGTGATGGGCAGCTACAAGAACTTCAGGGTCCAGCTCCACAGACACCACCAGCAGAAATCTCACAAACTGGGGGAGAAAACACAAAGGCAGTAAAGTCCTCACCTCTTCAGGTCTGCTCAACACGTGCCCTTCAGGGCCTGTGATCCCCAGCTCCAGGATCCTTTGCTGCTCCTAAGGCAGAAGGAAGGAAGAGACACAAAGAGATTTAAAGCAACAGAGGAGTTTCCTTGCAGACACAGCTGTATGAGGTGCCAGTGTGATCCAGGGCACCCGCACTAGCTGATAACCGCACGGTGCTTTACACAAGGGCCGTACAACCCAAATCCTGTCCCACTTCCCTTGTTGAGAACAACCAGAGCTCACCAACCCCTCGCTGATTTGTTCACAGAAGGTCAAGGAAACCTTTTATTTTGACTTGCCTCACACTGGGTTCATGGCCCCTCAACTTTTGCTACTTGTTTGCATCTATAAAATTCCCTCTAAGATGTGGCAGGATGGTATCTCGTGTATCATGAGAGAGCCACCCCACAGCTGCAGGCACAAGGCTAGGGGGGCTCTTCTGGGTCAGGCAGTGCAGAATCCCCCTCAAAGCATCCCCACAGCACCAGGCCTGTCGTGCCTGAGGACAGAAGGAGCTGGAGATCAGATTACATCCAAACACATCATTAACATTTCTTCTTTGCTGCTGTTTCAAGGATGAACAGACCCCAGGCAGCAGCATCCCAGGCACTCCATGAAGCTATTTCCCTTCCCACTCCCCCCATCTGAGTCCCTGCAGAACATTTCACTGCCAGCAGTGACAGTCACACCCAGACACACTTTGTCACTTCTGGGGGAAAGGCAGAGATGGCTGATATCCCCCAAAGCTGCTTTATGGGTGGAGGGGGTAACAACTGACGTGCAGCTCCACTCCATCCTCGACAGAGCTATGCCCAGCTCGTAAAAGTCTTGGTGTTCTTCTGTTTGCAAAGGAGGAGGAATTCCAGTTTAAATCCCTCCCAGCATTTTGAAGTGAAGAGCCCACAGAACAAACACAGCATACCTCAGCAATGATGTCACCATTCTCAGCGTGCACTTGAGCTGTCGCACCGATATCCCGGATTACACTCAGCACCTCGTAGATCTGGAAGACAGAAGCCACGTGTTACAGTACCCCAAGCACACACCCAGGCACCCACCAACTGCAAGGCATGGCCCCAGACTCCCTCAGCAGGCCGAATTTTGCAGAAGAGAGGAGAAAGAAGTGTTCAGCAATGTCAGATGCAGGTTGCAGGAGAGACGTGATCCATTTTCCTGCCTGTAACCGAGTTCCCCAATCCGTACAGGGGGATGCTACTGATACAGCAAAGCACCGTCCATCTGGTTTGGGACATCCACAGGGAAGCAGCAGCAACTGCACGTGCCTGCATCTGGACTCACAGTTTCATGCCTTTGCTTACTGGTGCTTGGCAAGCATGTCATACTTGATTTGCAGGGAGAATCTGCACCCACCAGAGCACTGCCCAGGCAGCTGGAATTCCCCTCTGAGAGGGCTCAGGCTTGAGCAGCCCACACCTCTGTCACTCATCTGCACGCTTGCTGGAGCCATCAGAGACAACTGTCCTGCACCACTGCCTCCTACACTGTTCCAAGTGACTCCCAGGCATTCCTCTCCTCCCACCACACTCAGCAATACAAACTGCCCGGCCCGACAATTAAAAGGACCCACACGTATCCACCACAGCAGCAACGGGGAAGACAATTCCTTTCTTCCAATTCTAATGCCAAAGCCAGAAACCCACTTCTGGTTCCAGCTGATTAATGCAGAATTAATTCTGCCAGAGGCCTCACTGTCCTGCCCTGCACCAGGGCACAAAGCAGCAGCTTACCGATCTGCCACTGCTTCCAGGGGAAAGGAGCTGGGATCAAACCTCTGCGCTCTCACAACGGGCGCTGTGCTGTTCCTTTCCCCAGCCAAGCCTTCCTGGGTTTGTTACTTATATAAACCTCTTTACACAGGAGCTCTGGGCACTGCTGCAAACCTTGGGCATTGCTGCATTTAGGAAAACTGAAACCAGATCATCAGACCCCAGCACACTGAATTTAAACCCTGGTGTGCACAGCTTGCAGCAACAGAGGCACATGAACACTGAGCCTTCCTTACCTGAGAGTCGGTTAGCTGAAAGCGATCTTTGAAAGCCATGTACACCAAGAAGGAGTTCACACCTGGTGGAAAGAGAGCACAGGGATCATCTCTGACACACAGGCTGCAGGCACAGATAAAACACCCTCGAATCACACACAAAAGCAGAGCCTGGCCCTGGCTGCATGGTGCCCCACTCCCTGCCACAGCAGCGATGGGGATGGGGTGTAAGCATGCCCTGCTCCACCACGTTCACACTGACCAAGACTCCCAAGTCAGCTTTCCCTCTCCTGCCCTTTGAACCAGGAGCAGCTCTTACCCAGCTTGTGTGGGAAAGTACTCATTAGGATGTAAAAGGCTGGGGTTTTTTAAAGCTACAAACAGGATGGAAAATTACTCTAGCCTGAGGATGAAAGGTCAAGGAAATTAAAGAGGGGAAAAAACTATGAGGTCATTTTATTCAGCTCTTCTCCACTTATAGCAACCAGTGCTGGACTGTCCTTCTGGGCCAAATTATTCCCTCATTTATAACAGTTTAAGAGCTGAAGCTATCAGCTGCCTGCACTAATGAAAAGCAAAGGTGCTCCTCCAAGAGCTTCACCTCTGCAAAACCAGTGCTGGCCCACCTAGCACCCCAGTGACACCAGCACGTGCCACCCCCAAGCCCCCCAAGCTGCTGTGACCCACCAGGACACCAGGATGCGCTGAGGTGATGTCAGGGCCCAAAACAGCTTCACTGAACCCTCAGAGTAAAACATTTCCCAAGCGTCAGTCCCAAAAAGCAGGGGACCAGTCCTAGGGAGGAAAGCGGGGAAGGGAAGGCTTCCCTGGCCTTCAGCAACTGAACTCACCGTGGTCTTTCACCAGAGCCTCCATCTCCTCCTGCACGCCTTTATGCCACTCAGTGATGTCCACGTGCAGGGAGTAGTCGCAGCAGGATTTGCTGTCTGCCCATTCTCGCCACTGGTCAAATGCAGTCAGCAAACTGGTCCCAGGCTCAGGGACCACATGATCAACTGGGAAAGACAACCAAAGCACTGGTTAATGGCTGGCACAGGAGGTCTCCTGGGTGTCCGAGGTACAACGTGTGATACGTAAACTGTCCTGCTTTCTAAAAACCCATCCAATTTCTGTTCCATGATCTTCCTCTCTCCAGCGGTCAGGAACCTTCCACTGACTTCCTTGCTGAGTTCTTTCTTGGCCAGTACATAGCCACTTGTTGCTCTGCCAAATTTAATCTTTAGCTTAAGTAGTATGAAGCACAAGGAGAAAAATAACCTTCTCTCTGTGTTACCGATGGGAGCCAGAGAAAACCCTGGTCACCAACGACCAGAGCCTTAGCACAAGAGCTGCTTCCTCAGCCCACCCACTAGTTAAAAAGCCAAAAAAGCCCACTTAATTAACACATCATAGTAATAAATTCATCTGCACTTTATGAAGCAGGGTGCCCCAAGATAAATCCCAAGATCTCACACAGTTTATAGGCATTAGGAAGTTCTGCCTGGAGGCATCAAAGGGTTAACACAGGGGAGTCTTCACAGCCCAGCGGAATGATCCAGTGTCCAGGATCAGAGCGTTATCACCATCTTATGTCATGTGCTGCCCAAAGATGAGTAATGGGAGTTTGTGGAGGGAGTGGGAGAGGGGTAAGGGAGCTCTGTCAGGTCCCTGACAAAGTCAGACCACAGCTGGTTACAATAAGGAGGGATGGAGGTACCGGTGCGTGTGTGCATGAAAGGCAGCTCCAGGGATTAGGAATATCTCATATGGAAGCTGTGCTGCTGACACATCTCGTAGCAGCTCCCCTGAGCTCATCGATGGCCAAACCACCCATCATCCCCATCACAACAGAACACAGTTTGTTTCCATAGCAGCTTGCTGCTTCGTTCTATGCACGTGGAAGAATTCAGCAAGAAGGCAGCCTGAACACACGAGGTAAACCAGCAGCCTTCAGCAGCCCATGATCTAACTCGTCCAAAGAGACTTGGGGAAGGAGCAACGTGATAGAGAACACCATGGGCTGGTCACAGTGACATCCCCAGACAGGGGTCCAAGAGCTGGAGGGCAGGTGCTGTACCTGACATGCAGCACCCTGAAGCAGGAGGAAGCGGTGTTGCCAGAGGCACCAGAAGCAGCAGATGCTGCACACAGGAGATGTGGAAGGTGGATGTGACCCTATGTGATGTCCAGAGGTAATTCAGACACAAAGGAAAACGTCTCCTCAATTTTACCACCCCTTGTTGCAGTGGAAGGGGACAACTGTGCTGCAAGATCAGAGCCCACACCCCTACATGCAAGGATTGGGGTCTTGGGAGCCCAAGTAAGAAAGAATGAGCCTAGATCTTTGCAAGGAGAAGAGTCACGATTGATTCTTTGCCAGCAGTTAAAAGGACAGAGCCCTGCCACAACTCCTGCCTACTTATATGGGTAGGAATAACCCACACACAGCTCAGAAGTTCTCCTTCCAGTCCTCAGGCACAGCTCAAGAGCTCAGCATAAAACAAAAAGCTTTTTCTTTAAGGTCCCTGTGCTTCAGACAGTACAAAGCAGCTGATGAAAGCTCCATCCACCGCATTCCCACAGCCCGAGGTTCCCGAGGTGACCCTTGGGTATGACCTGCCACAGGACCACGGACACACGGTCTTCTGACCCACCAGAGCACGCAACACGCCCAGCCCTGGAGATTACCCTGGAGGCTTCCCATGCGAAAAGCAGCGTGCTGTCCCGACCCCACTGAACCCCTTCTCTCTAGGGAGCCCCAGAGCTGACTGCCCCATCTTCCCTGCCTTCATCTCTGAAACCAGGAATGTTCAACTCCCGCGGCCGCTGGAGCAGCCCCACGTCTGCAGGACACACTCAAGACAAACTGTTGCAAGACAGACTGTTGTCACCCCTTTATTCTTAGGCCGCAACAGCCTTGATCTCTCGGTGCTTCCAAGCCCAGATGTTTTCTTCCTGTTGTTGATTACCGCTGTGCAAATGATGTCAGCTCCTGAGGCCTGCAGAGGAAGCTGCCAGCTCAATTTAAGCTCAAAACTTGCTCCAAAACCAGAAACAAACCGAACTAAAGAAAAGAAGAAAGGAAAAGATTGTTGAAGTATCCCTTCAGCAGTATTCAGATCTTCAAAGGAGGAACCTGATAGCTTGGGGTCCCTGGAGGGGCTCCCCAAATCACAGTGAATGTCAGGCCTCATCCTAATATTTCTCTGTACTTAACGTACACTCTTGTGCCCGAGCCAGGACCAGGGTTACAGCAGCCTTTCAGCTACAGAGAGAAAACATTCTGTAGATTTATCCTTTAACCACCTGAGATGCAGCACCCAAAACGCAGCCGCCTGTGGCCTGGAAGCACGGGAGCTCCTTCGCACCAGCACAGTAATGGCTTTGCAAAAAAAGAATTTTAAAGGATTTTACGCTTTACGAATCATCTAATGTTTCCCTTGGTAAAATGCTGAGGAGACTCCAGAATTACTGGGCAGACTGGTTGCCTCTTCCCCTGACAGCATTCACCTCTCTTTGGATGGAGCAGGGTTCAAGCACCAGACACCGTGCCCCTGTTCCAGCCCCAGTCACGGAGACTCCTCACTACCCCTCCGATGCTTCCCTGTCATCACGCATCGCTTCGCATCGCTCACAAGGTGCATCTGCTCTTACTTCCCCATACTTCAGCTCCCATCCGTTATCCGGGGCTGTTTTCCTGCCCGTCTCTCGCTCAGGATCCTTCACTCCTCCTTGGACAGATTAATCAGCTCAAGATTACAGGCAGACAATAAGCTGAGCTGAGACAACAACACAAGCGCCATTCGCTTATCTGTGTGGCTCTAATGAACCAGAGCTGGCACTGCGCCTCCCCACAGCCAGAGCGGGTGAATGCTGGGGAGAGACCACACACCCCACTCCCACTTCAGGCACTCGGGGGGAAGGGGAGGGCAAAAACCTCGAGTTGATTTAAAGGGAATTTTCTGAGTAGGGGGCAATAACACAGCACTGTTTGCACCTAAGTGTGAACTGAAGTCTGAGTAGGGGAGGAGAACCATCAGCACTGGTTGGTAAGGAGCACGCACCTACTCATCACATCACTGACTGCGTGTGCATTACAGGTCAGCTTTGAACAAACCCTTATTCCCGTTCAGCTGCTCCATCTCCCCACTGCCTTTACAACTTTACCCCCTCCCCAAGCTGCATGGCACGCCGAAAACAGTGCCAGTCCCAGGGCTTTATGAAACGCTGCATCGCATCTCGGCTTCCCTGCACAACCTGGTCCTACAGAGCCTCTCCAAAGCAGGAGGATACCTGCAGCTCCTGCCTGCACCCAGCTTGAGATGGGAGGTAATGATTCTGCATGGGCATGAGGGATCACACACAGGAAAGGGGAATTAAAGCAACAGCCCGTGGGATGCTTGGAGACTGAGACCACAAAAAATCCCATTTAATCTCTGACACTCTGCAGCTCTCCCTAAAATATTTATGTTTTTATGTCCTTTATATTTCTGACCCCTCACTGAGCTCAAGAGAATTATGATTTCACTGGGGAAGCTGAATCCAGCCATCAGCCCTGCCTGGAAAACAAAGCTTTACGTTTTGGATGGACGTCCTCGCGGGTGGGGATTAATGGGGTTTATAGCTTCCTGGTATTGTGGCCTGGGCTTTTTTTCCTCCTCTTTTTGCATCCTGCCTCATCTGAGCAGGCCTTGGCTTACTAAAAACCCTTCCTGGAGTTTCTATTAACAGCCCTTAGCTCCAGCCTTCCCCATAAAGGGTTTTTTTTCAGCTGGTTTAATTACGTGTCACCTAAAGCATGCATGAAATTTTTCTTGCTCTTCAGCTGAGGAGCACAGCTCCCAGGAAGGAGAAAAACTGTCTGATACAGACACATAAACGTGAATTGGGGTCAGATGTTAGGAAAACCGTGTCTGCAGTAAAACCACACATGCAGGGCTCCAGTTGCTACTGTGAACTGCAGCTTCACGCTTGATGCCCTGCTCCTGCTCGCACTAAACATGCCTATTGTTCAAGAGGAGTTTATAAGGTGAAAATCCTCAGTGTTTAAGCCTAACTGCAGGCAGATTTCCCCTACCCAAAACTTTAAATAGCAGCTCCATCACTATAAACACATCTGCCTTTTTAATACTACTTAATCTTCACAGCAATTGCATGTGATGAAATCTGGTGAATTTATTGAGTTGTACATTCTGTCACAAGCCATTTTATTGAGAGGTTGTAATTAAATTCAGCCCCGCTAATTGCACAGCTCCCTACTTAGAGGGGTGTGGAGCTGTTGCTTGTCTACGGCTGCAGTAGTATTCTCCTGGTACTGGTGTGAACTGGGAGCAACACGATGGGAGCGAGTGGAATAAAAATCAATGTATGTGAACTGAAGTCAAGCCTTTGACTGACCCCAGCAGCTTCACAGAAGATTATCCCATAATCACAGACCTTATTTCATATAGGCTAGTAAAATCCCACAGTCCCTTCGACCACTGGTTATATACCATTATGACCCTTCTAATTGTCAAGAAATTGAGCTGCCAAAGGCTGCCTCGTCCAGCAATGAAGCTGTTCCCCAAGTCAAACTTCCCAGCAATAAGATTCTGCCTCGAGCCTTGAAATACCACTGCCAGCTCGACAGCCCTGCATCAATTCAGGTTGGAAAGAGACGTCAGCACTTCTTCAGAGCTCAAAAATCCCAAATCAAGTAACCTGCAAGAGCCTCGTGTCTCCTACGTTCTGATTTCATGCCCAGTCCATCCTCTAATCCACACCCTGGGTGATGCTTTTGATCTAGGACAGGAACGGGTGAGTAGCTACTGGATTGCTTCTAAGGGAACTGGAGGTAATGAAAAGTCAAACCAAGAATTTTCTTAGCGCCCTGGATGCAGCACCCAGATCTCAGCTTTACACATTTCCAGCGATTCATTCCCACATTCCCTTATTGTTGCTGGGTTTAGGGGTTTCCCCCCACAAGACACCGAAATGCAGAGACTGTTCTGGAGAGTAACAACGCTCTGAGCAGCCCAGGATTTACTGAGCATGCTGATACAGCACACAAGGACTGCTCACTGTACGTGCCTGCCAAGGACCAGGAGAAAGGGACGGTCCAACACCACCGCTGCTGTTTTCTGTCCGTCTGTCCGCCCGCTCGATTCGCCTCCACGCAGAGAATCGGGAGCTGGACCAGGCTCAGAGGAGCCAGACGTGTCCATGCCACGCGGATTACATTCTCAGACTGCAATGTTCCGTGATCCCCTCACTGATGTCATGCAGATACTTCACTTGTCTTTTTAGCTGATTAGGTCCAAAATATGATTAATAATTTAATGCCAGCTGGACACAAATGTAAAGAACAGGGGTCTGTATGTCCAAGCAGTAATTAATAGCCCTCTTCCACAGCTGGAGTGACCACATCTTTAGATCACAGCATAAAAGGCTCCGTTGCTTTACAGCACAGGTTTATTGTACACCCAGGCTCTGCTTGTATCTCGGGAGGTCACCGCGACAGAGGCGGCGGGGAGCCAAGTTCAAAGGAGATATCTAAGTGCTTCCAAATTTATCCTTTCTTTTAGGCATACTGCACACTTGAAGTTCACAAAAAAAAAAGAAAAAGAGTCCACAGGACTTCAAAGACTTCCATATAAATTGGGCTGTCAACCTTGAGGGAGTGGGATTGAGAACAACTCTGCCTGTAGCCATGGATCTCAGCTCAAGACAAAACACAGCTCTAACAACACATCCAGGGGGCAAGAGTTTGATCAGAAATGAGAGGATGAAAGATCAAGCACTGAAAGCCAGATCTGTCCCTCTCAGGTCAGTGGAGATATCTCCTGCCTGTCAGGCATTTTCCACTAGCTGGGAAGCTGGAACAATCCTGGATTTGCATCATTGTCACCAAGACCAGGTTTTGGCCTCTCAGCTTCACTTTGTTGCCCATGGGTGTCTCAGGGGATGCTGGAAATGAAGAGGAACACAGCCACAGGAGGGGAATTCATACAACAGAAATCTGTGATGGTTCTGAGAGGGCCAGAAAGGTGAGCCTTTTCCCCAATGAAACAAGCTAAAGGCAAGAGTTAGAATCATCCAATCTTTAAGGTTGGAAAAGACCTCTAAGATCATCAAGTCCAACCCAACACCACTGTGTCAACTAACCCATGTCCCAGAGTGCCATGGCTACATGATGTTTGAACCCCTCCAGGGATGGTGACTCCACCACCCCTCTGGGTAGCCTGGTCCAACAACTGACCACCCTTTCAGGGAAGACGCATATCCTGATCTCCAATCTAAACCTCCCCTGACACAACTTGAGACCAGTAAGTCTGATTGAGACCATGAGTTCTCATTCTATATAATCACCGTTTTTTTCCCCCTGCCAACAGCTTGTGAGAGAAATGGGAGGGGGGAATTGCTTGGTGACCCTGTCCTTTCTCTGTGTGTATTTGCCATGTAAACATCTGCCATCGCTGGTCAAGAACCAGACGCTTCCTCTTCTCGTGGCTCTAGTGAAATGACATCATGCTTTGAGGAAGGTCTTCATCAATCACTGTCATACCACTTCCACTTCTGGTAAGAGGCCAAGCGTCACCATTCTATTCTCAGTCAAACTACTGCCTTTGATGACTGTCAAGCAGAACTACAGACAAGGAAGCGAGGACTCAATCCATGTGTCCACAGATAAAACTGGTGGGATCTGATGTGGAGGTGCAGGAGAACCTATTTTCTAACCAACCTGTTGTAGGATAGAGATCAAGCAGCCTGTTCATACCACACACATGGGTTATCTGATTACCCCTAACCATCTGCTCATTTTCTATCAACTCTCAAGGCCAATATTGCCTGCAAAAACAGCTATTGGGTTGCTGGAAGAATACTCTGTAGGAAACCCGAATCAGATGATCCTTAATTTAAAGAGAAATTCTGTGACACAGTCTCCAACAGCCGAATTTCCTTCCTCTGGGTCTGAAACAGCCCTGTCCAGGCTCTGATACAATCCAGTCTTCTCCCAGGCCCATAACCCCTCCTTGTTAGGGGGCACAAAGAACCATGTTTGAGGCAGAAAAGGAGCACGTTGCTCCCAGGCATCACCTGATCCACCCAACCCCAAGGTGGACACTGAGCCTGGGGCTCTTCCAGCCCAGGACCCGGTTAGGAAAGCTCTGTGTACAGGATGCTGCCCTTTAGTTTTCCCATACACAGCGCTGTCACAGGCCACTCACACTCTAAACCTCAACCTGATTTCCTGTCTCAGGCACCAAAGCCCAAGGGAGTGACAGCCTGAACCGCCCCTGGACCCAAGCTGGGGGATGCTCCTTCCTGAGCAAAAGGCCTAAGGGCTTCACCTGCCTAAGGCACAGCAAGCAGGTTCTACTGCACTTCACAGCATCCTGCACACCTACCAGCGCTTCCCTCCAGCTACTATGGTGCTACAAGGGCTTTACACAGCTGGTTTAATTCACAGTGGATACAGCGTGTTCGCAGATCAGCCCGAAAAGCGCTCTGTACCCCATGGGCAGCCGAACGCTTGGGATGTGGATACAAATCCTGTGAATGCAGTCTGACAAAGACACGCCTGCTGGGGAGTATCAGGAACCCACACGCTGCTGGAAGGGGATTCTCACAGCAATGCTGGGTCACCCCGCCTCGCGCCGTGCTTTGGGAGCTCTCCCCACGAGCCGTGCCGTGTGATAACACAGGACTGTACTCAGGGAGCGACTTCCCCAGCTCAGCCTGCCCGTGGGCTGCGCCAGGGAATTTCATTCTGTGTCAAACACCACAGAGTCCCCCAGATCCCAAAAATATGCATGCTGCACATGTGTAACCACTTTCAGGAACAAAGCAATCTGGTGCAAACATGCCCTAGCAGCAGTCAGGAAGGGGAACTTCCAAAAGCACAGCCCTTCCTGACAGGCTCTGGAAAGTCACCGAGAGATTTCCCCGTTAGAGTTCACTTGTTAAGGCCTTAGGGATCCTCCCACTACTCAGAGCAGGCTTTCAGGATGGAGCCGAAAGCCCTTTACGCACACAGGGCTCCCCTCATCTCTGCCTCACATTTCCCCTTCTATTGCTATGCCAACAGCAACCAGAGCAGCACAACTCGAGCTGCAGGGACTGGGTGTCTGCTGGAAGGGACAGGGACTGTCTTGCTGCTGGGTAGCATCCAGCATCTCGCACGCTGAGCTCTCAAGGCAGCTCTCCATCAAAACAATGACTCTGTACTTAAAATACGAGGGTGTAGGTGAACTTGGCCAATCTGACTTAGAGTTTACAACCCCTCAGCAACAAAGCCACCTCCCGGCACAGGCAGCTAGCAACTAGCATGGAGGAATTAACCGGCATACCCATGGCCACAGAGTCCTCCTGGCACTAACTGCTGCCTATCAAGGGAAGAAAAAGAGTCTTCCCAGGAGCTGTAACTCTTATGAGCCCATCGCTGCATCCCTTTCACATGCACATGGCTTCCATGGGAGTCAGGGCTTGTGCAAAGGCTTGGGCACAGCCCCAAGTCAGTAACAACTGGCAATTTATAAGCACGATTAAAGCACACTAGACAGGAGGAGCTGATCTGTATTCCTTAAGCATTTCTCCCTCTCACCAGAAAGATTAACGCCTAGCTTCTAAGAAGCAGATGGGGGTCTGTGAACCACAGGCAAAGTGGCTGAAGGGAAGATGGAAAAATCCCAGCCCACAGACAGCACTCACCCACATCCAGCCCGAGGGAGAAGCACTGCTTTTCGGTTCAGCCATCGCTTCTTCCAGGCACCACTTGCCTCCAACCCTGAAAGGCAGAGCTGATTCCACCATGGAGAGTGAAAAGGTCCCGCCTGACAAGGACGGTTTCTGCTGAGTCAAGATCACAGCAAAGTGCAGGGAGGCAAGAGGCTGAGTGCTGGTGGGAGGCAACAATTCCTGCCCAGAAAAGCCCGGAAGAGCGCTAGAGGCACCATTTCCTCCTGCTGCTTTTAAGACCTTGTCTCAACTTGAAGGTGATTAGGACTGGTTATCCAGCAAGATTTAACACACCTGTCCTGGAAACCTACTGCAGGCAGTGAACAGCATGATGCTAACGGTCACTGTGTTTTAGATTTTTAAGATGGCTTTTCCATTTAGAGCAGACTTCAGCTGGGGGACCCGGCTCTTATACCTCCACCCTTCAGTGTGTCACATGCATCTTCCCCCGACGTAAGGGGCTACCTAAGAGACAACACCTTAGCTCTTTGCTCCTCCAACGTGACAGCCATACGGCATCGGACTGGGGATGGGAGCACAGGACTTGTGAAAGTAGGACAAGCATTGCAAAGCAGCCCTCCAAACAACAGATAATGAGCAGTCCTCCACACAGTGGGAACGCAGCGCTACCAATCCCAACCATTACATGGAGTAAGAGGCATTAAGTGCTGTTGCATAAACAGACAACAGCGGTTACTTCTCTCGAGCGCATGCCAAATCCCTCTTCTTGGATGCATGGAAAAATCTAGGTCAGTCACATCTGCAGGAGGACGTCTGCGCTGTCAGTGGCGCTGCCATTTCAACATCCATCTGTCAGAATGGAATCAGAGTCTCTGGGCTGCAGCACGTGTGGGACAGCCTCATGCAGCCCTGCTCCACACCAGTCCAGAGCGGAAGAGAAACGGGACACAGGCCCTGATCACCTCTTTAAACAAATACATCAGTGGTGCCAAAGAGGAGAGGGCTGGGGGAGGAGCAAGGGCCAGAGGCAGAGCTGCACTGGGGCAGGCAGAAGATGGGAAAGCTGGGTTGCCAGCCCCAGTCTCTGCCAGCCAGGGCGACAGACACAACCGCAAGTCAGGACCTAGCACAACCCCAGGCAAACGACACAGCTCCTCAAGTCCTCCTCTGCTGCTCACAGGAGCCTGTTCTCTCCATGACAAACAGTCATCGCAGCCCAAAGGGACAACAAAGCCACAACCCCAAACACACACAGCGCACACAACCTACGCCAAGGCCCCAACAGCGGCTCCTTCCTGCGCCAAGAGACACAGAGGGCTCAGTGCATCCCTTGTGCTCCCTCCCAAGGGGATCCCTCTGGAAAGAGGATGGATGAGGTGATGCCACCCAGCAGAAAGGGATCTCACAGGGATGGCTGGAAGCACAGCCAGCTACACACACTGGTGCAGGCAGCAATGCCTAATGGACTTAGAGGGGTTTAAGAGCTTGAGAAGAGTAGCTCACAACAGGGGAGTGCCTATCTCTCTCCAGGACTGACTTTCTCACTAACGATGCAAAGCCCACTCTGAATGAGAGCAGCCAAGGCAGCAGCAGGAGGCTGGGAGTCAGTGGAGCGAAGAAGATTTGGGGAATCAGTGCAGAGGGCAGTGAGCAGGGGGCATAAAACGTACCGAGAGGAGAGAGGGCCAGAGGGGATCTGTGCTCCTGTGTGGAGCCTTGGTGACCGAGTCCCAGGAAGCCTCTACCCATTCCCATCACCAGTAATCTTTTGCACAAGCAGGTGGACATTTTCATTACAGTTCTAGTGAACTGAACATTTCTTTGCTGCAGAAGAACCACTGCCAGCTGCCAGAAAGTGAAACAAGCCCTGGAGCCCAACGCAGCCTTCAAAGTGCCAGCCCCCAGCTCACAGTTCCTCTTTTATCTCTGCTGCTGGGTGTAAAGAGAATCAGAGTTCAGGCTTGGTGCCGGGGAATGGCACAGAGCTGTGTGTGTGGTGAGGACCAGCAGCTCTGCTATCACTGGCCTGGCACCCTCAGCACTTGGGTTTGCACTTCCACAAGTTTCCACACGACCGCCGCTGTGCCAGCTCCTCTGCATCTGCCTGCATCCCCTGCCCACCATTTTGCCTCTCACCCTCCCCAGGACAGGGCTGACCCAACAACATAAACCAGCAGCACCCAGCTGGGTAGATGATGATCTTGTCTTCATGGGTGGGTCGAGATGCCAGCCCACACCACGCTTCCCCAGCCCCACAACACTGCCTAGCCCTTTCTTAAACCCTGCTCTAAGCTCACAATACAATTTAGGGTCTGATCCGTTCTGGGGGCTCCCTACTCTCAAGCCAGTTCAAAAGCCAGGCAGTGAAGAAGCCTGCCAGACTGGAGGCATTCCCCCCAGCACGGTGGGGACCCCGAGGAGGAGCGAGGTGTGCGCTCGCTGCACGCTCCATCGCAGCCCAGCAGCGAACACCTCCTGCCACCCCAACTCCCGAGCTTTCGCCTGGGCAGCAGGACAATGCACTGGGAAGCTGACCACAGCCCACACAAAGCTCCCCTGCATTTTCTGAGCCTCCCAAGACACAAGGGCTCACAACCCCAGCATACACTCCCCGTGTCATTAGTGTAACTACTACTCCAGTTCAAAAGGCAGCTGGCTCCCAAGTCACCGAGGCAGAAAGGGCTGTAATTTCCCTCACTGTAATTTCTCGCTATGATTACAGCGGTGGCTGACTGAGTCAACACAGGCAATATCAGCCTGCAGCTTCGCTCAAGGACAGCGGATACCCTGGGAGCAGCACAGGCTTGGGGGGAAGGCTGAAACGTGCGTGGGAGCTGGCTGGGACAGACACCCATCTCACTAGGACATTAACCAGGCTAGAGGATCAGAGAGCCAGTGAATGTGCAGCTTGGCCTCATCTTTCCTGGAGGGTTATGGGCAGGGAAAGGCGATCCTGCCTCTCCGGAAATCGGGAAGTTTTACCGCTGATGCTGATGGGGGTTCACCCATCACAAGACTTGGGAGAGGCCACCCTGTTCTTGGCAGGAGTACCTCTACCCTTCACTCAGAGCTCCAGGGACTCTTGTAGATCCTGGGGCATCAGCCTATCTCAAACTAGAACCACAGAGGCTCAAAACCACCATCTTCAGCTCACAAAGCTGCAGCTCCAGCTGAGAAAGCGCCTCCTGTGAAGGGCAGCTCTCCAGCACGAGTCCTTCCCAAAGCTGCACCAGGAGCACTCTCTTCCCAGGGAAGGCAGGGGAGCTCTGGGAAGACTCTGACCAAGCTGGAGCCCACCTAACGCTCCTCCCCTCCTCTGGAGTCTTCTGCAGATCCCCCAGGAATCCTCCCCTCAACCTAAATGCCCAATACCCCATTCTGACTTCTTGGGGCGGGGGGGGGGCAAAACCCCAAGTTTCTTCCTGAGTGTTACCCCAAGACACGTGCAGTGCTGTTCACCCACACCTGATGTACCACACTGATGCTGCTTTAAGGCAGGGACAGAGAAAGAATCATGCAAGCTGTATCCCAATACCTCAACTCCCTTCCCAGCTCTGCCCAGCAAAACCAGCTATAGTTTTTTTTCATACGCTAGCAAAGTCAGCTGGAGCCTTGCCTTTGGCATGGAAGAGGGCAGAGACAGGAGGATCATAGCTGGAATTCCTCCTCTGGAACGAGGAGCTACAAAAAGGCACCAGCGGAACCTCCAGACCCAGGGCTGGAGAGCCCTGCTCAGACACGGGGGATGTACAGCAAGAAGGGCTAATTCAGACCATTCTGCCAGCCACTCCAGCTGACCAGGGATGAGTTTGGAAGCTCTGGGTTGGAGCCAGATCTGCTTCCCACCAGGATAAATCTCCACTGGTCCCACAGAAAACAAGGCTGCTGCATTTGGTACCGGGTGGGAGCTGGATCCTCCTGCCCTTGACGCTGTAGTAATGAATTTACATTAAAGGGGAAGGGAAATAAATGAGAACAGGGCTTGGAAACAATAGGTTACATTCTTGAACTCCTGTGTGCTTCCCTTGGATGTGTTTGCCATGGGAATTAAAGGAACAACGCTGGATTTGATCTGGGCTGCAAATGAAGTTCACTGAAACCAACCCAGACATACAGGGTAGATTCCTGGAGCTGCTGAGGTCAGGGACAAAACCTGCCATGACTTTGCCAAAGCCAGGATTTCACCCACAGGTTTCTTTAAAACCAACAGTCGACAGAAAGAGACCCGAGATTCCTGCTCTAATTTCCCTGAAAAATGTACAGAGCACAAGTATTTCCCTACAAAGACTGGGAAGTGAACAGCCTTGAAGTGCCCTCCTGCATGACAACGCGTGGCACGAAGCTCAGGAACCTGTTTTCTTCCCCAAAATAAGGATGACATGTACAGGAGGAGAGTAGATGGAGTACAGGTATTTGCAAATAAACACTACAAAGTTTGCTTGGGGCGCAGATGAAGAAAAAAGGGTGTTTGGGGATTTTTTCCCTGACAAAGCTTGCATCTGTGAGGGCAGCTCTTCCAAAAAAGCCCAGAGAGCACAGCCAGACACATTTCCAGGAGAGGAGCATATTCTCCTCTGGAAAGTCCCAGGCACAGTGTATTTAAAATACACAGTGACATAAACATTAGCGTGTCGTTTTCGGGCTGCAATCTGCTCGCTCCATCACAGATCCAGCCCGCTAAACCTTGTCCTGTTTATCATGAAAAGGAACAAAAATAATGCCAGGGTCAACCAGGAGTCCCACCTGCTTTGGGAACACTCAAAGGCCACCCACCAAGAGCACGTCTGCGAGGGCAGCTCCGTGTGCTTCCTTGTGGAGAAGCACTTTTGCCAACGGTATAATTTGGCTCTGAGGAGAAGAGCTGAGCTGACACTGAGCAGAGCGTCCAAGGCTTTGAAGTCTCCCTGGTTTATTTATCCTCTTTCCACTGCTCAGCTCCAGTTGCTGATACCTGCCCATCAGAGATGCCTCTCCATCACCCTCAGCAGTCCAATTACTTTGCTGCTCTGCTCTAGGGAGATATTTTTGTCCAGAGAAGATTGTGCATTCTGGTACCCTAATCCCAAGCACGAAGGCAGTACAGCCAAGTTTAGCCACCCACCTCCTCTACATGGTGCCTGTGGTCATCACCAGTGCTGTGCTCATTTCTCACAGCTGTAGAATGAAAAGTTATGAAGAAGGGGTCTCCTCCAATTCCCCTAACCCAGAGATGTGTTATGAACACTGTTAGCCATAAAGGCAGGTGACATCTACACTACATCTACAGAAGTTCCTACACTTCTGAAGGACGAGGCTCTGCATGGGTCAAATTTGGGCAACTAAAGGGCTACTTTAGAAGATTTTGCCCAAGCAATTTCTGCTTAAAATGTTTTTAAAAGCACCACTGAGGGCAAATAACACTGGTAAAAGCTCTGACACGGATGACAGAATATTATTTTGATATAATCCAAGTTAACAAGGGAGGCAATTCAAGTGTGAACCAGGTGTGCTAACAAGGGACCAACCAGTGAAACCAAGTCAACCAACTGGGGCTGAAAAGCAAATCCTGTTTCAGTGTGATTAATTTAAAGTGACAGCAAAGATTTGAAGAAAAAACAGTTATTCACATGCACGATGAGACCACGCACAGCTACACTCCTGCTTCACATCCTCTGCATGCACGAGGTCATCATCACACGCCAACTTCATACTCTGAAGCGACATCATTATGAAAAGCCATTTCCCAGGTTACTAGAGGATGAGTTATTTGAAGCATCAGACCAAGTTCACAGGCTGGGCACAACCTCTTTTTGCAGACCCACAAGCACGGGCAGTCGCGCTGTGTTGGGACCACTGGCTCCTGCTCCTGGCCTCCCCATCGATCGACCCGAGTCTGGCCGCGGGGCCAGTGGTCAAACACTGCTCATAACCATTCCTGAGAGATGAGGATGCCCTAGCCCAGGAGGAGCTGGGTTTGAACTGGGGAGGGTTAGGCTGTGCCCAGGATCTCTTCATGTCTGTGGACCAGACAATAGACACCAGCAGCTGTCCCAATCCACGCTCTTTAGTTCTGTGTGCCCCAACTCCCCTCCCGTGAAATGGCAGCACCTCACTGTACAGAAAAGAACACAAGGTGCTTGGGTATTGCATTGCTTTATACCTTTATCCTCAGCTCCCATACCCAGCACCAGACTCCAGGACATCACGCTACAGCTGCACTGGGGTTTTTCTGAGCTCAAACAAGGCAAACAACAGTGACTCACTCAGAGAGTTTTAAGGCCCTGGCATGACAAGCCAAGCATCTGTGTGTAGCCAAGGCGAGCAGGCACAAACTGCCTGGAAGTCATTCGCACGGCATTTCAAAGCCAGAGGAGAACCCAAGAGTGTCTGATCCTGCTGTCTGCAGGACAGTCAGTCTGTCTGCCTTTTTATTTTGAGACGTTTTCATTTCCCAATTTCTCTCTTCCTCCAAAAGAGGAAACAGCAGCACTAACAAAACCCTGGTGCTAAAGCTGCCTACAGAAGTGGGCACACACAAAACCTTAAATAAGCAGCCTAATTTTCATAGGCACATAGTTGGCATGGCATCAAGCTTCTGGGCGTGAACCGTACGATGAACATCGATGCACAGGCTTCATGGAGAATGGAAAGGAGGCACAGGAATGCAGAGAATCTGTTCCTCATACTGGAGCCTGAGGTCAAAGTGGCACTGATTTCAATAGGAGCACACCCAAGAAGCAAGGTAAACCCAACAGAGAAGACGAGTTAAGTGACTGACAGCTGCAAGGTGCAGAAATCCTGGGGTTCTGCATTTCCAGCCCTTTCCCCACCCCTGCACAAGGTTTTCTCAGCAGCCAGAAGAGACATCAGAACCCCCCATAAGCTGAAAAAACAAAACAGCAGCACTATGGAGAACAGAACAGAATAGGGTGAAGCAGAAACCCTGGAACGTGAGAACACAGCTGGAAGGTGGTACTTTTGAGAAATAAAAATGTTTGGAGACAAAGATGTAATAAATATGTCAAAAAAGACCTTGTCCTTGGAGATAACAGAAGCAGGACCAGAACAGACCAAGCATAATTGGGAAAACCAGCCAGAAGACCTTGTGGGCATCCATGAATATGGAGGTCAACCAGCAGACAGGGTGAGGAAGACTATCAAGGACCACCAGAGAACCCATAGAGACCACCACTCAACATAAATGCACATGTGGGAAAGGACACAGATCTGTATTCATGAGTTCCAGGGGAAACAATGAATATGCGAGTTCCCTCTCAGGAAACAATTAATATGTACCACTGCTGTACACGTCAGTCACCTCCTGCTCACCTTTGTGAAGCTCTTAGTGTGTGCACCCAGCGCTGTGATAAAGGAAGGCCTTGCTTTCTAATTCCCAATGACTGGTCACAGTTATTGCTCTGACACTTCAGCAACACCGCCACCATGGGTACCAGATCCAAAATAACACAGCCTCACACAGCCCACAGTCCCCATACTTAGAGACAGAGAAAAGCAAAGCCTTCTAGGAAGAGAAAGCACAGCCAGCTTACTGATCATGGTGGTGCCCCCAGCCAGTGCAGCCTTGGTCCCTTGGAAGAAGTCATCGGCAGATGTCATCCCCTGCTCCGGCATCTGGAAGCGGGTGTGAACGTCAATCCCTCCAGGAATCACCATCCTGCCATGGGCTTCAATAGTTTTCACTCCCCCCGGCACAATCAGATTCTCTCCTATTTGCCTGGATAAACAGGTTTCAAACAGCGAGTCAGACACAAACAAGGCAGGCAGCCTGTAAACACACAACCTTGTGCTACTTCGCCTGGCCGGGGCTCTCTTTTTCTCCATATAAAGCCACACACAGGATCAGCATACATAGCTGATCATATTTTATTCTTCCCCTTGAAGCAGCTGCATAATTAGGAGCAAAGTGTGCAATTACCTTGGGACCTCGGGGCAGTGCTGGTCCTAACAGGAAGGAAAGGAGCCTGTTGGCAGGCAGCCGGCAAGGGGACCGTGCAGGTGACCAGGTGATCACCCCACCAAACACGGTAATTTAGATCTCAGTGTTGTTTTGGGAGCAGGGGAAGAAGTTTTGCCTCTATAGTGTCTGCTTTCCTTTCATCCATAAATATTACATAGTCCCTGGACAAACATAAACTCATGCAGACACCGGTTACCAAATTCCTGATGAGACCTTCAAAGGTCTCCCAGCCAAACTCTTCACAGACAGGTTTTTAAAAATGCAATAGCAGATGACATATTGCAATTAATTATCTGTCTCTGGCTGGCTCCTTTAACTTTCAACCTTGATTAGCAAAGCACATGTGCTGACCGCTTAGCCAGAACAGGAAAATTCCTTGTTTGTAACCTCTGGCTTGGCCAGTTCTTTTCCTAAGAGTAATTTTCCAAAGAAATCTGTAATTTATTTAACGTGCCAGAAAATGCATGTTTCGGGACTGAAGAGAACGAGTGTGCTGGGAAGAGGTCTGAGCCTCAGTCCTTGAGTTACGGGATCATTATTAACTTTGAGGGGGTCAGACTGATCCTCCTACCATGGCATCGTAGAGGATAGCACTGCAAGACACCTTGGGAGGTCACCTAAGCCCAGACCCCTGCCCTAAAACTGTACCAGGATTCTGAACTCGGGATTCAAAACATTTTAAGGCATAACTGGGTAAAACATTACAACACAGATAACTTCAAACATGTGTGTCACCTCAGCATGGGGCTATTTGCATGGCTACATTTAAGCCCATGGAAGACCCTCCTCTGACACGTGCTTTAATAGCAATGGGGGGAGTTGGCTCAGCTGTTTATTAAATTCAACACCTCCCTCAAACACCAGGATACAGGTGAAATAGTCATTTTCCACTGCAACCCAGCACAGCTCACTGAGAGGGCATTATCCCTTGCTCATCCATTCCACCACCATGCAGCACGAGGCCTCACTTACTTTATCAAGCCATCTTCCATGTAAATGTCTGCATAGAAAGACTGGTCGTCATTGACTATTTTGCCACCTTTGATCAAGAGACGATCGCTCTGCAACACAGAAGCACACAACAATATCCAGTTACTGTGTGAGAATGCCGACAGTCACACCAGAGATGAAAGAGCAGAGAGGGAAACAGCCTCTGCATTATTCAGAGGCATGTGTCACAACACCAGTCAGTCACTGCGCTTTCAACTGGGAAGATAAAACATTTTATTTCATCTGCCAGTCCTTTCATCGCCCTGATGATCAAAAAAATCAGGGTGGGGGGAAAGGAGGTGGGATCCAGCGGGCTCATCTGCTCGGCAGCTTCACTCATACCTGCAGTCTGCCACCATCACCTGCAGCAAGAGCATTAAATAACACCTTGAGGGGTGTGTAAGAGCCCCAGTGCCCCTTGGTCATATGCAAAATTTCCTACATGCACCCACACACCGGAGTCACTATTTGGCTGAGTCAAACTGCTGTCAAGGAAATGGACCAAAAGTCTGTTGCCATGGGTTACACAACACAAACAAACTCATTTTGGCCAACTGAGTGATGCTGCGGTGCAGCAGACACTTTTACTGCCTCTCCAGAGCACTGCTGCATCCCCAGATGCACTAAGCACATATGAACAGAGCAAGTTAAAGATGTAAAAAAGGCGTTATTAAAACTCCCTTCAATTAGAAGGCACATTGGCAGGAACAGGAGGGTAATTATACGCAGGCAACTATTGGGCGGTGTGCTTTCATCACAGCCCCAGGTAACATCCCGCTTCTGTAAGATTTGAGGTCAAAACCCAATTTGTCTTTTTTCATGGCAGCGTTAAACAAGAGTGAAAAACTCTGCAGAGCCAAAAGTGCCCATGATGTCCCTCCAGCTCCTTCACTTCCCTATATTAGGCGTACATATTTAAAGCAGAGCACACACATCTTACACAGCATTCAGTTCAAACTGAACCTCAGCTCTCATATCTACACTTCTACTTACTCACATTCGCTTTCCTCCTCCCAAAACTGTCTTTGCAAGAGAACAAAGCTCCCACAGCACAGCGCAGCCAGGCTGGCAAAGCACAGCACTGAATCCAAGAAGGGGCAGAGCGCGGGGCTTGAGCTTGGGGTGCCTTGAGCTTCCAGCAAACACAGAGCCAGGGAGAGCGCTGCTTGGGGTCCTCATTTCAAGCCGGGACTCTGCTGGTGCACCAGGAAGAATTGGGCACTTTCCCCAAAGAGTTTATAAGGAAACTGCACCAACAGATGCTGACACAGCTCTTTTAACACCAAAAGGGCAACAGGAATTGCATCAGCTACTGATTTCTGCCATTATGTCCACCTTTTATGTAACTGCTAAACATCTATGAGATGTCAAGTCTCTCCTTCCCTCTCCTCTTTTTCCTCCTCCTTCCTCCCAGTGCTGCAACAGTTCCCCTGAAAAATGCCATCAATTACAAAAAAAAAGAAAACAAAGAAATAAACCCCCAAGATTTAAATTTAGCATCTGCTGTGAATGCCAATAACCCTGAGTGAATTAACTTGGGGCGTGAAAAACCCTCTTGTCTTTCAACGCCAGCCTCTCCAGCAAAGTGCCCGACATGTTTACCGCTCCCAGAAGCACTGCGGTATTTATGCCCACCTCCAGCGCAGAGCCCTTGTGCTGCTCAAACGGGCGGCTGCTGCTGCAACCGGTGAGTTCAGCCATGGATGGCATGGGCAGCCCCAGTCCTAATGCACTGGGGACCAATTAGGGAAGAAGATTATATATATAAATTTTACGTGTGTATATATAAAACAATAAAAAAACCTGCTGCCTGGACCATTTTAATGATGCTCTGAATGCTCCCGCTGGTAACCGGGTCTGGTGCTGCTGCAGCTGTAACCAACAGCAGGCTGTGTGAGAGCTCAGTGTGAATCCTCCTGCTCATTTCAACCACCTTGGAGACAAAAGCGCACGCAGCCCGCAGCCCTGCGAGGGCCTGCCGCGAGATCCGTGCGCCTTTACCCCACTGATGCAGTCAAAACAGCACAGCGAGGCATCAATTATCCCCCTCTTTCAAGCGTTAGGTCTCCATAGATCAATTCTGGGTTTATGCAACAGCAAATAAGGCCACAATCTGTTTTTTCCTCTCCCTTATCTCTACAAGGGAGCCGCATCGGGCACACGCAGCATCAATCTGAGCGTTCAGCCCTAAGAAAAAATGCGTCACGCTACTTTTGGCCCATGACAGCCATCCAGCAGCAAACCCCACTGTTATTTAAACATCGGCATCTTTTTAAGCTCTACCATTGGACTCCTGGAGGGAAATCATCCCCCCCTTCCGCCCCTTTCTGCTCCATTTATCCCGCACCAATTCTGCGCAGCCCCCGCTGTCCCCAACCACCGCCTAGAACCTCTCCGCGCAGCGCAGCGGGTCCTGCGCCAACGCCGCGCTCCACAGCTCCATTCCAGAGCTCAGCTCCCTGCCTCCGAGCCCGGGGAAGCAGCGCTAGGATGGGTGTGACCGCTGCGCCGCTGCCAGGAACGCGCAGCTCCGTGTCAAGGGAAAACACCGAATGGCTGCAACAGCCCGTTAGATGCGGACATCTCGCCTACGTCCCGGGGAGCCGGCGCCCCGGGCCCGCAGTGCCTGCCCTACATCGGCCCCGCTTTACATAACGGCGCCTTTCCTTTTCCCCCAGGACCGCGCCGAGCAGCGCGTTGCGAGAAGCTTCTCGGAGAAAGGAAGGGAGGAATGAATCCCACTCCATCCCCAGCGCTGCCCGCCGGGCGTGGGGCCGCACCCGCTCCCACCCTGGGCCGCCCTTCGCCGGGATGGGGCAGGACGGTGATGGAAGGGAGGGAGGACGCGGGGAGGGCTCTATCCCCATCCCCCGGCGAGGGACCGCCGACCCCCGGAGCTCTCCCGGTAGCGCGGCTCCGCAGGCGATGCTGACCCCCCACACACCTCCCCCATCCCCTCCCGCCGCCACCCCGCAACCCGCGGCTCGCCCGACCCCGCGCAATCCGCCGCGCAGCCCCTGCCCAGCCGCGGCACGGGAAGCGCCGCATTAGCCCTGATCTCATTATCCCGCACAGAGCCCGCCGTCGCCCTCCCGGCACACAAAGGGCTTAATCCCCGCGCACCCCTCCCCTCCCCTCCGCGCCCGACTCACCGTGATCCGCGGGATGTTCTTCTTCCCCTGGTAAGACATCGCGGGGAGTCAGGGCCCGCGCCTGGGGCGGGCTGCGGGTTGCTGGAGAAGCGGGGCGGCTGCCGCACCGCTATTGTCTCCCGTGCAGCGCAGCAGCTGCTCCCCGAGCTCCCCGCCGCGGGAGAGGAGGACGCGGATAACGCGACAGAGCGGGAACGAACCCGCCCAGCCTGAACCAGCGAGGAGGGGAGCGGGAGAGGGGGGCTCTGCCGGGGAGGGCGCGGCGGGGAGGCGAGCCCTGCTCTCCGCAACGGCAGGAAGGGGAGAAGCAGCCTCCCCTGCGCGTCTCCCTTTCTTCCCTCCGCCCGGAGCCCAGCCCCGCGCAGCGCAGCCCAGCCCAGCCCAGCCCAGCCCGGCCCGGCCCCGGCCGTGCAGGGAGGGGCGAGCGCCGCCAGCAACAACGGCGGCGGAGGAGAGGCAGCGGCGCATGCGCCCCCGGCCGCTCCCGTCCCTGTCCCCGGCGCGGGGGAGGGGGGGCCGAGCAGCTCGGGGCGCCATTGGCCGAGCGCCCGGCGGGGATGCAAATGAGAGGCGGCCGCTGCGCAATGGGGAGAGGAGAAGGCGCCGATATGCAAAGCAGCGCGATGCGACGTCAGTGCGGGCCCTGCAGCGCCGCGGCCCGCCCCGCCCGTCCCGGCGCGGCTGCGAAGCGGCCCTTGGACGGCGGAGCGAAGACCCCGGACTGCCTCCAGCTGGAGCCCCGGGAAGGGCGGCGGCCGCCCGCGGAGCCGGTGCGGTGGAAGAGGCGCTGCCCTCCATCTTCTTTGTCCCGCCCTGCGCAGCCTGGCGCTAAGCTGCGGGGAAGGGCAGCAGATCGGGGCGGGGGGAGGAAGGGGGTGAAGCCACTCCCGGGCCTTTCACCGACCGGCGATGCCGCCTCCTGCGCGCCCCCGGCCGGACAATAGAGCCCGGCCACTGGCCTGACGCTCCCCGGCAAAGGAGAGCTGGGCTGGAGCCGCGCTGGCCCTTCCCGCAGTCCCGGTGTCCCGCTTGCCCACGGGGTCTCCCCGTTTCCCAGCCCCCGACCTCGGGGAAGGAAACGCGTTAAACGGCAGGAGCAACCCTGGTTACCCACAGGGCTCCTGCCCAGCGCCATGGGGAGAGGCAGGATGGATCCCTGCTCAGGGTGTGGGGCAGCTGCTCCATCCCGAACCACACCCTTGGGACGAGGCACCCTCGTGAGAACTCAAATCGCACGCACCCGCCTCGGCCCGGAGGCTGCGGCGCGGTTGAGGCCCGGCACTGACTTACCTTCGCCCCTCAGTCACGGCAACACAGAGCAAACCACAAGCTTCTCTGACCACAGAACACAGAGGCCTTTACACGCCCGAACGGCTGGCGAAGCCCACGATGCACACCACACAAGGAAAGTAAACCTTCGGCCTGTTGCTGCAGGAAATCAAGGCAACATCTCTTCAAAGAGACAACCATTGAGCCCCTCTCTGTGCATCAGTTCACAGGGGGCTATAGAGGAGCAGGGTAAAAGGCTCTTCCCGGGTGTAGCTAAGCCATCGGGCAACATCCAACTTGCTAAAATGCCAATCAGTTGATATCCAATTAGTAGCAAATGAAGAAGTGGCCCATGGCAGCAGCAAAATGATTAATCTGTTAGCCTGAAGGGCTTTATTTTGACTCAACGATCAGAACAGACAATACTAAATGAGTTGCCCAGCCCCTCCCCAGTGTGTGCTGGAAGACGTTCTGAGACCTCAGCACATTTTTGCTCAGAACGTGGAAGAAAGCATCTACATCAGACTTCTAAATATAGGCAGTGCAACTGTTCCTTTTTTCCCTTTAACACTAGCTTTCCTCCCCAGTTTTGTATCTGAATGGTTCCTTGCCTTTGGTTGCCTTCGGCTATCAAAGAGGGAGCAAACGCTGCCTCAGGGTTTGAGAGAGAGCATCAAGGCCCTTGGGCAGCTGATCCCAGGCGTGCTGTGTCCGCCACCCACCATTTCAAGATGCAGTCCTGGCAGCAACAACAGGATTATGGACGAACAGCCACAAAGATGGGTGCAGGGGACCGTCTGTCCCCAGCACTGACTTGCCTCCCTGACCTTGGGCTGGATGTTTCTCCACATGACACTAAAAGCTGTGGAACAGTGGCACCCGGCAGGAGAAACTGATGCCCCTTCTAAGGGGTGATGTCATCAGCAGGCTAATATTTCTAATGCTGTTCTTATCTATTCAACAGGAGATATTTAAATGCTGCTTTAAGAAGTAATCCTTGCTGCTCACAGGCCTAATTCAGAACAGCTCCTGAGCTCTGAATACATCCCACAATTTGGATCCAACCATAACTAGGCTCAGAAAGTAATCATGCATCTTGAGGTGACACTTGGCTTTTCCTTCCCATCACCATGATGCAAGACCCTAAGTAGTACAGAATAAAGAGATTACGAGCTGAAAGATACACGGTCCTTCGATATTCAGCATCTCCACAGCACCAAATTCAAAACACCTCTGTACAATTTAGTGCATACCCGAAGGACCAGACCTGGGCTCCCAGGTGTATCTCCTGGCTCCTGTCCACCAACTGCCAGTACAACCCAATCTTCTTTCCTGTTAGCTATGAGCTAAGAGGTTGTCAAAATACATAATTTAAAAACTATTAATGTAGCTGCCAACTGGCGTTGTTTAGCCTTGCCAAAGAAAGGCAAGGGATGGGTATTGTCTGCTGTACTAACACAAGAGGGGAGGTGAGCAGGAGGGAAGGAGAAGAGCTATTGAAGCTAATGGACAGTGTTGGGATGAGAACAGTCCCAACAGACCAAGATGTACACCTGCATTTTTAAAATACTTTTGTGTGTACAAAAGCTGGTTCATTCCCCTTGGAAAGCTATTTTATGTCTCAACTCCACCTGCAAGTCAGAATAAGATAGATTACTCAGGAAGCGTCATGGGCAGGAGTTGGGTCCTAGGATAAAAGAAGAGACTTGACCTCACCTCTCAAGCCCTCATGGGTTTGCGTTCAGCCCGGCTGTCACACAGCAGTGATGGCTCCTGCCAAGGTGCTGTGGGAGGCGATGGGATTTCTAGATACTGTTGATGCACTCTGGAAGTCAGAGGTCCATTAGCGCAGCCAGCAGGCCATGCATGCTAAACTTAGAAGGTGCCGTAGAGAACAGGCACTGCCAAATCTTCCTTGCCAACAGTTATCAAAGGAGTGACGTAGGATGGCTGCCCAGCCCAGCCCCACTCCAGGACTGCAGCCACTACGGCAGGACCAGCAAGTCTGCTGCAGCCAAGTCCCATCAGCAGGAGAGGAACAGCAAAAGAACATAAATATCTTCAGCTATGCTACATCAGCACTTCTGAGGGCCCTGACAGCATCCCCAAAATGGCCGAGCAGGGGAGGAGATGCACAAAACCAAGCGCTTGCCCACACTGGCACCGCCAGCATCCACTCCAGCTTTGCTCTGCGCTGGCTGAGCCTCTCTGCCTGTCCGGAGGCTCCGGGGCTGTCGGCCAGCAGATGCACAAGGTTGCCATCAGCCATTTCCACACAGATATCAGCTGGCGTAGGACATCTTGTGCAGGCTCTCTGCAGCAGAAATATGTTTAATGTTAAATGCCTAAATTTGTCTTCTGGAAAGGTCTTGGGGGAAAATGGCACAAGACTATGAGAGTTTCTGCACAGTGATAATCTATGCTAAAATAAATCATCACAGGCAGAAGTGGAAATCGATTTACATCAGCTCTGAATCTTAACTTTACAGCTTCTGTGGACTGCCATAAGGCACATGGCAAGGGATTTTATTCCCACTCTGGAATTACTGGATGGTTGGGAAAAAACCCACTAAGAGTGTCTTTCTCTGTGGATTTTTAGTGTAATTGCAAAAACATCCTGCAGAGTTTCTGCAACACCTGATTGCTTTTACTCTACTGAATCCTTAAAAGTTTTATCCACAGGGACATTTAGCTATGGAATTACAGAACCTGCAAATGGAAATACACAGTTTAAAATGTAACTCGAAGAGGGATTGGAGATGGATTTAATGCATTCCTGGAAGTACCTGAACTTCTACCACTTCAACATCAACGAGCTCTAGATCTCCCTTTAGACTTGCTGGACACTAATGATTCCCCACTCCCCATTGAGGACTCACCCCTGCCAAGGTCAGTGAGGCTTTGGTCAGGACAGAGCCAAAAGAGCTTTCATGAGTTCACCCATCAGGCCCCGATTTTATGTCATGATTCCGCCCACACACTTCACTGCATCAGCTCTGGTGACTTGAAAGGAGATTCCCATGGATCCAGCAACCCCCTGCATCTTAGAAAGCGCTGGGAGGATTAAATACAGGCTGATACATGGCAGGAGGAGTGCATCTGTCCTTCCCAGAGAAGATGAAAGAACTGTCCAGTATGAGTCGCTATCAATTGCAGAGGGGAATTATACTTGCCATTGGGTACCTTTGGTTTGGTTTCTTAGCTTACAGGTGAAAATTTGAAGTGTCATGATATGGAAATGACCATCAAGGTCAAATGTGCTATTATGAGGAGGTAAAACCATGCAGCATCCTAGAGAACAGGCTGGGATTGCAAGGGGGAGATTTGCTTTCCAGCCGCACAAACAGGTCAATAAAACTGTATCTTTGATCTGCAAATTAAAATTAACTTTCCCATTGATTTTGTTTCCTTTAAAACCCCAGGAAACCTTGAGAAGGTTCAGAAATAACCTCCTGAGATGACTGTTACTGTTACAGTGTGCTGCTCGGAGGAAATGCCCTGAGCATTTTGGGTGTGCTACAATCTCAGTTGTCCTTCGACAAGCTCGACCTGCTGCTCTACAGTTAACCTGGTGTCAGGTTATTGGAGACAGCCCTCCTTGGGGTTCTGGAGAGGGATTGCTCTGTCCTAGGTAGCACATAGCAAAAGTGTGCTGTCCTCTCTGAACAGTTCACACGCTCCTGCTGTGCCCTTTGCTGTAAACACAACATCTTAAAACACAGCATCTCTGGAACAACGGTATGGGACATTGGGGCATGCATCACTGCTCCTCCCTGGAGCCATTGAGGAGAGTTCAGCACCTCCTGGCCCATGGGAACTCTTGTCCCATGGCTGTTGTCACAGTCGCTTGCGGTGGTTTGTAACTTTACAGTAACCTACAGAGTGAAGCATCAGGGCTCTCAGCAGCTGCTGTCATTGCTTGTGCCAGCCAGCTTTGCCTGCCTCTGATGCACAGGACAATCGTTACTCCAGGAATAAGAAAATGGGACTCAGAACTCTGTTCTCCGGCCATGAGATTCCTTCCAGGGGTGACCAAAGAACAGGACATCCTCTTTCTGTGTGAATCTTACAGTGAAGAGGTTTGGGTTTGGTAGATCTCCTACAGCTCCCAGATTGCTGTCCCTTTTTAGGGTAAGGGAGTTTGTGCAGAGCACACTCACACCAACTCCATGTGAGCTTTGCTGCTTACGACATCACCCAACTTTGTAACACCGCTGCAGACAGACCCAGAGGTAATGTCCTTAGCACTGGCATGAGGGTGCCATGTAAAGCTGCTGGTCTCACTGTGGCAGGTACCATACCCATGCCCTGAGACACAGCCTGCATCGCGCTGTGCTGCTGAAAGACCAGCCCTCTGAACTGGCTGGGCTCCAAAGTGGGAAGGGACATCTGGCCCCAGGTATTTAAGTTTTCCCTCCAGTCTCTAGCCCAAATAATCAGTTGTCCCTCTATGAAAGCCCCTTGCTCACTTCCGCATGAGAGAGTGCTATCAGTGAATTCCTGATGTAAGACTAACAGACCATGGGGTGTCCAGCACCTTCCAGCCGATGGCTTCGAGAGGGATCTAAGAAGTGAAGAGGCATTTGGCATTTGTGCTCACTATTGTTAGCTTCAGTAATCAAATGATTATGGTCCATTGGAAGAACATGCCAGTCATCCTCCTGCCCGATTATTTTGCAAGCAATGATTACCAAAACAAGGCTTTGTAACAAATTAAACTCAGAATTGCATTTCCAGTTGTCTGGAACAGCTTCTTTGTTTCACACAGCAGTCCCATTAATGCTCCAGTCTATGATTATCTGAGCTCTCAACAACGTCCTGTTACTCATTATTTCTCTCCAGGAGTGAACCACCACGATCCCAAGAGCTTTGAGGTTTTAACAAGAAGTCCAGTGATGCCCAAGGCTTTATGACACTGTGTTTCACACCTGATGTGCCTCCTGTCAGTTTTAAAGTGCTTGCCTAGTGTCAGCTACTTGTCTCAGTACAATAGGACACAGCTCTGTTGGCTGTGAGCGGCAGCACTCTGCCCTTCCCACAGGAAAAGACCTCCAAAACATAAAAAATTGCTTGTCCATCTTGCTTAGTTAATTATTTCAGTGGAGATTGATTTGTGTTGCTGATTGATACAGCAACAGAAAAGATGGCTGTGTCCTAAACCCACTTTAGATCACTGGCTAAACCACTTCCACCTGTCTCCGTGCTTCCAGTTGATCAGCACCCATCCCATCAGCTCCTGAAATCCTTTAGTTGCTGAAGCAGAGCATGGCCCATCCTCTATGTTGTTTAATACATGGATTAACAAAAATGGCAACTATTTGAGCCTCAAGATAAAGAAGCAGTAAGATTTCCAGCCTATTTTGAAATAATCTATGCAAGTTATAAATTTGAGAGCCTATAAATTATAGTCCTGCTCCCTTCCACTGTAAGTCACACTCCTGTCACATGGGAAGAGGAGAACCTATTGCAGATGTGGTATTAAATGCTTAAGCAGAGGTTTGAAAATAATGGGCCAAATTCAGCTGCAAAACCTCAGAAGCCTTTTAACTCCTATCTGAAATTATTCTAATGCACTTAATTTCCTTTAACACCACTTCCTGAGACATTATTTTTCTTTACCTTTTTTTTTTTAAATACACCGAGCTTTAGTTATCACCATGAACAGATTTCTATTAACTACACTGAGGTGAAGCCAGTTTTACCTGCTGAGCATCTAACCACCGATTCAAGCTCCAGATGCAGTCGGCTGGAAAACCATCAAAGCTAAAACACTCCTGCAATAAAGTGCTAGCCATAAGGAGACACTGATAATGAAAGACTGCACTTCCCCAACGGCTCACAGCCCCTCACAACACAATCCACTGGCATTGGGGTCAGGTAAAGCTACCAAGAAACAACTCAGATGTTCTGTACAAGTCCGTTATGTCATACCCTCAGTTAACAGTTTATATGTGTCAGCCTTTAAAAACAGAACCAAACCCTGCACTTTTTAAAAAATGTCATTATATTTTGTGTGGACTTCTGGTCTCTCACTGGGTTGTGCTCACAGTGGTTTATTATACTGGTGCCCTTCGGTCACAAAATAATTAATCTTTTCAGAATTATACTTCTGTCTCAGAGGACATCACCATATCAAATTGCCCAAAAAAAGTCCTGAAAATGTCCTGAATTGCCAAACCTTTGACTCCCCAAGCCAAAAAGGTACATGTGCATCTCTGCTCTTGAGATGCGCCTGGGTTAGGCCAACAAGACTAATTAATCATGGTAAGTTACTCGATAGTAACCAAACCACAGGCATCTGTAGTGGGCAACTCTTATTTGGGTTCCACAAACCCAGTCTGAAGTGTCATGGAACACATCCCACTCCTAATTAAAAGGTGGTGCATAGCACTTCTCAAAGTCAGGGCCTACCTTTGCAATCTCACCATTGACAGCAGTTGTTCACACCTGGAAACATGGCTGGACAGAGCCCTCACCTTACTGGGGTATGAGGCAGCAGCGCAGAGCCTGCTCTGGGGAGGATGAGCCCCCAGTAACATGCCCAGTAACGTTTCACATTTCTCAAAGCAGGAGAAAGTGGTGAACAAGCCCATGTTATAAATCCCAGGCAGACTTCTACCCTGTATATGCAATTCACACTATGAATAAAAATCAGGAGGCACCTCCTAGAAACCACTTCCAGAAGGACAGACTGCTCCATAAACCCACTGAGGGACTACTCACAGAAACTCTTTCCCAGTATGCCAGGAGTTATCCGTTTGCTGGTTGGTGCTTCATTCCTTTCCGCTCTTCCAGCCCATGCACAGGAGCCAACGTTGTCAGAGGAACACATGGAGTATTTCGTGGCTCAGGTCTGAATAAAGCTTGCTCAAATGTGTTTATCCAGGAAAGCCAATGTGTGCGGTCAGCCTGACCTAGGGCTTGAATGGGTTTTGCCTCGGGAAGAGTATAGGCTTTATTACACCATGACACACACAGGGAGTGAGAAAACAGCTTTGGGAGTCTTAAAAGACTGGGAGGAGTTCAGTGGGTTTCTAAGAGAATGCCCCACTCCTGTGAAAGTCCTGAAGCAAAAATTCCCACTGTAGCCAAAGGCCTTGATCAGAATTGGTATTGAAATACAGCTCCCAGGGGTCACTCTGGTCTATCCTCCCCTGGGAGGAGGGGGCAGGATTTTCCCCTGGGAGAAGCTGGCAGGGATTTGATCCCTCTAGGTGGAGGCTCACTGATGCTCTTTTGCTAACAAGCGCGTCTCTGCTCGGTGCACTGCATTCACTAGCTGGGTGGGGCATTTTGCTACTGGAGCACTGGGGGGAATCGCCTAAGAAACAGAAAAGTCAGTCTCTATCACCAAATAGGAAGGCAGGGCGGGGAAAGGGAGGGTGTTTGGGGGTGCGGGGGCTCCCTTCCTCTTCTGCCCTCCTCCCTATGCACATAGGCACACCTGCAAAGAGCACACGGGTACCATTAGAGGTCTGGCTCTGGTAGAGATGCTGCTGCTTAGAGGAAGATGATGACTGCCTCATATGTGCAGGTGCCATAAAAGCAAGGAACTGCAAGGTGGGAAGGATACATCCCTTCTGCAGCCTATCGCGTGTTCAAGCTACATCTCACACACGTATATATGCACCCACCTTGTCATTCAGGTTCTGCAGCGCCTCCTTCCCAGTGGCACTCCTGATCTCCACCTTTCTCCAGCAATCAACAGATGGTTCCCCTCCCTTCCCGCTCTGCCTGGAATAGACGGACTGAGCATCCGGACCCAGGTGGGCAACATCCTTCTGCTTTGCCACGACTTTGTTAGATCCGCGGCCGACCGAGAGGGAGTCGAAGTCGATGGTCTTGTTCTCCAGGGAGCCTTCCACCGGGCAGAACATGCCACAGAATTTCTGCCGGGGCTTGGGACTGCCCGAGCCCAGGTTTTTGAAGAAGGCCGGCACTTCTTCTTCCTCACCCTGCCGCCCAGACTGCTTCCTCTCAGCCATGGCTCGTGTGGTCTACCTGCTAAGGGAAGATAATAACAGCGGTAACCAGGAGGTTCCTTCACACACACGAAAGGAGGAAAGGAGAAAAAAAAAGAGAGAGAGAGAGCGAGCGATCGCTCTGGGTCCTAGAGATACGGCAACATCAATTGCAAAGGGCTGTGCCTAGCAGATCTCCTGCCCCCATCGATACAATACAGCCTGTGGCTTGCTCGGGGTTCTTTGATGCAGTGCAAAGTTGAGGGAAGGTTGGGGCAGATCCTGCTGCAATCAAGGGAGGAGGTTTCAAGTTCCCAGCATCCAGATGGGGAGGGAGGGAAGGGAGAGAGAGAGAGGAGAAAAAAAAATCCTCACTCTGCAGCAGAAACTGAGGACTGATCCGGAAGTGATGCGACTGGTGAATTGGCAAATGGACTCGATCAGGTTGGAGCAACAGCCCCCATCACACACACCCTCCCCTCCCTTCCCCTCCCCGCCCCTCCTCAACGTGCGGCTCTTGCCACAGGTTGCAGAGGCTGATGGGGACCCAGCACCCCCCTCACCCCGGCTGCGCTGGAGGCGTGTTCCCAAGGCAGGGGAGAAAGGACCTCTTCCTTTCTCCCGCCGCCCCTTCCCCTTCCTCCCCCAGCCCCGCAATGGTGGAGCCGGGGAGCGCTCCGGGAATCCTATTGTTCCTCACTTTTCCCAGAGCAGCGGAGCCGGAGGGCGGGGAGCAGGCGGGAGATCGCGGATGGGTTAGTGGAAGAAAAAACGCTGACTCATCTTCCCGGGGCTGGGGCAGCGCCGGTGCCGGTGCCGGGGCAGACCCGCTCCGGGGGAGGGGGCTGCCGGCTCTGCAGAGAGAACGAGAGACAGACACCCCAATGGGGGAGGGAGAGGAGAACGAGCCCTTAGCCAGGACTTACCTCCGGGAGCCGAAATTAGTCACCTGGCTAGCCAATTAAGCCTCTGCAACGCCAGAAGCCCCCAGTCCCTCCCCGCGGGGGATCAGGGGCGGCAGCCAAAGGCGGCTCCGGCGGAGCGCAGGTTCCTAGAGGAGGAGACAGCGCAGCAGCCCCTCGACTGCCGGCTCCTGCCCATGCTGACGGCGTCCTTGCGCTGGAGACGGGGACAGGGGGCAGGGGAAGGGACGGGGGCAGGGGAAGCAGGGAGGGGGGCAGGGAGGGTGGGGTGCTGGCAGGGCAACGGGGCCGGGCTCTGGCGCTGTCCCTTCAGCACCACCCGCCGCCCGGCCCCGGCGGCCGGCCCGGGGGGCTCCGAGCCGCGTCCCACCCCCAGCCTCTCTCCCCACGACGCGCTGGGGAAGGCTCTAACAGAGGCTCCCGCTCCTCCGGGCTGGTACAGCTGAAAGGGGCAGGCAGGCCCTCCTGGGGTTTTTCCCTTTAACGTATTCTCTCGGGTTTGTACCCAACCAACGGCTCCAGCGGCGGGTGATGGAGGGGGAGAGGTGCCTCAGCCCCTTCCCCAGGGCTTGCTGCAGCCGGGTTCAGGGGGCCCTGCTTGTACGTGGGAGCAGAGGGGTCTTTATCCCCAAGGTGAGCGGGTGCGGCTCGTGACAGCGTGAGCTCAGCACGTTATTAACCACTGCTCTGCATCCTTAAGGCTCATCCACATCCCATATCACTCTGAACCAAACCCAATCACCAAGCTGGCTGTTACTATGCATTATTCACCCATGTGCATCTTCACACAGGCATACGTTAAATGCTAATTTAGAGGCATCTGTGTCCAGTCACCAAGCATCTTCCACAAAAATCACTACCAAAAGCAATAAATAAATAAATAAGAGCCCCCTCACCCTGCACACCACACCCAAATCAACGCATTTTTACCAAAACCAACCCCTGTAATAAATGCACAATACAATGATAAAAGACTTCAGAATAAAAGGGGGAAAAATAAGCCAGCAGCTTGGCCCTGAAGGATGAAGATGATGTGCTCTGGTAACTAATGAAGGAGGGAGAATCTGAAGGCAGAGGCCCTCCAGGGAAAAGCTCCACCTCCGTCCCCTTCTGGGACCGTAACCGTGGTTGTAGCCACACTGATCTCAGGTGCTTTGTGGGGGATTGGAGGCCAACATATGGTCTCTCAGGTACACTGAAGTCCTGTATTATTTAGGGTTTATAAATATTAATAGTCTTGGCATTGCTGATCAGGCAGCCCCCAGAAGCTGCAGAGTGCTGACAGAGGCTCCAGCAAGCTGAAATCCTTGAAGTGATTGTGTTGACACGTTCTGCAGCTTGCTGAAACATATGCAGTGGCTTTCAGGGATAGCCTTAATAAAGCTCATTCATCACTTGGCACATCCTTAGAAGATGCTCAGATGGCCACAGACACCAGCCTCTGTGGAGGGATGGAAAGTGAATGATCTGCCCAGAGGCTGTGAAGTGACTGACACAAGAACAAAATCCTGCAGCCAAGGCTGTGGACTTCCAAAGGTTTCAGACCTGATACAGGTCATGCCCAAAAGCCAAGGTTTCCCACCATACAGATCTCCATTTTCCAGTAAATCCCCAAAACATGGACAACCATCACACACTGAACATCCATCTCCAAGTATTTCCCCTTTTCACAGGCACCTGAGGACACACTCAACAGTATCTTCAGTTATTCTCCATTGGTATGTCCAGTCATGCTCCCAGGAAGTCTACCAAAGGCATCCTATTGCAGGCTGACCTGTTAAGCTTCTTACTGGCCTCAGGTATCAAACAAAACATTATTTCCATCACCCATGTGGAAACTCAGGCACTCCAAATGAATCCCAGACTAGTAAAAGGCACCCTCCTTTGGCTGTATGCTCCTTTTTGGTCATTACACCGTGTGTTTGTGTAGTACTCTCTCTGTCTTTATGGACACTGCAGAAAAAATATGGAGTAATTTCAGAATGTTTTTATTCCCACCTGTGAGGTGCAGGTATCACACTTTGATAAGTGCCTGGCTGCAGTAAATCCTATTCATTCCTTTTGTTATCCTTGAGCCAAAACATTCTGATATGCCTACAGCTTTATCCCCAAGATAGTCTTTTCCTGCCATGTTCCAACACTGTAATGAGTATTAATTGGTCCTTACAATATCTCAATGATACAGGTATGCAGACAGGAGTAACCAACTTGCTGTATCAGTTAATATTATCCACACACCATGTAATAAAAGCAGTGAAAGAGGGGAAACGAGTGGAATCGCAGTATCAGCCTTTCCTAACATCAAAACGCTCTGGACACTGCTGGGGAAACGACTTCTATTACCTCAGCACTGCAAATAAGGGAAGGGATGAATAGAGAGCGTGCACTGCTTGCCCAGAACTGCAGAGGAACGTAGTGGCAGAACTGACTTAATTTAACATTCTTTTATGCTAGTGCACAAAAGTCCTAAGCGAGGTAAGTACTCACCACCTGAAGCACCACGGTACCACACAACAAAAGACAGTCCCTGCCTGGGGATTTGCCCTGGCAGAGAAAGAAAGAGGACATGAAGAGCACAAGGATTTCACATGGATCCTCCTGCAAAACAGTTCTGCGTGGATATAGAGGGGAAAATGTGAGCACAGGGATATGATGTAGACAGGCTCCTCATCAAACATCTGGAAAATGAGGTCTCTAGTTATTTGGCAGTACTCCCTCTGTGCCAGAGCACTCTGTGGCTTGCACAGCAAAACTCAGGAGCACAGGACTCCTTCACTAACCTGCATTATGGCCATAGCTCCAGTGATTTCTGATCTGTTCTGTCTGGCCAACTCACTTCTCATGCATGAAATGAGGAGTGATGCTCTATCACACTGCATCGCCATAGTTACTTCCATGTGCAGGATAAGGCTGAACAATCAGACTGGCTTTGAATTAGCAGCAGTGCAGTGTAAGCTTGATGTTACTCCATGTGCCTACCACCCTTAGGTGAGACAATGGCTGTAAATCCAGAATTTTCTTCTTTATTTAAAGATTAAGAGCCCAGCGAGAGATTGCAGTGGTATATTCTGCCATTAAATTGCCATCATTAAAATAAATGACAGCAACTGCTTCCAAATCTGGGGCTCTTCCTATTGCAAATAATTAATTATTAATACTTTCAGGGTGCAAAATCTATCATGCAAGGCAGAATCCCATTGAAATTGGGATATCTGCAAAAGCAGGCCTCCACAACACCTCTGTTCTCCAGTGAAAACAAGTAGAGGGACCGTGCTATCTGAAGGCATGGCTTGCACAGCTCCAGGATAGATCCCCATCGGGCAGTCCCCCAAAATCCAGCCAGGACCAGGGTTTTAGCGGCACTCAGACATCTCTCCAGCTGTCTGGCAGACAATCACAAACTCCACAGTTGAGCGTTTCCCATCCCTGGGTGCAGAGGTGCCGTGCTCAGTGCCCCAAGGTCTAAAGGACAGTCCTAGGGAGCACAGGTCTAAGCCTTGCCAGGGAAAGCTGCATCCCTGCCTGCAGTGAAGTAGGTGTATGTCTCAAAGCATGGCTCCTGCTAGCTGAAGCATGGCTGACATTCTCACTCAGGAGCACATTCAAGTGAAATACCAGCCATTAAGTCAACAGCAGTCCTTCAATTAAGCTTCACTGGGTCACAATTTAAGGATACGGTTTTGTCCTCAGAATTAAATGAAGCTGACGCTGTGTTCTCAGACGGGTCCTCTGAGAGGGCACTCCATGGTGAGGTTAGCTAATTGCTTTTACTGAATACAGAGGCAAACCTTCCTGATGCCTGGGAGCATCAGGCTAACAGCAGGCATCCCGTGACCGCTCCTACGTGGTCATCCCCAGCAAGAGATTTTCAAAGAGAAGAGATGAACAAACCTGGAACGTGAATCCACAACCCAGCTTCAAGGCTGGGATTGGCTGTGCTGACCCCTACAGCCATCGCTGCTGGCAAAGTTATGCAGAATACACCAGAAAATATATGTCAGAAATACCAGCCTGTTGCTCTGAAATGGGCTCTGAATGTCTCTGCCCCACAGCAGCTGGGAACCCTGTCTTCCCTCTCTCTGGTTGTTCCTTACCGATCACTCATCCCTGCACCTGACCCTGTATCTTCTGCTTTCCAAGGCACAGGCTCAGTATCAAGAGGTGGCAGTGAACAACTGTATTTCCAGAATATTCCTTGAAAACTAAGGATCAAACCAAGTCCTAAAACACTCCACTGGGTTGGGATTGTCCTGGTGTGGCACAAGAACTGAAAAACCAAGTTGTCTACAGAGAAATCATTTACCAGCTCCCCTTTGGGAGATGATAATTGCTGGAGTGGCTGACAGCTTCTCTTGGCGTTGAGCACTCAAGGACAAGACATGTTGTTAGAGAAACATTAAAGACCAGAAGAAAGTCTTTTGATAAATGAGTAAAGTCCATTCAAGTGCTGAAACAAAGCTCATTTATTTCCATGGCCCTTTTTATTTCTGCTATCCCTATGTCTCTCTTTCCCATTATGGTTTTGTCCTCATCAACCTCAACTAATGTAAACCAGCCCGGTGAGTATCTGCCAATCAAAGTTCTTTGCCAGTGGGTTTTAGTCCCTGAAAACAGATGGTTTGAAAGCCGCATTGTGCCACCGAGTCCATAGCCAATAGTACAAATATTTAGTCAATTAGAAGGGGATTTTCTGAAGGCACAAATGGAAATAAGGCGCACAACTCCCATTGACTTCCAGAGGGAGTGGGGATCCTCGCTGCCTCCAAAAATCTCTCCTTACTAATTCAGTCTTCATAAAACAAATGCACGTGGAAGGTATCAGCCTGCTCTGACATTAGACCTTCAGCTGTTCCCAGGATGATGATAATCACAGATAGAAGCAATAGAAAGCTCTCTGAAGCACCCAGTACCTAAGGCAGAAGTTCCAGCAGAACTTCAGATTTCATTACTGTCCACAAATGTTCTGCAACATTCTGAAGCCCTGTAATAGGCTGTGTGGATTGATCACGACTGAGGACTGAGCTCTGCTCCTTCCAGACAGGAGCATTAAGGGAACTCACCCATCTAACCACAAAAAGGCATCATTAAATATTAACGCTTCCTCTGAACACCTCTCTAATAACATGACAGCTACTGGCTTACCACCATTAAAGTCTGTATGGAACTGGGATGCAACAGGAAATAGCTATTGATTTGTGGACTGGGAATTATTTAAAATTTTGCCAGCATTTTCCCAGAAGGACCCAAAATGGACAATGGCAGTCTTTACTCCTGCAACACAGCTTAAAATAGAGACCTTCCAAGTCAGGGAGCTTCAGCCAAAACACAAAGGAAGAGAATGGGTGAATATTGCTGATTATTGCCTGTCACCAGGATCTCCTGGCTGCTCTCTGTCTCTCTGGATAACATCATTCCATCGCAAGCACACCAGAACTGTGATCCACATGGCTTCACACACCTTCTAAGCACTATGCTAATAAATAACAGTGACAACAATCACAGCAAGGGTCATAAAGTGTATCATGCTCTATGAATGATTCACTCATTTGACTTTGAGCGTTACAGTGCTCTCATTTCCTTTAAGATGGGACACAATAGCACTAAAAAGAAGTCAGTGGTAAACTCAACATGAGAAGTATCCCAGACTGGGGATAAACAAAGACCTGTTGGCTCAAAATGCTGCTACGACATCGAAGACACAGTCCAGCTTCACCTTCCCTTCCAACTGCCCCAAATTGCGCTGTCACACGATGTATTATCACATCACATGCTCTGTATTATAAACACACACTGAAGAAGAAAACTTTTTCAAAGGTCTCAAGCAAAGATTTTCCTGATAACCAGTGTTCAGGGACATGCTGAACTGGGATTGGGCTCAATGGCAGAAAGAAGAATGTAAAGGACAAACAGTTAAGCCAAAATGTTAAGCCGGAAATTTCGAAGCAAAAAACCAAACTAAACCCCACAATTTGGTCAGGAAATAAAGGGAAAAACTTCACTTTTCTTTCTTGTTTTTACAAGGGTTTCTCTCCTCTCCAGTTGTGCTCTCTGGGAGAACCGATGCTGACTGCTAAGACACATTGGTCTTGCTGAATTCAAATGTTAAGCAAGGAAGAAAAAGCTTCAAGCAGAAACCTGCACTGGGCTCTCTCTGTGCTGCTCAGTGTCTTCATTTTGCTGACACAGCTGGAAAACCTCAGCAGGCCGTACTGCCCAGCGGGAAGGGGCTCGCTCCCGTCTGAAGACGCCGTCGGCGCAGGGCGCGTTCAGAGCCTGAAAATCATTTGTCATTTTTGAAAATCTCATCTCATTACATTTTAAACAGACGGGACAGACAAAGGCAGCGTTATTAGCTTCACTGTACACATGGGAAATGAGGCATAGAAATTCAAATGGGCCACCTAAAACCGCAGAAGCAGCCTCTGGCATGGGGCTGGTCCAGGCTCTTGCTTGCCTGTGGTCAGCCCTGTTTGGGGATGTTCCTAGTGACCACCACTGCTCTGGGCAGTCTGCCCTCAGAGTTTTCAGCCCTTCCTTCTAGGCAGGGGCACAAGCAGGCAAAAGCTGGGAACACCACTAGCAGTGAGAAAGAGGACTAAAAACAGCAACGGCAACACACAAACCAGGCCTTTCTGTGCCGCCCCGAAGAGCCCATTAAGTCTGGGGGCGTTGCAGTTTCTGCTAACATGAACCAACGTCCTCATGCTGCACTTATTTAATAAATCTAATCTTATTAAACTGCATTACAAGCTTTTATTTCATAAATCTGTGTGCCTCCCAGATCACCCAGAAAATTAACTCCTGAATGGACTAGGCCTTTCCTCCCCATCGCCTTGCAGAAGGCACTCCTGCCAAAGCTGGCATCCCCACTGATCACCTTGCTCCTGAGGAGCGGGGCAGACGCAGAGCCCTGGGCACACATCACAGGCCAAACCCTACGTACAGCTCTGTCTTGCAGCTGTGAGCATCAGAAAAGGAAATCCTGGGAAGCAGACATGGGTTCCTTTGAGTTGGGGAGGGAGGGGACAGGATGAGGGGACGGGAGAGGCCCTGTGCATCTTGCTGCCATCTGCAGCAGACTAATCAGAGGGCTGCCAGCTGCTGCTTGTGAAAGGGACGGCAATGTGTCACCAGCACACAGAGAGCCCTCATCCTCCTTTGCCAGGGCATCCCTGCACAGCCAGGGACATATGCCAGGGTCACAGCCTGGGGCAGGAGGAGGAGTGGCACACAGCGCTGTTTCCCCGCCAGCGAGACACTTATTCTCTCCAAGCAGTAAGGGAGGACGGGATAGTTAAGATGCTTCTTTAACATCCACATACCTTTAGTACTGGTGTTCCAAAGAGAGTACAAATTGTACACCCTCCTACATGGGCTGCATACATGGAAATATTTGTTTTAAATCATCCAAAGAGCTGGATGTTATTCAGGGAGGATGCAGGGTGTTACTAGCTTTTTGGTCGTGCAGAAAGATGCTCTACCTGAGGGTATTTCCAGAGTGCTCGGAGGAAATGGCTACCACAAAACTTAAGTTGGAAAGCTGGGTTTGACTGCTGTCTAAGAAGACAAGGAACTCTCCTCACTAGAGACAATAATTCAGTCTCTCTCACCTCTGTCTCCTCCACCATCCTTTTCTGGGAGCTACCTGTGTACATACATCCCCTAGCACTAGGTTATTCCCCAGGGCACATCATTTTAGCGCTGTTCTACAGAAAAGTGGTGAACGTGCCAGCACCCCCAAATTCCTGAGCTCTTTCCCCAGTTCTGATGTTCATTCTTTTGACTTGAGCAAGCCAATTCCCCTCTGTGGGATCCATCTACGCATTTGTTAAATGGAAGCGATAATATTGACCCGCTGCTCACAACTGGTTAAAGAATAGATTCACCCGTGCTTTAGGCTGTTTTCCATGGTAGCAGCAAGTCCCAGAGGGAGAGCGTGCTGGCAGAAGGAAAAGAGCTGCATTGTGTCTGGAGAGGGGATGCCAGGATCGTGATAAAGGAAGACAAAGTCAGCCTTCAGAGCCCAGCACTGGTAGCTGCTCAACCCCACTGGCTCTTGTTCATCTCGCAAAACCATCGCTAATAAACTGCCACCTCCCAAAAAATATGCCCAGCACTCCCTCCTCCAAAGAGCCAGGCTTTTGCCTGTATAAAGCTGCTTGCTCCAAGTTTCTCCTCTTTGCCTGCAACGGCCATATGGCGTGTTGACAAATGCAGGGAGACAAAAGGAAGAAAAGACAGGCTCACAAAGGAACCCCCTGCTAAAAAGCACCATCCATTCACGGGTTAAAAATGAAAGCAAGCCTGGAGGATGTTTGAAACAGCAGGGTATCAGCTGGAGCCTGCATGGAGGCTTTTCCCATTGCCATTCATAACAGAATCAGGAGGCAGAAAGTTACTATAGCAATGGCACCAGAATGCAGAATGGGTGTTCTTCTGAGGGCAGGAAGAGCTCTTACAGAAATGCAGGGGTCTCTCTATTCATCCTTCAAGGCTGCCGACACAGATCAGCTCCAGATCACCAATACACCCCCTCTCTATATAATTCTTATTGTAGATCACTGAATTTTAGCTTCAGCAGCTTAAACAGCACTGAAATGAGGCCCCACTGAAGACAAAAGACAACCAACCATGCACTTGCTTTCCAGGTGCCACAGCAGCCAAAGAGAAGCCCAGGGCTGCACAACTGAAATGCTGGCCTCTCTTTATATGAGAAAGGCACTGGGCAGTAAAGACATCTGTGGCTACAGACCCCTCCACTAACGCCTTTGTCCAGGCAGTTTATCATGTTTTAGCTTTGGAATAGACGTACCCACTTCCAACACACTGAAGTTTTGCTGGTGGATGCACTGACCGTGCTGGCCAGCAGCACAAGCACAGTGCAGGAGATTCTCTCCCTACACCACTGAATATCTTCTAAAAGACTAATATCACAAATTAAATGTTGACCAGGAGAGATGCAGGGCATGTTGAAGGGCTAGTAAATGAAATAGAAGAGACCACCAGCTGAAGAACATTACAGTGTGAATGTAAATTCAAGCAGCTATAATAGCTGTTAAACCCTGGGTCTTTTAACAGATGATGGGAGCGCAAAAGTGGCTTAAAACAGTCACTCGTCTCCCTCCCATTTGTCACCACATCAAATCAAGCGATTAAACCAGACCTGTAGGAACATTCCCATGTGGTGCAGGTGTAGGGCTATGTTTGCACCCTGTTACAGCAGTTGCAGTCTTGAGCAATGCTGCAGAGCAGCCTGTGGCCACCTTTAAACAAACACTTTTCCTGGCTATCTCTATTTTAATTTCTTGATTAGCAGTACCAGCACCTTAGACTGTTTGGTCAAACCAGTCCCCACGTGGTGCCAGCGAGATGGCAGGCACTTCTGATGGCCTGTCTGGTAGCTTTGTTCACCTAATAGGTCTTACCTTGTCTTCTCTAATTTTTAATGCTGACCAGCTCTCTGCACAAAACGGGGGTCTGCAGCAAGCACTTACTTCAAAGGAGGCCTCGTTGCCATGGTTACCAATCATCAAGCTGAGGCCTTTGCAAGCTCTGTTGAAATCCACCTTTGCCTTGGTTTTGTCCTGGTTCCTGTACTACTGAGAGATTTCTGCTCAGGCAGCACAGACGTAAATGAATAACTTAAATAATAAACCTGAGGGAAATTACTTTGGACGTGTATCATTCATGAGGTCTTGTATAAATCACAAGGTTGGTGAGAAGTAACAACAACAGCTGCAGAAGACGTACGGCTGTGTTAGCTTAGCCCTGAAGACGATGATGCAAGCGGGTTTCACAGCGAGGTACCCTCAGCCTACATCCCAAGGAGCTGGCACTCACTCTGCTGTCACTTGGCAGCAGTGGTGAGACAGAGCTGAAACTGGGGCATCACTGGTGCCGCATGTGCCACAAGGCCTTGCCAGTCCTTGCTGCAGAGCCCAAATCTTTGTGGTCACTGAGGACAAGGGGGAAAGCAATCCTGCTATGCCCATTTTACAGAGGAAGAACAGAAACTCCAAGATGGAGGGGACGGGTCTGCAAATATTCAGACAGCACCCTTTGCCAGAGCCCATTTTGAAACCACATCTGCTCAGTCCCCAGCTGCCACCAGATCCATCCCCCTCTGTGAGCAGCCGCCTCCTCAACAGGGGACTCCTGACGCACCATTTCTGTTCTGTCAGGAAGAGTCAACTCGAGGCCTACGTGTTATTCCCACCTACTCAGATTCAAGGGCTACACACAAGCCCAGGCCAGGGGTGGGGGTATGTGTTTGGGACGTGTACTCAGGCCAGCTTGGACCCAGACTGCTGAACGCTCACCAGCAAGGCACAGACCCAAATGTACAGAGAGATTAATTTGGGGCTGAGTTGATAAGTAGATACATTGAGAAACACTCAGATGTGCCAGTGAATAAATCTATGGAAGAAAACGAAGCCAAAACCAATGAAAATAACACTTACTGTCTCTGCTAACTGTTCTCCTGTTCCTGTTTTCCACAGGCACTATTAAGGTTAAAAATAACCTCCAATTTTACTTTTTAGCACTGGCTGGGAGAATTGATTCAAAGCCCACTAAAATGTTACTACACACTAAGAAAGGTCTCTGTGTTCGGAGAGCAGGGAAGATTTGGTTAACCCCACTGTTGGGAAGTACAGGCCCCATTCTCGCACTGTGGATCAACGTGGCTCCACAGTCAATCCCATCCATGTTTGTGGCATTATTTTGTCATGCCAAGTACAAATTATGTAAGAACATGAAATAAATACAATATCATGCAGCTCCCGTGTTCAACCTACATTGAATTGAAAAGGCCGCCTTTAACTCTCTACCATCTCGTTCAGTGCTGCAAGCTTAATTAGATCTTCCAGACAGAAACAATCCACCCTACCCACAGGGGTGCCAGAAAGGAAGAGGGAAAAGGACAAGGAATTTTAATTGCACTGTAATCCTTTCAGCTAGGTTTCCTGCAAACACTGCATTTCAAGGACCTAACAGACTAGAACCAACAGGAAAATTCATTATGGGCCTTTAAAAAGAAAGCACATTACAAGAAATACGATCCATGAGATCCATCGGCTGTATTAATCTCCAGGCAGTCGGCCATGCTCTAGTTTAACGTAAGGAAGTAATATAAATTAAACCATTTGTCACTCCAAACTGAATGGAAAAAAGGAAATGGCCAATTTGTCAGCTGACTTTGCCTTCATGGTAATTGCTGTATCCATCTTCCCTGCCCCTCCGTACCGCACCCACAGGCCGGGCCCAAGCTGTCAGGTCTCACACGAGTCCTCAGACTGTTGCTGAGAAAATGTTCTGTAGCTCATATATCCCGACGAGAGGCCTATAAACAGACACTACTTTCTCCCCTTGTTACTGTGCTGTATCCATCACTGTAACAGCAAAATTACCTTTCAGCACTGCCGTCAGTCAGTGGTTCTCCAACTGCAAGGCACCAATGCCTCTGAGGCCATGGGACATGGGTCACTGGGCCACCCCGCACACTAAAACAAACTACATCTTCATTATGAGCTCTGCTGGGATAACAAAAGGGGTCCCAGTCTTCACAAAATATCCAAAGTTGACAACAGGCTGCCAAAGCAATTGCTGACAAGGCAGCCGAGCATTTGCCAAGAGGACTTAAGTCCCAGCTCCCATTTTGGCTGACAGGTACATCAGAGGCAGTGCTGTCACACGCCAAAATCACCTGGGAGGACTTGTATTGGTGGGGCTTTCTCCAACCCAATTTCCGTCTGGCAGCACTTCATTCCAAGCCAGGCAGGGACGACAGACTCCTGTGTCCTAAATTCACCCAAACAACGAGCCTGCTCCTACATACAAAGGATGCCGGCTGGATCACTCAAGTGCCTAGAGGCCTCTCAACTCTTCCCCCAGCTCTCCTCACATACAGCCGCCTTCTTTTCTCTACGGTTTTAAAGCAGTTTACAAGAAGCTTTTAATTTTGACCACAGAGATGCCAAAGCAAAAGCCCCGCTGGCTTTCAAAGCCAGGCAGCAATGGGGACACCCAGTGCTAGGGGGAGCAGCTCAGCTGTGCTGCTCTCCCGGGTTGACTTGGGACTTCAAAGGGGTTTTGTGCATACGTGAGGGTGTTTTGTAACCCTTGTGAAAATCAAATTGCACACGCTTGTTGTGCTTGTCCCCGATTGCCCTAGTTAATGAGTTTTTAGTGCACTGAACCCTACTTAATACATTGCTTAATAAAATTAGAGTAATTAATCAATTATCCAAAAGGGCCCAGCTTATGACCATTCTTGTGTGCTTACCAAGCTAGCCAGAGTCCTTTCTCCCGCTCCCCTCAGCATCACAAGTCACCCCTCTTCGATGACTGGCTCCTAGACACGATGAGGGACCTTCTCTTCTCCTGACAGCTGCAGGCCAGGTGGTGTAAGGTGGCTGATGGCCACACTTCGTTCCTGCTGTGCGGACAGACACTTGACCACGCTGCTGGCTGTCCCCTGCCATGTCTCCTGCACAACAGCTCCAAAGTCTCAGCCAGGACAGTGCTGTAGAGAGCAGCTACACACCCACACTCTGTGATGGAGGCTATAACCTCACCCTGAAAGAGGAACTGCTGTAATGGCCACACTTTGCTACTCACTTTCCCTGGCTGAAAAAGAATTGTTCTCCTTTACCTCAGAACCAATAAAATGAACTGCTGGTCCTACAGAAGCCTCTGTCCGTGAGGGGAAAAGAAGATTTCTTCCATTACTTCTTAGTAACAATGTTGTTTCACTTCAGGGAGAAGAAGAAAGGCATCCTGAGCAACCCATGGCAATCACCTAAGGTCTTCACACTCCTCACAATGTATTTCCACAACACTCTGGGGCTGCTGTCCTCTACTGAACTCCCCAGCACAAGCCTCAGGATACACCTGATTTGCCTGGTACCTTTCTGGATGTAACAAAACAGGCAGGTTTCTTGTTTTGCAGGAGCACAAGATGGCACCTGCATGGCCATCTGACCTTAAAACTCAGGGGGACAGGAGGGGAGAAAACCTCGGATAAAGACACAGAAGGGACTTAAATATCAACCTCCACTGAGAAAACCCCATGCTAATTTAGGCAAAGATCATCACAGAACTTCAGACCATTCCATTTCATTCAGCTATGCCTGGATACATCTGAATGCATCAGGATCAAGCCCTGCCACAAGAATTCATTGAGTTTATGACTTATTCTGTCCTTCCCTTTGCTCGCTGGGGCACAGGAGATGCTCTGAGCTGAGCAAGTCCTTCCCTCAGCTCACCCTGTCGTGTGAGACGGGGAGGCACTGAAACCTGCAGTTCTGAGTGGTTCCACAGGGTCCTGCGTACAGCCAAACAAAAACATCCTTCACCCCCGAGTTAACACATAAGCCCAAATGAATCCAATGAGCACACAGCGCCAGGCACAAGCGGGATCAAGGAGCCGCAGCAGAACGAGCATGCTCGTGCAAACAGACCCACATACCAGGACGGGTGGCTCTGCGGTGACACTTGGGAAATATTGGGTCTGACAGCTGGCTGCGGCGCCGGAGGGCAGCGACTTCCTGCCACGGAGTTTGTTTTTCTTACCGTTTCTGCACCAGGAACATCAGGCGGTTGATCCTAGAGGAACAGCTGGGAGCAGCCCAACGCTCAACACCACTGTCATGAACAGCCCCTCTGAAGATCCTGATGTTAAAGCGAGGTTGCAGAGCAGAAACCCGCTGGCCAGACGCCCATCCTGACAGGAAAAACCCCGAAGTGTTTACAGCAAGGATTTCAAAAGTGCTTAGCAATTAAGATTCCCAACTGGAGACATCTTACGGAGGCCCAGACTATTAGCGTGCCTGCCTCCAGCAAACGGCATCAAATTTCCTGGCACCCAGGAACACCCCATCTCTGGGTTCCATGGCAAGGAAATGGATATGGCAATCAGGGGAGGAAGAAGGTATTGCTTATTTTTATTTATTTATTTCCCCATCCCCTTCATTTGGCAGGCAGAGATCCTGAAGGAGGAGGAGGCCACTAAGCAGGGGCCTCAGCTGCAGGGAGCCATAAAACCCTGGAGACCACCTTAAATGGTGGTGAGAGCCTGCAGTGCTTTGCTAACAGGGAAAGCAGAGCGACACAGTAACGTACATGGCCTAGTTTTTCAAGGGGACTCTGGAAGAGTTTAGCTTCATCATGAAACCCAGGGTGCCCTAAAATGACCACCTAGGGCATAACAGGTTCTAACCAACAGGAATCTGCCTGGAATTCTTCCTACCAACATCTTGGAAAACTGTCTTGCTCCATCAAGTGATATTTTAGGAGTCCACCAGTGCAAGAACAGCCACAGCAAGACAAAGGCATTAGCTGACACCAAACAGTTAGGAGATACTGTCCAGGATGGAGCGGGCTGCAGGCATCCATGAAAGCACAAAGACAAAAAAGCTGCTTATTCCTTAAACCTAGGGAATTCCACATCCCTCTTGGAGGGCAGGAGGATATATACTGATGCAACTCAGAGAAAACAACAGTGATTTCTTTTGCAATACAAAAACACATGGCTTGATTGCTACCTGGCCAAGCAAAAATAAAGGCAGAGTGGCAGCAATGCGTGTCAACCTGTCCCCGTGTTTAAATGGTTACTAAGGAACTGGCTGAGCGGAAGAAAACAAAGGCTCCAGAGCGGACTGACAAGCAGGACAGAAAGCTGCATCCGTCCTGTGGTTTTACCAGCCAGCCACTGCCTACACCAGACACCAGCCAGTTCCTGGCTGCCAGCCCTCTCTCTCTGCAGAGTGCTCTAGGAACCTGCTTCCATCCCATTCCAACAGCCCAGACAGTGTCTAAGGAAAGACTGCCTGCTCTTACGCCTGTCATTAGGCTAGCCATTGCCTTCTCATCAGATTAATCCAAAATTATACATCTCCCAGAGACTACAGCTCTGCAGAGGGAGCGGTCACAAGCTTTACCTCAACCTGTGCATGAAGGGGTTTATTGAAATCTGCCTCATCCAACCCCGATACGCTTAGAGAGAAAAAGTACACATACACAGAGGAAAAATGACCTAACAAGTAAAATACAACTGACCAGGCTGCTGTGATCAACTGCTAAACAGAAGCATCTTTAGGCTAAATCCTATTCCGTATTGCTCAGGCTGAGCTTAATATGACAAACACGCATCGCACTTTCTTTGCTCAGTTCAAATCCTTTTACTCCCCTTCATCTTGGGCCAAATATCTTTGCACATACCCTCAAAGCAAAGCACAACATAACTAGCATTGTGCAAAGCTTCTTCTATTGCTCCCACTCAAGAGGAGAAACAAGAGGCTGCAAGGCTTTATTTTAAACATTCAAAATAGGAACAATAAAATATCTCTACAGTGGTGAGAAAACACACCAGTTTTACCTTGACTGTAGGTGATGGTGGGTTTTTAATCTTTTGAAATTATAACCTCATCTATCCAGAAGCCAGATGTTGGGTTTCGGTCCCATGTTACACGGGCCCAACACACACAAAGGCGTGAGATGAAGCATCAGCGCCCATCGAGCTTTTTTAAAAGAAAAATCAAGCTGGGAGGAGCACAGAGGGTGGGTTTCCCAGGAAGCCATCACTCTGCCAGGAAAGGCAGGTTGCAGTTCTTGTCTAGTCTGCTGCTGAAGGTTAATTATCCATCAGAATATATATGGGGTAGGGAAGGACTCATTTTGTGGCACAGGGCTGCTTGGGAGCAGAGGTTTCGGGAACAAAAGGCAAATGGGTGCTCAGGGCAAGGAGTCCCTGTCCCTCCCTTTGCCAGGCATCATGTGCATCTGCAGCACAGTATCAGGGATGGCTAACGATGAGCTGCAGTGCTGGGCACCTGCTAATTGCAGCACAGTGTGTTGGAGCGCTGCAGAGAGCATCTGGAGACAGAACTGCACCCGGCGTGGCGATAGCGCGCAGGACGCAGCGTGTGAGCACGTGGGCTGAGTGCCAGGCCGCTGCTACGTTCAGCTTTGGGCTGGGGAACGCAGCTCCCCGATGCAGCGACAGGAGGAACAGCTGCCCATTGAGGCTCCAAAGGCCCGTCCCTCAGCCTGAAGCCTGCAGAGGCCAGTGGGGAGACTCACCCTGGCTTTGAGTAAGAACCCTGCCACTAATACGCTGCATGGCCATGGCAACCCAGAATCGCTCCGAGGTCACAACACTGGAGAAGAGCTTTGCGTTTGCTTCACAGACCTGAGCAAGGTTCGGTTCTGGGCAGGGATCTGGCACAAGGCCTGGGCAGTGCTTACGTTCCACAAAAGAAGGTCTGTACACAGGGAACTCGACCCACGTCTCTTATCAGTACAGCTGATGAATTTGAGTGGCTTGTATTTCATATAGTCATTCTTCAGAAAACAAGCCTTTGCTTGACCCTGCTGAAATCCACAGCTCCCAGTGAAGGATGAGGTGCGGCACAAACCTGGGTCACAGGAACTAATCTGCTGCCCAGAAGCCTCAGCATCCATCCCCAATATTTCAGACCGCTCCTCTTTCAACACTTCCAAGGATGCAGAGATAGCATCTGCTGCTCCCCCAGGACCCTTGTGGGACCTTCCCCACCCTGACACTCTGCATGTTGTGTGGAGCCCTCTGACAGCACAGCGATGTCACAGGCACTGGGAAGCAGGTTTTACAGCCAACAGAGTCCTCAGTGGGACAATTCATCTGTCCAAAAGCTGTTGTTCCAGGTCGCTAGCAAATTCAGGCAGAGATGATAAAATCATATGTGTTTAGCCAGCTTTTGGAAGCTTGACCAAAAAGACACAGAAACGGACTTCAGAAAAGGGAGAAAGCAGCTGACGACTGAACATAACAGTTCACAGTTCTAAGGGAGAAACCAGCAGTGCCAGCACAGCACATCTGAATGTTGATCTTCTCCCGAAGTCAAAAGAAGATATTTAATGGGATGTTGGAGAAAAACCTTCAGGTTTCAATTATTCTGTCCAACTAGGATTGCAGTTGCTCTGCCTAGCCTCTGGAGATCATCACCAGGTTTGTGGCTCACTGCCCCGCTGTCTGTGATAAAAGCAGTTCAGGCTTACCAGTGGGGCTCTCCTCACTCTCCACAGGAGGCCTGGGAAGGCCCTGGAGAACAATGCCCATTTCCTTGCTGATACAAACTCTACTGAATGATTAACAGCACTGAAAGAGAAAGGATCTCAACAGGACAGCACCAGTCATCCCACTTGGTGTCACCCCATTCTAACGTCCATAGGCTTCAACTGTGCTGCACAGCAGCATCCCTCACAGCCCCCCGGTTCAGCGCACACAAATAAGCTGCTGCCCTCAGACACTGTGCACAGACCCACTGCTCCCCAGCAAGACTCCACACACATTAATTAACTGCAGAAACACCACACCTCATGGTGCTCTCAGACCCCCATCTCACAGCCATCACACCGCCTGATCACACTGAACAAACACCATCGTGTGCCGTGTACGAGCGTGAAGCAGCACGTTGTGCTTTATCAGACACAGAGATGACAGACACACGTAGGGGCTCAGTGTGCTAACACACAGGTCCCATGCAGCGATTTCAGATTGACATCCATCATCTCAGTACTTCCCTAAGGTTTCACCCACAAAAACCACTCACCAAAGACCAGCAAGTTCCACACAAACCTGAGGCTCCTTCTACAGGAACACAGATTTATTGCTTGCTTCGTGGATCATCAAACCTGGCCTTATAAGCAGAGACAGACATATCACATAATCCAAAACCTAATCGAACCAGAACAGGTCAGAGAGCACCCATCAGCACACAATTTGCTGACACTGTAATTAACCACACTGGCTAAGAATCGAAGAAAACCATCATTAGTATTTGAGATCTTCACACAAAAGGATTACAGAAATTCTTTGCTTTTAAGTGACGTCATTAACACTTTTCTACAGCAGGCTAATATTTGCCCTTTACAGACAAGGACCAAGTCACAAAGACTTTCCTAGAGCCAGTATTAAGTCAGCAGCATAAAGAAGGCGGCTCCTTTCAGTATGCATCCTGAAAAACAAAGCCACAATTCCTATTTCTAGCCCAATCAAAAACCCCAAACATCTGAGTGCTTGGAGTACAAAGCAAACAATATATATGTATTTTTCATATATATATATATATAAGGTAAAATTCACCAGAAAGAGAAAATAACAAAACTGGCAAGAAAACGTTGCTGTACATAGCTTGAGCTGTTTTGCCTTTCAGTGAATGTGTCAATTATGCATGCAAATTTGCATGCTCAACTCGGAGTGTACATCAAGAGCAAAGTGTAAGTGCTTTGGGGCAAAAATCATCTTCCCTGATTTGTACAATTCAGTATCACAAACTCTGTCAGAGGCTCAGAGACACAGGCTGGGAAGATAATCTCCCTTCTCAAGCCTTTTCTCCTGCGTTGCTGCTCGCCCAATTACCTATCCATCAATGCTCCCGACTCACAGAGCACTTCTTATGCTTCCACATGGAATCATCAGCGTAAGTATTTCCAGCAGCCCTTTGCCTACTCTTTGGAAATGTGTGACTCCTGTGCAGAAGTACTGAAATCTCATCCCCCTCCCCCTGTGTAATTTTACGTTAACTTTGCTCCTAGGTGGAGCCGCAGTGATTTATAAGCTGCGCTCACTTCCGCAGAGGGCAAGGGAAGGCTGCACCGTTCAGCACCATTCCCCCTCCCCTCCCAGGCATTTCTGCTGTGAAATAAAAGCCCAAGCCAGAGTGCCAGAACCCAACCCGGCGACTACGTCTGCCGCATGACATCACTCATCATACCACCGTACCAGCCAATTGGGGAGGTTCCTGGGGCAGCCGCTGCTTCTCACCTAGCAGGGAAGCCTATAGGAAGCCGGGAAGGGACCCTGTCCTTGCGATGCTGATCTTGCCACACCTCCCCTCTCCCCCTTCCCCACTCCAGCACACACAGAACACAGCAGAGCAGACCCGTTTCTGAGCATTGGGCTTTCGGCAGTGATGCCCCTGGAGATCCATGTTTTTGTTCTACAGCTTCAGTGGGAGGAAGCAGCTCCCTAAGTCACCCATCACTTAACTCATCCTTACAGCTCTGTGCAGCCAAGCGCCTCTGCGTTTCTACCCCAAACACAGAGAGCAACCCAGCTCTCCAGCCAGACAGCCCCATCATGCCCGTGAACCTGTGAAAAGACAGCGAAGAAATTAAAGCCAGGCCTCCGTTCCGACTTCCCCAGATACCTCGATTAATTGAACAGGACCAGACCTAATTCTTAGCACACAGAAGCCAATCCCAATTTAGCCCACTCACCCTCCATCATGCTCTTACCTAGAGACACAACAGAGCATGTTCTTTATAAGCCACAACCTTTGAGGTGAAAGCAGACCAGTGATTCTTGGAGACAGACCCTTCTGTCCTTAAAATTCATTAATTTGTCCTTAGACAAGAAGCTACAAGTTCAACCATTTAATAACAACCATATAACAACAAAAAAGCCTCTCTAAAGACACTCCACAATCTTACTGGAAAAGCATCAGGGAGCAGTTTAACACAGACAACACCAGTTTCCACACTGTCACTGTTCTTAAGCCACATTTACTCTCCTGAAGGGAAAGGCACTGCTCGCTCTCCCCCTAATGTCAGGACTAATGATGCTCCAGCGCTGCGAGCAGAGCCTGGGCTGAGTCAGCCATGCTCGGCCAGACACAGTGCAGAGGACAAGAGCAATTCAATGAAATGGAAATTCATTGAGCTTTCTCTCTTTCAAGCAGAGCTGTACGCAGCACAAGAGTTTTCCAGGGGTATTGTAAGGTTTTAGTTTTGTTTTTCAAGTGATGATTGAACCACAGAGCTCAAGAGCCCTGGCATTTTATTTGGTTTTCAAGACCCGACACACAAAGGAGTCTTCATGTGTAACTGTGCACAAGGCACAGACCCTACAGTCACTCACACAGAATCAGGATTTGTTTGAGATAGAGTTTTTACATGTATGCACAGACACACAAATGGATAAATAACATTTTATATGGACCATAAACCACAAATTCAAAGTAAATTCTCATCTTTCCATATGTTTAGAGTGAAGCTGGGAAACAGCCCAAGCAGCACTCTACATCCCTGTCAGTCGTGTGTGGAAAGCTAACTTGGCTGTCTCCAGCAGCAGCGTGGCTAAGTAAGGGTAGAAGGTAACCTTACCTTCCCTGGATGTAACACCATGCTTCCCGGTGCTGGCTGGAGGAAAGCAAGGCACTGGGCAGCTCAGTTCTCCAGCCATTCTTCGTTTAGTTGAGCAGGTACTACCTGTCTGCTAAACCAAGTACACAAACAAATCCCTTCTCTTTAGCCTGTACTTGAACAGTGGTACCAGAATGAAAAGAAACCTGAAGACAGACCTCCAACTCCATCAAAATGTGATTTGTACCCGAATAAACTTAGTGTAAGGACCCTGATATTTTATGTAACATTACCTTCCTCTTTTGGAAAACACTGCATTACATCTGGAAACTTCTGAAGTGCACAATGGATTTTTTCCCCTGGAACACCTACCAAATAAATGTGCTGCTTTTCTCAGCTGGCTGCAGAGAGACAATCTGCTCAAACACCCATAACCCTGTAACCAAAGCAGTTCCAAACGAGCAGTTGTTCCAAACTTCAAGCCCGAGTAAGTCACAGAAAGTTTACAAAGTTTAGGTATTTTATCTTACTCCCCAGAAAAAACAGTATCAAATTCCATTTTCACAGTTCTGAACTTCTGACATAAAAACATGGAAAAGAATCAGTAGGTAACTCAACCAGGCAGTAACAGTATCAGGATGATGGCATTTCACACTCAGAACAAACAGCTCCTTGTGCAATACTCCCAGGCATAACCAGCACTCTGGAACCAAGAACAGGGAGGCAGATTATCAACTGGGGTTCGTGTCCCTTATTCTTTAATATGCAAATTTATCAGAGTTAGGAAGATAAATACAAGGAGTACAGTGGAGTTGACCAATTATACAAAATCTCATCATTGCTACTTTACTTTTCATTTGCCACTACATTATTTTGCCTTAGAAGTTTCCCTTGACCAGGGCTGGAGGATTTGGTGCAGGTATACATTGCTGGCAATGGTGATATTTTTATCAAATACTTCAGGAAAAGAAGCAGATGATCCCAAGTCACTAAAAAAACAAACCCCAAGAAACACAAGCAGTCTTTCAAAAAATTATCCCAGTCTATAAACAGCAGCTTCAATGTTCATATAAGCCAGAACATGGTGGTTCCATAAAACATTATGCAAAGCAGTCCTGTAAAAATAAAGAAAATAGAAGAAAGGCGCAATACAGAGTGATTTCAGACACCCAGTTTTGTGAGAGCTTTAATGGCACAAAATGTTTATAAGCTACAACTTATACATGTACTGTAAACTGTATATAATGTTACAAAGTGCTAACTAATTTATGAAGAATGCATAATCACTTTGGCTCAGTTAACTCCAATAATTCAACAAATGTCAATTAAAAAATTTGAATTTCTAACAATCCTCTGCTTTTACTTTTTAAAACAGTAAGTAAATAGGTGTTTGCTGCAGTTAGGTTAGCCTGCTGCATCTTTAATGTGCGAGTTTATGCATTTTTTCTTCATCCTATTTACAAATATTCTAGGCCAGTTTTCACTGAATGTAAGAAAAATGAAGCCTGCATTTATTTATTTTTTTCCAAAACTGTAAACAGGTATAAAGCTTTTTAAACAACATTTATCTTAACAAAACTTCAACTATCAATAGTTGAAACCCCTTTTCAAATGATACAACGATCGGTTTCTGCTCATTGTAAAACTAGAAGTTTCCTCCAGAGCTTATCGTAGGGTATCAATAAATACTGCGTTGTGTCATAGCGAGTGTTACAGTGATCATGTACCCATTCCTCCTCTGTAGCTTTCACAATTTCTAATCCATGGCTCCTTCAAACACAATAAGCTGTGTTCATACTCTATAGCCACAAGCTTGTGACATTGTTTATCAGATTTTCTGAAGAATTACCTTTTCATTTAGAAAGGGGTAAATTTTTTCCAAGGGAAAAAAAAGAAAAGTACTCCCTACTTAGTAAAAATCTACTTTTCCACTACTCCAATTCCCATACAAAACAAGGTGCTGTGATTAGAACTCAAAGTGTTTCAGCCTTTTCCCTGTCCCCTCAGGTTTTAGGGCTGTAAGTTACGTACTCAATACCCTCTGAAACACCCCTCACCACTTCCCCCATCCCGCCCCCACCTTTGGGTGAAGCCCAATACCCACACCTGGAACAGACAGGCAGTTGTAGGCAACTGCTATGGGCAGCTCAGAGAAAAAAAGCAGATGTCTGCTACAGAGTTTTGTGTTAAGACCCCCCTTCACCCCAAAAGCATTCACTAACAGCATTCTGAAGCAGCCAATAAAAATAAATACACTTTAGCAGTGGATTTATACCTTTTTTTTTTCCTTTTTATACTTCTGGGAGCTAAAGAAGTTCTTTTAAACCAAACCTCAATTGGTATTTAGCTTCTACGCTGTTTCAATCCATCACTGCTGTATCAAATAATCAACTTTATAAAGTCTGATGCAAGCAAATAATTATAGGTAGCTGTTCTCTCCAAACTGGCCGACTATATTTTCTTATCATTTTCTACAAGTCAGCCTACTAAAGTTTTTATTTAAGTGAGAGTTTTGCTAGTCTTAAAATTAGCATTGGTTCCCTAAATACTTAGTATTAAAGTCTATATCATATTTGTTTTATATATTCATATATATATATAAAAAGAGTATTCTATCCTTCAGAGTCATGCTACATGTTCTGAAATCCAATAAAATCTATTTAAGGACAGGACTGTCCCGCTGCTTTGTAACAATTTGGTACTAAAGCTTCACATTTCGAAAAGAAGTGTCACTGAAGGAGGACAAGGCTTAATGTTCCCTAAGAGAAGAGTTCAGCAACGTTAGTAAGAAGTCTACCTACCATGAGACATCACAAGTGACTTTCGGATTCCACATATCCCCAGAGGAGATTGTACAGTAAACAGTGAGACAGGAATATTGAAAACTCATTTGCAGAAGACATTTCAGAGCTTCACAACTTCTGAACCTCCACACACCCACGAGATTGTCCCCCTTAGAGATAAGTCAAACGCTTCACCTTCTGAAACTGCCATCTCATCATAATTGTAAATGGTTCCACAACAAACAGAATCATACCCTTTTATACAGAGTCTAACTACACCTACAGCTGTTGGGTTTTTCCTTAATTTAAAACTACTTTTAAAAGGAAAATTTCACATTTAAAATTTTCCCTTAAGAAAACAGGTAAGGAAAAGCTTCTTCACATGCAAACAATGCAATTTTTCTAATATTTTCTAAGCATCAGACAGGTTTTTCCTACAAGGAATAAGGAGCTGACTTCATAGAAAAGACAAGATTACAACAATTACCTAATATTAAAATACGCTGATGGATTTAGTTCTCCTACTTTAAAATTTATGCAGTCATTGCCTCCTGCAAATCAAAGGGCGTTAGCCAACGCAAGGGGCCCAGTAATTTCCCCAAAAGCTGATTTCAACTGTTTCTTATTGCCAGTGATTTCTTAGTTCATTCCACAACCAGCTTGTTTTTCAAAAGAAAAAGAAAATCCAATTTCACTCCAATCAGTAATTTTCCTTCCAAAGAGACTGTTAATTTGATCACCATAATACAGTCAACATTTACACCATGCACAACTGCAATTTGAGTCAGGTTGCACTAAGGAGGCAACAGCATCACCGATAAAATGAAAACTTGCTGGTGGCATTTTGCATTGAGAGAAGCCCTTGCAACATATAGACAGTTGTAAACTCCGTTCAGCAACTCTGACGTGTCTTGCAGGCCAAGAGGCAGGGGAATGGGAAGAGAGAGGGAAAGAATGTGGATAGCGAAACACCTCAGCAGAGTTCCAACACAATACTGAATTCCAGAGTTAGCAAAAACCTGGATATGTAAGGAAAGGGTGAAGTCAGGGTCATGCTTAGAATGGTCTCAAGTCAAATGTACTAAATGAGACAGTAACACCTTCACAGGTCACGTGGGCTTCCAGGTTTTGCAATCCATCTTTCAGTAAGTGCTGGCTGAAGGTGTGGTCAGTCGTTTGCCAATGTAGATGCTGAAATGAGAAGTATAAGGCACATGGTATTTCACAGAACGACTCTCTGTTTCCCAAACAGCCCTCACGTGCTCAGCTACTCTAACTCAAGTAAGGCTGATGAGACCCTTCCACGCACTTTGCTCGTTCTTTATGGCATCACTTGGAGTGAGATTTTCAGAGGAGCCTAGGAGGACCAATGCCACTGACAATCAAAGTGTTTCCATGCCAAGCTCGTTTGAAAACCCTACTCCCAACCTTTCTGCAGAGTACCTGGCACAGGGGCCCCTGAGCAGCTGAGTAACACTCCCAGACTATTATGGTGAAAGTACTGCCTATGAAGGGAGAGGGCTTTAAACACTGAGCACTGCAGAGCTACACAAACCTGGCCTCTAACAAATAAATCCAAGCAAGATTTAATTCCCCACAGGAACACACAATTTTGCTAGGGTACAAACACATTACAAGCTACTGAATACATTAGAAGGATAGAATACATGAGAATGAACAGAGACACTTGAACTACACCCCCAGAAACAATTATGAAACTAAATAAAAACATATTTTGAGTACACGTGTCTGTTCCCATCACAGAATAACAAAAGATGGGTAAACATGATGCAAGGATTGGAGCAAGCTCAGAGATTACGTTGGATTACACAGGCAAAGAAAACAGGCTGACCAGGGCTGAAGCTGATCTTGCAGGACACAACCCAGCGTTTCATGTGCCTTTGTTTAAGTACTGAAACTTTGATTTTCAGTAAGATCAGACAGCTGCATCATTAGACACTGAAAATTAGAGGGTGTATGCCATACACACTGAACTTGAGCATCACGATTTGTACCATGTGGTTTTGTAATGGTTAGTCAAAGGTACAGCATTTTTTCACCTATTCTATTTGTACTTGTATTATCCTGCTATAACCTGAAGCGTTTAAGCAGAAGGCATGCAGAATCAAATGGCATGTTACAACTGCAAAAGTTATTTGCAAATTCAGAATAATTAATGCATTTTCAATACAGGAAACTGGATCTATTCTAGAAATAAAACATATTAATGGTTGCAAAGTTTTAGTCTCTACAAAGTTTTCCTGCATTTCAAGGAGCCTACCTCGAGCAAGGTGCAACGATGCTTTAGTTATTTTAGGTAAAGCCCTTTGCAGCAGGCACCTGACATACAAGTAAAGTAGGAAGGCAAAGCCAGATGCAAAAGTTGAAGTCAGAATTAGATCAATACTTACCCTAGTCCCAAAGCCAAAACATGAGATATGAACAGAGATGGAATGAAAACCTTAAGAAATTCTGCAGAGAAAATGCCACCTTTTTTCATTGCTCCACTTTTTCTCATACTTAAAGACACTGAACGCTTAGGATGTCTGAAATGGAATTCCCTGAAAGAAGAGGGGAGGGAGGGAAAATTCAGCATGTTTTTTTTCTGGTTTGTTGGGTTGTTTGGTGGTTTGTTTTTTTCCACACAAATGCACACAGTAGAAACATTTTTTATTTATTTAGAGCTAGAGATCAAAGCAAGAGATCCCTTGCACAGAGTAAGGAATCAGAGAATAATAAGAGGTATTGTGGAGAGACCACTTACACAGACAGTACAGAGACAAAGGGAGCGGTAGCTGAAGAGAGAGGTAGGTCCGAGAGAGGGAAATTCAGGATGTGATTTGTTAGCAAGAGGTTCATTTTTTGTTCCAAACAGAGATACAGAAGTCTGCCAGATTTAGACAGCATCCTCTATTATAATAAAAATGCTTTGCATTCAAGGATCTCAACGTTTCCCCTTCCATGGATGAACATTACATATTTTACATAGAAAGAAAAAAAGGTACAGAGAATTTAGGAGACTTGCTGAACACTGTTCCATTCAATATGCCAAAACTAAATCCCATGAATCCCAGCTCCAAGTACCCAGCTCTCCCAGTAATCACAATTTTGTCCAGAAACCTTGTAATCAGCTTGCTGTGGATTTGTATTACTTTCAATAGAAATGCAATTCTGTTGCTATTAAGATTTTCATACTTTGTTGTTTTGACTTTTTTTATAGCCTCCCTAAAGGAAAAAATCCACCTTTTTCTACAATGAACTTACGTGGAGAGCCAGAAGAATTCCATGCAGTTATGAACTATGAGTCTCTTCTCCTTCATATAAAAGGATACTCATTTAAAGAAAGAAAGAGAGGAAAAAAAGAGTTTAACTCACTTGGGAGGAATGTTTTCAGGCCTACTTGACCAGTCTGACACCCAGTCAGCACTTTTCTTCAGAACTTCCAACTCCTTCTCTCCTTCTACTGCTTCCTCTTCAGACTGAAAAGACACATGGGACCAGCCTTGTAACACTCAATTAGCTCCTCCTTATGGTCTTAAATGGAGAGCAACAACAGGCGTAAATTGATAAGCACCAAATGGTGGCACCTGATAAACAAGAGGTGGTCCTGGAGTACCACAAGAGCTTTTATATGCTGACAGAAGGGCCTGCAGAAGCCAGCATGCCACATGTTTTATTACTCTATCCAGGACTTAGACGTCACTGCAAGTTGTTTGGTTAGGGTTTTTTTAAACTAACCAGGGATCCTTCTAATCCAAACGTTATAAACCAGCATTATGCAAAAAGTAAGATGTTTACAAATGGAAAACGCATCAAGCTGATGGCATTTGATGTCAAGTGTCCAGAACACAGACGAAGCACAGCAAGACAGACAAAGAGGTTTCAAGAGAAGTATTCTGACTTCTTTAAAGGTGTTATTACCCAGTTAATTTTTTTATTACTAGCAGCTTCTCCTGGGTGCATCCCAGATGCGGCAGGGACAGGCACATGCTCCCTACAATTACCTTTATCCAGACATTCCACAGGACATCAGTAGATGCAAATGTCACCATATAGGAAAAAATACATTGGACACAGCAGAGAACAGCACTGACTCGGGCACAGGCTTCTCCTTAGCACTAAGACAGTTTTCTGAGTGACCCTGAGGAAACTGAGGTAAAACCACTGACACGTTACCTAAACCAGGAAGCAATCAAAGAGGAGGGTCACCAAAGGCAGATGGCCAGCCTAACCCACAGCCTCATGTAGGGCAGAGCTGCGGCAGCCCTGCTGCTGGCCAGGTCTTTGACAAAATTAAATGCAAGGTTTCACTCTTCCAGGAATGCTTTTTATTTATACTGCTGGAGACAGCAAATTCTATTGAACGATCAAACTAAGAGCTCAGCATTCGTCTCCTCTCTGCTTGTACTATGGAGATTACTCACTGTCATGTGAGCTGACTTCTCTGTAAAGCAGTAAACTGAACACCCTGAAATCTTGTGCAGAAACACCAACTTTTAAAAAACAAAGCAGGTTTGACACGTGCAGTGCAAGCAGAGTGTTAAGCAAGGACTGCTACTAAATGGGGCATTTCTCAGTTTTAGAGGGAGCCTTCTTTTTCCTCTCAATCTAAAGTTATTACACTCTACAAGTCAAATGTTAATTAATACACAATGCAAGCCTGAATGGTTACTAACCCTGCCTTGCTTTTAAAAAAGAATTCATTAAAACTTTATTCTGAAGACAACCTCTTAAAAGAAAAGATAATTTAATCAACCTGGCATAGCTTGAATGCTAGTATTTACCAATTTACAGGGAGGTACTATATAAAGTCCAAATAAAGAATGAGTACAAACCTGCAACAACAAAGTACACGATAAGTAAACAGCCTCTTACCCAACTGGGACACCTCCAACTTTTGAATAACTAAAGTTTTATATAATGTATCTGCTTGTACTGCTAACAGCCAAGTCAAGGGTCTCACAACAGAGAGGAAAAAAATGCCAGAAAGCAGCAGTTTAATGCATTTTGGACACATAAAATATGCAACACTTTAGACTTTTTGACATGACAGAGAGCTTGCTCCACCCCTCAAATACTCCTGGTACCAATCTATATAAATAATCTATATACAATGTATTTTAAAGATTAACAAAGAAAATACCTGAGAACTACTGTCTTTACTTGTGTGCATTTCCACATCAAAGGTTATCTGTCCATCCTCTTGAGGTGAAGGGCTGAAGAAAAATGGATTTCATTAAGTCAGATTCTGTCACCTGAAGAATCACCAGTGCAAACAGCATCTCAGAAGAACCATTTCCACCAGCACACCATCCAGACAGGCTACAGACTATATGCCACCCCTCAGATCACAAATATCAGTAGAAGAAAACTTTCCAAAACACCTCAGCTTTTCATTGTTTTCCCATCTATAATCCTATCTTTCTCAACAGGGTTGACCACCCCTCCACTGAACAAAGACAGCCTGGCCCAAAGCTTAACTGCTATGCAAAGGATGTAGATCTCCTCCTGCTTTTAGGTAACACCATCAGTATTGTGAATTACACCTCTTTTTTACATCACTGCAAGTGGGAACATCACTCATCATCACCTTGTAGTGGCTGGCAAGAACACGTGTTCCCCTTGTTAGTCTTACTTTGAATATTAAAAATTTGGTAATCTACTCCAGAAATGAATCCACTATCACAGGAAATACTGGTGAATTTAAGCCAGGAACAACACAACACACTGAATGAGGCACTGAAGGCCAGTCTCATTAAAGTGCTAAGGGCATCTTTTTAATCTGACTTAAGCTTTCATAAAAAAGGTATATTTTAGAAAGAACAAAAAGGAACCCAAAACACCACATTTAAAAGCAATTTACTGTTTAGAACTTTTCAAAAAGAATGCTAAATACCAAAGTAACACCCCCCTTCTTGTATGTTACTTCAGCAATCAGAAGGGGAAAAGGATTAACAAAAAGTTAGTAAGTAGGGTGGAAAAATAAGCTTGAAAAAAAAAGGAATCTGCCTTCATTCACTTAAAGCATGGGTAGTGATTGAAAAAATCTTGTGCTAGCAAAAGAAAAAGAAACCACAGTCTAGCAAATATCCCTGGTTGGACTGGAAAGTACTAACCTACTGAGAGCTGGTTTCTTAGCAACACAGATGTAACAAGATTTATTTTCTATAATCGTAACCACTCTATCTGAAACGCTTGTTTGGATTATCTCCACACAGTCTACTACATTAGTAATAATAACCCAGTAAAATTAGAAGGTTTTTTATACCATGTGCATTTCGTGACAATGTGAAATCTAACTGTGATGTTGACATGGGATTCCCACTCCTGGATTCCTCAGCTTTGTGTAGCAACCATGAATTTTTCAAGTCTTTTTTGATAGCCAGTATTCGTGAGCCAGTGAGTATTCCAAACACATGACAAACTGGAGCCTGAGAAAAAGCTTTACCCCTCCATTAACATCTACAGGATAAAAACCATGATAAACTCCTGCAGGACAGCAAACATTCCTTTACCTGTCACAGTGGGAGCTACCTCTTGAACTGCTCTGTCCTGATTCATGCTGGGCATCCAGAAGAATCTTCTCCATGTCTCCATTGTGGATGGAGGAGGATGAAGGGACATGCTCCAGGCCTCCGTTTTTCCCATTGCCATTATCATTGCTGTTGCCATTGCCATTCATCTGTAACTCCACCCAGGAACCTGTTGAGCCAGCCACAAGTCATTTCATTAAAAGCAGTGGAAGGAAAACGCATTCTAACTTTATCATTTACAAACAGAAAAAACCCACAGGAATATGGTGAATTCAGATAACGTCGCTGCTGCTGGGAGAGCTCATAAACATGCTCTGAAGCCCAGAGTGACATGTTTCTTCCTCTCTCATTAACAAAAACACACACAAAAAGTTACATTCTTTGCTACCTAGCTTAGAGAGCTGGTAAAACAAAGCTTTACCTCCCTCAACTATTAATATTTACCAAGCCACATTTCTCCCCACAGTTCAGAGCTACATATCACTCAGTTACACCCCTCACCCCGTTTCCCTGTTCTACTTCTACATCCCTTTTTGAAGCAAAATTTTCACCCCCATGGCCCTGTTTCCCCACCTCCAATTCTATATCCTCCTCCTTCCCCCCACTGCCGAAGGCCCCAACCCAAACCCTGACTGTCACACGCTGGAGGCAGACTGCCCTTGCCAGGCCTCATCCAGCTGTCCCAGTCCCACACACCTCCCACTCAGGGCCAGCTGCCCCCCCACAGCCCCAGCAGAAGGCTCACACCACAATTCCAACCCTCGGGAGCTGCAGCTGGATTAAAACATCTCACTGCTGCTGAAACAAACTACAGCCTGAGTAGAATGGGAAATCCAGAGTTCACACACGTGGTAACAGGAGATAATTCCAACACCATTACTCCAGCCTCTTCTTTTTTCCCTGGTTTCCCCTCCTTCGCCAGGGAGGGATGTGCAGTAGTGATTTCCTGTCCCAACACCCTTTTTTTTGGTGGTCACAGCTATGGGACATTCACTCGTGCACATGTTTCCCTTCATAGGCTTTTTTGAAATATTCTTAATTCATAAACACACCACTGAACATGCTGACAGGCAGAGACACAGATTCTTCATGCTATCCCTTCCAAATACTTAAACACACTCCCTATCCAACTGCAGCTCGGCTCCTCATCAACACGAGTAGCAGGAATCACCTGACAGTGCAGGCACCGACTCCCCATCCCCAGACAGGTAACGCTTTCACACGTGTACACATTATGTCACCACAGCGCCCATGGAATCCAGTTTACACCACCTGCACGTGGGCACTCTCAGGTCTGGTTGATGTTTTATTGTGTTCTTCTCTAATGAGGCAGAAATACTACAAAAAAAAAAAGGCCCCAAACCCAGGCCAAAAGGTACCAACAGACCAGCTGAAAGGGCTTTGCAAACACCCTTTGTACAGGTTCTAAATCTCAGCAGTGATTTCGTGTCTCCCAAAACACACCTTAGGGTGCTGCACGTACTTCTAGGGCAGGGCTTTGGCTCCGGGAGCTTTATCAGCAAGGCAGGGAGGGATGTACGCCCTTACAAGTTCACCTATTTCCAACTTGATTTTGTGAAGCTGGAACAGCGTTTATCCTTCGTACCGATTATTAATTACGCCATTATCCTGATGACCACGGCACCATCATGCTCATTAAGAGTGCCGGTGGTTTACAGTCTGGTTTCCCCGAGCTGTACTCACAAACAAGGAATTCAGGGTGTGCGCAGAGCTCCTGAGCACGATCACAGGACGTGCACAGCCCTGTGCTGCACGCTGGCATTTCGGAGAGACAGGTGTTCCCTGGGCAAAGCCAGACCAGGCAGTGCAGGGGACAGAAAGCCCATTATTCTGGATCTACAAGGACTGCTGGCGTCAGGATTTCAAAATGAGTAGGCCATGCTGTACGGACCACACCAGGAGGGCAGATCTGCCTTGCAGCAACACCTTCACAGCAAGAGGCAGCACCTGCAGAAGAGCACGTGGCAACCGTGGGCAGGAGACAGGCTGGACAGCTGCACCACCCCAAACCCCATTCTGGAATAGGGAGCATCTACTGGGAGAGTCATATGGCTCAGGATACACAAAGACACTCGTTACTGAAGAATCAGCAACGTGCAGCAAACCACATGCAAAGAGAGGGCAAAGGTGCACAGGGAGGTCTCCCTCTAACACAAGCATGGGCAGAGAAAAGCCCAGCGGGAGATGACCAGGGCTAGGTGCTCTCCACAGTGACTGATACCTCTCCAGATCAGTCCAGATTATGTATAAGTCAAGATCTTTAAGAGGATGGACAAAACTTGCTGTTTATCTAAACTGTGCTGTGGCCACAGCAGGAAGAGCACAAATTACACTGTGAGTAAGGAGTCCCAGCAGGTCGAGCAGTAGTTTACATGGCAAGCAGCACGTTCTCCATCTGACCTCACTTTTAATGAGTCAAAAATACATCCAAGGAAGCACAATCTGACATCAAGCTAAAACACGCTGCATACTCCCACTGGCAGTCACAACCGGTTTGGGAGGGGGAGCCAGAGAGCCCTACTCAAAGGCTCCGATTAAAGGAGGTAAACCTCCTGCCTTTGAAAAGAAGCACAGGAATATATTTAGGAATAAACTGCCCAAGTAATAGAGAGTGCTTCTTGCCCCAAGCTTCTTCAAAAACAGCTAAGGAAGTCACACGAGTCGCCCTCAGAGAACTCACAATTTCACTGTGTTTCCAACCTGCCAGTGAAGAGGCAGAATCCTGAGTGATGCAATTCAGCAACAGGGCAGACTCCTCCTCCCTCCACAACTCAGCCATAACACCCGCCTGGGGAGAAGGAAGAACCCAAACCCCACAGCTCTTTATACGACTGGTATTTTTCTTCAAAATCGTTTGAATTTTGGCCGTGCTTTAAGGCTCATCATTTCATTGTGAATTGATATGCTGAATTTAGTGGCAAGTTTTCCCATAACTAGAGGGCGATTTAAACAACAGCAGCTAAACGTGGGGGGAGAAGGGCCTCATTTTATTTGTTGACTCTCTGATTTCACCTGTGTGGGTGGGGGGATATCAAGAACAATACATAAATTATATACATTTTAATATGTATAAAAATACTCCAACTTGTAGCTCAGAAGAAGCTTGAGCCATGGTGAACTTCAACAAACTAAAAAATATCCCTTTTACAGTGAAGAAAATAGAAATAGAAAGGAAAAGACAGCTGTTCAGATCCCCATAACAGTGATTATTAAGCAGATTTGCCATGACAGAGCTAGATGAGCTCACGCCTGAGGTGGGATTTCTTCTTTTTTGTCAATATGTAACCATGCTTTATAATAATTAAAATGTAGGAAGCATCTAGAATTCCCAGAGCAAGGCTGGTTTTGTCCATTTGTTTCCTGTGAAACCAACAAGGCACAGGGTCAGTTACTGGTTTTATTCCCAGGTCTCCTGACCTCCCGTTCAAGCACTGAGGGGCCTCTGAATGAGAGGCCCTAAACACACACAAGGAACACACAGAGCAAAGTGAAGGTGCCCAGGCTCAACAGCCTGGAGAGGTTCACCCAAGAGCTGAGAGGATGGCAGAGAGTGTACCTACAGCAGCAAAGCCCCGTGGGGCGGCCCAGTGTCTGAGGGCAGGGCTGAGCCTGCACAGAGGGATGGGTTGTGTTTGTTTGGCTCACCAAGCAGCAGGTACCAAACATCTCCTCTCCTGCCTTGGTCTCACCACCTTCAGCCATCACCCCGATTCTGCTGAGCCGCTTCATGCTGGCCCAGCGGGAGGCCCTGGGAGAGCAGACCTGGCGTGGACAGACCTGGAACGGGCAGATCCAGCATGGACAGACCTGGCATAGGCTTACAGAGCGCTCATCTCTCCAGCTCCTGTCTTACAGCAGATTAACGCTCCCACTGAGCGAGTAAACACAGCCACCGAAAGCAAGAAGGGAAAGGTGGCAGCAGCAGCAGCGTGAAAGGTGGCAGCTCCTGGGCGTGTTGCAACTCCAAGGCAGCACAACTGTTACTCGGGGCTGCTGCCGGTTGGCTAAAGCACCTGTTTGCCGCTGTCCCCAAGTTCCACCCTCTCGCTGCCCGACACAACCGCGGCGTTACGAAACGCGCAGAGTTTATTCCTCCTTAACACAATTCCCACCGAGTTACGGGGGATCCACCAACCAGCGCGCTCCGTACTCGGCTCAACATCGCTGTGAGCCACGAAGGGAGCAGTTAATGATTAATGCGAATTATTCGCGTCCCCGACCGCGGGGCCCTCGGCGGCCGCGGGCAGGCGAAAGCGCCCGGAGCTGTTTAAAGGAGGGGAAAGCGCCCGTCGGGCCGGGGAGCCCACACAAGCCGCCGGAGCGCCCTGCGAGCCTTATCCCAGGGACAAAGGGATGCGGCAGCGCAGCCGATGCCGGATGCAGAGGAAAACAGCTCACGTCAGTGGCACTGACTCAGCCGCCGAATGAACTCGTTCCCACAGCCACGCTCCTCCCCCTGCCCCGCTCTATCCCCATCTTGGCCGCCGGTACCGGCCGCCGCACGAACTCGGTGCGACCACAGAGCAGCCCCGCTCCCGCTCCGCCCGGCCCCGGCGTCCCCGGGCCCCGAGGCACGCCACGCTCCGGGCGCTCGCCCCAGCTCCGGTAGCGAGACCCTCCGCGCAGCCCCCGCCCCGCCCGGCTCTCCCGGCCCCGCTCCGCCCCGCGCCCCGCAGCCCCCGAGCCACCGCCGCGCCAGTTCCGCCCGCGCCGCCGCCGATTGGCCCCCGGCGGCTCGCGCGGCCCCATCCTCCGCCAATCGCGGCCCGGAGCGGAGGGGACGGGGGTCGCGGCAGCCCCCATGGCAGGCGCCCCACCCGCCCCCCGCCCCGCCCGGCCCGGCCCGGCCCAGCCCCGCCGCGCTCACTGTTGAGGCCCGGCTCGGCGCGCGTCCCCTCGGCCGGCGGGTTGTTGTTTTCGCTGAGCTGCTGCTGCGGCTCCTGAGGGCCGGACATGGCGGCGCGGGAGCGGCGGCGACCGAGAAGCCGCTGGGGCCGGGGGAGGACGACGACAACCCCGGACTCCGCTCCGGGGGCCCGGCCGCCCCGCCTCCCGGCGCTGCGCAGGCGCTCCGCGCGCCGCTCCCGCCCTCCGCCGCCGCGCACGCGCCGCCCGCCCAGGGGCGCGTGCCGCGCCGCATGGCGCTCGCCGGCCGCGCGAGAGCGCGTGCGCCGGGGGCCAGCCGGGGGGAACGCGAGAGCGCGGCGGGCCCGGGCTGGGGGCGGGGCCGGGATCGTGCACCCGGTGGGGCTGCACTGGGCCTGCTCGGCCTTGAGAGGGGATCTGATCCATATTGATCAATATCTGAAGGGTGGAATACAGGGGGACATGGCCAGCCTCTTCTCAGTGTCTGTGGGGGCGATGGGCTCAAGTTGGAGCGCAGGGAGTTCCACACCAATCTAGGGAAGAACTTCTTCCCGGTGAGGGAGCCCTGGGACAGGCTGCCCAGGGGGTGTGGAGTCTCCATCTCCACATCCAGCCCCATCTGGATGCTGACCTGTCCTAGGGACCCTGCTTTGGCAGGGGGTTGGACCCCATGGGCTCTGGAGATCCCTTCCAACCCCTGTGATTCTGTGAACCTGTGATGTGGCAGGCTGCTGCAACGGAGAAGGTGTCTTTGTGACAAAGCCTGGCCTGTTCTTACCTGGGATGTGAAAGTACAGCTACAAAAAGCTAAATCCTTAGTTAGGATGCCTCAGTCACACATGAGCAGCTTCTGTGTCAGTTATCTATTATAAGTGGCTTTCGTGAAGCGATCACATTCTCAATTGCTAATTTCAAGATAAAAGCTAATTTTATCTTGGCAATCAAGCAAGCCAGTTCCTGGAGGCAGTGTGGCTTTCACAGATACCTGGTAGTGCGGTTAGCACGACCTTTCTGCTGTTTCTGAACTCCTTTTTCACCAACGTTCTCTACCAAGAAGAGCCAATGAGACTGACCTCCTCAGATGAGTTTTTTAATACACCTTCACACCCTGAGAAGTGAACTTCACTGACTCCATGCCATTTGACACCACTTAGACTTCAAAGTTCTCTCTGAGGCCTGGAGTCTTTGGCAGAACTTTGTAAGCCAATTCAAATCTCTCACAGGTACATAAGCATCTTGCTTCCCAACAGCAGTCAAAGAGCCTTTTGTATCATAAACCCCTCACATTGGCAGTCAAAGGAATATAAAGTGTGAGGTTTTTACATCACTGTACCGTAGGAGGAGTCTAGTGACGCCGTCAGAGACTGCAGTCACACAGCTACATCTCCATTAGTTTCTTTTTGTTCTCTGTTACACCTGTAAAAAATATTTTTTCCTGTTTGTGTCAGAATAATTTCAAGCTAGAGAAAAAGCCTGCCCAAGCTGTCCTGTGCTAGGATACCAGTTTCAAAACATTTTTCATCTTCTGCCCATCTCTCTTGACAAGGGTCCAACACTGAGGTGTGGACATGTGAAACCTGCCTTTTGCAACGCTGACCCTTCCCACCAAATGGGCTGCATACCCTGCGTGACATCCCTGGAACAGAACTAGCTATGTGCACCAAAAAGAAAGCAGTAACTCCACTAACTTAGTAAAACAACTGCTTATAGGTAGAAGGGCCCCAGACACAATCTAGACTGGAATCAGAGCAGTGAGCTACTTGTGATTTTGAATAGGATACATGCCTGGGTAACCCAATCTACTGTGAAACCCTAACAATCACAGGGTAGCATCATGAGCATTTGTCATCTCCATCATTCAGGAAGCATTTGCCATCATCCTCATGGCATGAATATTTATCAGTAAAGTGGGACTATTAAAATGCCTGAGTCAGAAATAAATTGATCAAGATTATAGCGTGAGTCAAACACAGAGCCAGAAATAGCATTCACAAGTCCTGACTTTCAGCCCTGTGCACTAACCACTACGCAGGTTCCTTAAGGCAGTTGAATGATGTAATTAATGTTTGTAAAGTAATTTGAATCCCTGGATGGAAAATGCCATGACAATAGCAAGGTTGGAGTGACAGAAACCCACACGTTAATAGAAGAGAAACAATGGCTGTAAACTCCTGGGAAAGGTCTTTTGTACCAAGGTGCCGTAAAAAGGATTTTCTTCTAGAAAGGTATGAAAAGCCTTTAGGTTGATGGAAAGCAAGCAAGTAACAAGCCTCCTGGTTTATCTCAAAGAGCTGAGCCCAGCTCTTCCCACTGGTTTATTCTGTAGAGGGGAGAGGAGCAGGAAAGAAAAAGCCACCTGACAACATGTATTCTATGCATACTTTTATTAATAAAATATAAGATTTACAGCATATGTCAATGGACAGTGTGCTTAGAGAATTACCTAGCTGAACAGTATGACACCAGAGTCAGTAGCTGGTTTCAGTGAGGATAATTAAGCCTCAGATGACATGCCAGGGATCACTGCTACTGACAGAGCTGAAAATCCTTCCCAAGACTAGCTTACACCAGCCTGGATCCCATCCCAACGTGCACAGCTGAGGTCCAAGAGGCAGTTTCTCTTGAATGTAGTATTGCTAGAAGGCTGCACTGTGTCCTGTGTGAATCTACCTGCTCTGCTCATCTCCGTGTGCTCAGCCCATCCTTGCTTCCTTCCATCTGCGCTAAGCAACTTGGCAGGGATTCTGTGCGTGGCTCTGGACAGGGATACACACAGGAGCAGCAGTCTCAGCGCCAGGACCCTCAGTCCTCCCAAAGCAGCAGTCAGTAAACCTGTGGTTCTTCACAAGATGCAGATGAATCGCACCAGTTCTGATGCAAACGAAGTGTCTAATTACCTCTTCACCCTTGCGATAAGAATAACCCCTGGCCCCAATCCTGTCAGCAATGATACACGTGATGAACACTACTCAAGTTGTTTCCTGAACTATTAGCAAGTACAGTCATTTGAGTAAGACCCCTCACATGCAGTGTAAGCAGGAATAGGGCCTCCTGGTTTATTCACCCATTGGAAAACAGTTGCTGTCCCTGGGGCAAGTAAATTTTTTTTACAAGGCTAACAGGTGAAAAAAAAAAGGTAAAATCCTTACAAAGGCTCATGGTCAGGCATGCATGTTACAAGACAAATACTGTATTTGAGAGAAACCGATCTAATAAATACTAGAATTTTTACATTTTCAAACCACTGCACACAGACTCTTAAAGAAATAAAACCATGGTTGCAATAGTAGTCTTGTTAACAATCTCTAACCCAGCCATAATTTTACAGCAGAAACAGTATCTTAGTTGATCAAATCATAAAGGTATTATAACTACCTATAACTAAGCCACAGAAATAATTTAAATACAGGTAACTGAAAAGTGAAAATTCTCCCAGCCACAGTAAGTTCACGACAACTTTAAACTTCATTCTGAACATTCCCATGAAGGAGTAAACCTAAAAGCACAATTGGCAAAAATACCTGGAGGTAAAAACTCATGAGCCTTATAAAGCATCAATATCTAGTTCATCTTTGGATAAGCATTATTTGCTGAAGAGTTTAAATCTCTCAAACGACTATGAACACTTATGTCATGCAGCTTCTTGTACTCCACTGATCGCTGCACCAATTAACATTTCCGTAAGTGCAATAACTCTGCAAAGCCAAAAGCCAGAAGAAACACTTGCATGGTAAAACTACATTTCCACTCAGGTACTGATAGCAATAGGATACAGAGAACAGAGCATCTCCGAACGCAGTGGGGCAGTAACCCGTGCGGCCACGGGCTCTTTTGTACTACAACATCATACCGCCAGACAAGAACTCAGACAACTTTTGAAAAAGCCAGAGGACTTCGTACTCTAAACAAGGCATTAAAGGTATTGTGTCCTAAAACAAGGCATTAAAGAAACCAGGATGAAGCTCAACATTAAGACATTAGTCCCATAAGATGGGTTTTAAAACCTGAAAATTCTATTTCTGTTCCAATTTAAGCAATAGAGGTTTTTTTTTTTGTTAAAAAAAAGCGCCTTCAGGGATACTGGAACAGTAACTGACCTGTTCAGATGACAGCAAAACCTGACAGCAGTTTATGGTTTGGAAGTGGTCAACACACACTACAGCTGGTGATGTCATCTGTGAATGAATGCAGATACTTGTGAAATCCCTCCCTCTCTTCATTCCCGTGAAAAATAATTAATACTGGTTAAAATCATTACAAAAACCATCATTTTATTTTCATGCATCTAAGGTAAAACACAGAGTATTCGTATAAAGAGGTAGATTAAAAAAAGAAAACAGATTCTCCATTCTTTGTCACTTTTATTCAGTAGTTTGTTTTTTTCCTTATTTTCTCTTTTTTTTTTTGGTGCCAGACATGGCAAGGAGTGATTACAGTCAACTGTTTATTAAAACATTTGTTGCAACACAGACCCCCTTTACCACTGACCCCAAACGGACCCATTTCATGTGCTTTATTTTGTTTGTTTTTCTATACACCACCACCAAGGCTAGGTGGAGGGGGATGAAAGGGAAAGGGGGAGTCCAGGAGGCCAGAAGGAGGAGGAATGCTACAAGCCACAGCAAGAATGAGCTGTATTTAATAAAAAAGGGGGCCACGAATGATACAGTAATGAGGTTACACAATTAAATCCCATAGCATGATTGAAGGCTTTCCCTGTGTTTGACGTCATCACAATGGAAGGCATAAAAAGTGGAGTAAACCGATGTTGATACAGTCCAATCTAGTCCATTAGGCAAGATGGTGCAAGTAGTCATTTAAATTAAAAAGTGCCCTATCCTCACCTAAATGGCTAGCAGACATGGAGAAGAACGCAGTGACGGGGCGACACAGCTTTCTCCATGTAGCTATAAAAGTGTGTTGTCATATGGCACATTTTAAACACTGGAAAGGGGTGCCATAATGGACCTCATCCTCTCTCTTTTACAGGTACAAATGCTAGATTCAACTATTTCAACTATGCAGGAAGTGGACTCTTCAGTTAGGAATGCCAACCCTAATTCATCTTGTCTTGAAATATATACAAGTTGTTTGTCGTAGCTACAGCGATGATGTTCTCCTTGGGGTGCCAGGCTGTGTGCAGAATCTTCTTGTTGAAGTCCAGGCTGTCGACGCTGATCTCATCCTTCTTCCGCTTGCCGCTGGCGCAGACCTTGCGCGGCTTCAGCACCGTGCGGGGCTTGTTGTTCTCCCGCGACGCCTCCAGGGTGATGTCGCGCTTCGTGTTCCTGTCGAACATCCTGAAGAAGTTGTTGTAAGATCCTGTCATGACAATGCTGCAGAGGGAGAAGGGAGAAAGTGAGGGCTTGGTTGACAACAGCCTCTCCGCTTAAACCAGAGGGTCCCCACTAAGGCCATACCCTCTGCGATGAGTGGACTGCAGGCACCCTAGCCCATGCCTTCTACAAACTGACATGGAACTACAACTTATGAGTGTTTTATAGGTTAAAACAACCAAAGGTATCTTCTTCCTTAGCCAGGCCTTTGAAAGTACACCCTCTGAGATGCCGTTATTCAGTTTCCTTCTCACACAACTCAGGGAAGCGATCTAATGAAAGCCAAACACATTGGATTTTCAGCCCTGCAGTTTCAGTCAACTTGTGTGAATTTAGGTACTGGCATACCTAGTTTGTGGCAATGCCTTATGGCAGATCCTTCATCTAAACCAGCTTTTCAGTAAGACCAAACAGTTGTAAGCTTCCCCGTCCTTCCTCTGCCTCAAAAACCATTTGAGGAGAGGGATACTATGTTAAAGCACCCCAGCTCTGATAGCAGTACTGACAGGGATGCCACAAGCTGATACAGAGATCTGGCAAATGAGCAGTTAACATGATTAGCACAGAATCGATAGCTGCCTACAGTAGCATTATTGGCTAGTCAGGCACCCCAGGCCAGGCCTTGAAAGAAAGATGACGACTAGGAGGCTTTTCCCCTGTGCTCCACCTTCTGACAAGGCAGCCTACACAAACACCTTGCCAGGTTCCCCATCCCGCTGCAGGCAGCACACACCATCACAGGGTTCCCTTGTTCCCATACAAAGCATTCCAAAGTTGGATCCTAACAGATGCCAAAGCAACTCTACCCCACAGCCACACACCCAGGAGAGATCAACACAAAGGGATAAGGAACACAGTGGGTCAGGGTACCAGTAGTGTTTCACCAGTAAAGGTGGAAAACCCTCTCTAAAACCCTACTGCTTTGTGCATCTCTCCAGTTTAAGCAGCACAAACACTGGATGAGTATTTCCCTCTGGGAGAGTGACAGAACTTCTCATCGGAACACTAAGGCAATTCTCTATGAGCTTGTGCTACAGCATCAAGGGTTAAGAGCTAATGTACAGATGTTAAAGCCGCCCACCCCAGACTAAAATATTACTCAAACCAGTCCATGAATCAAAACAGGTATTTGAGGCTGTGCTTCAGGCTGCCTGCTTTGAGAGTAACTTGGAAGAGTCTTAGTGCACAGAGAAGATTTAAACTTGCCTGTCTGATCCGTTCCAACAGCATTCAAATTTGTCAAAAATGCAATCGTTCTCATACAGGGAGCAGAGTTTACTTCTGAGGTATTCATGCACCTGGAAAACAGCAGTGAGATGAGTTGGATGAATACTGAACACACACAACCACCTCCACAGACCCCAGCTGTGTACAAGTCCTTGAGGACTGTCAGGGCTTACAGCCTTTCCACAGAACAGGCAGCTCCTGCAGCTCCCTCCTCTGACTGCAGGGATAAAGGGCAAACTGCACAGCAGTGTGAATTAATGTATCCTGCCCGAGTTTTCCAGTGAGCTCCAGAAGTAGCCTGGGGATGGGGAACAAGGCGTTTCCCAAAATGCAGCTCTGCAGAACACTGTCCCTCCCCAAGCTGTTGTCATACCCTCACTACCCTTTTAGAGACCTGAAAAGATTTATTTGCTTACAAAAAAAATAAAACCATTCTTTGCTGCCTGATCTTCCTCCTATCTGTGATGAAGATTCCTCCACAGATGTCTTATAAAGAAGCACCACAGCAGCTCTCAGTACTGGTAAAGGCATTTCCTGTGAAGGAGATGTTTTACCTCCCACTTTCTCCAGGAAAGAACAGGAGGATATAAAGTCAAGTGGCAACTCAGATATGCTGCTTTGTGTCACATCTCCACTGTGCAAGAGGGAGGTCTTCCTACCCCAACATGGGTTTGGGTTCTGCAATCAGCAAGATCCTTTAGGACATGTGTGGAACCTCTGGACCTCACTGATTCTTTCCCTGGACACAGTGCTCTATAGGCAAACCACCGTCACAGCCATGCTGTGAGCACAACTCAGCATCCTTCAAGGTTTTCATTTCCTGCCCATATCACATTCACCAAATACCTGGTATGTTTCCACAGGTCTGTTTTCCATATTTAAATCCCAGATCTTCACTGACAGGTAATCTCTAGTCATCATATATCGACCGCTATGGCTAAATTTGACATCAGATATGGAAGAGATGATTTCAGAGAAAAATGATCTGTTGCTAGGGTCTTCTGGTTCTTCAAATACTGAGAAAAAATAAGACAGACATTTCAAGGTGAGTTTATGTGTCTTCCAATACAAGATACAGCCAAACCAAGTTAGCATTTCCTTAAGAACCTTGGCCCAGTCTGGCTCCATTATACACAAGAACGTTCACCTTCTAAAATTGCAATACTCAAACATATTATTTTGGTTTTAAGTCAAGCCCAGCTTCTAAACAAGCCAACTACTCGCTAATATTTGGAGTCTTCACTCACACCTATAAGATAGCAAGCCATCAATTACAGACCAAGCTCAACTAGTACATGGTCCTGCAGCCTGCAGAACACCAGCCCCTGTCCTGTTGTCCAGGCAGCCTCCCCACATTGGGCTGCCCAGAATTTTACTCACTGCTTTTCCTCTGGAAAAAAGTTAACGTATTTTTAAGACTTCTTTAATTTTAGCTTTTGGATCTATCCGATACACTACAGAAACCCAGCACACACGCTCCAGTGTTTACTGGAGATTCCTATGGAGTGCTTAGTTCCACCTGACAGCAAGGTATCACACCGTGCACAAAGACAAGCAGCAACACAGCACAGAACTTACGCTTTGAGTGCCTGTCACAGAGTGCTGATGCTCTCATATCACAGAGGCGAATTGTTCCTTTACTGCTGCTGTATACAAACGTGTTACAGCTGTTTGGGTGGAACTCAGCAGCTGTTATCACCTCTGTGAGCTCTTCCATGTTGGCAGGCTTAATATCTACAATATCTACAGCATTTGGTTAAGGAATTTTCTCACAGGTTTCATAAGATACTTTTCAGTTTTAAATGCATTCAGCAATATGTCTTCAGTTCACCAAAGTGTATCTGAAATAGCCAAACAGAATTAACACAAGCCCCTAAAAAGCAAAGTAATACTCAAAATTTGGAAGCAGGCCAATACTACTTTGCCAAGCACTGTGGGATCCAGTCAAGTAACTGGATAAAAGCTCTAATTCCACAATTTGTATGGAATGCAAGACTGTAACATTGCACTCTAACAGTCTGGATACAGGTATCAGTTTAATTCTTACTGCCTGCAGCACTGGGAGGTGCCCACAGGAGAGGTCAGAAGCCACAGAAGAATCTCAGTTGCCGAGATAAGGCTGGTACTGCTGACCCGCTTCTTATCCAGAGTCAAGACCTTTACAGCCCCGCTGCCTCCCAGCGCTGCTCACCTCACCTGAAGCCTTATGGTTTATTCTCCTTACAGCTACTAGGGAGAAACAACCAGGATATGGAGAACTGTGTTATGCAGAGAGCTTTTTGTGACATGAAACTAAACCCAACAGTTTTGTTTTAACCAAACTACTTGCATCACACAAACCACCACAAAAAAGATACTAAAACTTCTGTCTGTAATTTCTAGGTGCCACAGGTTAATCCGCAGGTCATCTGCGGACAAGTACGTTTCATAGTCACTATTAATGGAGATGGAATTGATGTGATACGTGTGAGCATTGGCAAATATTCTTCGTGGGCTAGCTTCAACCATGAGGTCCATGGGCCTGAATACTGGCACCTGCAGAATACAAAGCAACAGAAGTTTGAGACACAGATGTACCACACAGTCCTTAAGCACACTAAGCCGATTAAATATCGCAAAACTGCCCCAGAAATAAACGTGTTGGCGCATCCCAGAAAGCACTGTGTCAAGAATCTGATGGGGCACAGGCTGATCTGTGCACAGGGAGCAGGGGAGAGGAGAAATCACTTCAATATAGCTAATTCACATAGTCAATTACTCACCCGTAGTGTTGTAACTGTAGTAGGATCCCTATACCGTCCATCTTCTTCCTTCAAATTATAACCCTCTGGTCTTTTGTCCCTTTCACTGATTTTCCATAACTTTATTGTTTTATCTGAAAGAAACCAGCCACAGTTTAAAAAGCAAAGCTCTGGCTAGCAAAGATCATCTTCACAGTTGATGTGCTGAAACACAAAGCCTTCAAACAAGACAAGACCACCCACATGTTCCAAAAAAATACTGTTGGGAGAAAACAAGAGAAATTAAAAAGACCTCCTCCACAGTTTGTTCTTTTTATAAAAGTTACAGCAAGCTTCAGTTAGAGTCAGGACTGTTATGAATGACTAATGCAAGCTCGCACACAGCTACACCGCGGTACTACAGGGCAACCAGGCCAGAAATAGCTCATGCAACACCCGACGTGGTGGGGCCTTGGTGTGCAGGTAAGGCTGCAGCAGTACAGTTCAACAGCAGCACTCACATAGCCTATGTTTAAAACAGGTTTCCTCCCAGCCTTCTGAAAGCACAGAGGGTTGGACAAGATCCTGACCACGAAGCTCTGCAGCAAGAGGTGACTGTGCACAGCAGCTATCAAGGCAGAACTCACCGTTTGTAGACAATAAAAACTGAGCAGCATTTTTCTGGGGTAACCACCTAATTTTATTGATCTTCTCTTCAATTTCTAAACTTTTCAAGTAGTCAAACTCTGGTTCATGGCTTTGAAAGGTACTGTAAACATTGTATTCTCCTCTACTGTGAGACTGGATTTTGTTCTAAAAAGAGAACAAAATATCAATTAAATATCAAGACATGTATTGCAACAGTACAGAATGCTTTCAAAGGCTGCAGGCGTAACCCAGAACTAGGTATTTATGCAGCAAGATATATAGGCAAGCTGCCAGGCAGCCTAAGAATAGGTTAAGACTTCTACACTCTCTTGTTGCCTCCACCAGATTTTCCTTTGGTGTACAACTTGCCTTATTTTAACAAGCCTGTAGAACAGATGAAATGAGCATCATCTCCTTTGCAAGAACTCAATTAGGGTTCCTACTATTTTGGCTAAGAAAGGATAATTGTCTCTTCTCTGATGCTAACAGCTTTTGATTCCTAAAGCTTCCAGAAACTACCAACAGTATCTCCAGCAAGTTCTCATATTAATTCTGAGCAGCTGAATTACTCAAAAATCTTCACCATTCCCCCTTAATTCCTCCACCTCTGTTTTGTTGGTTTTTTTTTTTAGGAGAACATTCTCCAAGAGAACTACACAGCTACACATATGGCAAACCTACTCTGTGGGTAGGTCTGGCTTCCCAGGCACACTACGGAAATCCCACGTCACCTCTAAATTTATACAAGCAGCTCCACTATTCTGGTTTATAATATCCATCTTCCCTGAGACCTTCTGAACTGCTTAAGAAGCTGCTTCTTCCTCAGTCTGGAGATTAGAGGGAAAACCTTAAGACCTCTTCTGAATACGTCTTTGTCAGTAAAAGTCATACCTGCAGTTAGCCTGTTCAGGATGGGACTGTTTAGAAAACTCTAGAACCTCCAAACTTCCAGAATGCCTCTTTTTAAACGCTTGGTTTAGGCAGTGGTTTCCTAGCACTGATGCTGCACCACACAGACTGACCCTAAATTCCCTGGAACCATTTCCAAAATAGCATTCACTAGGTATACTTGAAATTAATTCAAGCTTAATTCTGTTATATTTATACATTCTGTTTTTCCTCCCATTTCTAATGGTTGCACCATCAGATGCCTTTCCTGTGACATGTAAGGTGCTGTTAGGAGCGTTCCCTCAGCTAGGAAAGCCCTCAGCCCCAGGGTTAGCGTGGCTGCTAGTTGGCTACCTGGGGAGGTTTCAGGCCAGGAACATCTGTCAGCCCTCACAGCTTTGGTTTGGGAGCTATTGCTGGATGTTTAGCATTTTGGAAGGTGGGCTGTCATAGTACCTGAAAGTGAAGTAAAGGCACTGTTAGGACAAGTCCACACCCATGGCTAGGAAAGCCCTGAGCCCCAGTGTCACTGGGGCAGCTAGTGGGCTGCCTGTGGAAGTTGCCTGGCATGTGCCCCATCAGATACCTTTCCTGTGACACGACGAGGGACTTGGCTCCTTCCTTATCTCGTGTCTTAGAGTCCATCCATTCATTTCATCCCTTACTACCTCACTACAACACACTTACTCATAGGATACTTGCTAGCCCACACTGGCCACATTCCTCACATCGCTTTCTCTTGCTTCATACCCTCACCGTAACAGTGGGAAGAAACTCTTGTATTTTACAATAAGCAGACAAACACACTGTACCATACCTGCCAATTGTACTGGCTTTGCTACTCACAACAGAAGGAAAGAGCTTTGTTCTAAGCTTCAGCTAGACCTAACCAGTTAGGCAGAGTCACTGCACAGAATCAGCAACTTTAAAATCTATTGTGCTTTAGGAAGTACTGGTTGTGATTCTGGGAGCTCTCCTTCAATTCCATACTGACCCATAATGACTGAGTCTTAAAATACTTCTTGTTCACTGTAGTAAAACTCTACAGGACCAGAACAACATATAAAAGCAGTAATATATGAACATCCATCCTTGGGATAAAAGCAAAGCTTAAACCACCAGACCATCTCATGGCACTCCAAATCAAAACAAGAAGAGGTGTTGGCCCAACTGCCTTATGTTAAATTCCCATTTAGGTAATTACAGGCTGCCTACACAAATTCCTCCTTCAGTTTCAATTAGACACAGTATTCATTTCCTGCCTGCTGCCTCGCCTTGCAGAAGGGCTGCTGCACACTAACCCAGAGGTGGCAGCATCCAGGCACCGGGTGAAGCTCCACCAGCTTGTGTGACTCCATACAGACTGCTGTGGTGTAGCGTTTTCCTTCTGGTGTGTAGGGTCAATAAAGCACTTGAATGCAGTGTGGTAGAAGGCAGTACATAAATCCAACCTGAACAGTTGTCTGTTAGCCCCCTTACATATAAAGCCTGCTGTAGATAGTTGTGCATATAGCATGACCAACTGCTGTGCAGGAGTCCCCAGCAGTCACTCACACAGTGACATGTGAAGTAACCACAGCTGAGTTGAGCAATTGTAAAACAACCAACTTGGGCTTCCCTGAGGTATTGTGTCCTACTCCCTCCTTTGTTTTAACTTTTAGACCATAGCTAAAGAGTGCTTAAAGATAAATCAATTTCTAACAGTGTCACAAAGTTAATAATCTATTCACTCTTAAATGTCCTTACTTTAATCACTTATTACACAGGCATGTGCTTTGTGTAAAGCTTCTGAAAGCATGTGCCCTTTCTTTAAGAGGAGAATGGACAGGAACAGAGAACAGTAAACACACTTTATGCAGTTAGCACTCACCTCCTGCTCCTGTTGAAAGATGACGACTCTACCTCCTTTGTCTCCTGTCGCTAACAGCTCTCCAGAATGGTTAAATTCTACTGTAGAAATGATATCCGCTGCACAGGAACAAAAATAAACCCCACAAGTTAACTAAGTCTTCTGAATACTACTAGCCAAGCAAGCTACGAATTAAGTAGAAAATCAAATGCAGAGCTGGATTCAGTGTAAGTATACCTACGTTAGAAATTACAGACAGGGATGTCTTCAAATAGAGGGGAGAAATGTCTTAGAGCTATCCATCTGAAAGCCAGCTACTCTTTCACTGTGCCAGTTACAAGTTCAGTGCTGTGCAGTGAACTGTTTTAAAAGGTTTTATATAGTCACTACTTCGAATTGGTTTTGTTTTGACTGCTGCTCTAGCACAGAAATGGATTTTCATCAGGCACTCTAACAGCAGAGGCTGGGTATATGCAGTCCTACCCTTATTTTCTCCATTCTTTCTGACAGAAGACTTTCCATACAATCATTACCCATGATTGCAGAGCCTTTATTTTTACTTTTAAGGCAACTGCACCCCTCTGACAACTTATGGTTTGCCCTTATTAGGGTGGAGATTTTCAGACATCAGTGCCTGAGGAATGCAAGGATGCGGAACAGCAGCAACAGAAAATGAGGAAATAAATGGCCTCTAAAAACCAGAATATCTCCTGGATGAGGAAGGCTTACATTACCACAAATACTTTTCTATGGAGTGCTACAATTAAATTGTGGATGTTCACTGACAAAAATGTCACACCCAGTATCAACTGGATCTGGTCATCAAGCAAAAAGGGCAAATCACAGCTTACACTCAAGGACATGAGCTCTCAAGTTCAAACACACATACACCCCTCATCCTTTCAAATGGAGGAATCAGAAGCTGAACCATTCTTTGAACACCACGTTCAAGTTGCAATAAAACTGATTTTGTGCAGCAGAAAGTACCTAAGATCTTTACCCAAAAGCCTTGAGGCTATTCCATGCCAGGCTAACATAGGGAAACCACCTGTCCACGCTTCTACTGGAAGGTTTTCTTCCTTCTTTGCGAGTTGAAGAAGGTCTGGTACCTGCTCTACAGACCCAAAGCAACTCCTAACCAAACACTACTTAGTGTGAATTTGAACAGACCCTTATCCAGACAGCAAGGGGGTGACTTCATTTTGGAGAAGTGAAAGGCAGGACTTTCCTCTAATGAAGCAGGCGTCACTCCAGAACTGTCCCAGACACATGGGCGGTGGCTCAGAGGACGTTAGCAAGCTGTTCTTTACTAACTGCACCACACAGCAGCTACAAGCAGGCAGAGATGTGTCTGGACACAGCACAGAGCCCAGAGAAACAGGCCAAACTCAGCCTCAAAATCCTCAGGCAGCAGCGAGAGGTGCAGAGTCAGACACGCAGCACAGAGGGGACGTACAGCTCAGTTGTCTCCTCTGATACACAGCAAACAGCCACATCATGAGGGTAAACACACACCCACCGCATCGCCATCCACAGCCCTTGCCATGGCATCAGACACTGCTAGAACACAGGAGGCTGAAATGTCTCAACACTGTGTTAAGGACAGAAACATGACCTCAGCTCGTATGTTGACAAACCAGGATCACATGTAGGAAAGCCTGGATTTCAGTGCACTTTGTTTCCTTCCTGGAGGGCAGCAGCTACTTCAACCCTTCGTTAACACATCTGTTAACACAATGAAGTGGTTTGTCTTCGATCTGTAAGGCTTAAGACTGCATAGGATTCAGATATGGCACTCTATATACAGCCTTCACAGGCAAACAGGTAACATGGAGTTGCTCAAATCCAGGGTAAGTACAAAGAGTGAAGTGCCAACCAAGCAATCCCAGTATTCTGTACACTGCAATCCATGTTGTAACCCTCCAAAAGGAGAAGAGCTAAGGGAAGTTATCGAAAAGTTGAGGAAAAAACAGGTAACTCACTACTCACTAGTGAGAGGTATATGAATAACAGAGTAGTTATTTTGGAAAACCCTTTAAAAGGTCTAACACTGCCAGCTAAGCCAGACAAAGCTGAGAAGGCAATACAGCAAATTCTGCACAGATCTGAAAGAGTGCATGTATGTGGAAGGAGAACAGAAAAAATGCCATAAAGATCATATATATCCATCTAAGAATAGATGGATATATTAATCATAGCACTTATTTGGTGAGAGTCACTAAAAAGTTTTACAAGGTCAAAAGCCTTAGACTGGAAGCCTTACAATTAGAACAGGCAGGAAAGCCTTAAATTAAGGCGTAAAACCTCCATCATCTTAGGTCTGCTGAGATAACATATATGAGACTTGTACGATTATTAAATACAACACTGCAGAGAGCTAACCCCTTTTCTGTAAGAGTTCTAGACAGTCTTACTTTCTACATTTAGTTCAACGTGCAAGATCTGCCAAGCTTGGTATCAGAGCTTTCCAAGCAGATATAAATTCCAGTTTGTCTCTGGGCTCAACAGCATGAAGGAACTTTCAGGACTGAGGTCCCCACACCTCCGAAGAGTCCAGCAGGCTCAGCCTGTGGTGACAAGGCACTCCAGCCACCCAGCACCTGACTAGCACTATGCAGAAGATCTTATCAAGTACCTGCATCAACTTTAAAATCAAAATAGAATACATTCCTTGACAGCAATCACAACAGCGTATTGTTAATTAGGTTTGATTGAGAGACAGCTACAGGAACAGATATGCCTTCTACACTGTCACCCTGGACTGTTCCCTTCCCAAGGACAAAACAAACGTGCTAGCGAAGTGGGCAAGAATTATTTCTGCTGAAGCAGCCTGGAACCAGGGCTGAGATGCACATTGTATGCAGAAATCAGTATGGGAGAGTAAAGCAACCAATCATATATTTAAAATCCAGTAACTCACCATTCAGAACATTGTATTCCCATACCTTGGTCAAGGAAGGAGACAGACATCAAGGCACTGGTGTTGGACTGGGCGGATTTAATAGTGTGTGAGAGCTGACAGGGGAAGCATTTCATCTTCCGCAGTGCACTGATTCACCGGTGTATTTTCATCTGTATTAACACCCTCGCTGCCAAATGAAACCGAGGTAATCCTTTTCCTCCCAAACCCTGACCATAATTCCCGTGGTAACTGCATGAAGGGTTAGGTTAGTCCTCCAGCACGGAACGGGCAAAAGAGCACCTACAGACCGATGCCTCCTCTCCGCCTCCTCCCTTTTGAGAGTGTTATTTTTGCTACAGTCTCTAGGTGGGAGTCTTGCAAACACAGAGGACTGTGCTCGCTGCCCAAGAGCTTGGCAATGATCCCTTCTGAGGGAGGAGCAGATATGTAGACGCTCTATTGTCACCAAAGGCTTTTGGAAGTATGATGTGTTCTACTGTTTACCTCTGAAGTAATTTGTACACTCTCGTCTTCATGCACCAGTATCAGAGATAAAGAACCACCAGAACCTTATCTAACCAAACCCATCCCAGGACACAGACAGTATTATCTGTTAATGCACTTCCACAAGTCACCCATGCCTTGGGGAGAGACAAAAGTCTCTCCCCATCACCCCCACCCCAGCATCTTAAGTCATCTTTGATGTAGAGATGAATCGTGACGTTTCAAGCGCTGAGATTTTAAAACACTACCAGGCAACAACACACAAGATGAAGACATTCTGACAAAGGCAAGAAGCAGGACAGAAACATCTATCTACCTGTACTCAGTTTCTCCCTCTTGTGTAACTCGGGGCAGAAGCTCAGGGGTCACCCCAGCGTTTAAAGGTATTTCTTTATCTGCACTGACTTCTGTGGCTGTCCTTTAGTTCAATATCCCTTCACAGGCACTTACTGTTAACACTCTAGAAGCACTACTGAGACTACTAAATATCCCAAATAATGGTGTTCAGTGACCTGAAAGCAAAGCAGAGGGAAACAAGGAAAGGTCTCCTGCACAACCTGAAGTCCATTTACTGTTGTTCTGCATGTACATCACCTAGGGGAGCTGAGTGAAATGCTAAGAATCAAACCCAGAGCTACTCTAAGTGTTGCACCCCTACCTCAAAGGAACAAAACACTACAGCCAAACCTAACCAGCCATCTTAAAAATTCCACTGAACTGTCAGGAGAGCCTTCTGGTCCCCAAGCTCACACCAACAAGCAGACTGCATCCCCAGCAGCCCCCAAAACCTCCTGACTATCCTCTCATACACAGCAGCTACAGTTAGTTTCTTGCAACAGCTGCTGGGGTTGATTTTTCTTCTGCACAGGATCTAGTTTTCACAACCTGCTCTAAGCTTTTTATGTCTTTAAGAGCTCCAACACAAATCAAAACCACAGTAAGGTCTGGACACTCATCTTCACTAGATTCAGGGAAGGCTAGCTTTTCCCATGGTATGTGTGGAGACAGGAACCTGAAGAACCAAAGGAAACAAAACAAGGTGCCCAGTTCAGACAGAATGGGACAAGGGAAGGACAGTTATCTCCAAGGTTCAATAATGCTTAAGTAGTGTGTTCGCCACATGAAGAGGAGACGTACCAGGAGCTCTTGAGATTTCTCAACCAGTGGCAGACACACACTTCCATTAATCATCCTGAAAGGAAACAACCACTCAACACAAACCTAACATTTCCTAGTGGGCTTTTGAAGATGATAAAAATCACAGTTCCATAATTTTTAGTCAATATTTATTACACCCATGTTTGCTATTTTGAGTAATTCACCTGTCACATGTGGCAGGGTTCAGAGGGTTTGAAACACGAGGCTGCGGGGCAGCACTTATGAAAGATGAGCAGGTCAAATGACAATGGGCGGGTTACACTGTTCCAAGACAGATGAATAAAGGAATCTCAAATGCCTTTTCCCCCTTTAAAGGAAAACAATGTTTTAAATAAGAAACAAAAATAATCAATGACAGATACTAAGGCAGGGGCCTTCCACACGTTCAACTACTGCTGAACAAGAGCCACACATGCATTACTGTGAGCATGTCTTCTGGAATATCAGAGAAAGGGCTGTGCTCAAGCTTTTCCACTGTCAATAAGTCTACAGAATAAGGGAATGAAACAGCTTTATCAGTGAAAACAAGAAAAAAAACAATCCTGTAATCCAATGACTTAGTTCCAGAAGACCCACTGTGAGCCTGAAAAGCAATTCCGTATGAAATTTGTTTCCAGTAATAGAATAAAAGGTATTTTATTAGTAAAGAAGAGGCTATCTATTTTAATGTACCATGAACTTCATATAAACTCTGCTTATTAAACATGCTTGGTAGGCAAAACATGTCACCTACTCTCCAGCAGCAAGTCAATCATGGCAGGGAACAAAGAGTCTTTATTTCACCAGACCTAAATGGTTTCTGTGCGAGTTTCTGGAATCACGTTGATCTGCTGCCTAAGCAGAGAGCAAGTAAATCAGTATGTTTACACAAGTGGAGCAATCTTCCGATGTTTCCAAGGACTGAACAAAGAGTAGTAGCATTTAAAAAGCATTTTGGTACTTCTGCATTGTTTACACTTCTTCCCAATGGCTCAAAATACCATTTCTGGAATTTTCCAGAGGAGCAACTTAAACAAATCTTATCCATAATGTAGAGCAGATTGCTTTTAAGTTGGTAATCCCATCCTGAGGAGTAAAAGGACAGTTCACTGACCAAATGTGCAGTCTGCAAGCCTTCAGTATAGAAGAAAAACTATTTTGATCACTAATTGATCATTGCAAGGCTAATTCAGAAGCTGGCTGGAACAGAAAACAGCTTTTATAATTATTACAAAATCTAAGAAAGCTCAAAAAACCTCAAAGTGAGGAATCAGCACAGGAATGGATAAATACCTAGAAGCATAAAAGACAGCGAAATATTTGTATTCAACACAATTACTGGCATACCCGAGACACTCCTGCATTTGACTCTGAAGATGGTTAACCTGCTCAAAACTGAGCAAGAGAAATGGCAGACCTGAAGTATATGGAATTTCCTTGTGAATTGCATAGTCCTTTCTAATCTGCAGTGAAGGAAAACCTTCCTGCTTCAGCCTACTGAACAGATGCAACTTCCAAAAACTCAAGCTGAAGTCACAGCTAATGCAGAAAATCGTGACTTTTAATGGGATTTTCTTGTTTCCAGTAATAATTCTGGTCTGCAGTTACAGACTGTTACTGGGGGCAGTGGGGGGAACCAACCAAAAACAGAGAAAACAAAAGCTCCTCTAAGGCTTCAAAGATTCCAGGAAGCTACACAGTGCACTCAATGTCTGAGTCACCCCAACATCACCCCATTGTTTGAAAGGTTTTGATTTACCATGCTTATCAGGAGTCCTAACATACAGTGTGTTAGTAAAGTGCTCATCTCAAAGTGAACAGGAAGGCTGTTTAATTAAGATTTAGAAAGAGTGACTATATAAATCTGTGTGCAGAGCGCTCCCAACACAGGACACCACAACTATACACACCAGGAAAAAAATTAGAGAGCAAAATACCAAGCACTGTTTAACACTGATGGCATAAAAGGGAACACCCTCTGCATTCCAGCCTCATCCCTAATTTATGTACATAGCAAGGGGGAAGGGAACACAGGACTGTATACTTTAAAGTTACCATGACCAGCTTTACTATTGACTTCATTTCCCTTTTCTTCATTCACTTTCAGAGTGATTCTCTGCATTCATTCCATCTCTCAGAAGTGACTAGGCAACAAACCCAAAGGCAGCTGGGATAAGGCATTCCTACTGCTCAATTTACTTCAAGAGTCATTCCAGAAGTCCTTTTAAGTAGATCTCTTATTTACTAAGAGAGGGCATTAAAATTATATGAATTCCTCAAAAATCTGGGGTCAGCATAAAACACACAAAGCAGAAATAAAGACAGGGGTTACCCTTGGAGCAAACCTCTCACTCCTGTGCTGGGAAGCACTGCAAGAGCCAGCTGGTTACTTGCTCTCTCCTCAGTACCACCCTGCAATACCACTACACACAAAGAGCACACAAAGCTCGCCTCCTCACCATGAGCACAGGGGAATTTGTATGGTGGCCAGGCAGCCTCACACTGCTGCCGGCCATACCAGGGTTCCCAGCTGAACACACAGGAGCTGGGGAGGCAGAGGACAGTCAGTAAGCTGGTTTTGTTGGCTTGTGCAACTCTGGGAAACTTACACACAGGGAGAGAGACTCAGAGTGTTCTCCAGCATCCAACCTCATTCCAAGTGCTCCAGGCCCTGTGATGCTGAAAATAAAATGGGATCATCATGAACTCCTCATTTTGCCCACTGATTCTGAAAACATTCTATCCCAGTTCAGTCACACACCTTGAAGGGTTGAGACTCTCTCAGTGCTATTTACACATGTATCTCTGGTAACATGCACACATCAGACACCAGCCTCCAGAGAGTAAACACCTGTAGCACCTTACATGTGAAGAAGTTCACTGCAAGAACTACTTACCCTAAGTAAAATAACCAAACTTAAACCTTGTCAAGTGGTCCTAAACCCCTTATTTTGCCCTCCATTTTTTGGACTTCCCTATATTCACATTTCCTTTATTCACTCCTCCTTCCCTTGAACTCTGCCAATCTTTGAGGAAAAAGATTGCTTTCTAGAACATGCCAGTCCAAGTTCAACTTTGGATTTGAAAGTCTGAATGATTTACTCATTATTATAACAGTTTATTTTTAGCTTTCTATTCAGTTCCCTAAAATAAAGGTTGGACCCCTCCTGATAAGCTTTTTCCTGCAGCTTCCTAAGTCACATTAACACGACTGACGACTACTTTGCAACTCTGGTTGGGTTCAGAGGGGGCTGATAGGTGAGCAGGCCTCACACAGTATCCCCAAGTACGCCACATCCTTCTGAGATTGCGCTTTATGCTGCCACATCTAAATACTAGCAAGAACACTTACCAACAGCTTTCATAAGCAGCAGCTCTAATTCAGTCACTTTTAAAATGGAAGCAGGAACAATACAAGCTAAGGGAAGGAACTGGTACCACCAGGTGACCATTTCATAGGATATATATGTACCGGATGACTTTGAACTTACATATGCATTTATAACGTGGTCTTAAGATAGTCTAGAGATAATGCAAGGTTAAAAAGGTCTTCTGTGGTTTTGTAGCTTTATGCAAAAAACTAACTCTCAGGACTTCTTAGAAAGCACAATAGTTACTGAGCAGCAAACTTCCATTCTCTCCCCCTGGAATAATACAGCAATACCAGCCTTAACCTTGTTGCCATAGGTTGTAGCTCACTGCTCAGAGAGGAGTACATCTCCAAATCCCTCTGCCCTGCACAACACAAACTGTTCCTGGCTGCAAAGCAAGTCAAGAAGATGGCATCAGAGCAGCAGAAAGCAGAACTGAAACAAGTGACTCAAAACCCTTCACAAGTTGGAATAACAATGAATATGCAGATTAAGTGTTTTCCAAAGGTAACAGTAAAGCAAGGAAGAGAATCACCAAAGTACAGCAGCTCTCATCTGGAAAAGCAGCTCCTTATACATCCAGGAATCCTTATGTGATCCTAAGTTGACCGTGATTATCAAAGCAGCTTCCTCATTTAAACACCACTCCTGGGAAGAACACTGTCCACTATTACCATCTAAGGTGCATAGGCAGTAGCATGATAAACATTCTCATTCTTGTGTTTGGTAAACAATCCCTGTACCTCACTGGGCAACTGCTGTTTGTGGGCCAACATTAGTGAGCTTCAACATGTCGATGCAGGTCAAGTTTCCACCAAACTTATCACCAGTTTCCCCAAGGGCCATTTCTGGACCAAGGCAAGAGGCCAGTGAACAAGCACTGACTTTCAGGAGCAGAAGTCACTGGAGGGAACAGGGTAATAAACCCCTCTGAGACACACTACGCCAACCTCAAACTTCTGTGCATGATCCCCAACACACTTCAATTACACTGAGCAGCTAGGTCTTTGCTAAGCCAGCAAACTTCGTTCAGAGTGAACTAAAGGCATTATAATGATCTAGTTTGTTGGGGGGCAGGGGAGAGGCACCGCAGGGTGTGCACACCAAGGAGCACCACAGGAGCAGCCCCATCTCCAGCCAGCACAGTTGTATTTGTAGAAGACTGTCAAGCCCACAACCAAAATACCAATTAAGTGTGTTCCTGTCTTTATGTACACAGCCTCCCCAAGTTCACAACAGTTCCCTGAAGCAGGTCAGGGTTTGGCACTGCCAGAAGAGAACGGAAACAGATTTAAACCTCAGACCACTGGCTTCCTGCCTCCATCTATAGTAGGAAATTCAAAGTCTCCAGTACTCCAAGACACCTGTGGTGGCACAGAGAACACAGATGACAAACAGTAGCATGTCAGAGCACTCTGAAAACAGATGTTAGACACCCATCCCTGTCATCTGACCGGTCTGTGCTTCCTGACACTTAAAGTGACATAAAATTGCTTTCAAGCTCCATCTGTGTGAAAGGGGTTAAAGCATTTACATTACAAGTCATTACGACCTTTGAGAAAGAGCTTTTACACCTTAAATTGATTTAAGACTTATCCACCATGGAAATGGTGGCACAGACCTGGGATATACCTGACTGCAGAGGCTGCATTTCTGCTCATTGAATTTGATGCTGCATTCTAATTCCTTCCATGCAAACTTTATTGTAAACCTGCAGAAGGAAAAACCCTATAGGGCTACCATGTGTTAGCTGAAAACAGCCTTGAAAACATCTCATCTGATGAGAGAATTTGTGGCTTTAACCCCAAATTAGTTATTAATAATCTTAAAAATTACTACCAAAAAATCCTCTCACATTAAACTCCTAACAGCAGCAGGTAGAAAAAACAAATGCAAGGCTGCGTGGTTTCTGGCTAGAAACCATTAACCCTCATCATCCTGATTAATTACCTTCTATTTTTAAACCTAATTTTTTTTTTTCCTTTCAGAACACATGCATAGAAAACCAACAGGCAAATCCTCTTCTTCCACCAGGTGAAAGATGATGTTTACTGCAGCAGCATCTGCAGTTCCTGAGGTGCTGCAAACCAACAGTTCCCAGCACCTCAGCTTGTCCCTAAGCTAGACATCACCCAGTTGGGAGGACAGAGTAAGGAGCAGTCAGACTCATTCAGAGAAGTAGGAAGCTAAGTACATAGATGACAGACCAGCCCAGATGCAAACACCACAGAAGAACTGGGCTGACTTGGCTGCCGACACCTAGGCACTGCGTATTTAACCATGAAGGTTAACTTAGCACCAACATTATTGATGCAAACACATCTCATGCTGGAATTAATGAATCAGTAGTTGCAGCCCTATCAGGGCAGCTTCCAAGTTATCTAGGAGCGGCTTTCAACGACATACAGGACACTGAAGGTGTATTTTACACATACACCTATGCTGACCTATCCTGTGATCCTTCCCAACCTGGAATTGGGGGATGTGTGAGATGGGGACATGGATGATCATGGTGTGAAGCTGCTTACAGTCCTTTGCAACTCTGGAAGACCACCACTAACCAAATACAACACTCTGCAAGTTACTGCAAAGTGATGACCAGTTCCAGACAGATGTTTAACTCAACCCAAGCTGGATCAGCCTGAAAGTCCCTCTAACACAGTGACAAGGCATTATAAGCATTATTTAATACCTGACAAGAACTTCCTTGGGTCTCTAATGGTATCCCCTGCCTTGAAACAGAAGATGGCATTATTCCGGGCTGCTACCCTATGAGAGGTAACAGAACCTCAAGGTGCTCTGAAGCACAATCCGGACGTTATTTTTATTCAACTATTTTCTAGTCTTTGCAAGAGGCCTTGAAGCTTTAACTGGAGGAACAAACCTGGTTAGGAAAGCAACAACTAGGATAATTCCCCTCTGTATCTTCTGTATGTAGGTTTAGTTTTTCCCCTGAAGAATACCACAAAGGATCCATTTAAACAAGTGAGATTCTACCTTACTTTATTAGTTTAGAAAGACTGAGGGATATAGGTACCTTTTACTAGGAGGTAAAAGCACAAATGATGAGCATTTAGTTTTAGTCTCTTAATACACATGCTTCTGGAAAACTCAAGTATTCCTTAAAATATGACAGGAAGTGCCTATTTGCTTTTCCTATTCACACTAATTCAGGTCTATTGTTGGCTGAAACAAAGGTCTTTCAACCTGCATCACCCGTTCCCAGGACATTTGACACCAGTTTATTAATATCATAAACATAAGAGCCGTAAGTGGCAGAAATCCAGACCACTCCTGGTGCCCATCTTAAATAGCCTTAGAAAGGAGGGTGAATAATCTCACAGGTTGTGGAGCTACATTTATTTGCAGCTAGGAACAAGCAGTTAAAGGTCACAGCTGCTCCTTGAGCCTGTTCTCTGCAGCCACTGTGATACTACATAGTAACTGAAAAGCAACAAACCTTGTCTGCCCACAAGCACCACTCTCTCCAAAGGGCAGAGCTGGTCTGCTTTTTAAACAAGACTTTATCAACAGCAAACCAAATATTTCAGCATTTTTAAACTGCAGCCAGCTGTTCAATGTGAAAGCTACCAGGGGGTTCAGCATCCTGACCATGACAAAATTCAGCATCCAGAAGCTTCCAACCTATTTTCAGGTGTGGAAAGGGGAAGAGAAGAGTGGCCCTCCTCCTGAGGCCATGTCACACCTACATCTGCATCAACTCCCACACTAGTGGTATTGCCACTACAGAAACACTGTGCAGCCAGCAAAGCAAAGCCTACACTGTTCTCCTAGACAAAGATGACAAAAGGGTTAATTCTACACAATTTGCATTGTCTAGAATTCAGTTGGGCAGTTACTCATCATTTTTGTCCTTTGTACCACCACAGAGAGATCATACGTATCTAATTACAGGGGACCAAAATTAACTCCAGTAGGAACTAACTTCATGCCCACAACTGCTTCATCCAAGATCTCCCTTTAGGTGCCTGAACATTCTGTCACCATCACTCACAAAACTGAGGGTTTTACTGAGAGACAGAGACAAAAAGGATTCTAAATACCAGATTTTATCATTTCTGCTCTGACACAACATTTGTCTGGAACATGACTCCTTCCAACACACTTTCTGCCTGCAGAGCTTTACTGTACAAAGTATCACCTCTACAGCTACAGCAAAATACCTCATTTCCAAGAAAGTGACACCTCACCCTTAGCGCTGCTGAGGACCAGAGTTCAGGTTTACTGATTTTCCAGAATAAACTGTATACTGGAAGAGAGAAATTACACAGGCTCCCTTCAGAGGGGAACAGCACTGCCACTTCTGACCTCTCTGAAAACATTTCTGTTGACCTGCAGCTAAAGAACATCCTACTGACCACACATGGAGGGAAGATGCAGGAGACCAGGACTCCCCCGCAAGCTGGAAAACCTGTATTTTTAGAGCTAAGTCACAGTACTGCACACTCCTTCGGGATTTATACATAACATTTACAGAAGTGCCCCATAATCCTCATGAGATACTGTGTGAAATCCAGGCTACACATAGTACAAGGATTCCCCAAAATGCATTAGAAGAATTGGACTAAGCTTTATTGAAGCTTTATTTCTTCACATTGCTGTAAACATATTAGAAACGCATCTGTTGTCCAAAAACTTGCTAATTATCCCTTTTAGCAGGAGTGCTTTGCTGTATGGCTTAGCTGTTTTGTTACCTCCATTTTCTCAGGGAACTGTTCTCAGTAGGCCTGGGAGGAATGAGACAGAATGCTCTTTATAAAAAAAGAAATCTCTACAAGTTCAGAAATACCATCTATGCCTTAAAAAAGAAAACCCATGTCAGCAGTTAAACTGTTCTTCCCGCTGGGTTACACCCAGCTGCCAGCATGGTCTGACTGCCTGTGTGGGCATCAGGGCTGATTCCCGCGCCAGACCAGCATGCAGCCCCCACAGAAGTGGTAGATGCTCCTTCACAGGCCATTTTAGACACTATGAAGAAAAGTAATTCAAAGCTGTGGGTAGGCAAGCTCAGATCCAGGCTTCTGAGCCTGGAGCATGAAGGTTCATTTTTATAAGCACCTAACAGAAGTCATAGGTATTTGCATTTAGAGACACACTAACAAGCTCCCAAGATCCTGCCAGGCATATTTCTCTGTGATACCACCCTCACTCTGTTGTGACAGCTGATAAACACATTTGTCTGATAACCAGGGGCTGAGAAGGACACTGAAGAGCCTACCACTCTCAGCACAGACCTCAACTGCCCACGTTGTTTTCATTATCTTCGATTTCTTTTAAAATGGGGTTTTTGCTTTGTTAAAAAAAGAGATATATTTAATAACAAGAGGACTATCAGAAAATCAGCCCTGTGAACTGGGCAAACCAGAAGCATCTGCTCAGTTCTTCTTCCAATTCACAGAATGTTTACAAGCTTCTCCTCAAGGTTACAAATTACCTTACACAAGATAACTTACACCCATTCTAACTAAACGTATCTACACCAAAGCTGCTCCTGTTATTTATACAGGAGGACATTCACCTACGTAGCACTGGAAAAATCTGCACTACCAAAGTAGCTGTGTATTAATTCATAGAACCAAACCTCTCAGTGAAAATTTTAAAGATGTTTTAATTTGGATGTCTGTTCATTGAAATACTAAATGATTTCTACTTCAAGTTGTATGTATTTGAACCATTACCTAAAGCCTAACGTGATTACCTAATGACTCTTACTTAAACCAACAACCCCCTCCCCCCGCTTCAATATTAAAAGGGTAACATCCCTACTTCTGCATAAATCTGTTCACTTTTATTATCCTTTTTCCCCATGCTCAAGCCAGGTGATTTACGAGTCCTTGAAGCTCATTTGAATCACTAAGTATTTACTTCTCCATCCCCGCTGACAGCCCCCCCACCTCAACCCACAGACACATTCCTCACATGCACCGTGGTATCCACACCGAAGTACACGTTAGTAACAGGCTGAACAGTCCCCTCAGAAGACCTTACTTCAGATCTGTTCAGGGGCCTGTTTGTGTTCTGAAGTAGCACAGAGCTATTTATGGAAAAATCTCTGCTGGAGTCACAGCCAGAATTTCAATAGGCTCCTCGGCACAGAGCAGCCAGCAGTTAGCTTTCTGTTTGCAAATAACAATATATTTGGAAATAACATACTGTGCTATTGTTTTGCATGCACACAGAAGCCTTGAGGCGATGCCTTTCTTGATTGATTTCTCACTGAGAAGGACGCTAAGAGCCCCGGAATATCTCGATTTTCTCTTTCTGCTGAAGCCATTCCAACACACACACTGCAAGTTAAGAATCAGTAGCAGTCTTTCAGAAAAAACACCAGAGTTTGGCAACACCTTTCAAAACCAGATTCTAGAATTCTGTGACTTGGTGTGCATTGCTGTTGAGGTATTAAAAACAACCCCCAGAAACTATCATGCTGTTTCAGACTCTTCTCATGCATCCTCTGACCACACCTTGTATTTCAGGTGCAAAAGCTAAGGCCAAAATTGTGCAAGGCTTTTAATCTTCGTGTGTAGAACACAACAGATCACTGTCCATCAGACAACGTGTAAAGTGCCTCCTTCTAAAGGAGGAAAATGAAAGCAAAAAAATCACTCTTACCTACTGAAAGGGAAGGCAGGGAGGGAGGCATGCTTCGCCAGCTGAATGTCAGGCAGCTAGCCTGAGAAGGTCACAAGTACAAATGAAGTTTCCAGCAGCAATGAGTAACAGTTCTGACTATTAAGCAGCCATGGAATAAAAATTTCTGATTACTTCACCCATTATGGGTACTCAACTACTTTATCAGTTCATTTTAACACTTGCTGCATTTGTAGTGGCACTGGGAAAACTTCACTTCACCATTGTCTGGGGTTTCTCCCCCACTTGGCAAGTACTGTCCTATGTTGCTATTCTGGCCCAAGCATGCATGTCTCAGCTTCTTTAAAAATTAAGTAATGTATTAAACAGGCCATTACTAGGTTCTGGCCTGGACTGTCAGAGATTCTCCACACTTGCTTCTCTGATGCAAAACGTGACCTACAAATCCTGACAACCCTAAGGCAGACACGGGTACTTTTATTCATGACATCTCATATATTGTCTATTAATTAAACAAAACACTGACCTTTAAGTTAATTATTTTACACCTTTCATTTTCCCTACCTATATTGCTATTAAGACCTTTGCTTTAGATCTTGAAAGATTTGCGTAACAGCTGAAAACAAGATAAGATTATTTAGTAGCATTACTGCCGTGAAAGGATCCCAGGTTCTTCGCAATAGGAATTCCTGGCCCTTCACTTTGGGGAAGAGGCACTGTAGTGTCACAGTAGGGAAAGCAAAGCACGGAGTGGTTAAAATGACTTTCTGACCTTCCAGATGAAACAACTCTGGATGATTACTTCGGTTTACTCCAGTTCTAGTCTTCCTTTCTGTCAATCCTACCCCCTCTGCACCCCACCAACACCCCCTCCCACAATTAAACTTAAGTCTAAACTATAAACTAGGTAAAAAGTGAAATCATAACACCTTTGTACAACTGGAGCCTCAATCAAAAGACACTGATAGGAAGAACATGAGTGGCAAAGTGTCAAACAACTTCAGTGGAGCATTTCATAACGGTAAAAGTTCTGGAAAAAGCATTTCAACATCTACATCAATGATCTTACAAGACCGAAGAGGGCTGTGTACACCAGCTTCTCTAGATGATTTCTTCTAAATGATAGCAAGAAAAGACCATGACAGAAGTGCTCCCAGACAGGATGCAACCACTCAGTCGGGTCACCACTTCCAGCCACGTGCATGCTTAACAACCCATGCACAGAACACTGAGCACAGGGCAGACCGATCACCTAGTAGCAGAGTTGTAGATGGCAATTTAGAACATACTTCCCTGAACTTACAGAAAGATGAAAGTGCTACAGAAACAAATAGATGTCTGTTTTTCCCAGGTTGGTATGAGCTTCTTTAGGTCAAATGACAAAAGAACCTACAAGCTCCAGGGAGCCAAAAACCTGATGCGTAGAATCTCCATGTGGTTCTTTTTGGTTTAAGTGTTCTCTGTTTTCTGTTCTCAACTACTTCTGTAAATTAATACTTACACAATGCACCAAGAACACTGCCTGAGAAGTTAGGTGTTTGTTAGGTAATCCCTTTGGAAAAAAGTCCAGGAACCCTCAAGCAACTGTCTGAGAATCATCATATATTTATGAGTTGAAGCTTGCAGCTCTTGTCTGCTGGACCAATTTACTTTACAATTTTTAAGTTACCTGAAAAAATCCTTCAGAATACACTCAGAAGCACCACAAAGCAACATAGATTGGTCCTAATTTCTGCAAATCATGCGTTTCTAACCTCCTATGGACAGGACACAAAGACCAGCTGAAATCACTGCTTTTAAGGGTCAATGAATGGTCCCAGGAATACTTTTTATATTTATCAGGGAAAAAGAAAACACAGCTAGTAGCTTTTAACAGACATTCAAATGTTAAAACTCATTCCAAATTTTAAATAAAATATAGCCTGAAGTCACAATTATCTAACTGTTCCTGAACAGATGCAAGCATCTTCTCAACTTCTCAAAACCAAGGGTGACAACCGAGCCCGTTTGGAGACTGCATTATTCCCAGAGCATGAATTTAAGAACTGCAATTGAAAATGCAGAGAAGCATTCCTACACAGCATGCATCCTATGTATCTGAGAAATCAATCTTCCTGTAACACAACTCTCTTAAAGCCTCCTCTTTTTCTGACCCTAAAATTTTCTTCCAAAATTAGATGCAAGCATAACTGCCTGAGGGGTTTAACATGTGACCTAAATATGCTGGTTTTCTTAATGGTACTATCACTTGTGGATTGCTAAGAGGAAAATACACTTTTATAAAGAATAGCTGACCAAATTAATAATTTCTCCTCCACTGCTTAACAAAAGCCTAAGTTAGAAGATAGAAGCTTGCAGCCACTTCTGTTTCTGTGACCGAATTAGTAATACACAGAAGCCCCAAATCATTATTTTTAGGTCTATTATCAACTCACAGTCCTGCTCTGGAGCCACAAGTGAGACACAGTATGGTCAGTGAAGGAAGCCCTGCTGGATAAAATCATTACCAAGTGCACACACGCAGGAAGCATCAGAACTTCACCTCTTAAGACCAGACACCTTTTTAGGCTTCCCTCCTTTTCATGAGGGCTCACATAGCAGCATAAAAGGAGGACAATGTCCTTTCCACTCCCATCTTACCTGCACACTAACCCTACAACAGTAGCACGTTGCTTAGCACATGCTTTAAGAAATAACTGGTAATAAAGCAATATAACAAAGCTATAATTACATATACTACACTGGAATTTAAAATCTAGAAAACTGTACAGATGTAGTTTTCTCCACTGTAAGACCTACTGCTGCTTCTTGAAAGAGACAGTTCTAAATTGGTTTGGATCAAATATCACTCTTCCTGCACTCTTATCCTTTTCATAGAGGCTTGGTAACCATTGTGTCTATTCACAACACAAGTGCCAGGACTTCTCAGTCATTTCAAAGATTTTTCCTTTCAATATATGTTTTTTTAAGGAGAAACTTCTGCTTCAGATAATTACTGAACAGTGACTTATTCTGCAAAACTTTGTGCTCTATACTAAAACAACTGTTGACACAGTGACAGCAATGCATATTAGAGGGCATTGAAAATATGAAAAAAGGTCTGGAAAATACCCTTAAGGCAGTTATAAAAGCATCTTATATTCATGAAATGGCTTCGGGAGCACAGTGTTTCCTAAAGAGGAAAGACCAAATGGTAGCCTTAATTTGGTACCAATAATTGCTTTTTTACTACAGGAGGTATATACATAGCAGATTTAATCGTACACACACTTAAACAGCATCTAAAACAAAGGAAGCCTAATTCTACAGAACCTAAGTGTGAGACAATGCACTAGTTTGGGTGAAATCAAAACCCTAAACAAGGGACCAGTTTTTAAAATCATATTAAGAGTGATAAGACACGATACAAGCAGATTATCATTTGCCAGATTATCCTTTCAAAGTGCTTTATAGTAAAGCAATCAGTAAGTAATCCATGTTCCAATTAAGCAGTATTCTTTTCTGCAACAGCTTCCAAGAAACTCAACTGTATTATTTATTATATGAACACATATTGACACAGCTCCTTTTGCTAACAGCTACCAACAAACTAAACAAACCTCACTTCCACATACTGCTTGTGTGCACAGCGAAGGAAGAAAACCCATTTCACTTTGTGTACCGCTTTGCACAGAAAGGACAAAAGCACCTCCTCACCCCTCCAGTGTTCCCACAGCCACAGAGCCTTCAGGCCAGGGATCCCATCCAGCTGCCACAGAACCCAGGGAAAACCTGCAGGTCCACTCGTTCTCAAGAGCAGCACAGATCACCAGTGATGCCGCAGCTGTCAGCATTACTGCCCAAAGCTCCGACTCTTCTGTTGGGCCAGTGGCTTGGTTCAGTCCAACATCACTGTCACAGCATCGATATTAGATAGATTCTATGGCTGGCATTCAGATAGCACATGTTCAAAGTATGTATCTTGAACCACAGAGGTTTAAAGTCCTTTTATCAGTTGATTTTACCATTTGTAGTAGCACAGCACTTCGAGATCAGAGTCTTGTTTGCCTTTACATACAGTCCCATAAAGGGACCAATGCTCTGCCAGAGCTCCTCACATTCCTCTGAGCCACTCGATCGCTCTTCACACTGTGCTGGCACAACCACACACAGAGGCTGAGAACCAGATCAGGGCTCAATTCAGACAAAAATAATCCAGTCAAAACCACAATTTTAAGGATTTTTCAGCAGGATCAGCTTCCCAAGCAAGTTCATTGTGCAGCTACAGGAATGCTTGTGCCAGCAAAGTGGGAAGGAGTGCCTCTTTAAAGCAGAAATGCTGCCAAACATGTAGCCATGGCCTAAATAGGCAAGTCAGAGAAGAACAGAAAGGGGGGTGGGAGGGGGGTGGGGAAGGCAGACAGCACAGCTAGGAACACCCAGCTCTTAATTCTTACTTCAGCCTGGCATCCATCAGGAGTTTTATTCTCCATTGTAGTTCTTCCAAAACACATTCTACAAGGCTACAACTACCACAGAACCCCATTTCTAGGGTAGCAACAGCCAAACCAGCATGGTTTGGGTAGCACCTTTACAATTAACAGCTATGAAGCTTCACAAACCTCATCTAGATCTACAGTCCACTAGGACTGCTACTTATGGCCAAGTCACATTCAGTTGTGGTGCGGGAGTCTGATGGCTCCATCGCTGTAACAGCTGGATTTAAGATATCAAACACTCACTCCTTTTCCCAACTAATTTTTAATTGAAGCCAAAGCCATTCTAAGAGCAGCAAAACATTACAGAAGTAACAGAACAATAGTAGTCGGCAAGACTGACAAGCCCAAGTGTCCCAGGGACCAAAGCCATGACAAGAGAGTGCCGAGTATCTTCAAGGGAGCTCAACAGCCACTTACTATTTAGCCCTTTGCTAAATGCTCTTTGTTTTGGGGGACTTCACACTGAACATGCTCACTTTAGTCAATCTAGAGCAGCAGTTCCTAGAACACAGTAGCCTCTTTCTCTCGATACAGTCATTCTACAAGCAGCTGAAGATAAAGAGAGCAGAAATGCAAAGGCAGACCAGGAATATAGAACAGGCTATAACCCTGAGGCTTTTTATTTGCCTACAGTGTATTTTGAACTACCCCTTAAAAACCAAACACATTACTAGTCCTTATGTATATCTGATAATTTATAAGCATACAGAGTAAAACCACAGCCCTCACAATTAAGCTCCCTCCCACAATGATACTCCAACCTTTCTTTGGTGTTACCACAGCTCGGTAGAAGCCCTTCTTCCCAACCAATCCCAGCAACATCCCTCTATCTACAAGTACAGGTTGTCAGTTGTTTATAAGCCTCCAGAATGTGCCACCAGGAGTAACAGTCTGGTAGAACAGAGCTAACCAACTTTCTGAAGAAGGCTCAATAGCTCTAACCCACTACTAGAGACATGTAGTATTTGACAGAGAAAGCTTTCTCTATAAGGCAGAGAAAACGGTGAACTCCAGATGGTGGTCAACTGCTTTTTACAGCAGTCCTCATTCCTGGCTTCTGCCTTCCTCACCCTGAAATAACTATTTTTGTGCAGTGAAGACAAACTACCATTACTGAAGCATAAGAGTTCCTGTAGCTGCTCTGCAAGTTTGAAGGCTGCCAAAAATAAACATGAAACTACACTTGAAAAATACAACACACCTAGAATCAAATGCAGAAAGTATCACTGAACAAGAGAAAAGTCCAGTCTCATTTACATCTCTGACCACACACGAGCTGGCTAGACACAGAAATGTAAGAGGCTTCATCTGTTCATCACATGCACCAACTGAAACAGACTTCATCAGTGTTTTGGCTATAACAGAGGAAACGTGAAACACATCGTAGATTATTAACAGAGCAGCACAGAATGGTTAAGCATCAGACTAAAGTTAGGTCAGTAGACAGCACCCACAGCAGATACTCCAGTACTACTTTCAGAGACAATTCAGACATGAAATAGTTAAACAACTTGTCAAAGATGAGAGGTAATCACTCAGGGTTAAAGCTTCGGATTTAAAATTCCTGGCTCCCAGCCTTGGACCCAGACTATCAGACTTCTACATATCTTTGGATTACACTTGAAAGAACATTTAGATAGAGCAGCTTGACTCTTTTCCTTCTGCCAAGTAATTAAACAAATTTGACTTAATTTGCTCTGAAGTACAAACTCATTCCATTAAGCAAGTGTCTAGTTTTCAGAAATAGTTTAAGCTCACAATTCTTAGTTGTTTCCAACTGGAGTTGCCATTATGCCACATCTTGGAGAGCACAACAGCAGAGGAGTAAAAACACATCCCAGAGCAAGGAAACCACTGCAGATGATCTTTGTAATCCTTTTCTGTAATCATTCCGATAAAGGAACCTTCCACTAAGAAAACATGGTAATGAAAACACGGCAATGTCTGCTCTCAGGTATTTTTGGACACTCAGTCTTACTCACACTGAAGCAGTGGTGGCACAAAAGAAAAAATCCATGCACCACAGATGCTTTTGATAACCTGATCACTGAACCTATCAAGGACAATGACTCCGTGTTCTCCACAGAAGAACTCCTGTCTAATCTAATGTCCTGACTGTCGATTCTCCAGGGTACAAACACGGAACAAGTTGAACACAGATATATTGTTGGACTAGCTAAAATTAAGAAGGGAGGAAGAGGTCTGTGGAGCAAAGAATCAGCTACTTCAGAAACAGAGGCAGCGCACACACCTCAACATCCCTGTCCTTATGCAACGGGCTGCTAAATCTCAGGAAAGCCCACTTCTGCCATCAGGTAGAATTAAGGACCCAATCTGAAGCTGACACCCAGGTTTCAATTTGTAACCCAATTTCTGTACTTAATTTTGTGATCTGATGGGGCCAGGACACAGTTTACAACCAAGGATAAATTCCAAGCATACCAAGAGAAGAGAGGCTGCATCCTCTGCCCCTCACATCTATGCTGAGTGATAAGAGCTCTGCCACAGCAGGACACAGGCAGGCCCCAGATGCAGACTCGCTGCCACCTTCTTTCCTCAAGCTTTGGTAACATCTTTCCCCCTTCTTTCCCTTCACCCTCATTAGCTGTAAATGAAACACTGTCAAATCTATCCAACAGTCCTCAGAAAGCCAGAAAATGAAAGCCCAGGTATCTCAGAGTTCATGTTTCAGCCATCAAAGCCACCAAATATTGACTTTGTAATCGACAGTCATTCTAGCCTAAGCATCTAAAGAATTATAGCTTACATGTATTATGTGAAGTTTATTAGGTCAGATTTGACCTCAAATACACTCAAAGCCAGGTACTGGGGCTCTTAGCAAGCTTTTGAAAGTCCCTGTTACCTCCATTGGCCAGTTCCATATGCAACATTGTAGAGCCCACCGGTTTTGCGTTCATTCTACTAAGTAACACACAGAAATGGCACTTTGTTTGGTTAAGGCTTCCATTGTTTAGCTTAGGCTAGCTTTCCAAAACAAGTATTGCAACACTATTACAAAAAGGAAGAAAATAGAAAGTGAAACCTCCCATTTCTTTCAGGTTTCTTTTCAGTGAAGTTTCAACATTTCAAGGCAATTCAGTTTTTAAAATTCAGGCCCTAGAGCCTCTCAAACCCCCAAAATCCCCGCACTAGGTGCTACCATACACAAATCAGCACTGTCCTCAGTCACAGACAGGATTAGAGTCCACACTTATTAGCTTGCAGACCACAGCAGTTAAACAGTCATTTCAGTTTCAGACAGCAGGAATTCCTTTAGCTTTCACCACGGTGCCTGCCACAAGCAGACAGAAAAGCAGGAGGGAAAAAGGCTCCTCATTCTACACTTAGAGCCACTGGCAACTTGTCCTTGGGGATTCTGAAGGAGGACCAAAACCATGCCAAGCTGCTGTTCCAATTTTTCAAGAACCACAAAAGGCTCTGCTTCATTAAAGTGAACCTTACAGCCAGAAATATAACTAAGCAAAGATGAGACCAGCCTGATACGTTATTAACTCTCTCAACAGTGTCACAGGGAGACAACACCGAGCCTAACGAGAACTTGGATTGCACTTGCACTCTGACTAGATAGCTGGCTTCCAGCATGAATTGTGGGAGCAGAACACAAAGAGGAGAGAACTTCAGCTCAACAAACTCATTATCCCCAAATATAATGCTGAGCTTAGGAGCTCTGTTCAGGATGTAGGCATTTAAATGTTAGGATGTCTTGCAGTACATCAAGGCACTGGGGTTTGCACCTTATGACTCATCCTAAGTCAGCTATAGCTGACAGTGAAATGAAATGTCTCTTTGCTTGTTGGGTCACTAAATCAGAAGGCTACACTTGCTGTAAGATCAAACCCAGACATTCTCACAGTTGTTTGGAAGCCATGCTGACTGGCTTGCTGAGACTGAAGCTTGTTAATACACTCAGAGGGAAGCTTCTCTGGGCTCCACCCACTACGACTCCAGCAACACTCAGCACAGCTGCTAACCTGTCAGGAAGCATAAGGCTAGCAAGTCATCTTCCTAACACGAGGTACAATACTTCAGAGCAGCTAAGGAAGTTACAGACAGACTACTTCCCGACTTCTGCATTTCCAAACCCCTGTAAGAGCCACTTTACCACACATATGTAGAGTTTATTCTTATTACACACACCTCAACACGTTTATTTTAATGAAAAGTTACTTGCAAATACCTGCCACACAACCACAACTTCTTCAATATTTGGACTTCATCAGAGATTTAGTTTGATATGTAATTAAAATAAAGATTACAGAATATAAAGTTTGTTGGGGGAAAATTATACTACATTTAGCAGTACTTTAGAGCCCAAGCTTTGAAACAGTCTTCCTAAAGAATTTAAATTTAAGCTTTAGAAAAGTTGTTACAGCTTCCTTGTTTCCAAACGCCATCTTTCAGCTTGTGACAGGAGCCTTTGAAAGCACATCACTGGCCACATGCCACACCTGATAAATAAAACCAAGTCACTTACGCTTATGGTAACACATGTGTGCTCCCAGTCACTGGGTTTCAGAAGTTAATTTGAACCACACATCAAATGGGGAAATAACATAAACAGTAGTTACCACTTTTCCAACATTAATCTTATTTGTAAGCCACAGCATCCAAGACATGTAAAAAAGACCCCCCCAAGAATTATAGGGGCAACAAGGCCACCCGCTTGCAAAGGACGAAGCTTTAATCGTCATCTCTCAGGCCCTGTTGTGCAAACAGGCCTCCATGGCCAGAGAAATTTAAGAGTCAGTGGGACTTCCCTCAAAAAGAGATCAAAGAAGCAACTTTGCTCTCTAGCACAGCATTTGAGCAGCACAAAGTGTGCTTCCCCTAACGATCCCCTACCCAAGTACAAGAAAATAACAAGCACATGTTTTGCAGTCACCATCAGAGGCAGCCATCTTAGTGGAAGGTGACATTTATCACTGCCAGCTTAGAAAAGTTTTGGGCAATTTCCAGTAGTATTTCAAACACACACACACACCCCTTTTCTTAATAAGTAAGCATGCACAAATAGTCAGATTTCTTCCCCTCCTGGTTAATAGAAGCAGGAAAGATTGGGGCATTTACTTGATCTTTATCTAGCACTTAGATCTTCAAAGGGTACAAACATGATTAATTAATTCTCACACCACCTCCCTGTGGAATGCAAGTATCACATTCCCCATTTTGCAGATTAGGAAAAAACACAAGTCAAAAGCTGAGTGACAGGAAAAGCTTCACTATCTTGGAAAACAATTCCAGCGAAATATTTAAGCAGCTTGAATTCAGCTCTTCTTAAGAGCAGGCTGAACAGTACTCTCCAACCATAGTTTAATCCCAAACCTGGGTATGAGAGCACATTAAATGCCTGCTTGATTTGCTCACGTTGCATAGGGCAACACTGAGCTATTTTAGTAAGATCACATTCACGTCTCCCTGCATAGGGAGTAACTAAAGACAGAAAGCATTCAGTAAAAAAAACATTGCTCTTACCTTCTGCTACATCATCATCTACAGCGCCTTTCACCTGAGAAAAACACCACTGAATGTCATTTCCTCCTCCAGCTCCTGAAAAACACAATTGAGAGCGTGAGACCCCCGGCACCACCAGAGCACACAATAGTCCCCACTGGAAGTCCCAGGCATGGCCCACGCCCACTTCCCCAGCAGTGCTGTACCACAGTCCCAACCTGCTCCTCCCCACCTCTTTCCTTTGCAGATTGTTTTGCCATCCACGCCGTGCCAGTGGCTCCGGGACACGTCTGTCCAGGACACAGTAAGCACAAGCAGCAGGAGGGAGAAAAGCCTCCATCACCCAAGCCCGCCGGACTGAGTACCGCTGCCAGCCCTAACTTCAACCGCGCGTGAGATGGGAGCGCACGAACACCCCATTTCACACCCAGCTTCTTCCTGATGGAGAAATCAGAACCCTTTACAAACACACCCCCCCCAAACAGCAATTGTCAGAAAAGGCTGGGATCTGTAGCAAACCCCAGCCCCTCGTTCAGTACAAGCCAAGCATGCACATCACCCCCCCTTAGACAAGAACACGGAGCCTACACACTGAAGGCTATAGAGGAAAAATGTTACCACAGTTTTAGTCTCCTCACAGAAGTAAAGCGATTATCAGACTTTAGAAGTAAAAGCAGCAAGCCCCAGCAGAAAAGCAAACAAGCAACCTGACGCTAACAAGTTCTACTACCATAGAAAACGGATCGAAGAGAAAACTTGAGGAACATTCCTGGCTCGGCGGAAGGCAGTGATTCATTTGAACCCTGCCACCAAAACACACAGAACACCACCACCCATCGCTTGTGCATTTAGTCCGGAGCAAATCACTGCAGGGCTGAGCCCATGCAGGAAGAGACTCAAATGGGCTTGCCTTTTTTTGTTTGTTTTGTTGAGAGCCACTGTCAAAATGGAACTTTTCCTCCACACAATTCAAACAGGCTGAGCAACAGATGGGATTTACACATTAATCCAGAGGTCTGCTACGGCTTTTGGGATAACAAAGAATACAGAAGGGACCTCTCCCTCCTGCACTAAGTTAAGGGGGGCAAAAAGTCAGAGACAAGGCAATCTGACACCCCACAATTGTCTTTCCAAAAAAGAACAAGTAGCTCAGAATGGTAAGAAAAGGGCTGGAATAGAGTCCACGTTTTTTTGCTTGCCTGGATTTCTTTTCTGAAGGATTACAGACATCCAAGCTACATAACCTGACATGGTGGAGACAAGTACAAGTAGCCATCTATGCAAGAGATGTCAAAATGCTTTTTGTGGATACACTGGGCAGGTTTGCCACACGCAGCTCTACCCTTCCCCACAACTTGTACAACCCACTTTCTCTCCAGCCTCTTCATTTCTCATTTAGCAGCTGGCACCACAGAGGCATTTAACAGGCACAGCTTGTAGGAGAAATCACTCCTCTTCCTACTTCAAGCTAAAATTCTATTTTTCATACAATTTACTTGGTTCAAGTTGGCACTTTCCAACATGCACCCCCCACTAAAACAAAAAGAGGAGGGTGGAGCATGGGCATATGGTGTAGGGGGGAAAAGGAAAGCACAAGCCTAATACAGCCTCTCATGCTCGCTCCTCCAAACGCAAAGCGCTGCAAAGACAATTCACTTGCAGAGGAGGGGGATGAATATATTTCCAAATTTAGAAATCGCGAGGAAAAGTAAGAAGAAGAAACACCTTATGCACGCACGCTGCCAGCCCACTGAGAGCGCTTCAGGGTGCAAAATGGGGAGCAAGCACAGGGAGGAATGAGAAAAACACAGTAAGCCCTGTATTATTTAATTACACCCCGCACCCAGTTCTACTCTCATTCGCAGGTGCCTGGAAGCTGCACCCTGCAGAAGGGAGCAGGTGTACCCCCGACACAGGCACGTCTGCACCCAACACCTCTCCGCGCAGCCCTCGCCAACTCCACCTGAGAAGCAAACGCAACAGACGGGCACGTACAGCGGCTCCGCCGGCTGCAGGGGAAGGGGCACAAGGCGAGGGGCCGGCGCCAGCACGCCGAACTTCCACACGGAGCGCTTCCCCTCGGCCGCCCCTACACCTGGCTGCGCCCGGGCTCGCTTTATCCCCCCTCCCGAGGAAGGGGAAAGGGAAGGAGGAAGGGCGGCGGGTGGGAGGGAAGTGCGATTTCCCAGAACGGGGAAAAAACCCGAATTAATAGAATCCGGAGGGCGCAGGCGGAGCGAGGCTGGGGGGCGAGGCGGGCAGGGGCCGCCGGCACCGGCGGCTCGGCAGAGGCGGGCTGCGAGGCATTCCGCGAGCAGGGGCGCAAACCCCAGCGAGCCGGTCATGGAGGCGGCGCCGCCCGCCGCCCCCGGCCGGCCGCCCCGCCGCCAGGCCTCTGCCGCAGCCTCACCTGCGCCCCCCGCCCGGCGGCGGCGTCAGGGGCCGGTGCCCCGCGGGGGCAGCCTCCCCTTACCTGCCATGTTGGGCTCGCGATAGCGGCCGCGGCGGGTCGGGCGGTCTCGGCGCTGCGCGGCGGGGCCGCCGGTGCCGGGCGGGGCGCGGCGGTGGGGGGCGGATGGCGGCGGATGGCGGCGGGGGTGCGGCCGGCTCCGCTCCTGGGGCTGCCCCCGCTCCGCGCCTCGCTCCGGCCCCCCCCCCCGAACGCCCCACTTTCAAAATGGCGCCGGCCGAACTGGGGGTGACGTCACCCGGCGGGGGGCGGGCGGGGCGGTGCTCGGAGAGGGCGGGACGGCGCGGCGGGGCCCTCACCGCCCCCCTAGGGCCGGCCCGGCGGCGTGGCGACATGGTCCGGCACGGCACGGCACGGCCCTCCGCGGCCAGGCCGTTGTTGGTGGCCCGTCCCTGTCAGGGAGGGCCTCCCGCGAGGGGCCTGGCGGGCTCTCCCTGCCTGGCTCCTTCCCCGGGCCCCCTCCTGCTCGGCGGCGGCGGGCTTTGGGGCCGGGCTTCGGGTCGTTCTTCCCGCCCCTCGCTCCCTTCTCCTGCCATTTCCTCCCGCAGCAGCCGCACACCCTGTCTCCTGGATGCTCTCCATAGCGCCTGCGTCTCGGGCTCTGATTTCCCTGGAGAAGCCAGGCGCGCCTTCGCCACTCTCACGCTGTGCCCCGCGTACGCCAGCCATGCTTCCGCGCCGGCTTCAGCCTGCATGCACCTTTCGCGCTGACAGCCAGCGAGGGCTGCAAAGAACGGCTTCCCGGCGAGCCCAGCCTGGCACATCTCCTGCTGGCTGCCAGCAGAGGAAGGCTCGGTTGCAGCTCGCTGGCTCCCAGTTAACGTGTCAGCTGAAGTTCATGTACAGGACTCTGATAATAGATTCGGCACCATCTATTTAAGATCTTGTGAAAGGCATCGTTTCCCTTGGCAGATGTCTGTGCAAAGGTGTTTCCTTCTCAGGCCGGGTAAAGCTGATCTGGGCTTGGCTTTGAGACTCAAGCTCACCATGCAAACCCTGTGCTGCCACAACTCCCAACATACTCTGAACCAGGGCTCCCAAGTCACCACTAATTCCACATTTCCTGCTCAAACCACCCAAGAGGCTTTTCTGAAATGAAAGACCAGCCAGTCAGTACAGCACAAGACATGGGGCTGGGGGAGCCGGGCACCTCTGAACACATACGCAGTCAGGCTCCTGGTTTTTGAGGGTGAACATCCAAACCCCACAACTGGCCCAGATTAAGGCCACTTTGGACAAAGGTATCTCTGCATCCAGGGCACAGATTGCACATGCAAATAAAACCTGTCTTGGAAAACACAACAACAAAGTAACATCTGAAAGAATTCAACACCCATGGGGCATTCTAAAGAACACCTCACCAAAGTTTGGGAATATCTGGAACCAAGTACTTCATTTAGTCCACTTTGGGAGCAATCCAAAAACCTAAAACCAAACACACTGCAAGGTTGCAGTCACCGTCAAGGTAGGCTCTTGATGGATCACTAGTGTTAAGGCCTTTCTCCTAACACCCAGGCCCACATTTCCCAGAGCTCGAGAACAAACTCACTTGAGTCTACAAATCTCTGGCCATGTTTAATTGATACCAAATTGAGAAAGTTGGCAGTTCTCTTTTTCAGGATTCCTTAGAAACATTATTTCCTAACTTAAACAGAATCATCCTGCAGCCATTTACCAGGAAAATTTGCAAATAAAGTCCAATTCATCCATCGCCTTCTAGAGAGTTACTGCAGAATCCAGCCCTCCTAATAACAGAATGAGAATTGTTTAAAAAGCTTCCGTTACTAAAAAACAAAAAAGCAACACCAAAAACCAGAGAGATCTACAATTAGCTCCATAATATAAATTATTGAAGCTTTAGTACATGCCTTATAATTAAAGCAAAATCCCTTAGAAAAGATTGACTATCACAGTGCCAGAAGGATTGATCACAACTCCAACATTTCAGGTTTTTGTTTTGAGCTAACTGAGCTACAGAATATAATGAAGTATAATAAATAATTGACAGTAAATCACAGCCAGGGTAATTAGTAAGACATCTTGGTAATCACAACCTTTGCCTGGGTGTTCACTTGCTTGTTAATTCAGATGACACAAGTATTCACACTCATATGAATGGTTGGTGCAAATTAGCAAGAGTGTATTTCGCAGCTCAGATTCAAAGTTTGTCAGCACAGATTTGTGCCCCTTGGATTTCAGTGGAGTGTAAGGATTTGTGCAGGTGCTCTGGGGAGATGGTAGCTGTAGTACGTTAAATTTATACGCAGTCACCAACAGCACAAAGCTTTAATGAACATTTATCTATTCCGATCATGCTTTAATTACTAATTCTTACTCTCCAGACAACCCCCTTCAGCTCACATAAAAGAACATCTCCAGGAAATGGGAGGGATATATAGGGACAAGGATCCACAGAAAAGTACTTCTGGTTATATTTGCTAAAGGCCAGTGAACTACATACAGAGCAACTAGTTCACAGCAGCTGGAATCAGGAGCTGTAGAAGTTACAACGCAAAAATCAAAACATAAAATGTGACTGGCAGCCAACAAAAAGATATACATTAATGTCAGATCACTGATCAAACAACTGAGGTCCTAAAGAACTCCTCTATCAGCAACTCTTTTTGTATCTGCTTCAGCTTCCCAGTAGGCAAGATTATGACTTACAAGAATTCAGTTTAGAAATAAAGGGAGTAATTATCACTGGAATTTGGTAATAGCTGAGCCATCTGAGGTCGCGTGCAGGTTAACATCAGGACAAAGTAATTCCCTACAGTGTGCTCTTCTGTCCTTCACTCTGTCTGGCTTTAAGTGTCTCAGCAAGAGGCTTCCACTGCTTTTTGGGAGAGCGCTTCAGAGCCTAACAGCCTTTGCTCCTAGAAAATGTTTGCTAATATTCACCCTGTGCTTCCCCATTCTTAATTTCACATAATTGTCCCTACGTATGTAGCCACTTAATTAACAATTATCAAAACAGTGTTGAGTCACATCTCAATGCTGCCACATGGAAGTTCCTGTTAACAAGAAGTCAGACAGACCCTGGTTCTGAAATGAGTTTCAAGGAGACTCACAGGGCCACCTGCGTGTGTGCCATTCCTAGCCAGCCTCGCTGGAGCAGGTAGGCCCTTAATGCTAGTCACAGGGTGCCAGCTGCCCAGCCAGGAGCTGTCTGTGGGCATGAGGAACTTCCACTTGCTTTTCCCAACAGTCAGGCTTCACTCCCATGAGTTCATCTTAACCAGGTCCCCACTGTAACATCTCAACTGCCAGTGGCCAAAGATTTTCTGCTAAAGCCACGGTTTACCAAAGGCCTGAGCACCTCCAGTTCCTGCCTCACTATCCTGAACTTGAACAGTACAAAGGTGTATACAGCACCCTACTTCACTGGAGCAGTGCCACTGAAGTCACTGGGTCTTACTTTTGGAGAGGGAAAAACTGAAATTAAAGCTCTGAGCAGTTTACCAAGAGTGCAGATACTCAGAAGAGGCATGAAATGTCCTCCCTGTAATCTGGACAGTTTAGTTGCAGTGTTAACAATGATAAAAAGCAGAAGAGGCTGGTACATGACTTTCACTTCACTTTGCAACTGCCAGTAATTTTCTAGAGAGCCACTTCCCAAACAAGACAGCATAAATGTACTATCTAATGGTTCTATAACTGATTGCCCCAAAGTATCCATCACTGAGCAAACTTATGCAATGAAAGCTCACTAATTCTGGTAAACAAGCATCCTGTGTCATCTCAAAAGTGTAAAGTTCATTGGATTAAAGCTCTGCTATTACAAGAGGAAGCCTCAGCCTTTTCTTTCAGAAATTACTTAGGCTGTTTTTTCTTAACTTTAGCCTGGTGAAAACCCACAGAAAACCTAACTAGGTTTGAACATAATTTCATATATTCATTAAAGTAGGGGTTTGCAGAGCAGGCTTAAAACCAGCTCCATTTATTTAGAGCAGGTCTAAATTATAATGATTGAAATGACAGTTTACAATGGACTAGTTTAATGGAATAAAGCACAATTTGTACAGGTTCCATGCATCTGAATAATGGCAGAAGTCTTATTTTAAAGCAAGTGGAAAATACATGCAGGAGTACAGGGAAGAGAAGGCTTCTGGAAAAGAAGGTGTTGGAAGTAGGCAGGAAGCCCCTGTTGGAGAGAGGAAAACAAGTCTTTTTCAGCTATAAGGACTTGTTTGGGATGGTAGGAGGTATCCCAGTATTTTGGGGCTAGAGAGTAAGAAAAAAGGGATAACTTGAGATACACAGAAACACTTATTTTTAAATCACTTCCTACATTTTTTACAAACCATAGTTGGTTCTACTGGAGGATGTTTCCAACCAAAAAGTAAGAGAACTCTTAGGGGAAGGTAACAATCCCATTGAAACTAAAACTGCAGCCATAGGAAAAAGCCAGGAGAATTACAAAACCTATATTAAGCTCTGCTTATAGCTTAATAAATGCAATTAGCAAAGGGTATAGTTCTGGATAACCTAGCATTTTGAATCTTCCACCTCAGGAATACTTGGAACTCCAAAACCTACTAGCAGAAGGAGAAAGAAAAAAAAGTAACAAAAAATACCATAACCAAAAAGAAACCAGCCTGAACTAAGCAGCAAGAACACAAGGCAAGGCACTCAAAACATTGGGGTTTGGGGTTTTTGTAACAAGAAGGATTAAACACTGAACTACATTGGAAAAAATAAAAATAAAAGTCTGCAGCACATCCACTCCCAGGCACTTTTAAGAGGAGATTAGATAACTACCTCCTGGGAATAGGCTAAGTAGAGCTGCTCCCTGCCTAAGGGCAAGGGATGCCTTAGTCCTTTCCAGCCCCAGTTTTCACCATGATACAGAGGAATAACATTCTTCAGTTTGAAAATAGAGGTTCCTTATACCAGTGACAAAAACAAGACATACCAAAGCCAGTAAATCCATACTCAAGAGAATACTTTTAAAAGGAATTAGAATTTCCTTCTATTAGACTTTAGATAATTAACATTCCTGTTTCTCTGAGTACACTAAGGTCAATGAAAGGAACACAGCAACAACACCAACAATTATAATAAAAAGTCACTTACCTTCAGGGAGAGGGGAATAATACTTCATGCAGAGACTTAACTGATTGCATGCTGCATCTCTAAGAAGCCCAGAGTAACCCACAGGTGAAAAGAGCCTCAGCCCTCACGACCTTTATGAGACACCTTGCAGGAAGAGGAGGAGCTAAGGTATAGAACAGCAAGGAGCCTTGACAGTTTTTGTTTGGTTGTTGGTTGGGTTTTTTTTTTAAGCCTCCAAACTCTCATGGCCTATATACAGAAATGGTTCCCTTGGGGGAAGGGTTGTAGTGTTACTGAGTGTTCATTTTGCCTTGCTAATAAACCTACATAGATGATCCAAGTAAGTGAAAGAGAAACCTTAGGGACTTTTATGAAACAACTTCACTTAACAAAAGCAGGGAGTTGAAAGCCAGTGCTTTAAAAACCTGCTGTCTACAGGGTTTCCCTGTTATTTTCAATAGAGGGGTTGAGTATCTTCTATTTTAGACTCTTACTAAGGCAAAGTACTTTTATGCATTAATTAACAAGGTATTATCCTTTCCTATGAGCCGGAAGAATTGCTCCTGCACAGGTTCATTTCAAAAGGGGTATGTAAATACAAGTCTTAGCCCAAGCCCTGTAGTTATCTTGTATGTATCACTGAAGTCGTTGTTACTAAAACATGTGTAAAAAGCCAGCTGATCAAAAAGAGCATAATCAGCTCTTTGGGATCATGTTTTGGTACTTTGAAGAAGCCTGTAATTTTACTAGCATTTGGCAGCAAAAACTTAATTGCTAGCTCTGTGGGGTGTTAACAGGGTGCATGAACTTAGCACATTAATAACCCAGCTTTGCCAGGAGAAATGTTCCTTAAAAATCTTGGATTGTGGGAAGCGATGATTAAATATATAATTTGAAATAAAATGCCACTGTACTCTTTCAACTCAAGCATTCTTTCTCTTGCTCTTCAGGCTCTAGTCAAGTCTTGTACTTTCAATCAGCTTGTTGTTCCTAACTTCTCGTGGTATATAAAGGATGTGAACAGACTGATGTCCCAAGCTCTGGAATCACAGAAAGACATAAGAAATTCAGCTGCTATTTTTCAAATTTTTTAGCTTTTGGTTCCAGAGGGAATTGTGAAAATGTGATTTCTAAAACAAAACAAAAAAAGGAAAGCAAATGCTAAGACCCTAAAGATATCTCTTTAAAACTCAATTCTTAATGGGCACTGCAGGTATTAGTAGTAACTTATTCTGAGTAGTAACACTATTGCTGTAGTACAGCTCAAGTCACGTGTGCAAAAAACAATGTGTGCAGGTAACTAGGATGATTACTAGTTTTAGTCATTCATTAACTTACTCCTTGATGTATGAGTTCATCAACCTTTTGGTTTCATTTTTCATTAACGAGAGCACAATATTTCTCAGGCATTTTTAAAGTGTTTCAAACTTTCCTTAATTTAGCAAATATTATTCATGTATTTGCAGCTGAACCTCTTCTCAAACATTGTCTGTGCTTTGCTTTGTCACACATCTCTTCTGGTAACAGGTTTGTAAGATCTGAAGGTTGTGCCAGGAATGAACTGAGAAGGGAAGGAAGGGAGGCTGAAATAGCAGAATGAATTGTTCCATTCACATGGCTTTTCTGTTAGGGAGTAAGTTAACATTGTAAACAGGAGAGAGGTGTGGCTTGCAGATCAGACAGGAAATCCTTAGTTTTAATCCTTGCTGTGTTGTTAATTCCCTTAGAGACCTTGAGCAAATGCTATCTGTTCCTATTTTTTACATTGGAAATAAACTAGGTATGATAGCACTCAGCTAGCTCACAGAGGCAGTCTTTCAGTTAAAACATTTATAACATGCTTTAAAAACAGCTCATGGTGCACAGGCTAGAAATCAGCTTGGCTACTTGTCTGCAGCTATTTCCTTTCCCTGCTCTGAGGACCTTTGGGGGCCCAAGTCACCAGTGCGCATGTACAGGCTTTGTTTTTCTCACTTGTAACAATGCAAAGCAGATGTTTGACAGGGACAGAAGGAAACGCAGCCTCACAGCCAGTAGCCGCTGTCTGGCATGATCTGTGGTCCATCTGCTCTGCCATCCTCAGCACTCGCTGGGCTGTGTTTAGCCCTGTCACAAACGCATCTCTTTCCCTTTCCCCTGGGGTTGTGGGGAGCACACCTGCAACCAGAGCTGTGTGAGATGGGGTTACAGCTGAGCAGAGCAGGTTAACCTTAGGAGGGCTCTTCTGCATGTCAGGCCCTCATGAGAAGCCAGATGCCCTGAATTCAGCCATGAAGTTTTACACATGTAGAACTCTATTCTCTTTTATTGCTCAATTACAAGAATCTACCTAACTGGTAGGAATTTCCCTGCATAGTCCAAAGACATCTTCCAGTGTTTGCAGGACTGTTTTTCTCATGCTTCTCTATTCCTTCTTATGTGTTTTCAACATATTCCCATACTTCGCTTCCTCCTCTTCAAAATCCAAACCACACCTTTGATCCTCAGCGAAGCAAAAACAGAACAGAAGTTGCAGCAGGTCCAGACATTTTCTTTTCCTTTCTTCTCCACTGTGCAAGTTACTCAGCACAGGTGAGTTACCAGTGCATGCAGGTGAACAAGTACCTCTCATGCTTTTCCAGATCAGAACTCAAATCTTTAAATTACATGCTCATGCTTTACACAGTCATTGTCAGCTTGGCAAATGGGAAGCTAATTACAAGATACCAATGAAAGAAACAGTTATTTAGAATTAAGCCTGTCAAGATGTCTCAGTATTACAGCCACTCCTGCCATCCAGGAGGAAAATGCTTCACTTTCTTCAAAAATCCCAGGCTTGTAATGCATCCAAGTTCCTCAGTAGAAGATATGGCTTAAAGTAGCTGTGTAAAAAGAACCCCTGAGAAATAGAAGAAGGGCAAGTTGTTTAACAGTGATACTTAATTGGCCTACCCTAGAGACTATTTAAAAATCCTAGACAACAGTAAGCCCTAAATCACTCCCTTATTGACCTTCCTTTCCATGCCTTTATTTTCTTTGTACTTACTTCACTACCTAGAATAGAACAAATATCCTTTTGAGGTTCCCTGTGCGTACTGGTTTTGTCATGATCCAGTTTCTTGCTTTCTCTGACAGTGAACAGAGAGATCTGGGTACTTCTATCCCAGGAAAAAAAAAACCAAAACCCACAAAAAAACCCCCCAGAAGTTACTTTGTAAAAGACTCCAGGAGGGATGGAGGAATAGAAAAGTGAACAACTGTTTGACTGATTCTTGATTATCAATTCATTTAAACTATGTGAATCCTGTTGGGCAAACACAAGTATGCAGAAGAATGCTAGAACTTCCTGCTTATAAATCATGAGATTAAAATCTCCATTGTTATTATTGTTATTCTGTTTCTGTTCTCTGTTTGATAAAAACCAAGGTACTCTCAGAAAGTCATACTCAACATGATGTAGAAATGCTGACACTTTTGGCTAGTAGCTGGCCCTTCCAAAAACCCCCTCAGTTCAAACATTTGGGTTCAGGCATAAAGCTGTTCCTAACTGGCACACAAGCAGCTTAAATAGGAAGCAGGAGAAAAAAAAGTGGAAATCCACATCCCCCTCCCATAGGGCACTGGTATTTTCTCCAGCTCCATCAAAATCTCTTCGCTTGTGTTTCACTACTCCTTGTTCAGCTGTTGGTTACCCAGCTGCATAAACACATGAGATATGTGCTTCATTCCCTCCCAGAGATCAAGTCACAGAGAATGAAGATGCACAAACCTAAGAGCTTTTGGCACTGGGGCACCATAGCCATTTATGATCTATAATTAGACTCCCACCTTCTCATCATTCTACCATCAAACACTGATTTCAGAGTCCTTGGAAGGGGGAGGTGGTGCTTCTCCGAGACAAGCAAAGACTCAGCAAATGAACCTTAATTTTTCTTGATAGAATCACTGCTGCAGTGTTCATTTAACCATGAACATGCAATAAAGTTAATTTCAGAACAAGATATGTTAGCACTAACCTAGCAGAAAAGTCATAATGATTTATGTTGTGCATTTTGCCCACTCTCACAGAAAATATTAACAGATCTTCATTAGTTTCAGTGACCTTTAGATTAGTCTTTAGGTACAGACCCTGCGGACAACTTGAATCGGGTGTTGACAGGTGAGCAAGAAGTTTTGCTGAGATACAAAGAGGGAAATCATGGTCATGACTAAATATATAGGTGTGAGTATTGCCATTTGTTTCAGTTAAGAACTACAGAGGTTTTCATATCTATGGCATTATCTACGTGACAATGACAAGCACAGTACACAGGGATAGATAGATCACAAAGGCATCCAGGTAGCATTGAAAAGAGCCAACTATATAAACTGTGTGGGCTTCAGAGCATGGTCACACAAGGACACAAGATCCAGTTGATGCATCTAACAAGTCACTGCACTGAGATGCAATAATTAGTCACATAACATTTGCCTTGTGTGTTGCATGCAAAGTGAAATGAGTTCGTCTGAGCCACTAGTGAAAGTTTAATTATTAAAAAGTGGTTCAAGTTGACTCCTTTTACTTTGCTTAACAATAGATTAGCACGGAGCTAGAAGTATAATTTCTAGCACTAAGCCAGACCCCCGGGCTACAAGAGAGTGCACATAAGTAACCAGTGCTAGAAAATTACTCTCTACCCATAAAGAAAAGTGTTTCTTGGTTAGAGAAACTTAATCTTTCCAACACTTGGTTACAATCCCAATTGTAACAGCAACTAGAAATATTTCCCACAAACTCTGCAGGGGCTCTGGGAAATCAACAAGGCTTATCAGTTGCATTTCCAATAGCAGGCAGGAAATTACCAAGAACATCAATTCACTGAGACACTACAGGGGTTCCCATTATATCTGACTTCCCACAAAACTGTCAGGATAACGATCTTGCTGTTAAACACCGTGAGCCTTTACAATCCATGTCTCTAAACCAAACTAAGTAAGGTACTGGCTCCCATGCCAAAGGGCTCAAGACACTTCTTGTTCCACAGATCCTGCAGAAATGCAACTCTGATTCTTCTGACCAGTCCAGCTTCAGTAGAAGGAAAGTTGATATTGCATGGATATTTCTGACAGTAGCAAAGTTCCATGCTCTGGGTGACAAAACACTTCTGTTGTCACATGGGCACACAAGAAGGGGACAGGAACAGTAAATCCCATACTAGGAAAAGCATCAAGGCTTACAGAGCTGCAGCCAGCAATGCTTCAAATGCCATGTTTGGTTCTCAGTGAAACAGGGTTTGGCTTCTCAGAGTATGTTTAAGCATTTCTTATCAATACTGTGAACACAATGGTTAGTTTATTCAAACACATTCATAGCAGTTGTATTGTGCAATATCTAGAGACAAAGCTAATTATACCATTTTATTTCAAGAAAGCATGTAATCTCCATGAAATTATCTAAAATAAAAATATAAGGTACAATGCTTTGGTTTTATTTTTCCTAGTAAATATTTCTCACAAAAGACCAAAATTAAGTTCTTGTTCTGCTTGTTTCTGTCCAAGATCTTGAACTTGGTCTGTCACATTGCAAACAAGCACCCTAATTAAATTTGTTGCTGGCCATCACCAGCAAAGGCTCAGTCTCTTTCTCTGTACTTTGCCAAACATCAACAAAAGGGGTTTGAAAGGCCTTAGCTTTTCACTACACTATAAAAAAGAACATTTTACAACTTGTAAAACTTTCTTTTTCCACAGTGTAAGAATAAAATGCAAGACTCATAAAATCTTCTCTGCCCACTATCCAAGACTATGGAGACAGGCTGATTATTTAGGGATCCTCACTAGAATGATGGCAGAACAAAACTGTTCCTGCAAGCAAAACTGTGTTGTACCTGGACTCCCTAGAAAACAGTCTGATTTAAAAGGCTATTATGTAAGACCTTCTACACACCAGGTGGCTTTAACACATTAACTATAATCTCACTTTAAAATACACATTAAAACCTCAGGCCATCCTCAGAAGTGTCCAATACTGAAGGAGGGCAGCCCTAGCACCCACCAGCACCCCAAGCACGGCTCACCTGGGGTGTGCAGCTGCAGGTTTTTATAGCAGTGCGCACCTGATGTTACACCTGATGTTCTGCCGCGTTGGTCACTTGGACTGGCCTGGGCACCCAGGGCTCCTGTAAAGGACAGCACCTCACTGGCCCCTGGCAACAGCGGCCCAGCAAGATGGTGCAGTGACAGGGACACTGGAGAGTGAAGTCTTCTGAGTTCTCCATCTGGTGTCCTACAGAGCTGTGCAGATGTTTGGAGGGTGTTAACAGCCAGGAGCTCAGCTGAACTGCCAGGTGCTGTGTGTTTTGTGAAGTCCTGCTCTGAGCTGAGCTCTGTTGTAGGTTTTGAGCACTTGAAAATCTTCCATGTGGCTGCACTAATAACTTTCATAATTCATGGGAAAGGCAAGAAGTGATCACAAATAGTGTATTCCTTTCTTGGACCCTTGTCTCTCTGCTCTCTGGCTCAAAAAGATCCTTTTATTTTTTAAATCCTCTATTTACCCACTTCCATTTTCCTTTTTTCCTCATTTTTAGCCATGTTTTTGCTCAGTGTTTCTCTCCTTGTATTACATAGAACATTGCATAAAGAGACAATAGTTTTCTTAAAGTACTGTATCTCTATTGTTCTTTTAGAACAGCAATGATTATGAGGCAACTGGCCTACCGCAAAAAGTGAGACCAGCCATCACAGAAAATGAAGCTGCAGTGTTAATTTCCAGAGGTGCTTTCTGCAGCAGCTTGAAATAGATTCTGTCTCTGCTCTTTCTTCTGACTTCTCTGTGTAGTGCCAGCATCAGCATAACTGTTGCAAGCAGCCTGGGTGTAGGACTAGTTTCAGCCGATGTGGCCAAATCTGCAGTTCCACAGAGCCTGGCCGCTCCTTCCCTCCCAAGTCACAGGCAACTGCTGATTTCAGTGTCACATTTGCCCTGCACACAGCAGAGCGCTCTAAACAAAATGCGACCCCTGTGGAATAAGTACCTTGCTCTCGTTGTGACTGTCATGGGTGTTCTATTTACCATGAGTGAATTCTTGCATCACCAGATTCCTCTGTAACTGGTGTGAAGTTGGTCTGAAGGGGAGGCTGGGGAAGCAGTAAACAGTGGATTGGAAAATACCTTCCATAGGGCCAACCTGACAGCCATATATTTGCATGAACCAGAATGATGTTTATCCAGTGTGACTCCCCACATTTAGGAATGTGGTTTTGGCCACGAAACAACTCAAACCAACATCTCCAAAAGAAGCATTCCATCCCACCTAGGACTTCTGTTGATGGCAGTAACAAACCATTAAAGCTTTGTTTTCTCAGTGTCTGATGTTTCTGGGACTCCTGAAGAGGGTACAGCTACATGCTCTGTTAAATATTGTTGTTCCTCATTTTTGTTCTGGGTCACATCAACAGAGCAAAAAAAATCCAGCTAATGTTTCCAGTTGCATCTTGTCAAAAGTCATTCCAGAGTTGAAGGTAAAAAATGTTACCTGATCTTGGAAATGAGCTTTATTCCCTAGAGATCTGTAATCCAAATGTTAATGTCATTTTTTTAACCTGAACTTACCTTTTTGTTGCTTTACAAGTTGTATCAATTGCAGGATCTGTTTCACCTAGCACTGAAATGCAGTCCTTTCTGGGGCAGATTCTGAAATCTGTTTAGTGAAGAAGATTACAGCACAAATCAAAAAGGGACAGATCCTATATTTTTTCTTTATAAAAATCCAGGGTAAGTTCTTAAGTAGAAGACTGACAAGGAATTTAAGGGATCTTGACTTTGTTCTGTTTCACATTTGCGTGAGCTAAGCAAATAGTCTAATTTCTTCCTTCCTTTTTTTCTAAAAGCAGGAACAATAAAGGTTTCTTTAGCTAGGTTCATGCACCTGACTCACAGAAGGAGCCTGATTTCTTTTTGCTACATGAATGAGTCTATAATTGCTATTTACTAAGACCTGAAATTTTTTGGATCTATGGGGGAAATGTATGCTCGATAAGATTTTATGTGATGTTAGAAAAAATGTAAAAGAAAACAGAATTAAAACATCAACTAAATTTGTCTGGGAAATTAAAGGTAGGGAATAATTACCTTTGGTGGAATTTGGGCAGGAACAAAGAAAATAACTCTCTGAACAATTTTTGCTAAGATATGCTGGTATCATAAGTTCTTCAGAAATACCTAACGTGGAGGAAAACAAAGTCATTATCCCTTTAAATGTATACAAGCAGTCAGGGTTTCATATTTTAATTCCCATCTGAGAAGGTGTAGAATTTCGAGGGACGTGCCAAGCACGAGGACATGATGCTAGATGGCTCCAAACAGAATGGACACTTGCTTCATTATTTTTGGACACAGGAGTACTTCAGTCAATGACGCCAGTGTTGCAGCTGTAACAAAGAGACGCTTCTGTCTTGTTGTGGAGAGAAAACTTGAGTGGATGCATGGAGGAGGGGAGGGAAAGAAGAGGAAGACTGGATGGCATGACCCATATTACACTTTGCTAACAGCACTAATTCATTGTTTAATTAAATAGTTAATTAAGTTCAGTGTGTGGACTAGATAGAATAATTAATTGTGGGCTCGTTGCATTTTTCAATTTGTTTTAAGAAAACAGAAATTAATTTATCGTCACTCCCTGAGTTCTGCTTACCTCAGAAACCACCGATCTATCAGTGTGACAGGCACTAGCTGTGCTTTGTAGTGTTAGTGGGTCATGGTGGAAGAGATTCCCACGTGCTTTGGGGGAGCATTTAGAAAAAGACTTGGAAAATGTACAAAAATAGGAATGGAGATTTGTTTCAGGTTCATTTTTTAAAAAGAGAATTTCAGTGTAATAGTTGAAGTGTGGAGGAGACTAAGGAGAAGAGCTTGAGTGGAAGGGAGTAATCAAAATAAAAAAACAGAAATTAACTTTTAGGAAAATCTAAAGGAAAAATGCAAACATTCTCTTATATTTAATGGGAATGTGAAGTCTTTGATAAAATGCAATGAAACAGGGAAATTATAATGGAAGTTATAATTAAATTTAAGATCTGTATAGTAAAAATATAAAATATTCATTGTCAAAATGAGAATTTATGTGAAGTTTCCAGTTCATGTTAAATATTTGCTGTGATTTTTTTGAGGTAAGGGCTTGACAAAATTCTCAAAATGCTTCAAATTAAAACTTAAGTGGAAAAAGCCTCACACTTTCACCTTTGAATCTGTGTTAAGTCCTCGCAGGACTGGCTAGTCAGGTCTCACCCATTTACTTGTTCATAAAGGTATATGGCATTTCAGTTAATACTATCATCCAGGAATACTTCCAAGTTCTTCAGAGCAAACTTGAGGTATCTGTCCTTGATGTGCCTAAGGTTGGCATTTGGTGTGCAGAGTGTCAGCTATATCAAGAGGGCAAGGAAGTTTGAGATGAGAGTTCAAAAGTTCTGGGTAATTTCTATTCTAAGTCTCAGTTATCAAATGATGAGCCAAGACAGCCTCTAAAACAGCAAATGTCTTCTCTGCAGAGAGAAGTACTTCTAAAAGTATTTGCTTATATTTCACAATTTTCTCATTTTTTAGGATGAAATCAGCCAGGAGAGGGAAGCAAAAGCCTAACCAGATGAGGCAAATGTGAAACAACCGTGTGAAGAAATAGGCTGCTTCCTTTGGGATGATTTTTATCAGTGTCTTTAAAACGAGATGTGAAAGGGTAAGCAGGAACTCAGAATTACATGCATATATTGATTAAGCAGAAGCCTGGGTAGCTGAGGAAAATCAGCTTGTAGATTCTTCCAATACTGCCATGCAGATTGAAGTGGAACACTAGCTTTGTCTACAGTTCAGTGTTTTGTTGTGAGTGTGCCTCTGTAACCCCCTAGTTTTCTCCTCACATCTGCGATCAGCCACAGCACTGCAGATGTGTGAATGACAGTACAACCAATCTGAGTCTCAAATGAAAACTAAATTGTACCAGATAAAGCGTCATTTGTGACACTTTAATTTCATTGGAGCTTTTGCTGACCTAGTGAGTAGTAAAAGAGAAAATACCATGCCAAAAAGCATAAGTTTGCTTAAGGGTGCCTGGTGAGAGCAGCTACACAGGTAAAACACAGCCCTATCCTTAGAAGGATCAGAATTCATTACTGGCAGGACTTTTTCTGAGTGGGCTCCAAAACCTCAAAACCTCCCCCTAATTTGCTCACCTGAAAAAACTACATATTCTCAAGGTTTTCAGAGACAGTATGCATTTCCAAAGCTGCTACTCAGTTTTTAAAATATAGGTGATTCCTGGTTATGCTTACCAGAGGAACTGTGCATCAGTGATAAAATTCAGAGCAATATAATGCCTGTATCGTGGATGTTAAGGGCATGTAGCAGCTGCCTGCTATGCTGAAACTCAAAATAACTGCAAACTGTGGTCTTGATTGTAGTGAGGTTTGCACATTTCAGGATTCTTCTCCATTGCTGTGAAAAGACTGACTTCAGAAATTCCTAAACTTCAGGTAGGTTTCTGTGTTACCATATACAATGGGCAATGACATTGGCTGGAAAAGGTGAGCTGAAGAGTAGAAAAAACATTTCATAGGTTTTTTCTTTGTCTTTACAGAACTGTTCAATAAAATTTCTGGTTTAACTTCTAAATCAGAGCCAGATTAATGAATTACTGCTGGTTTATTGCTTCAATTTTGTGTGGGAAATGTTTTATATAACTGCATTATGTCATGTTTTCAACCAAGAAAAAAGACATTACTTTGTTCCCCCATTGTCCCAAGAGATCTTCTGACCCATAAAAATGATGTTACATTACACTCTCATATTAGACATGCTGTGAAATATATCCACTGATTGTTTATCTTCCAAGCAGCTGAAAGATGAGTGAAATTATATACTACTTCCTCATCACCTCTCTCTGTCCCATATCTATCCCCTTTATCTGTAGGAACATCAGAAAACCTAAAAAATGAGCACTGAAAATCTTTTCTGTGTGATGACACTCTAAAAAGGGCTGCTCCTAAGTCAGATGCAACCCACTATGTTGAGTTATATGGCCTTAAGAATACCTACTGGTTGTTGGATCAGTATTTTGATAGTATTGATGTACTGTCATGGAATGTCCATCTTTTTGCTTCAGGCAAAGTTCATTTGGATGTGAAATAGCTCTGTTAAAAAAAAATAAAAAAGAAACAAAAAAGTAGCTGTGTTGATCTCTCTCCCCATATCTTTGAAGAAGTAATTCCCAAACACACAGAACATACTATCTTTTCCTTAGAGCATGGTGTGGGATGTGCATCTAGCAGTGTAATCTGAGGAAGCCTGCACTGTTATATGCACTGTGGCTATAAGCAGGGAGCTTTAGGCTGCAGTCAAACCAGTGCTACACATGAACCCTAATTTGGTGGTGGCTGCTAATAGCTTTGCACAGGGATTACAGCGACTGTTAAACAGCCCACAGAATACAATACAGGCATATAACGCAGGGATGTGAGAATTACTGAACTGTTTCCAACCTGGGAGCCATTTCATATAGCGTATTTCATGTAATGTCACAATCCTTTGAAAGAACAGAATTCTTCCAAAGGTAAAGACACCCCTAAGATGACAGGGCAAAATTGTCCTTTCACTCTCAGAATAACTCTTAACCTCAATAAAGCTGCAAGAAAAGACTGTCTTTTTTGGTAGTATCAGGCCTATTCAAACATGTATGTTAGCAACACACATATCCAGTTCATTAGTAAGCCATGCATGGATGCTCTTACAGCATTTCTACTGGATTATTTTTATTCCATCCTCTAAGTCTGTATGGCTGCCCGTGCTGGGTGACAGTGTTGTAGAAAAGTAATTAATTCCTAGAAGGTTTTTCCCGTAAGGGAGGTTTCTATTGATGCTGCAGCAATACTGCTGCTCTGTATTTCACACTGAAACTTTGCAGTAATGCTGCCACCTATGGAAAATTCACAGGCCTGACCTTTGCAATCTGGCTGCGACATCTGCAGCTGTGAAAACAGGATTTGAACACGCACCTCTGGTCTGCTGATAAAACTCTATTTTTATTTTTTTTTTGCTGGATCTCTGTTAATCTAGACATGAGGTGGCTCAAACTCTCTTCCTTCTAAATAAATTAGTATTGAAATTGGTCCCAGAAATTGGTCCCAGAAATTGGTCCTTAAAACAGTATTTTTGCTTGGCAGGGGTATCTCAAGGCCCTGATGTAAACTATCACTACCCCATTATGCTAAGTGCTTCAAAAACATCTTAGAGAACTGGACAGCACTTCCAGCCCTCATCTTTCCTCACGCAGCTGAGGAAGGTGTCAGGAAAATTTCCTTTTTCAGGGATATACCTGACTTGCTGCACATATAAAATACATTTGCTTTGTACGTACTTGGTGGGGCTGCACTACAGAGCCCTGCAGACTGTGACAGAGCCTTGCTCAGTAACTCGGTACCTTTTAGTGCATCAAAGTAGGAACCTGACAGGGATGTTGTGTGCTGGGTGTGAGGAGAGGCCATGTTTTAAGAGCAAGGTGTAAGAGTGAAGTGCTAGGCTATCACTGGAGGCTCTACCCTCTCAAAGCGTGTTTTAGCATTACTGCCCATAACCCACCCAGGGACCCACAACACACAAGGCAAGATGCTGGAAACACAAAAAACATGCTGAAAACATGCTTTTCTCTGCTGAGGGGAAACCAGCCCTAAAGGCCTGCAGTAGAGCTGTGCCTGCAAGTGCCTTTTCCTCAGAGGAAAGCCCATCCAACCCTGGCCTTGGAAAAGATAATTTCGAGGGAAAAGTGAGTAATATATTCACACTTTGTGGTTGTGTAAGGGGGCGGGACACAGCTTTAAAGGTTGTGAGGGGAGGAAGGGAGAGGTTACCTCAGGTGTGAGTTGTTCCAGGTGCCTCCGATGAGCCACTGATTGCACGGAGCCGCGGGCTGTGGAACCTTCCAGGCCCTTCCAGAGGGGGCGGTCGTTCCCGCCTGCTGGGGTGTGGTCTGTGCGCTTCATCGGGGAAGCCTGGGGCTTCTCAGTCAGAAAGTAACCGTTGGAGGGTGTCCTCCAGGTAGGAGAGCGTTCAGCTCGCTGGTGACTACTTTTTTGGGTTGTGCTTGGAGGGTTTTTTAATTGTATTTTATTTTCTTCTGGTTATGGTTGACAGTTGCTGGTTTGCAGCCTGTGGTCCCAGTGAAATGATGGTGTTTTCGACTGGCTTTTCTCATAGTGCAGGAAGGGCTGTGTTGCCCTGACTTTTTTGTGATACTGATTTGTCTTTTTTGTGCTATTTTGTGTGGAAAGTTGCTGATTCAGGTGTATTTACTGTAATTGGTGTAATGGTGAAGTAGTAGTAGTAGTAAAACCTTTTCCATAGTGTTGGTGTAGATGCTTTGAGGGAAGGCGCTCATCTTAGAGTTCACCCTAGAGGGATTTGATCATAAATATTTACAGATGTTCTGGTTCTCTTGTTTAGTTTAGTCTTTTTTCTCAGTAACTATGACAAATGTTAACTGCTTTTATTACAAAAGAAGTGTCTATGTGTAGGGCTGTAGCCACTGTACTTTGCATTGTTAACTTGTCTATATCTATGCTAGTATTTGGTTGTGCATAAGCCGTTACTCCTAATGTTTTTTCTTATCTGTTTCCCTGGGATAGTGCTAGTGAAAAGGATGTTGTGGTAAAGTAGTTTTGAGACTTAAACTGGCACAGATGGGTCGTGTCTTTTCCCTATCCACACCGAACAGAAAGTGGGCTGGTATTGCATAGAGAGTTAAGGCATGAAGATAATGCAGCTGTAGGATGGCTTTCTCTAACGGCAGGTACAGGATTCCTATTACACTGTGGAGGAGTAGTAGGTACAGTGGATTCTTCTTTGCATTTTAACCCATTTTTCTCTTTTTTTAAAGCTAATGTGGTCTACTTGTATTTGCTCAAGGAGGGGTTTCTACTTTTTTTTGGGTGAGCAATCTCAACAGTTCTGTTCTTTCCTTCCCATCTGAGCATCTGTAGCTGATGAGAGAAGAAGAAAATGGAGGTATAAAATTATTAACTCCTTTGGAGACCCTCCTAGAGAAGGAGTATTTATTGGGGCCTTAATCTTGCAAACTGTTTAATGTTTCCTGAATTAGATACTCAACAGTCTATGCTTTGGCAGCTATTCAGCTCATGTGTGGGGTGCTATTACTCTAAGAGCAGGAGCACAGGGAAGTCCAATCTGGTGTAAATGAAGGCATTGCTGTTGCACTGTCTAGTAGCACAGGGTAAAGGTTCAAATGTTCAGGTGGTGCTTGTAAGGTAAGGTTCAGCAATCATTGTAGTGTGATCTTAAAACATGGTTCTTGGTTGCTTCAGGTAAGATTGTTCCTGCAACAGTTGGGTTATATTCTTTCTCTTTTTGGGTGGCTTGTACAAACTCTTTTAAAATTCTTTATCTCTCTGTCTCTTGGGGGGAACAAGATTTTAGTTACTTCCAATTTTTGTACACACTTTAAAAATGCAGGATAAAAGCTGTAGAGACTGAACTGTTATTGAATATGCTGCAGTATGGCTGTGACCTAATTATGCCTGACTTTTTAAAATGTTTCTCAGAGAGGGTAGTTGTTCCATATGTTTCACTTTTGCACATTGAAATATTTTAAGCAAGCTGTTTGTTAAGACAAGTATCTAAAAGTCCAATGTGTTATGCAGAAATGTTACAATAATTGATGTCTCCTTGTATTAAGGCATAACAAGTTGGGGTTTAAAGCAATTACTCTTTTTCTTAGGTGTTGTTTAGAAGGCTTTAAAGACTTAACCAGACTGAGTAGTTTCTGATTAAAAATATAATGGTCTGAGCTACTCTATATTAATGCATCATCTGAGAATCTCAAACAAGAATCAGGATCCTGCTGAGCCAAGGGATACAAATGCAGGTAACAAAAGTGTGCAGTGTCTTGTAATATGTTTTCCTACCTCATGGAGTCTCAGCCTTGTTGTTAAGCTAAGAAAATGTTTATTTTGTGCTTGCTGCAAGGACTGCATGAAGGATGAGTGTGATACTTCCAAGTGTTGTCAGGTTATCTAGTCTCAGTGAGAAGTCTCTGCTGTGCAGGAGCTGGGGGCTGACTAAGGCTCTTTTGGCTTGGAACTGGATGTAGCTGCTTCTCTCTGGAATGGAGCAAAGTGTATTTCTGGATATGAGGTATATCTGGTATTAAGGGTGTGAATGTTTTGAACACTAAGCAGTGCCCGAAAGATGCAAGGACTGAAAGATGTTCCTGGCCTGAAACCTCCCCAGGTAGCCACTAGCAGCCCTGCTAACCTTGGGGCTCAGTGCTTTCCTAGTGAAGGGAATGCTCCTAACAGCACCTTACGTCGCTTTGAGAGGATACCACAGCCCATCTTACAAAACGGTAAACATCCAGCAATAGCTTCCTGTTCACAGGGCATGGTTTTCTACCTCAGCAGCAGCATATGGCCACACTATAGTCAACATAAGTGGTAGACTTGGACCACGTGCTGAGCACATCTTGTTGACCATGTGTTGCATACTGCTGCATGCTGAGGCCTGGACTTTTTCTGTAGTGTGCAGAACTTAGGATCCTACTGCTTGTTGCAGAATTCTGTACTGTTTCCTAGAGCATCTGCTTCCAACCTGATATCTGGGGTGTTGGCAAGACTTAAAAATGATGTATTCTCTCCCGAGAATCTTCCCTTTTAATTCTGGTGCAAGGACTCATCTCAGGCAGGGAAGTTGTATGCCCAGGATCTCTAGGGGAGCCTCTTGCCTCTCCCTCCAACGAAACAGAGCCGCCGGTCTGAAAGCCTCGGTGAGGTCAGGTAGTGCATGATCTTCTGCTAAAAACTGTGTCTGCAAGAGTCCAGAGTAGCACTGGAATGCAGCCTGATGGAGTGCAACAAGAATTATTTCACTGTGGAAAAAAACAGACTAGACTTGTCTCCTGGATTATAATGTAGCAAATCAAGTAGTTGGTGAATGTGCAGATACACACTTGCAAGTCAGTGTCTTTTCAGCCTCAGGTTTTGGTTAGCCGCAGTGGGTGCTGTAGCAGCAGAGCAGGAATTTTTCAGATTGCTGTTTTAATTCCTGCATTGGTTTTGCATCTAATGGGGTCTGAGGCCAATGCTTCTGTTAGTTGGTAAATTCCTGAGCACTAGAGCTTAATTATTTTTACTGCCAAGTCCTCAAACACATAATCTAAGATATGATTGTCTTTTTTTTTTTCTTGAGTTTTGAATACATCTAGAAAGAAATATGAGAAAATATAGCATATGCGAAAGTCAGACTTACTGTATTGTTACCCGTGCTGCACTCATTACAACACTTCCTCCTTCCAACTTGTTTTGTCAGATATTTACAGTGTTTGCAAATTAAAGTCAATCCCTATACCATAAGGTTAATTTTTTCCCAGTAAATGTTTTTAATGCTAATAACTGCACAAATTCATGTTGGTGATGAGGATCCTATTGTGTTAAGTGTACTGTGAATGCTGTAAAGAGACTATAGTATTTGCAATTTAGATTGAGTTTTACATGTAGCGTGTGAATGTGGCAAACACTAGTGGGCTGTGGGGGAAAGGCTTTATGGGCTAAAACTTTCAAAAGGAACTCAGGGGAATAGGGTGTTCAGATGCTTACAGAAATTGGACCCTGGAGCTTATCTGAGTGAGAAAACTGACAGGAATGACTAGATAACTGTTCTTAATCACTCCCAAAGCAGATGTTTCCAGTCCAGAAATCCTGGTTTGTCTTGATCTGCTTTGGAGAAAATGAGAACAGTCATTGTGAAATGGCTGATTCTGTAATAAACCATCTCAGTTGTCCTTCCCCATAGAACATGGCCTCCGTTATTTCACTAGCGGGATTCTGAAGCTGTTCCACATAGACCTAAAAGAAGCAGCGAGGTAAAAAAGGAAGAAAAAAAGTAGCTTTTGATATTTTTGGAATGAGTTTGACCGTGATGTAAAACTCTGAGGTCTGTGACTATTTGGCAAGTGTAAGCTAAACTGAGTAGTAGAATTTCAAAATGAACTGGTAAAACAAGTATAAAACCAGCAAGGTAGCATGTATAATCCAAATGGAGGATATAATTCTGCCTCTTAGGAGGATGCTGTGGGCTGTCAATGTGTGTTTCTTGAAAGGTGTGGTTTTGGCTTCTAATGTTACCTTGAACCAGATCTAGGTTGGTCATTGCAGGAAAAAATGCTCCACTTGCTTGTGTGTGCTAGTATCCTGGAAAGCAGCCTGGGTTTACATCATACAGGATGTCTTTGTTGTATCAGTAGCAGATATCCAAAGTATTTTTATTTCTTTATAGCAGTTTCACATACACTTTTTCTAGTTAGTCAAACTGAATTTTGCAATAGTCATGTGGCCAAATATAACTTTTTTTTTGCCTGTCACCTGAGGATCTTTAGTCACAATGCCAAGGCATGATATTAAAAAGTAGGAGAAAGGAGATGGACATGCTTCAGTTTGTGGAACACCTGAGATTGTTGATCCTCCAGTTCTTGCTCCAACTTGTTACTGATGTGGTTAGTCACTGAAAGCTGGGTCTAATCCAGAACTGCTCTGGGGTGGTGGGGGACAGTGCTTTCTCTTGCACTCCTGTCACTCTGTGCATAGTATAACTTGAAGTCTACACTGTCATTTGTGCTTGGAGGGGAGAAAAGCCCCAGTGTGGAGGAAGGGTTGTTATGCACTGGATGTGGAACTTGGTTTTGATTGAGGTCATCATGTGCCAACAGGTTTTCCTTGGTAGGGACTGTAAAATTTGGCTCCTGCTCCACTGAGTGGCAGAGTTGTCCCCACTGACATACAGCACCAGTACTGTAATAAACGCAATCCATCCAACTCGCTGAAGTTACGTACGTGTTGTACAGACTGTACAGAATCTCATACTCGAAACAGCGTGGCCACAATCTTGCAGCCAAAAGATGTGCCTTGGACTCATCACGCTAGGTTGCCGCTAGAGCTGCCCAGAAGGACAGTAATTTATATGTGGGTTTTGTTGCTTTTTGAGGTGGTTTTTTCTGCCCCCTCCGGTTGGCAGCTAGCCAAGTGCTTCGTGCCTGCAGGTAGTGGCCGCCTGACAGGCGGTGGCACCAGTGTTCTGTGACAGGCAGAAAGCTGGCTGGACGCTGCTTTCAGTTTGTGGAGGATTAACTTCTGGAGTGCTATTTATCCCTCTGCCACTAGCGCTAACGTGATTGCGCGGTCTGTTTGCGTGGAGATGCTCTCCTGGGAGCATTCCTGGCGGCGAACGCGCGGTGCGGGCAGACTCCGCGGCGGCGGAGCAGCGCGAGGAGCGCCTCTTACAGGGTCAGGCCGGGAGGTGTAGCGCTCGCGCGGAGAGGCCTGGCCGCGTGCGGCAGGCCACGGCAGCCGCCGGCGTTGCGCGCGGGGCCGCGGCGGCCGCCAGGTGGCGGTGTTGCCCCGGGAAACGCCACGCGCAGCTCCGCGGGGCTGGGCGGCGCGCACGTTGCGCGCCTGCCGCGCGAGGACCCGCGGCCTCGGCGCGTTCGCAGCAGTGCGGGTTATTTCTCTCCCAGGCGGCTCTCCTCTCCCCCTCCCCGCAGCCCTGGTTACTAAGCAATTCGAATTACAGTTACCTGTCCTACAAGAGGACCGAATGCTGCTGTGCTCTGAACAGCTCTAGGAATCGGGAGAGCACGGCTGAGTTCCTGGCTTCCTGTGTCATCGCAGGCAAGTGGCTTAACTTCTGTGGACCTCTGCTTCTGAGAAGTAAACTGGAGGTATACTATTCCAGCACCTGTTCTCCTTTCATTTACTGTGCAGCCTCTAGAGGCATGGCATGTGCACACAGTGCCAAATTCACTAGCATCCTGTCTCCTCTTGTGTACTTAAAGCACTCTTGCAACCTCTGTAAAGAGGTGCAACACCAAAACATCTTTCATTTAGTTTTTGGTAATAAAACTGTGAGCTGAATGACAAGGGCTCAGTGGAGATGTGCAGCAGTGGGCAGCCCATATTTAGATGGTGCTGATCCCTCTGCCTTGACCTGTGGGCTTGAACCATGAATGAACCTCCATACTCCCCCTTTAATGGCATTTTGAAGATCAAGCTTTTGTCTTTCTACCTGAGATGTTGAGGCTTTTGGTGTAGGACTGGGATCTTCTGCCTCTGTGGGCACGCTGATCGCTGCCATGCAACAAACATACCTAAGATATAGGAGGACAGGAAATCAGTCCAGGTGTTAAAACATGTCAGCTTAGTTCCTATCTTCTTATAAGCCCGGGTGTAAAACAGCGGTTCTGTTAACTATTAAGACTTGTAAACTGTATTCCTCATTTTATGAAAGGGGTGGAAGTGGAAACTTTCCAACTGTTAGGTAGAACTCTAGTTTTTTATCAATATCTGAAGTTTTACCTCTAGTGGTAAACTAAACATATTTTTATATGTTATAAATGTACATATGTTTGTGCATACTCTATATGTGCTGGAGTGTGTCAGTGCAGTAATTCAAGCTTTATCTAAAAACTCTAAATACGAGTGAATGTACTTGGCTCATTTAACCAATACTTGGTGGAAAGGCAAAGGTTGTCTTGTTCCCAGCCCACAGCATGTTCCTTAAAACAGATGTTTGTATCTTGGCTGTTAAGGGCTTGCTGCTTAAATGTTATTATTTTGCAGGGTATGTGGCAAATGTGCCAGTAATTAAGCCTTGGGGAAGTATTTTCACGTTTTCATGGATAGCTTTGTCCCAGAATCCAGGAGCTCATGAGATCCTATCCCATATCTGCAGCAGGCCTGCTGCAAGTTTGAATTCCTTGTGCTCCCACTTCCTCCCTTACTGAATAATACAACAGCATTTACCTCATGCAGGTGCTGAGAAACTTGCCTTGGTGCTTGTATATTTGGTGGCTGAAGATGTTTGACATACATGTGAACTTGACTCTAAGGAAAAATTGTGAGGGTATTGGAAAAGTGTGTGTTATGCTTGGGTATTCCAGTAAGTTTTGTCAGCTTGTGTGTAAATAATGAAGAAACAACCCATTAGACTATTCCTCAGTTGTACTTTTATGGAAACTATCTTGCAGTGGTCAACAAAAAAAGGACAATAAAGAAATTAAAACCTAAGGGAAAACTTGAAGACATTAGCTGAGCCAATTCTTAAAAAAAAAAATGCTCTCCCAAATTGGACTAATCACCGAGAAAACTTGATTGTTAATGATTGTTAATGATTTGGAGATGAGAAGTGTTTACTAAGGTGACTTAGTTTATACAAAGTATTTTGCCTAATTGATGGTGTCGGATGATGATTACCATGCCTGATAAAAAAGTGAATAGTAGTAGAAACATTGGAATGTGTGTATTGTGCTTTCAAATTTAGGTCCTTACCACTTGGCCAAATCCTCTGCATGCTATGCAAGACTAACAATGTCCAGAAAAATTCTTATTTCTTACTTCATCTTGCAGTCTTAGTTCTTGCCATGCTCAAGTTCTCTTTGGAACTCCTTTACAAATTGCTGTGAACAGCTTAGCACAGGGGAGCCCTGGACTCTTGGTAGGAGCCTTTATGTGCTGTTTGAACAAGGGATGATAATAAAAGCAGAGATTTCTCATTGTCTGGCTTCCCAACCTATGTTTTTATTTTGAGCCTCAACAGCTGAATATGAGACTAGTAAGAATTTCCTTACCCATTAAAAATATATATTTAAAACAGTAACAGGTATGCATGAAACACTTCTTCCTTTATGGTTTTCACATGATTTTTTAAAAAAAAATCAAAATATAATAGGTTTTCCTATCTGTTAGAAACCAGTAAGGCTGTGTAATTACATAATGGACACTGGTCCTAGCCTTAAGTAGGAAGTGCTGGCTGACTGTAGCAGCTGGCAGAGAGCCAAAGCAAAGTTTGAAGCTGTTTGATACCTGCAAAGGCCTTTTATTGCCTGTAGGTTCTGTCACCATTAACATTATTCATATTCTACATGGGGGAAAATAAGATGCCATAAACCATCTTGTAAAATGGTTTTCCCCTCTGGAGGCTGTATATGTCACACTGCCTTGCAGTTTGGCCTTCCACACAGTGTGTGTTCCAGTCACCCCTGGCCCTCTGCCCAGCATAGTCAAGGTCAGTGTAGCAAATCCTGGGTGTAAGGGTGCCTGCACACAGCAAGGCAAAAGCTATCGCTAGACCTCTGTGGGAAGGCTTTATCTTAAGCAACAACCCAAACCACCATGTGTCAGAGACTTGAGAGTCCCAAATCTTGTAGCTGTTGGGGCAGAATCCTGTATGGCATCAGGCAGTTTCTATGTTGTTGGCTAAGTATAAGGCAGGGCTCGTATTTGAGGATGCTGTTGCTCCAGTAGGCTGCTGTTTTTCCCTTTCCCTGTCTTACGAGTACCTGGGGAATGCTTTGGCCAAATAGGAGACTGTAGTGAAGGGAAAAATAAAAACACGGCAAGGCTTTGAAAGCAAATGGTTGTTCTTAATTTACTTAGTAGCTGTACTGTGTGGTCTTAAGTGTTCTGAGTTGAAGTTATGTTCTCCTCCTGGCTTCCTTGTCTGTGCTTTTGCTTTATCCTCTTTTGCCCTTCTTGTTTCTTATGTTTGGGTCATGAGCAGTGTAGTGAAGGGTCTTTATCTCATTTGGATTAGACCTTAGTTACTAGGATGGCATACAAGCATGGAATAATTTGATAGTACCATCATATGGTGCTTGTACTTCCAATGTAAGAGATCAGTCAAGGTAGCAAGCAAATAGACAACATAAAAGATGGATGGCATTGTTGTGGACTAACCTGTAGGCAGCTAGATCAACCATACAGCCCAGCCATTTCCTTGCTCACTCTCACCTCCAGTGGGATGGGGGGACAATTGGGGGGAAAAAAGTAAAATTTGGTGCTTAAAATAAGAGTAGTTTAATAGGACAGAGAAGTAAGAGAATAATAATAAGGAAAAAAATGCAAACAGAATGAATGATACAGCTGGTAGCTGATGCCCAGCCAGCTCTACACACACAGCTTATATACTGCCCATCATATCCTATGGTATGGAATATCTCTTTGGCCAGGTTGGGTCAGCTGTCCTGGCTGTGCCCTCTCCTGGCTGCTTGTGTGTTTCCTGGCGAAGGCTCATGCTTCCTTGCTGGCAGGGCCTGGGAAGCTGAAAAGTCCTTGACTTAATTGTAAACACTGCTTGGCAACAACTAAACCTTAGTGAGTACTAAATCCAAAACACAGCACTATGCCAGCTACTAGGAAGAAAATTAACTCTCTCCTAGATAAAACAATCAGATATCTATTTTTCTGTAAACCCCATCCATAGTAATGGTCATTACTTACTACTTTTTTGATATTCACTTGCATCAAGATGATGCCTATATAGGCTCATTTGAAAATATTACCATAGCCATGTCCTTCTAATAAAAGCTGGAGCTTGTTCTTACTAGAACTGATCTTGTTGCGGATTATGAATGGAAGAAAGGAAATTATATGCCATATGCTTCAACATATTCCAGTCTTCAGATGCTCTGAACACATGCTCTTGAAAACAACAGAGGGTGTTTTCCTTCCCTAAAGCCAAAGAATGCATGTGGACCACAAAGCTGTGTCTGCTCAGGGTGGTATTCTGAAACCCTCTGAACCTTCTCATCTGTTTTGTTGTCATTGATGTACTGCGGACTCGGAATCAGCAGAGGCTTATTCTATGTCTTTAGTGAGTGGCTAAAGGGGGAGGGTGCAGGTGGAGAACTGGTTTTTTCTTTCGTGCCACTTCACCACCACACACACCCCCCCATATTAGTCAACTGGTATACAATGAATCTGTAAAGCCAGTGCTGCCTGTCATGAAAGGATCATACTGCATAGAGGCATCTTCCCATGAATCACAGCTAATGTGACAATTCTGTCTACAGGAGAAACACACAGTAAATAGAAACATATCTGAGCTGATGCAATGGTTTGCGGTAGCTCTTGCCACGATTTTAATAAGTCACATGGTTTGCAGAGAAGTTTGCACCAGAAAAATCCACCCACTGCATAACCTGGCTGTGGCTGGGCATCATAAAGGTGCCTTTTTGTGCTAAGACAATTCTTTGCCAGTGTGAGTTTAACGTGACTTCTGAACTTGTCTGTTATCTGCTAATTCTCATTTGATACCCTTAACTTGATTTCTAAAGTTAAACAGACTTGAATCCTAAAGCTTGTAGAAAGAGATCTACTTAGTGTTCAGGACAAACAGTAATAGAAAAAAGACTTGCCTGCTTTCCCAGGCATAATACTGCTGACCAGTCTTGGGCCCAGCATCTTCTAGGCATGTACAGATTTCTTTCACCATCCCCAGGTTCCAGCTATGCTGCTCCTAGTTTCTGGTTATGGAAAATGTGCTTGAGGAGCCACAGCTAAGATTATTATATACAGTTTTACTGTAAAACCTACTAAATAAATGAGTCTGTGCTGTGTCTGTCACTGGCACAAAGATAGACAACTGTTTGGGGTTTTTATCTTTCTTTTGTAGCAGCTCAAATGAGTTGGAGGAGTGTGTGGTACACATTTTTTTATTAATAAGAAGAAAATAGTAACAATGGTCTCTCTTGAAATACATTAATAGTATCGGGTTAAGTAAAATATGTTACTTTTCCTTACCCAGCTGATACACTGATGGAAATGTGATGCCATACAACCAAGCTGGTCAAATCCTTTCAAGTTGCAGACCCATTTAGGCATGTGTAAATTTCAAAGCGCTGATGTTTAGCCTGCTCCATGAATACTTTAAATCAGTGATGAAAGAAACAGTTCAAATGCTAAGTTATAATTATTAAATAGCACTGAAGACATAAAACTTGGAGTAGACTTCTCAGCTCCTAGGAGGTAATGTTTAGACTAAACTAGATCCTAATGTCTTAAAACCCTCAAAAACAAAAGCTCAGAGTTTTTCTAGTTATGGGACCCTAGCCTTGGAAAGATCTGTTGAGAGCAGTTGGTGTTATATACCACTAGCTTCACTGCTTGTGGTACAAGTGCAAATGTTCGAAGGCTCTGAATCTGGTTGTATAATTTGGCAGCTTTTGAAATGCCATGTACTGAGGTAGAAGTCCGGTTGGCTTTATGAAATTCAATGTGTTAATAGTTCTGTTTTACCAAATAAAAAACCCAATCCTCCTTCAGGTTATTTAATATACTTCAGAGAAGAACAGAGCTGTCTCTCTAAGGTTGTAGGGCTCTAATTATGATATATTGAGCTTTTAACTACCTCTTCCTTCCTTTATGGAAAGAACATAGGAATAGTCAGATTAGATTAGACTTCTTGTATATTGGATCTTAGCTTCTAGTACCAGATGCTTTAAAAGAAGGCATAGGAAACTTTTCAGGAGACAGATGTTTTGATTATTGACCATCCCCAAGAGATATTTTCCTAATTCTAATGATTTGTATTATGGTTGTACCAATAAATTTCAGTCAAGTATTCAGAATCTTGGTGTGCTCCTATGTGATACAAAATGGTTACAGCTATTTCCTCCCTGAAGAAGCCTGCAATTGCAGCATCTAATAATCTATTTTTAAACCATAGAGCTAAATAACACTTTCAGAACTGGTTTGCACTATTTTATGCATTTCTAGGTTGAAAATAGCTTGTATCAGTGATAGGCTGCCTCCACAGTCTTCCCTTTGTGCAGTGAGTTGCACGGCCTGGGTACTCTTCTATTTGCCATGGACTCCTGTGCATTGGAAAATGGCCCAGTAAGGGAAAGATGGTCTTGTAGGTGGTGAGCATATTGGACCCTTATTCTTATGTGCCATGACTCCTTTGGTGCCTCAGCTTCTCAGCCTATCAAACAATAATGCTGTGTGGATTTAGGTGAATTTGTTTCTGCCAGTACCTTGGAAGCTTTGTGAACACTGAAATTTAAGTAGAAAACAGTCTTAGAGCAAGAAATCCTAATGCTATAATCAAGCTTGATCCCTCAATAACATAAAAGTGCAGTCAAAATGTTTCCACCAGTAGACTAGGCTTTGAACCAAACCCTGTGACCTGCTGTGTGTTTGTGTGTGAAGTTCTGGATTTATCCTAACAGTGAAAGTTAATTAGATACACCTCAGGCTTTCCACTGATGTGAGCTATGTGAGGATGAAAATCAGTATATTTTTTTTCTTTATTGAAAACAAATATTTCTTTGAGAAGACTCTTGGGGGTGGGGGTGGGTGTGTATATATGTATTTATATCCCTGGAAAATGTCAGAACTTTGGAAGCTGAAGCTTTTCTATGTAGCTAGCCCTAGCTGGAGGCTCTTCTTTCAGCCAATCAAAACAGTGCAACAAGGTATGCATTAGATCTGTATATGTGTGTGTCCTCTTTCTATTAATCAGAGGCAAAGCTGGCAAATTTGGAATTAAATCAAATTTACTTCTGCTACAATATTAGTTTGTAGTTCTATATTACAGTAACTAGAGAGTGTCCAAATGGAAACATTAGGCTGTGCTACACAAAAGGACTAAAGAAGTGTACAGGTGTTTGTAGTTTTTATATTTTCAAATGTTTTAAAAATCAAATTTTTGCCTAACAAGATGCTGAAGGTTTGGCTTTTAAGCAAAGTGTCCCTGTGGCATCACTTCAGAGTGACTATTTCTATAATTAAAGTTAGACACCTGCTTAAGACAGAGCTGCATTGAGTTGAGTCAAAAAATGAAATGAGGCACTCACTGCACAGATGTTTAAGGATGAGGTTAAGCATGTGTATATTGTCAAGTAATTCTAGTAAGACCACTCAAGTGACTAATATAGGTTAAGTGCCAGTATAAGAATGTTTGTAATACTGGGGACCACTTTTTATTTGAATTTCAGTGAATTTATTTCTGCTCTCTGGCATATCTGCATTTATACAGTCACTTGTGTAGACTCTGACAGCTGGAGTTGGATCATAAGGATGTACCTGGAGCTAGAAAGGCTATGATAAATTGAACTTCTCTTTCTGGTAAATATTTTAGACAGTTAATGTACAAAGACATATTGAAAAGTTGACCTTGATTACTTTTCATGAACTGCAAAATGAGAGAGAGGATCCCAGCACAAATATACACCCACTTAAAGTATTTTTCCTGAATGTGCTTCTTGCTTCAAATCTCCATGTGGTTAGAAAAAACAAACTTCAGTACTAATACTTTCAAATCTGCATTATAAAATAAAATGGAACGTATACTCCCGATGGTAAAATACTATTTGCTGATGTGTTCCAAAAGCCATGCTAGGCAAAAAGCAGTAAAAGTATCTTTAAAAAAAAAAGTTGAATATAAAACGTAGCAGATGTGTGTTTCTGTTCTGGTGGAAAAAAAAGCACCTACTTACCGGAATGAATGGACGACTCAAAAGAGGATCTGATGGATACAGTATTTTCTCTCTTTCGGGAGAGATGAGGCAGAGAAGTTCTTAAATGTTTACTCACGCATTTGTAAGTTTGAAAGCATTCCTTTGTTCACCGCTTATAAGCGTGATCAGTAAAATCTCCAACTTGCACATTTTGTAAGCGCTGATCAGCGCGTAGAGTTGCCTCGAGTAAATAGTGCCTTTATGATGCGAGAGGGAAGGGGGAGAAAGAGGCAGAGATCAGGTATAGCTGCTGGCTTTACAGCTATCAAAGCGTGTTTCTGGTTATTCGCTAATGGTATGGGAGGGGCGGGGGAGTGTGTGTTGAGAGGTTCAATTATTTTATACTTGGGGGGTTAAACTTTTACCAGCAATCAAATGGGGGGGTTGTCTTCAGGCAGAAGCTGTATGCTGATTATATGAAACCGAGCTTATAATAAATATAACCAAAAGCACTTAAGTACTGAAGTCCTTGTTTTGCATTTTCCCTCTACAGTGAAGAGCTCGATCTGCTTTCACGATTCAGTTGCATGCACCTGAACTGCTTCAGATATCTCCTATTAAAAACGTTTTAAGAAGCTGTTTTTCTTTAAGCTATGTACGTTCTTATTTCAGTTAAATCCAGGGTCTTGTGAATCAAGAGTAGTCTTGCATCAGTCGGAACAGACGGAGTTCTTCCCGTAGTGCTCTGACTCTCCTCCGGACACTTTTCACTGCCCGAGTTCAGAACGCAGCCTGTTCCTGTCTTGTGTAGCCACGTTTCTGGTTCAGGTATCCCGTGGAAGCAAATATTTTGTTTATGCTTGTGTTAGGCTCTCGAAAGTTATTTTCAGGGACGTCTGTGTTTGTCAAATACCGTTATATTGCCAAAAATGTGTCTGTGTGCTTTGAACGTGAATCACTTGGATTGTGAATGGCTTCAAGCTGTTGATGAGAGGCAGGTTTATGTTTCTGGTACAGGTGTACCGGAAAAATGAAACGTCCAGTGAGATTGTTGGAGAGAGAGAGAATGATTAGTTATCCTTCTCCGTTCTGACATTGATAATTTTAACCTACGATTCGTTCCCTAGAGACACCTGAAGGATGGTGAATTCTCACGAGTAGGAACACGAATGAAATGTTTCCTTACAAGTGTTGTCTCTAGGCGTAGTTTAACTTTCTCATTGACATTTTCTCCTTAAACGTGAGAGGAAACAATAGTAGTGTTAAGGTTATGCTTTTAAAGGGCTTAAGTTATTATCTTCAATGCATATGTTTCTTCCTGCTGGGAGTTTCTAAGATGTGTCGAGGCGTGCAAGTTGACTCCGGTGTATAAAATGACGTTGTTAAAAACCTGCTAACAAAGACGAGCATCTCGCTTTACCACGTCAAAACCGCCTCACCTGTCATTTTGACCCCTGCATGTGGAAACGAGTGTGGCAGTCGTGCGGGGAATAGCTCTGCCTCCAGAAGGAAATCATCAGCGCTCACCGAGCCACTTGCGGGTTTTTGGTTTGGTTTTTGTGGGGTTTTTTTTCCCTTTTGGGTACCAGGAAGAAAATCGCTTCAAGCGATCCACCAGAACGAAAGCCGCGCAGCGGAGCGCAGCTAAAAGTTGCGGGGACGCCGGGCTGCGCGCAGACAGGCGCTGGTGCAGGCGGGAGCCCCGGCCCCGAGCTCCGGCCGCTCGCCCGGGAGGCGCGGGGGGTGCGCAGCCCGACACCCATCGCCGCCCCGGGGCGGCTCGGCAGCGCGCTCGGTCCGTGCGCGGCAGCCGCCCGGCGGCTGCTCACCGCTGCTAGCTGAGGGTCGCTTCCACTCTCAGCGCCGCTTGGCTTCTGAGAAACGCTTTCTTCTAGCCTGTGGCCGTCTCTCATTTGTGTCTTTAAATCGCATTTAGAACTGGGTGCAAGTATGATATGGAAGATGCTCTGCTGGAGGCTTCCTTCTCTTTACCGTGGTGTCCTTGACGGGTCGCGCAGGGATGTTTCCCAAGCCTACGCGCCGGTTCCTCCCGGAGTTACATGATGCCATTTACCTGCCGGTGAAACCGACTCTCTGCCGAACCGCGGAAACCTCTAAAGTGCAAATCCAAATTAAGCGGCGGTTGCACTAGTATAAATGCTGCTTTTACATTAACCAGTTTACATCAGAAGAGGCTGAGATGGGCATTTCCCAAACTGTATTTAATCGAGGTTCTTGAAATGGAGAATCTAAACCAGGAGTTTATAATTTCAGAAGTGTTTAAGAACTCCTGTCCTTTAAAGATACGCTGTAAAGGAGAGAAACTTAGCTGGGGGGAGAAAATTCTGCCCCCGAAAGAGCTTCCTCTTCCAGGAGTCGCTGAGACGCCGGGGCGCGGGGCTCCGCCGCCCGCGGAAGAACCGCGGCTCAGCGCTTTCCCCAGCGCTCACAAAGCGGGCGCGTCGTGGGGAGGGCACCCCACGGCGAGCAGCCCCCGCTGGGGCAAGAGGGGGAAGGCTCCGTTCATTTGTCCCTGAAGTGCAAAATTCTGGTGGCAGCTGTTTGGGGCGCAGCGAGTGCATCTCCTCTGACCTGCGCCGCTGCCCCCTGACCCGCTATGAATCCCGAGAAGCGAGGCTCCCCGGGGGCCACGGCACACGAGCCCCCATTGTTCCCAAAGCTGGCACGGTCCCGCCCTGCGGGCCCGGCCGCTCAAGCGCCTGGGCTGGAGCTGAATTAGCATCTGGGTTGGATCTGAGCGGACCCCTGTAACGCGTTACAGGGACAGACTCGGCTTCATCGCCAGGAGCGAGGGACTTGAGTTATTAGGAAACATTTTCTGCTTGTGAATACATCGGCCAAGGTTAGATCAAGTGGGAATTCCGCCCCCTCCCCTTCCGTCCCTGCCCTAGGTTTAAGAATAAATGCAGAAACGGTCAGAGTGGCATCGCCAAAAATTATCTTAGTACAAAGAGCGGGGTTTTATTCGAGGAAATGTACCCACGCTTATTGCGAAATGGAAGAAAAAAAAAAATCACCGTAATATGCTTTACCATCGCTTGTACATTTACACTGTATGTTCCGGCTTTCTCACTTTTTAGAATCTTCTGTTTAGTTGGATTGTGGGTTTGGGTGTGTGCGTGTGTATGCTGGGTTGTTGAGCGAGTTTGTTTGTTTGTTTACTTGGTGGGTTTTTTCCCAGAAATTGCGTCGTACGCACACTAAGATCCTATCACGAAAGGCTGCCTCCGTGCTATAACACCGTCAAACCGCTGTCGCTTTTTTTTTAGCGTTAAATTAACGCCAGCCTCGCCTTTTGCTAACCTGGCAAAATCACTTACTGCATATTTATCAATCTGGGGAGGTGGGTTAGCATGGCAAACTTCCTTGAACAAAGATTGTGTAAGATCCATTGGTTCATCCAATGCCATGCCTGACGCTTATGTATAATAATTCTGAGATCCGGCTTTGCCTTCAGTTGTGCCGAATTAGGGATAATTTTAATGAAAGTTTTAGGGGAAGACTGAGGTTTGAGAACTGTATGAAACCCCATTCAAATAATCTATCACTTAATAGAAAGGTGACTGTTTGAAATACAGCTGAACGTGAATGGAAGGAGTTAGGATTTATTCAGAAATGGAAATTATTTTTCTATCCAGTTAAGAATATAATAAAGCAGGTTAAAGAGAGGAGCTGCACACAATGAGTCAAGGAAATCCTTGCGCTGTCCCTTTAACTACCGAACATCTGATTCCCTCATCTGGCAGATGGTCTCTGAGCACAGATTTGCATTCATTGTCTTGAAATCTGTTTTCGAGTTGGTGTTATATAGATTTCAGAGGCAGATCTCGACACACATCAGAATACAAAAGGACCGGGAGGAAAATATCACCAAGACAGAGCGGGTTTTGTTTGTTGCTTTTAAAAAATAAAATACACACGCAGGTATCGTCCTGGCTCACTACAGGCTGGGCTGAGGAGAGTTCCAACTTCCTTTAATGGGGAATTGTGCCGATATAGGATGTTACACAAAGTTTCAAGGCTGGAGCTGACAGTCCGCGAGCAGCGAGAACTTGAGGGTCTTCGGGGGGCGTTGCAGGCCCTCGCTCCCGCAGGCGATCTTTGCACACAAAGTCCCCGGGGCATCGTGACCCAGCTCGTTCCCTCTGAGCGCTTTTTTTCTTTCTTTTTAAATATCGCGCCTGAAAGCAAAGCAGCCAACTACCTGTGCGATTGCTTTACTATTAGTACAGCGTGGAACAGATTTCTGGAGATCGCTGCTTCCAGCGAAGCTCAGTTGTTGCGTGGCAGGGCCGTCCTGCGCGGGGCTGCCAGGCAGTAACAGTCAATGAAAAGTTAAGACTGGCCGGGCTGCCGCAGGGGTAGAGCGGTGCCGGGGGCGGGTGCCGGGGGCGGGCGCCGGTCCGCGCCTTCGCCCCGCCAGCAGCCGGCCGAGCCCGGCCTCGCCGCCCCCCGCCCGGCGGGTTCCTGTTAGGAGCCGGGAGCGGAGGCGAGTGCGAAGTGGCGGCGTGATTGCCCGCTGCCCTCCAATCGAGAGGGACTATGCAAATGTAGCCCCCTTATTTGGGATCAGGCTCCTCCCCCTCCCCGGTATGTCTGCTCCCGTTGCTGTAACCCATTCATGGTGACCAGTTTGGGAAGGATCGTCTCTTCCCAGGCGGAGTGTGTCATCAGGCTCTCTTTAGGTCCATTTCTTCCTTTCTTTTACTATTTATCCCGCTTTTTTTTTTCCTCCTCCTGGATTAGGCAGCAATCAATCCTTCTCCCTGTGCCTGAGAAACAGGTGATGCTTATGCCTGTTAACAGCGATCAGTTTCTGGATGCAGTTTCCTCTCCTGTGTTTGAAGGATGATGATACCAGGCAAGACTGAATCAGCGTAACTTTTACTTTGCAAGAGGAAAAACTTTTTTCCTATTTGAAGGCATTAAAAACACGTACCATTTAAAACCCGAAGAAGTTGGTTGTAAGCTGAACTTCTCCGTTTCCTGGGATTTGTTTGTGTCAGTTCTAAAGGTTGCATTTTTTTCTCCTCCTTTATCCCCCAAAAGGAAACTGTTGCTAGTTGGAATAGACTTTTTAAATGTTTGGGATTCAAGATACTTTAGGAAGAGGACCAATTCTGAAAGATAAATCTCTAGGTTCTGAAATGGATTCCGTCAGGTCCTGGGTCAGAAACGTTGGGGTTGTGGATGCAAACGTAGCAGCACAAAGGTAACTGTGACTATTTTTCCCCAATCCCCACGACCCACCCCCCCCTTTTTTTTTTTTTTTTGAAGCAAGCCTTTTCTTCACTCGCTGTTGTTCTTTGCATTTGATATTAAATTATTTTTTCTCCCATTATGCCTCCCTCTCGGTCTCCTCTAGTCGGTGAAAATTCAAGGTAGCACAGCTAGAGCTAGGGAGAAGCGCTCCAAAAACGGAGAGCATCAAGAGTTATCAAATCCAGTGTGGGGATCGGATGGCAGAGCGATCGGATCGTTCTTTCTTTTTCTGCACAAGTGAAGTGTATGTGTGTGTGGGGTACCGGTTGTAACTAGTGACACAGGCTACTTCCCACTGTCTGTGTCGGACAGTAAAATAGGAGTGGACCAGGTTAGTATTAACTTAAATATAGATGTCCCCCCCTCCCCGCCCATCTTGTTTTACTTAATTCAAGTGGCTCTGTGGCTACCGTAGGCATTGGCGAGATCTTAACCCGTGGATTCGAGGTTGCTAACTGACTAAAGGAGTCAAGCAGCGAGCAGAGCAAGGTTTCGAGTAAGGGCAGTTTGCCGAAGGGGAAGAGATGCCGACAGCTTGGCACTGCTGCGGCAGCAGCCCTGAGTCCGCGAGCTGCCTGCTTAGCCGCCTTCCAGCCCCTGCCTGCCTGCGTGTAGCACCTGCCTGCGGGTACCAAAGGGCGCTGCTGATCGGAATGCTAGCGAACACATGAACTGGGGGCTTGGCTCCCTGGTTTTTACTTGTTTGGGCAGGGTAGCTGCCCCCCTCTCTTTTATTTTCCTCTTTCCACTCGAGTCGGTGCAGGACCGTTATTCTGGTCTCTTCCAGTTAGGGGTAAAATGATGAAAAACCCTTTTAGATTTTTTTTTTCCCCTTCCTCGTTCTCTGGATACTTTAGAAAGATTGTAGTAGTGTCGGGGAAGGCTCAGTTGGTGCTGGGAATAAGTTTGGGTTGATCTAATACAGAGACAAGGTGAAAGACATGGAACAGCAGATGGGACTTTAATGAAACAGGGATGTTAGAATTAAGTACATCCATGCCTCCACCCATGGCCTGATCCGTGAGCAAGATTTTCCAAGCACTATGGGAGGAGTTATCAGAGTTTTATGAATGTCAAGAAATGGTTTAATAAATACGATATGTGGGGGAAGGTTTATTCCTGGGGAAGCTGAAAGTAAAAGGAAACGGCTCCTAAGAAGTCTCTAACTCGTGGGAGAGGAGAAGATGCAGTCGCGTGGTGCTGGGTGGTGGCATCGGCAGGCGGGTTTTTTTTTTCCAGAGATGCATACAAACCAAGAAATCCCAGTTCTTACATGCAGAATGAGAGGAAGTCCCAAACTAGGTACAGTTGTGGCGGATGTGGTGAGTTCACACTGTACCTGTTTGGCAAGGGAAAACACAGGGAAACATCTGTAGTTCCTCAAAACAGTCAAATACTTTGGCCATATTTTTGAGACTGAAAATTGAGGCCGATTTGACTCCTAACTTGTTCGGCAGATAGACATAATCTGTCGAGTGCTACGGAGGTGCTGGTGTCTACCTATTTGCTTAGCTGCAGGTAGAAATTGGCATTAGGGAGAGGGAGCGCCAACTAATTTCATTACAAAATGTAGCTGCAGTTAGGAATATTGTGGGTATGCAGAAGTGTTTGAATTGTGCCAAGCCGGGAAGTGTGTAGGAAACATCACTCTTTTCTGCAGTGAGACACAAGATTTGGGCAAGGGGTAACTAACTTGAGTCTAAACTCTTGCAATTGAAATCAGAAATTGAAGATGCAGACATCGGTTCAAATAGGTCAGTGACTAAACTCTAACTTGGGCGCAGAGGAAGGTGGATGCTCTGCTAGAAACTAGTCTTTTACTAAAACGCAGATGCCCTCAAGTTGACAGTCTGCTTGTAGGAAATGTTTTAAGGTCTCTTGTCTTCCCGTAGTGGAAGACAGAATGATGCTGGGATGTACCGATAGCCCTTCCAGACGCTCTGATACATTACCTCTGCTTCCCACCCCGCACGTCGCATCCCAGACATGAGTGTGACAGGCAAGAGAAATCGGGGGATGAGGAAGTAAAACACAGTACCGCGTGTAGCAGTCGCCCATCTCGTAATGTTCGGGGTCCGTAAATTGCGCTTGTCCTCGGAGCGTAACTAGAAGGATCTCGGGGCCAAGCTGAAAGAAACGTTACAGGGGCAGCTTCGAAGCGGGGCATCGTCCTGTCCCGGGCCGGTACCAGCCCCCGCTGCCGCGGGAAGCGGAGCCGCGCTCCGGTGCGCCAGCGGGACGCCTCGCGGCTCGCCCCCGGCTGCGCTCTGCCTTCGCCGTTGTTGTTTGTCGTTACTGCTGCGCAACCTGGTAATGTCTTTGTCTCTCCCCCACACCCTACCCCGTATGTTTCCTCCACAGCGGAGTAGCTTTGTCCAGAGCTCACTTTGAAAAGCAGCCACCCTCCAACTTGAGGAAATCCAATTTCTTTCACTTTGTTCTGGCTCTCTACGACAGACAGGGGCAGCCCGTGGAAATAGAGAGGACAGCTTTTGTGGACTTTGTAGAAAATGATAAAGTAAGGCTTGTTATCTTTCTTCTTCCTCTCTTCCTCTCCAAATTTGATGTTTTCGCCCGTTGAGCTGCTAACTTTTAATACCTGTTGTCCCTGGCAAAATACAACCAGCTCTTGGCCCCGGGTTCAGGTGCTGTGGCAGAGCTGTTGCCCTCTGTGTGCTGCTGTAGTTAAAAAGGCTCTCCAGCCTCTGCTGTACCAGGAATGCAATGGGAATTTCATATGCCCACTAAAAATAGAATAAAAAACTTAACAGGGGACAAATGCACTTTTTTTTTATTTGTACCTACCAGATCTTCCAAGTTTGGTTAGTATCCTGATAGAGGTGGAATCTGACCTGTAACGTGCACTGTTATCTGTTGAGCTTGATGATATGTATTAAGACTACAAAAGCATTTGCTCTTAAATTTGTGTTGACCGCTTCACATTGTTTTTTACAATTATTTCCTTAGTCATAGACAAGATTTTTTTTTTAGTTATGGAGGATGCTCATAAATAACTATCTTTAGGAAATTACAGTAAAAAAAAAGCAAGCAATATCTCTGTAGCGCAACCTTTAGGAAATACCAATGACTCAAAATAACTCTGTTGCAAAGTAATGAATCCATTACAAAGAAAACCCACTGAGCTTTAGATTAGCTGACTTGAAATGTACAAATTCGTCTCAGTGTATTGCCTTGAAAAAGTTGAACGCAATAATAGCAAACAAGAGAGGGGAAAAAAGTTCTTGAACTCCTGCAGGACAAAATGTCAGTAGTATTTTGTACTTTGTCCTGGGTCATTTGGAAGGTTAATATATCCCAATCAGTGGATTCACCTCTCAGAATTTTAATGAACTTTGTTGTCACTTCCATCGTGATTATCAGCTTTTACATTTTAAATGTGCCAAGTGTACGTTCTGGAAGATTTTTTTGTTTTGTTTTTAAATTCTCTCTTTCAGGAGCAAGGCAATGAAAAGACCAACAACGGCACACATTACAAACTCCAACTCCTTTATAGCAATGGTGAGTCCCCCTTCCAGTTGCCTTCTGTAGGTTGTACAGCGAGGCAAGATTTGCAGGTTTTGTCACTGTGATTTCTAGAATACACAGAAATTCCCTTGCATGATTCCCATTCCTTGTAGGGATAGGCCCTGAAGTTTGCCTGGTATAGCCTGGCTTAGAAAACACAGCGTAGGGAACAAAACTAAATGGTCTTTCTGAGAATGTTTGACAAGGCAGTAGTTTAAACAGTGTTGTTCTGATGTGTAGGGAAAGATGCATATAACAGTGTTATTTATTACTCTTCTCTCTTGCTCTAGGTGTCAGGACTGAACAGGATCTGTATGTTAGGCTCATCGATTCAGTCACTAAGCAGGTGAGCACAGCTAAAATGCGCCATGCTGTCCTGTCCCACCTCATCCTTCCTTTTTTCTTTACATGGTTCTACATGTTTTTTCTTCTCTGGTTCATTTTTGTCTCTTGTCTATTTGTATCACAGACCTTTTTTTTGAGGGTAAGTGAAAAGTAATGCTCTTAAGTATATCCCTCCCAACTGCAGGCTTTTATCCACTTCTTATCAATATTTATCTATCATGTTTTCCCTGCTCATAAAAGCTTTGAGGGAAGGTATTTATTTCTGAGCAGTGGTAAAAAGCCTTCACCTCAGGTCTGAGTCCTATGACATAAGTAATTCTGTGATGCTACTGGCTTACCCTTTCTGTTAATTTTTTTTAGCCCATAACTTATGAAGGACAGAACAAGAATCCCGAAATGTGCAGAGTTTTGCTTACCCATGAAGTCATGTGCAGGTAAGATGACTTCATTAATAGCCCCTTGATTGTCAAGTTTGCTTCCATAGGTGCCTGTGGGAAGGGTTTCATTTGTTTGTTGTTGTCAGATTTGTTGTGTAGGAACACTTCCTTTTGACATGCGGATCATACTTGATTTGGCTTCAATACAGATTATTTGGGGCTTTTTGGTTGCATGTTTGTTTTGTGTTTTGGTTTGCTTGGGGTTGTGGATTTTTTGGGGTTTATTTTCTGCAAGAGATTTCGCTGCCCGAGGTCCCGAGTCTGAGCTGCGCTATTTTTGTTTCGACTAGGCCTTGGTATGTGTTGTTTAAATCAAGACTCTTGATATCCTCATTTCTTACAAAAATTCTCGTGCACCTTTTGAGCATGAGCAGTTCCACATACAAATTTTTTACCTGGAAACTGAAGGGCATTCTTTGTGTAATTTTCCTTGGTGAAATATTTTAATTTTCTTAATTAAATTATCATTGTTAATGTTCTTTAATTTTACTTAGTTCTACCCCAGTCAAAAAAAGAAAACCCTTGAACCAAAATGCAAATCCTTCTTTTCTGTACTGTCTACGCAATATTTAGGGGACTTTCACTTTTTAATTAACCTCTTTTCCCCTATTTTTAGTATGTAAAGTTATAAATTAGAGGCTAAAATGAGTTGAGGATGTTTTTAATAACACTTGTATAAGTCTGAAGTTACATGTGCCGTATGTATGTACATCATGCTTCCATGGTAACTTATTACTTTTCCTGTTCTCATGTAATTAAATTTTTTTCAATACATATAACAATGCAAACAGTCAATGTTCTTATATTAAAATGTGCTAAATTGTGCATAGAATGCTCTTTCATTTTATGAAAGGCAAAACCAATCTTGACCTTTATTAAACAGTTTGTGATTTATTGTATTAGTGGGAGGGGTTAAGCTGTTGGACTGAAGTGTTGCAGTTTGATTATTTTTTAAAGCAGCACTGTAAGTGGATGTAGTAGTAAGCGCAGGTTATTTGGACAGACTTCTTGTCAAGGGAGCCTGTCAGTTTCAGTGCTTGACGATGATGTCAACTATTCCATTACTTTGTAAATATAAAAAGAATCAAGCAGATGTATAGTGTTTATCTGTTGTATTAGATTGTTGTATTCTCATTAAGAAAAAGAGTATTGTTACTTGTGATGAACACTCATGTGGGTCTGCACAAACACTGCGTGCATCGTGTGAGGGATACGGACAGCGTGCTGTACCAGGACCTGTCCGTGTAGTATCAAATATGTTACTTTGTGGCACATGTAGAACCTGCCTGCATGTGTAAATGTATGTGCTATCCATGTTGTTGGAAGTCTGCACTATAACTAGTTGAGAACTTGGAATTGGTCTGCAGTTGGGTCTGGTTTGTGATAGCAAAATATCAGCAGGCTTCATCTTCCTGCACTCCTCTATAGAGTGCAGTTCTGCTGCAGAAGCTAAAATGTTTTGGCAAACCCCAGCACCTGCCCATCCAAATGTACTTGTTTAAAATAAAATTAATTTGGCTTTTTTTCCCCACTTCCTCTCCTTGCCTAGACAGTATTAAACGCTCTGCTCAGCTTTTATATACCTGGCCTCCACTGATGCCTATAAACACGTTCTGTGCTTGATTTAAAGTAGCATTTAAAATGTAAACCATTATTCTGATTATACAGAACTCTCCTGCTTGATAGATTAGCCAAGGAAAAATTACAATTCTAGGGCGTCCTTTCCATGTAAAACACAGATTAGTAAAGAAAATCAAACGCGCTCAGTAACCTAATGAAGACGCTTGATTTTAAATGTGTTTTCCTAAAGTATCTCTGAACAGGATGCTGTGTATCCTGAAGAGGCATTACACACATCACGTTGAATAATACCAAGGGAATGGATCCAACTCTAGTTAAACTTGACATTTTATTTTATTTCTTTTAAGCACAATAATCAAATCTTCCTCATTGTGTGCCGCTTAAGTGGCAGCATCAATTTTTAAAGCCCCTAGTTTAGTTTGCATTAGTAACAGTGTATAAAAATTTAATGCACTGTACCCACTCTGCTGTCCAAGTTGATGCCTCCTGTTTTTAAAAAGCAGGGTCTGCCTGTCTCTCTGCTCCTCTTCTTCCAGCCCCTGTTCACTGAAGGTAGGCTTTTTTAGGGGGTATTTTCTGTGTGTAACCATACACACAGATACTCTTGCTGTGCAGACACAAATGCATCCAAAACTCAGCATCTTCCCCTCACACAGTGACAGATGCATGCTTAGCAGGAAAGTTGTCTAAATATTGATACGGCTGCAACAATCTGTCATACCAATTGAAAGTTAAACTCTCAACTCTCAATCATTAGTGCTTTCAGTGAGAGACTCTATTTATTTATTTGCAGATCTGAAATTTTTCATTGGGGTTATGACGGCCTGATAGGAACCGTTCCTATTAGGCACGTCTATCTTAAATACAGTCTTTCCCCCCAACAGTTGGGAATCAAGGTAAACAGCCTCCTCTCCTGTGATAACTTTTTCTTCTTCTCTTTCTTCCAATTATCGACTAAGAGGAAACTAGTTGTTATGCTGCTGCCAGCAACCCCCTATGCCCTCAATGCTCAGAGGGTTAAAAGGTATTATAATTTGAACAGAAGTAGTCTCAGGGCCTACAGCTGGCTAATAACAGAGCTGTATTGAGAGCAGGCAAGCCCCACAGCTGTGACTTTCGCCACAAGGCTCCGGCTAGACAGGAGCTCTAATCAGCTGGGCCAGGCGGCCGGGCCGCCTCTTTACCGGCCAGATGGTGTGAATTTAGACACTTTTGTTATGCAATTGCAGGGAGGAGCTGGGGAGAAGAAAACAAAACAAAGGCCACCATGCTGTGAGCTTATTTGAGTTTGAAATTAGAGACAGATTTCCCCCCCCCTTCCCGGGGTGGGGGGTGAGGGAAGGGAAGTTGAGGGTTGAATTTTAAAACCATTTTAGTCGAGTGCGAGGAGGGAAAGGATGCAAGTTTACTTTTGACACGAGCCTTCAGGAGTACTCTGTTTATAGATCTGGTGTTGTCGGTGGCAGCTCTTTGGTTTCCCTGTCTGGTTTTAGTGTTGTTCACAACTGTTCATAACATACACCATTATTTTTCCCATGTAGTTCTAGTTAGAAAGTATAATAAGGTGTAGAAAATAGAAGCTTTAGGCCTTGATATTCTTATTTTAAGTGAACGAGCATCTCTAAAGGTATGTTCCTAGGACAACCTTGTAGCAGAATTGTAAATATCAGTGAAGTCATGCCATAGTTTGTAGGCTTGATGCTGGACCACCCAAATTTAGGATTTTTGCCACCGACTTAAACTGGAACAAGTCAATTCTGTTACAGACAGCACTTGTTAAACAAACCGGGTGGAAATGTCAGTGCTTGGATACTGTGATAAAATACTTGGAAACGGGGATTTAAAGATTTGAGAGGTACTTTTGCTAAAATGCTGGGCTGAAACATCCTTAATCTTTCAAAGCGCTCTGATTTACGTGTGAACTAGTCCTTCACTGGATGTGAGTGACTGTTTTCCCTAATCAAGACATTTTTTTCATATATGCTTGGATTCAAAAAGATCAAAGGGGAAAAAATCTAGCTCTCGAGAAAAATCTGTTACCTGAGTGTGATAAGAATGAAGATATTTGTAAAATATTATGGGAACTTCAGCTGTAAGCCACAGTTTCAGAAGGAAAGTAATTTTAAGTATTACAAATGAAGAGTTCCCAACTGTGATAACTGTGCAAAATAAAATAGACCTAAATGTGCTTATTTCAGAACCCAGCCACATCATACTTCAATCTCGCGTAATTCATTCTAAAACCTTCACTGTGCCAAGAAATGGCAAGCTCTCTGGGAAGAGTATATGCGCTTATGAGATGCGGGTAGAGGTACTGCTGGTGTATTCTGCTTGGACAGTGCTGTGGTGTAGTGAAATCAGAAATGTTTCTTGTGACCATCTCACATAAGTTACGTGACTAAAAGATATCTCATTTGCTATTATTGTGAAGAGAGGAAATGACTGCTGCTTCAGTTAATGTAAAAATAACAAAACCAGGTGAAAACACTTTAAAAATTGAGTTCATTTTGCTGTGTTGTAGTGGCATGTAAACCAGCAAGGCATTTATTCCCCATGTTACTTCCAGTGCAGTTACATTGGACGTGTCAGGAGTAGTTGCCAAATTTATATTCTGAGTGAGCGGTTTCTGCTTCTTGGGGCTCTGTTGTTTCGTTTTTTTAGAAATTATCTCACATCTTGGCTTTTAGTATAAAAATATGCAGTTCTTTATAAACAGTCATTAGGCAGTGAAATGCATAAAAGATGCACTTAAAACAAAGTTGGGAGAAGGAGAGGGTAGAGATATTCTTAGCTAGTGTGAATTACCATAGCTCCACTGAAGTCGATGGAGCTATGACAATTTACAGCAGCTAGAGGGTCTGCCCCAGGGATTTTTAAATATTTAGTGTATCCTTTTATTTTAAAAGGAATAGCATCGATGAATAAGTGCAGGTTTGAGGCAAAGGGAATGTAGAAATGTTGAAACAGTTAGAGCTGCTATTCAAATAGATCTGCTAGTTGTATCTCATCTTGCTGGGCAATTTCAGCTTGTAACGGGAAGTTCCTGGCACGTACCATAATTTAAGGAGAAAATGCATGCATTTGGAATTTTTTAATCTGAAAGAGGTTTTTTTTAATCTAAATGCTTATTTGAAGTATTTATAATTGAATATTATGCATTTTAAGGAAAAAAGCTGCTCTTTTATTATGCACTGCCATCAGTGAATTAAAGCATTTTATTTTTTAGTTCCTCTGGTCTCCAGTTGGAAAACTGTGGGATTCAGACTGACTTGAGAATTTTGAAAATGTATTCAGCACCTATTATACCACTGTATAAAACCACTGTCTTGGTTCCATATGTGTAAATCTGAATAATCTCAGCAAAATGTGATAAAACATAATTTGGAAAGACATTTGTGTAACTTAAGGCTCAGTCTGATCTGGTGACTTAGGAGACGTGAGACTTCTGATGTGTCCTATTTAATGCCTCTATCTTCCCATGGTATGCATCGTTGGAACAAACTGAGCATTGAGACAGCTCAACTCTTCTAACCAAATTTTACGTTGCTACAGATTTTTAAAACGAAGAATTTCAGAGCTAGGACTGAGTGAAAAATCTATTAACACTTTGGTACTCAGCTGGTGTATACGCAAGGAGTATCACTGATTACATCAATGGAAATCAGATACTGACATCTGTTTTGATTTGTTTGTGTGTTGTTGTTGTTATACTTAAAAGTGGGAGAAGGAAATACTCTGTTCTTTCCTGAAGAAAGCTTAATTCACTGGGAGTGAAGAACATCAACTGTCTGTTGTATTCTTCTGTATCATCTCCTGTTCTATCTATGTGTAGATAGGTACACATCCCTCCATGTGCGTGCACACACACAAACATACAGTCACTTTTGCATAGGTGTGCATGTACACACACAGACATGGACATGACATGGCTGTCACTGCGACACATCCCTTACTGCAAGCTCCTGAGTGCAACAGCATCATCTCATGTTTTCTTACCAACTCAGATACACTGTAAGCTCATTAGAGATTTCTATATAACCATGTTGGTGGCCACACAGGTATAAAGTGTGTATAAATGTATGCCTGATTTTACGGGTTTATTGTCACTGAAAGAACTGCAAAAGGGTGTACAGGTGGAGATATCTCTTTGGATCCTTAGTAGGATTTAAATATGTCCAGTTTCTGTTTTTCTCATTGCTGCTACTCTAGTGTTGAAGTTTTCTGCGTGCATAGGAAAGTTAGGGGTTACTGGATATTTAGTAATCAACAAATCAGTTGTTGGAATATAACAAATCATTAGGTTCTTATAGTCTGTTCTGACACCTTTTGATGGACTTTTAGCTGTATGTAACGCTTGATACTCATGCCTGTAATGTCATCATGACATCTGTTAATCATTTATTTAGCCTTCATAAATAGTGCCTTGGTCTCAAGTGTGACCATACTGCTGTTCATTTTTTGGCTGGGAATGTCAAAAAAGACTAGTGGGAGCCAAGTGCCAAACTCCAGTTGGAATCAACCAGGACTTGACACCCAGTTTCTTTGATTCTTTTCCCTTTTGGATAGCCAGCCAGAATTTTCTCAGTTGATCATCTAGGCACACATCGATTCCTGAAGGTTTGTAGACGAGACTTTAACTGGTTACTTTGCTATCAACTGTCATGGTAATCCTTTAATTTTGGTTTTATTCCTCTTTCCAGTCGGTGCTGTGAGAAGAAAAGTTGCGGCAACAGAAATGAGACCCCGTCTGACCCTGTGATCATCGACAGGTAGGAAGCAAATCCTTGTTTTCCACAGAAGGAACCCAAAATTACTGTTTGTGCATTGAGGTGGCTGAGGGACTTTCTTGATAGTTGCATCTGTCATTCGGGAATGTGTCTGCTTCATGATTCTTATCAAAAACGCCAGCCTAAGAGTTGGTTAGCTTTAGTACTTCTGGGGGGTGTACCCTGACAAAATCAATGATGTCTATTTTAAAAACAAAGTTGTACTTGTGTCATTTTCATTGTGACCGCATATTCCACGGATGTATCTGGAATATTTTCTGTTCATTAGGGATGTGATCTAAGTGGATTACTGAGACAGATAAAGCTTTGAGCAACCTGACAATTTCAGTAATATTCTTTTAGAAAAGAACAATAGTTTTTGTATAAATATGGGGAAGTAGTAAGGGGTAGGGCCAGAAGTGCAAAATATCAGGCAGGATCAAAAGTGATGGTTTGGGGATTTTATGTAGAACAGCAGCTTCATGGATGTGTCCCACATCCAGGTCTAGCTTCTGCTTGCCAGTTTGTAATTAAATAACTTATATAGGCACTTAAACTGGCACGTTAAAAACTGTATTTGTGGAGGCTTAGAAAACTAGCCTGTGGAACTCACTGGCTGAGTGGTGTTTGAGATCCTGGAGTTCAGCAAGATTCAGAAAGGAAATATAAGAATAGACAGAGCTGTTTTAAAAAGTAGTACGCAATCAAGATCTACAGAAGAGCAGTACATGAGGAAAAATCAAGAACCAGCCTTTTCTCTCTGGTTTAGAGTAAACTACTTTCCCTGAGGCAGCTGGTACAAGGGGCCAGTCGAGAGCTGACACTGATATGGATTGATTGTGGATTCAGTTTTTATGTTTGTGTGTGTCTGGCATGTTCTATCTATAGTCTAATAAGAATTATTTGTCATAGTATTGTGAATTTGTTTTGGCATTCATAATGGTCAAGCTGGTTTGAATAAAGATCTACAATTATTTCCTTAATTTTTTCATTACAGAAGTAATCTAAATACTTTTGGAACTTTGATGTGATGGAGTTCTTCCTTTACCCCATGGTATTCCCTTTTAATTTTGCACTTAGGAGTTGTGGTTGGAGCCAAAGCTGGAAATTCCAGCAAACTGGGCCACTGGAGTGTGGGGCAGCTTCTTGACTGGAAGCAGAAGTCCTAGATATGCCATTTTGACCTCTTCTATGAAATTTCTAGCTTATTTTTGGCTGTGTTGATGTTTGGTATGAGTCTGCATTTGGGAGCTTTCCAATCTGAAGTCTGAATTCTCTGGAAGTTGTGCTGCTGCTGGAGAAGCAGCATGGCGTGAGGCAGTGTGTTAGCCTGTGAGTTAGGACCATGAAGGGGGAGTTCCTAGTGCTAACTGAATTTGTCATCTTGAGCATTCTGTCCATTCCTATGCAAAATGAAGATTCTGATGGTTTCTGTGAGGATTTGAGATCTGTAAAATGCAATGGAATTGAAAATTACTCCCTCTTCTGTACAGTTATTCCTGTTCTACCACTCTACCCAGTTAAACCAGACATGAGGAGTGAGGGATAATGCTGTGTACTACATCTTAATCAACACATGTAATGCAAATATATAACAAAGTTATGCTGTAGGTGTTCGGTGCACAGAGGAATTCACTGTCTAGCCCATCATCCTCAGACATTTCATTTCCACAGCACTAAGTACAGCTACTTAGGAGTTCTAACTTTACAGTGCACTGTAAGTTGCTGCAAATGAACATAACTCTAATCAACAGTACAGTGTTTTCCCCTTTGTTTCTCTCCATGCTTCTTGGCTTTTTATGCTTGTAGAGACTGATGCTTAGACTACTGTATTGGTTTACCTGTTAATGGCTGCAGGGAGGCAGTTCCTGGGTGGTTGCCAATTCATGGAAAGTTGTGTTCCTGTTTAAAAAGGGAAAAAAATTTCAGTGGGAAAAATCCATCAGCTGTGTTGGTGGTGTTTGGCTTTTTCTTCTGCTTGAATGAATTCCAAAAGTTCTTATGCTGAATAAAACATTTCGGCTATGACCTCTGCTCTGGGGACTAGATTTAGATCCTGAGGACCTTGCAGTTATTTTTGCTTTCACTCTTAGAAACCAGCACTTTTCCACGTGAGAAGGAGCTTCTTCACTGACACTTACTGCACACTTTCTCCCACTGATGAAGATCTGTAGGATCCAGTGGAGTATTTAAGCTGTCAGAATTCCAGTGTAACTTGGATCAGAATCTGACTTCACGACGCTGCCTCTGTTTTAAGAGCAGCGATACAGCTCAAACCCTGCAGTGCTGCTACTGCAGGTGCCAACCAGCAGAAGCGGATATAACTCCACTGTGATAGCTGTTTAGTCCAGAAGCACTTGCAAAACATGAGCTCCAAGTTTTCTGGATAACACAAGCCACAGCTGATTCTCAGAATATTAGAGTAAGCTTTAACCTTGTATACAAGATCAAAATTGATCCAAGCTAAATTGGTTCTAGTGTGTTCTTGTGGTGTATCATAGCACTGGTGGATTCCGGTGATCTTAATTTCTTATTTATTCCATTTTCCTACTTCATTGTTCAAGTCACTGTGTGTGGAATTAGTAGGTTTATGAGACTTTAGAAATGCAAATTTGAGATTTTTTTTTTTTCTCATGACTGAAATTGTGGTTCTTGAGGTTCCTTGTGGTTCCTGGAAATCAGCATGAACTCTGCATGCTAACATTTCCTCCTTGGTTGAGTTTGTAGACAAGGATAGGAAGTTGGATGGGTTGGGGGTGGCTTTCAGATAAAAGGGTGGAAGATGATACTTCCCCCATGAAAGCTGTATTTTGTCACACCTATATTATAATCCCTTAGCTGGCTACCTTTCCTACCCCAGTTACAGAAATAAAATGAAACTTGGTCTTATGGTTAAGAGATTGTAGATACTGGAAATCAACACAGCTCCTTATTTTACTGCAGATTTTCTCTCTCATTTTAAGTGACTGTATAGTTTTGGATAGAAATTCCCCATTTGTTGTATGGGAATGATCTCATGCTTTTTTTTATGATGATGATTTTCTTTCTTTGCATTTCTTGAAGATTTATGCTCTTTAGAGCAGGTTATTTTGTAAGCTTGTTATTTTTAGTGCTTTACCTAGTTTACTAAAGCTGTGATCTAATTAAAGCCTCCAGGGTACTGGGCAGAACCGAGTGACTTCTTCAGTTGAACAGTTTATTTGCTTATTTTTTTCTTCTTCTAATAAGAGATAAACAGTCAAAAGAAATTTCTTGTAACTCAGATAAAACATCTTAATTGAATTAACCATCCCAGTGCAACTGGGAGGGGACAGAGTCCTTGGAAGGCGACCGCAAAATGCGTGCAGCAGCTCTGTGCTCTGTGCTAAGTGCTGGCTGTCTGTATGGGTTTACTCTTGAGTCCTCTGCTGTCTTTGAGCTGTCGGAATGAGGTCATTCAGCTCAGATGCTTTAAGAAACTGAGATCCTGGGTTCAACTCTTCCTACTGCTACCCTAAACTCCTCCTAAATGTCCTGTACAGAATCTAATGTGTTGTGCTACCGCCTTTTATTTACTGTAGTTGTTACTGGGACACTGGCTGGAGTGATGCATGGGATTGGAGTGGCCTGCTGGGTTGTGTGGAATATTGCACTAACCATCAGGTGGAGGCATGGGGCCAGATCTGCAGCTGGGTCAGCAGTGCTGTGCTGACTTGCACCAGCTGGGCACTTGGCACAGTAGCTGGTGATCTACAACACTGCTCAGCTGATGTCCTGTAACCATTTACACTTTTTAATTATTATTTTTATTTAATAAAACTCCAACAACCCAAAGCACAAACACAGCTAGCACCTTGCTGGCATCTCTATAAAACAGCAGAAGAGACTGGATTGCATTCTTGTGCCATAGGGATCCATCCCTTCAATACAGAAATGGGGCAGCATGGATCGAGATCTTCCCCACTGATACCCATGCCCTACCTGCTGCATAGATACACAGAGCACTGAACCTCTCCCAGGCTGTCTGGCACGTTTCACAAGGACTAAAACTCACTTGAGGAAAGACAGCTGTTGCCAGGCTTAAACACTGTGACGGTGCCCCTCTAGTGTCCATGCTGTGTGTTAAAGTGCTCTGTGTGAGATGTCCATGTTAATAGGACTGGACTTTATATCTTTTTGTGATGTTCTCCCTAAAAAAGGCAGTAGGGCATATAGATTAGCTTTCATTTTGAAGGCTCTGGCTTGAAATAAATGCAGACTTCTGGCTATCCTGGTTTTTGTTTTGTTCTTCTCTTAATCTCAGCCATCTGAAAAGGATTTTATCCCTCTCATCTCCCTTTCAGGCTGATCCCCAAAACCATTGGGTAACACAAGGATATTTCCTGATGTTTAGAGGCAGAACAGTGCGAATGGAGAGGCCTGAATCAAGTTCCCACTGAGTTGCCTCGTCACTTTACACAAGTTGTGTAACTCTGTGCCTCAGTTTCCCCCATAACCTTAAGTGTTAGCAAGTCTCTAACTGCAGAAAGTGGTTTCAGATCCTTGAAGAGTTTTTGGTTTTATTTTTCATGTTTCTGCAAGGAGGATTTCATCTGCATGGTAGAGTTGGATTGTTCTTGTTCCTCTCTCTTCTCCATGCTCCTTGTAAGCCTGCCAAGGTAGAATAAATGTCTCAAATCTGTTGCTGCTGTGGGGTGAAGCCAGGAGCCACAGAGAGATGCAGACGCCCTCAGCTCCCTGCATGCTCCAATCCCCCCTTCCAATCCTCCAAACCCCACAATGATCTCTTCTCTTGTCCTAGGGAGTCAAAGTCCTTTGTTCGCTGCTAAACCCTGCTCTCCTGCAAAGAGCTGCTGTTGTGCCATCTGTCTCTTTATGAATTTTTTAGTAGACTGGATGTTTGTGGAGAGTCAGTAACTTAAAGTGCACTCTCCTGCCATTTGACAAGTGGTTCTCTTAGTGTGTAATTAGTTTGTGTGTTTCTCTAACCTCCCTCCCCCTTCTAGGCAAAATGTAAATTTCTTTACTGGTTTTCTGTCCAAAGCTCTTGAAATCTTTGATGCATACAATCACTTAAAGCTTGTAAGTGGAGTAAACTGGAGCCTAGCTTGTGTCACTTAATCTTTTTTTTTTTTTTAAATGTGGACAGAGAAGAGATTTTCCAGCAAGCTGGTGAGTCAAAATAAAGATCTCTTTGCATGTGCTAGAAAAATGAGAAACGGACTTGTGATTAAGGAACTAGTTTGGGCTGTACAAGTCCTGGGTCCTGCTACTTTTCCTCCATTGCAGATTCTCTGTATTTTTTCTAACCATTCCCATAGTCCCTGTTTAACAGAAAACATGTTAATTTTGGAGTGTGTGTTTGTCTAGCTTTTGCTGGTAACACAGAAATACATATGCTAAAAATCAGTGTGTGGAAATACTGTAGTGATATGGGGAATGCTGCCATTAGGGTGGAGATTATTCTGGAATGACTCAAAAAGTTGCTGTCCCCCCAGACAGTTGGTTGCTGCTGCCTGGGCTGAAGGTGTTACTGCTTCTAAAATGAAATCAACAGTATCTGAGTTTAAATCACTGCTGATTTCTAGCACAGAGTTATTAGGAAACAAACAGAACTGGAACTTTGCTTCCACTAGCTCTTTGCACGCGTGTGCTCCTAGCCATGCACAGTCATTGTGCAGCTGAGCCCTCAGGAAGGAGTGCTTGCCTTTCTGGCTACATTAGAGGGGAAAATATAAGGGGTAGGAGTGTTAACCAATGCTGATTCCCTTAGATCCACCGAGTCTGTAGCTTGAATCATCAGCATGTATTCTGGGTTCATAGATGCAAGGGGAGCATGGTTAAGTCTGAGCAAGGACATATTATATAATTTAAAGAAAGAAAATCTCACGATTGCTACTACTGCCTGGAAGGAAGCTTGAAGAAAATAAGTCCACTGAAGACAAGACCCAAAGGATTTTAGCAATTCTGCATAAATCAGATAAGCTTCCATGATGCTTTAGTGCAGTATGGACAGCAAGTATGGATGAATTCCAATCTTGTTGGATTAGTTGTGCTTTAGCTGCGATAAAAAATGTTGATGGTGCTGGCTGGCTGAATCCTGACTGAGCACTCCAAAGTTTATAGCAGAGTTCAAACAGTGTGGAAGAATCCTTGTTCCCTTTTAAATTGCAGCTTTGTCCCTGCAATAAGGAGAGTTTTATCCAGTTTGTGTTGTGTTCTCATAAACAGCAAGCAAGGAGGTTCAGTGTGCTGCAATGGCCAGAAGATAGTAAGGGGCCTTAGAAGAGCAGATGAGGTAGCAGTGTAAGAAGCCATTAGAATCAATGAGTTTGGTAGTAATGGAGAGGGGAATGGAATAAAAGTTTCCCATGAACTACAGCACCTCTGGGAATAGATGCTGAGGATGAATTCTCTATGCAAACAGCACAAAAGAAATCCTGGGCTTCTAGAGCAGTGGTGTGTGACATGGGATCTCTGCAGTGCAACTTCAAAAATGGGTTGGCATTTGCCTGGATCCATCTGCACTCATCACTGAAAATGATGGTATTTCAGAGTACCGGCATCCTAATGAAAGCATCCTCTGTGTATTTATGACCTAAAATACACTTCCTTACCACTTTTGCACTCCTCTTGGTCTCTGTCTAGACGTGGTTTTATGGATTTGTCACTTCATCTGCCTCAACCTTTTTTGTTACTGCCTCTTGCTTGCCTTTTGAACCTTTTGTTTCTGTCCATCCCTTCCTTGTGTGTTTCTTTCACCATCTGTTTCTGGTGGGATCTCACATTTTTCTACCCTGTAAACATCCCAGGTTTTCAGCAGCTCTGAAGCGAGTGCTTCACATCTGAAGAAGGCCTTCCAATTATTGTGTAGTGTTTCCTGCTTTCAGATAGGGTATGAAATAATTTGTCCTCCTCAGAACGTCACCTGAAGTCCTTGTAAAATGAAGATAAGGTTGAGATTTAAAGTATAAGATGTATCTGAAACTTGCTTGAGTCAGTTGGAGATGGGCTCATAGACTTGGAGATAGGAAGAGCTTATGTGACTTGTCTGAGCTCATGTAGGAGACAGTTCATGACACAGTAGGGAGTGAGCTAAGTCTTGTGTGTTCCAGGTTGGATCAGGTAAGTGTGCCCTGGAACAGCTTTTCCTCTCTGCAAGTATAATTCGTAATTCCCATCTTTCTCTCTGATTTGGATCTCTGAAGTGCAGCTGTCATCCAACTTCTCTTTGTTGGCTTTCTTCTTCCCGCCCCACCTTTTCCATCTCCTCCTCTCTGCTAATTTCCTTCTGTAATAAATGCTTATTTCTCCATGGGCGTTCCATTTATAACTCCATGTTTGGTGGCTTTTCCTTCAAGTGGAGTCCATTGAGCTTGTAAATTGTATTGGATCAGTGAGCCTATAATGAGGCTTCTAAGTCCAAACAGTGCAAGTCTGCTGGGATTTTATTGTTCATAAAGCTTTCCCCGGGGAGTGATAGAGCCATTAGGTGTGTGCTGTGTTTAATATTTGGTCATGACAGGAAGCAATAATTTTCTATCTTTTACTGTGGCTCCCGAGTTGTTTTTTAAGCAGTCAGCTTATTTGAGTCTCAGTGACTGTGAACCCATTAAGGCAAAAGGAGCTGCTCTTTCTCACACAGGATTGTATCTTTCCTACAAAGGCTATTTCAAGAAAATAAAATAAAACGAAGTGGCAACTGATTGCCCTATGGAGGCTTTTAATCACTTGCCCCTCTCAGGCGCTCCCGAGCACCGTCACACCTGACAGGAGATGGCATAAAGCTGATTTCACCAGATGATGGCATTTTTTATGCTGAAAGGATGTTTTTATTTATTCCATCAGAGAACAACCACCGGGGCTCCTATTTGTAGGGTATATTAAGAGCTTGGGGATTTATCTTGTGCAAATCCACATCAAAACTTCCTCTAATTTCAGCGGATGCAGGAGCGAGGTTGTATTTACATATTGTGAGAGTGGTTATATATTAGCAGGAAAAAATGCTCAAAATAAATGAACATCCTTAGGTGACTCCAAATCTTTGTTTTGACTATGAATCATTTTTAAAATGGCTTTCTGTGGTGCTGCCTCAGAGACATACACCTGTTAAGTCAGCACTTTGTAGCAACAAAGTATGCCTGAGTGGAAGGGATGGAAATGAGGATGTTTGGTGTTCATTTCCAGAGCTTGACTTCCTGTAGCCTGCAGAGAAACTTGGGCAAATCACTTCTCCCTTAATCTACCTTGACGTGCCTTGTTAAATTGCTGGACCTTCTAAGTGGGGATGTGTTTTGGCAAGCAAGGTGGGATAAGGGGAGAGGAGGGGAAGAGTTTCATCTTGGTTAAGACTGCTGGGCAATTCTGTAGGACTGATGGTGATGGCGATTTAAACACTGATCATGTCTGTCAACAGCAGAGGATGTTTCAGTGTGCTGACAGGTAGTGCAGATACAGCACCGTCAGCCCATGCAGGCTGACCGCTTTCTGAAAGGAACATTGCTGCTCGTGTGCAGGCACTGGGAGGTCAGTTTAATACACATAGCTAAGTGTCAATTAATTTACTTTTGAAAAAGTAGCACAGTGATTGAGCTGGAAGAGTCTGGGTCAGAGCAGCTTTGCAGCACAAAGCATCATCACTTCATACTGCGTGGCCTGGGGCGATTTGTGAGCAAAGAGACTCCAGCTCTGCAGTCTGTGGAATACTGAGCCCTTCTCCCTCTGCTCAGTTTTTGGTATGAAGGCAGAAAATTCTGCTTCATGGATTTTCATCCCCTTAAAGAAAAAAAGAGTAGAGTAACTATTCTCATTGGAAATGTGAATCCCAAGCAAACTAAAATGCTATTGTCAATTACCATCAATCCTTTCAGATTCTGGCTCTGTAGCCTGCAAGAAGGTTGTTCCTCTGACAGCCTTTCCCTTGTATTCCCCGTGCTTCCCTCAAAGAACTAGTCAACTTTCTCCACGGGATGTGCCATCAGTTCTGTGTGCTTCTTATGCTTTCCATTGTTGCTGCTGACTGTTCCACCAAGCTGGTTGGGGTTTTTTTTTAGCCTGATTATTGTAGGTGTTCACTTGCTCTAGTTAGGTCTGTTCCTTTGCTCCAGGGGAAAAGTTTTCCAGTACCATATTTTCCCGCTGGGTCCTTGTCTTGATCTGTGCAGCTCTGTGCAAGAGGCTTGTATCAGAAAGGGAAGAAATAATTGCCTTGCTCTTATGGCTCTGTACCAGAGAGCTGTGTTGCAGAAGCACGACTACACAAGGTATGTCTGCATTAGCCAGATACACACACGCGTTCTGTTTCAGAACGTCAAACCTTAGAGGGAGATCATTGAGTGTTTGAGAAGAGGTGGCATAGGGAGGGTAATTACAGAGGCGTTTAAAGCAGTTGAAAGCCAGTACACAGCGAACAGATGAAATTAGCTGATGGCATAAAGAAATTAGACTTGAAGCCGAGAGTGTTGATGCCAATACAAATTGGATTTAATTATTTTTGAAGAGATGTGGTTAGGTTTTCTTATGCAACATTGATAAAAAGCTATTTCAGCAAATGGGTCCCGATTCAGCCAAGCAATTAGCACTTGTTACTATTTAGCATCAACATCAAGAAGCACGTACATAAATATTTTGTTGAAACTAAGTCCTGAAAAGAAAAATAAAACTGCTGAGATTCCCATCTGGGCTTCTGGTTTGTTTCATGTTCGCAAACTTTCCGTAGGAGCCTGCAGTCCGGGAAACTTCCTTTCTGAAAAGGTGAAATTTAGGGTGTTCACGTTCACACCAAAAAGCGTTGGCTTGGATAATTGAAGAGGGCTGCCTCCATACCTGCCGTTTATCTTAGGGATTTAGCTTAAATTTTTATTCTGAACAGTCTTAAATGATTCTTGTAGCTACTAGAAATTTCACTGGCTCTTGAAACTAGATCATGCTTGATACTAATTTGGAGTGTGAGTGAACACTTGCAGTTAAGTTTTGCCAAATCTCCACTCTGATTAGGAACATGGGTACTCAGTACCTTGAAGAAAAATAATGAAGACTTCTAAGGCTGAATCTATGCTAGCATAAATCATTCTACTTGATGCTGACAAAATATCTGGCCAGTCAAAATTCTTCTGCTAAAGAGGAGAGAAAAAGTATACAGTGTTGTGTCAGCGTCACTTGTTGACACAGACTCTCAAAAAAATAACCCCATGGGATGTTTTAGTTAAAGGGTGAGGTTTTTTTCTTTTTCCTTCCCCTTCCTTTATCTGAAGCATTTCCCAGCATTCCTTCAGGGACATCTGGTTCTCTCATTTTCTAGCTTTACTTCGGTGCCTTCAAAAAGTATTGCTGTCAGTTGATTCTCTCTAGCCAAACACCATAAGCAGGATAGTAGCCCTGCCTGATAACTTGCCTAAAATATAGTTGCCCTTCAGAAGCAGTGACCTTAACCATTTCTGTGATGGCTAATGTGACAGCGTTCCCCTTTATTTTCCTGTGTAGCCTTGAGGTTTTTTTACTGACAAAACTTATGTTTGTGTTAGAGATGAAGATGGGTGAAGTTCTGTATTTTTTCTCTCATACATTGTGTGGCAGTTTGCTCCACATGAGAGCAAGAGAAAGCAGACAAGGTATAAATGCTCTCTATTTGCACAGTTCAAAGATGATTTTAAAGCATCTTGGATTCCGATTCCTTGGCTAACGTGAATTGTCATGCAGCTAAGATGATTTATATCAGCTTGGGCTTGCCCTAATGCTTGTGGTTATATGTATATTGCACATAGTTGGGGAGTATCCTTTCGATGGGCGACTTGCGATCTGGGGAAGTGGTAATTCTGGTCAAGACAAAAGCTTGAAGGTTTGGTGAGGGAATTCTGGACTGGACAGGGAGCCTTGACTGGAAGATTAGAGCCTGATAATAAGTTGGGCTCAGGTGGAGGCTGGTGAAGAGGCAAAAGTCAGCTAGAATGAGCAGGTAAAAATGGGGAAGGGGGTGAGATGCATGCTGACACATTGGGGAGGAATTATGTAATAACACACAGAATTGTACTGTGTATGTCAAATGGGATTTAAATTAGCTTTGCTACTTTATTCCTAACTATAGCATTTTCTGGCTTCTTCGTAAGTTCTTATAATATTGCCAAACTTCAGATTTTTGGCATGCGAAGGACTTCCCATTATAGTGCTACTGTAAAGCTGCAGGTGAAGTTTTATCTTCCTGCAGACTTTAATAGGAATGGTTAGAATAAATAAAGACCCCCTGTATCTTTCATGTACGTTATCTTTCTATCTGTAAGAAATCTAGAGCGGTTTCATGAGCTGTTTTGGGACAGTGTCAGCCTTGGCAAAGGGCAGTACAGGATAGCTGTTATACAGCTGTGTGGAACTAGTATGTAAAATCTCTCCCTGCTGCTAGACACAACACTTCCAGCCTGCCCTGTTTACCTGTAGCGGTTCTGAACAGCAAAGTTAAAGCTGAAGTCACTGGAGAGACAACTTGGTTGGATTGCAGCCCTTCCCCTGTAAGACATAGATCTGAACTTGAAAAACTGAGTCTCTTTCTCCCTGCAGCTGCTTCCTGCCCACACTGCAAGCACTAAATATAAGTCTGCAGAATGGGGAGTGATTGGCAGCTACCTCCTCCAGCAGTGGAGGCCCCAAGAAGGATGGTGTGCAGATAATGAATTGGTGTCTTTCTCCCAGGAGACCGAGCATTGCAATGCAGTACCCACTCTATTCTCCTGTCACCCATGGTATATCATATCCCCTAGATACAAAGGGAACTTCAGGTCTTAGTGTCATAAATCTAAGTTTTCAGTCTTAAGTATGCTTCTCCCTTGCCCCCGAAGACCTGTATCAAGCATTTCATCTTCCTCTGAGATGGTGGCTGTTCCATTCCGACTGCAGTGTGTTAGCAGCACATCCTTCCTCTGAGTGCAGACCCACCTTAGAGCATGTGCTGTCCCTTGCTTGAGCTGCTTAGAGCAGAAATGTGCCTTTCTTATGACTTGGAATTGGTGCAGATATGTTTTTATTGAATTTCCTAGGGTTTGGGTGGGGAAAAGGGAGCTGGCTGTCTTGTGTTCAGTGTCTTTTTGTCATTGACTTAAGCTATCATCTTGTGCAAGTTACTTTTCCTCTTGTGGACTTGTCAAAAGCACAGGTGGTCATATTCTCACTGCTACCCTCACATCATTCTGGGACCGGGTAATGGATGGCACTGGAAAGTGTCTTATTCTGTATGAAGGCTGTGCTTCGTTCTGCCTTCTGAGTGAAGGGTCTGATATGTAGAAACTTATTTAATGGAGAAATAGTCTAGAGACAACTGCAGTGCATGGTGTTGCACTCAGGAGTGTGCTCCTTAAAAGGACAGAGACTCCAGTTATAAATGTGGCAAAGAACTAAAGATCCAGCTCTTATATCACGAGTCCTCTGCAATTCGTTAGCAGTATTAAAGGTGTTCTATTGGGCTCCTGCTTATGTTAATTTTAAGATCTCTTTTAGGCTCCTGATATTTACACTGGCCAGAACAACTGACCAGTTCCCGTGTTTTTCAGCCACTGGTTCCCTCTCCTTTGTGCTTGGGGTCCAAGCTCTGCAATGCTGTGGCTTCTGTACTGTGACTTTTTGCAGTGCTGATGGAGTCCAGCTCGAGCCTGAGTCTCCAGCCACTCCTACAGCAATGTGAAGGTTTCAACTAGCACCTACTAGGGACTGCTGGCACCCACCGAGATGTGTTTATTAAGTGGACTCAGAGTTCTCCTTTCTCCCCATGCCACAGTTGTTTGAACTGCTGTGGTATATTGTAAAGTAATTCATAGAACTAAACAACTGTTGAGATATTTTCAGTAACTTTAAAAAAAATGTTTCCAGAATTCTTCATAACTTTTCTCTGAATAGGCAAAACATTTCTCTAGGTTTTTCACTTGCTGAAACTGTCTTTTATAAATAAAATCTTTTTATTTTCAAGCTTTTTCTATCCCCAGCATGCTCTTCCAAGATTCTATTTTTTTTTTCACCATCCCAGAGTCAAAATTAGTGATAACTGAACCTGCATTAAATCCTTCATGAAAACTATTCTCCTTGTATGTCCTAAATAATAACTGCTAATGATAGGGTCTCCTGTTTCTGGACTGCTGGTTCTAATTGATGTTATTTGATCTGAGCTGTTTGTTGGGCGCTCAGTGGCAGCCGAAACATGAGATGGCTTTCTGAGGGCCTGTGTGAAAAATAATGTACTCCCATAGTACTGTCACTGCCCAACTTCTGGCTGGGGATGAAAATCCTGCTGAGTTCTGTGCAAACGCAAAAAGTGGCATTTGGACCAGCATTTGTATACCAGAATATTGGCAGTAAATGGCAGGTTTGTTTCGGTGCTTTCAAGGTCAGAAGAGGACTGGTTGGTATATACCTGTCTGCTCTCCAGCAGTCCAGGACTCCTCTGGATTTAGGACTAGTGGCTCTGTATCACTGCAAAACTTTGAACTGGCATGTTACCCACCCAGAAGTCCCCCAATAAAAAAATCCCTCCTCCCCTATCCCAGTGAAAATTTCGTATGTTGTATAGTCTCATCTCTCTCCTAAGCCATGTTTTCTCCTGGAGTTCACTATTGTTTTGTCAGCCCACCCATCACAAAGCAGAGGTCACATCAACATGACCTTTTGCTGGTACAAGGAGGCTGCTAAATAATTCACGTGGCCAACTTGATTTCGGGGTCCACATTTGTTTTTTCCACTCTCCTAATCAAGATGCTCATTTAATTCTATTCCAGCACCTGTTCAGCAATTAACACCCTACAATTTGCATCTTACCCTGACATTTGCTATCTTTCCAATTAGTTTTTATATCAGTATAATTAGGTAGGGTTATTACAGTGCATCAAGCAGGGTCGAGGATATTCCCAAGCCTTTAAGCTCTTTCCCAGATTTGTTTAGGGAAGCCACTAAGGGTAAACGGTTGATTAGGATCACTGTTTTTCTTCTTCATTCAGATCAGGCGAAAACTGTTTCCCCATGTGGCTCATGAAAGATCAGGGAAATATGTCAGTCTGTAAGAACTAATATTATGTAGTTCATGACTTTTTGGGTGAATTTACAGGGGATTATAAGTAAGGGTCAGGCTATGTAGCCACTTGCAGTAGCATTCATGAGGGGACATTATGCTCCTGCTTTATATTAAGCTAAGCAAATTGCAATAATGATTTTAATTTTTAAAATCAGTTTTTTGAGTTAATATGGGCGGGGAACAAATCAAAATTAGAGGGTAACCTGACCATATTGAACACTTAGCTTAATTGGTAAAGACTATGGGAGTGAAATGACTATTTTTAACACCTTTTAATTTAAATTTCACAGAAGGAAGGCCTTGCTGTTCAGCTGCAATTGGTTTGGATTGTAGGCTCTTTGACTCAAAAATTGTCTTGCAGCCAATGTGTGCAGCGTCTAGAACAGTGGCCCTTCCTAATCCTACTGTACTGCCAATAGTGAGACAGTTCCTTGCTGTTACTGTTGAGTTTTAAAATACTATTTTTACTGCCCACACCCCGTTAGTATATGGTGCTGCCATAAGGGACACTGCGGTCTGTGGCGGGGAAATGGGGACACTAAGAGGTGAGATCTATAGTATGGGTCAGAGAGGAGAAGTTTTTTCTGATCTCCCACTACCTGGCTCTGCATGGTACTTACTACTTGAATTTGGTTTGAAATTGTCTCCCTCCCTCAATTCCCCCAAATCTCTCTTAATTCTGTAGGTGCGTACGCAGACTGTATTACCAAGGGGTGATACTGCCCTTGGCAAGACTGCAGTGGAGAAAAGCCTATGATTGTAGGCAGATCACAAACTGCTGGGTGAAGAGGGGGATTAAAAAACCCCAACCATACCATGTTTCATGTCTGGTGTATTGCTCCAACTCTGGATGTTATTCTGAGTTTTTATCTAATATATCTTAATGATGCTCTCTGGACCTTGCTGGGGAGGGATACAGGGACCCCAAAGGAGGAATCAGGCCACACAAACTCCCCAGCCTGGAACAGCTGGAGAGAAGCACAAGATGTGTGCTATGTTGGTACAGCCAGAACCACAAGTGCTTCTAAGGGTTCAAGTACACAATAGATTTATTCTTGCTCAATTTAATATTATATATTGTAATGAGCTTCATCTCTCCCCATTGTGTCTGTCTCTTTTTTTAATCTCCAGTTGCTTTACATGGATAGCTGAACAGGCTTAGAAAAATATTAGCATGGAAATGTCTTGGGAAATTGGGGCCACAAGGAGGAAGTGGAATGGGAAAGGAGGCTGGGGATGGAAAAGAAACTTGGGGAGATAATGATTTAACGGGGATGATCAGATCCAGAATAAGAAAATGAGGCCAGTGACCAGACAAGCAAGGGTTTTGAACATAAAATCTCATTTTCATGGGTGGGATATCAGTCTTAGCCATATTCTGTATCTAATTTTTGAAGTATATTCCTTGCTGCTTTTTCATATCAAATCTTGAGGACTGAGTTTCCATGGCCTGTTGGTAAGAAATTACTAAGCCTCTAAGAGGGTTTTCATAGGGCTGCTCACCCACCCTCCTATTCTGTGGAAGTGCTTTTGATGCCCCCTCCCTTCAAAGATGATTTACAAGCGGTTTTTTTTTCCTTGGATGTGTGTGCAAAATACACGATTAAGTGAAAAACCTGTACTAGAAAACTTAAAATCCAGTACTGTTTTATTTGGGCTGAAAAATCAGAACTTTCAGGCTTTGTTGTTTACTGTGGTGGCTTCTTGATGTTTCTAAACAAGCAAATGAGAAAATGAGGTTGAAGTCAGTTAAGGAGTCAGAATAATTGTATTAAAGAATTCCCATTTGAAAATCTTTCTTAAACCATAGATAAGAAGGGTGGGCCTGAAATACAAGTAGAACTAGTAAATTCTCTAATCTGAGAGCCGTTATTTGATGGTGTATCCAGACGCTGGGGAAAGGACTGAGTGGAGATCTGGACTGTGCAGGACTTGAAAAGCAGCAGTGCTTTGTTCACGTTGGTGACAGGAAGAGGGGAAAGCTGAACCTCTGACTTGTGAACCTTTCCCCTCTTCTGCAGCCTGTGTTGGGCTTCAGTTGCATTTCCAGGTTTGTCTGTGTTAGGATCCGCTGGGGCGGGGGGAGGGGAGATACCCTGAGAAGTTGTTTTATGGAGTGGGTGGAGAGGGTGAGACTTGAGGAAGGCAAAGCAGAACACAGAGATGCTGTAACTCACTCTGACGGTGCGGGGGAACCAGCCATCGCCAACTGTCGTTATTCATTGATCTGCTTGGTCTGTATGTGAGAGCGGTGGGTCGAGAAGAGAGTAAACAAATAGTTCTGTTTCAAATGGTAACCATATCCTGTATTGTGTAGGATAATATCACTATCTGATCACCTTGTCTGCGTGGAAATCTCTCACTTCATCTTTTCCCCTTTATAGATTTCACCTTGGAATGCAAATACACTTTGTCACTGTTGAGCAGTCTGGTTAATATAGTGCCTGGTTACTCTAGGCCAGGAAGAGAGCTTCTTAACGTGCATCAGAAATCACTTAGAGTGCTAAAGGGCTAGCAGCTTCTAATTGATGGCAAGGAGATCATCTCAAGCTGTTCATGGTGACACTGGGAAAGGTTTTGATTTGTATGTGTGTGACAGCATGGTGAGTGAAGGGCTGAATCCTACTGTTGCTGCTCACAGACTGTTTCTTAACCAGTGAATGGAAACTTTCCTCTGAAGCTGGCCTGCTCGTGGGCCAAGTCCTGGACCACTAAAAACCTGAAGCTTTAGCTCCCCTGCTGCTACTTAGACAGAGATCTTCTGTGCTCTGTAAGAGTTTGTAACAGAAATTATAATCCAGATCTAATAGCTGGTTTGGAAAAATTAGCCTAAAGGCAGCAGTTGACAACTTCTGGCTCTTACGAACTTGTGAAACAGAAGCCATTTCTAGCCTGTTGCATTTGAATTTAAGAATTCTGCTCTGAATTATCTTATCTAATGGTACACAATACTAACGGCCTATTTGAAGAAAGAGTGAGGTCAATCTGAAGTATCTTTTGTCAGTGTCCAAAGAGAAAATATAACCTGTAGTGTTCAGAATGTGCTTATTGTGGTGTATTTCTCTTTGAATCCTTTGTTTTTGGGATGCTTTGTCAATGGGATCAGACTTGTAAAAGTTAGGTCTTTTCCACCTCGATTAGGTCATCCCGTGCTCCCCCTGGCCTGGCCCCTCTTGCTGTATTTTATTAATATATTCCCCTGCTGTAAGCTGGTGTGTTGCTTCCCCAGAGGCAGGTGTCCAACATTAATGGGAGTTACACTCTCTAGCAGAGGGATGTGTTACATCCTCGGTGTGCTGTCTCTAGGAATAGAGGAAGAAACAAATTACGTAAATGAATAACAGTATTAATGATGTTTGCTAAATCTCTCCTCTAGTGCACTAGCCAGTGTAATTGCTTTAGTGCTTTGTGTGAAGGCCAGCAGGCTGATTGAGAAATCTAAACAAAGTTGTTCCCCTCCCTTTTTCCCAAACAAGAAGATAGCCATTAAAAAGGGCTCTTTGTATCCTAAAGATGTCAAAGCAGGAGCATGATGTGTGAGCGGGCAGGATTTGGACATCTAATCAGTACTAACTGCACGGCCAATTGTATCAGATTTCTCTACTTTTGGGGGATCTTGGAGATTTCACAGTTGTGTTAACAGAAGTGCAGTTCTGTGTATTACACGTGTGAGTATTGTGTGTGGGAACCTGCGGCCATCACTGACCGGGGGATTTTCAGCCTCTGATTTCTCAACATGTTACTAAACTGAAACATGGTGAAACTCTGCAGATCTTTTTAATCTTTAAAAGCGAGCTTTGGGGGAAGCAGTAACGGTGCCTATTGTAAAGGCTGGAACCGAAGTTTTAGAGAAGGCAGATCCTGCAGGTTGGGTAATGCCAGCGGGTGAGGGAGGCCTTGGCCCAGCCTGGATGGACAGGGACAGGAGCGGCTGCCTGCTGCTTGGGAATGAATCCCGTTGTAAGATGAAAGGTCATGCCAAATATTTGGGAGGCTCTGTAAGGAACTTTATGGGCACCGGGGCGGCTGTGGGCCCGGCCGGATTTCTCCTCCCCGGTGCCGGCCACGTACTTTCGGGGAGCTACGGGACAGGGGGAACTGGGGCGCACTCCGCAGCTTGGAGCGGGTGGCTAAGTACTTCGAGTCTCCATGCCTGGTTCGGGGAGGGGTCAGGGGAGAGCGTAGCCTGACACCTCTGCTGGGCGGCAGCGGAGCTCAGCGGGGCCGGGCCGAGCCCCCGGCCCGCAGCCAGCGCGCCTCGCGCTCCTCCCGGCCGGCGGCGCAGGTGGCAGCCGCTAGGGGGCGGCTGCGAGGGGCCGTGCTGAGCCGCGCCGGGCGCGCGGGTCCCGTCCCCTCCCGTGGCGCCGCCTCCCTGCGGGCGGCCGCGCTGCGCCCGGCGGCCTCGGCGGGGTTTGCGTGCGCTCGGCTCGGCCTTGGCTGCCTCTGCGAGCCGGGCTGGCGCTCTGCTCCGAGCGCTCGCTTTGAGGGGTCGCTCTCCGCCCGCTGAAGGGGTTGCCTCTCCCGCGCGCTCGCAGCCGTGTCGTGCCAGCAGTACACCGCGCTGGTTCCCGCAGCCGCCCTGTGACTCGTGAGGCAGCGTCAGGAAGAGCTGCTGAGCCGAGCTCCTTCTCAGTCCGCCTGTGGAGCTGCTGTGCGGCCTCTCAACGCAGGGTCACTTGACCCTTGTGCTGCTTCGAACTGTCTGTAATGTCAGCCCCGCCTGCTGCTCCCCTGCTCAGGTGGCTGCCAGTGCAGAGTAACCTGTGGGAGCTGTTGAGGGAAGCGTTATGCCACTGCGCCCGCAGTGGGTAAGATCCACTCTGTAGGATGTGGCTGTGCTCTCTGAAGAGATGAGAGGCCTGGTAGCTCCCACGCAGAAGACAGAATAACCAGAGGAGCGTAAGCCAAGACCTCTGAAGTCGTAATCTCAATATCCAATAGATTTCCTTTCTGGCCTTCGCAGAGTCATTTCATGTCTCTGAAACACAGCCAAAACTGACTAATGAAACTGAAGCGATGGGAAGCCTTCAGTTAGCTTCCTTAACACTAAGAGGAAGAAAATTGTGGAAGAAAAAGTATGCGAATATCTATCTTTTTCAATTGCAACTTTAATTTCTGGAAAAACTGACTTTGCAGTTTTCCAGCCTGATCTAGGTAGCAATAAATAGACCCTTCTTAGCCTGGCTTCTTGTTCTATGACAGTTTAGATTGCTAAACAAGAACAGTAATAGCAGGACTTAAAGATGGAGCAAGTAGGCACGGTATGTCAGTGGAAATGTGTTGTGTGCTCATATTTTGGACTTGCCAAGCTACTTTGGTGAGCAGGTAGGAATGCTGTAGTGCATCTGTTGTGACAGGGAAGGCAGGATATGGTTTTAGAAGGAAGGAAATGCATGCTTTGTGACCTGCCACTGTAAAATGTCATCACCCGGTACTGGGCTGTGACTGGGAAGCAGGGGATGTGTATTTGGGCTAGTTCAGCCTGTGTACTGCAGTAGGGTGTGCTCTCAGACCTTGGTGCTCTGTAGCTCATGCCAAAGGAGAAATGACTCAACCTACTCGCTGTTACTGGCTAGTGGCACCTGATCTGTTTGTGCCTGGAAGAGGGAAGTTGGAAACTCAGAAGGTCCTGTATGGGAAGGTGTGTCCTGTGGGTGAGTCTCAAGGTGGGAGACCTTGTTCAGGTTATTCATAAGGGCTGGCTCTTTGAGCGGGTGAGTCAACACAGCTCAGCTCCATTGCTGACCCTGGGGTATCCTCTGTGCCTGCAGCACAGAAAGCCTGCACCTTCTTTCTGTTTGGAGTGGTTCGTGTCTTGGAGTGAAATGGTGACAGTTCTGTTCACCTCGCTTACTGAGTATGTGTGTTTGTGACTGGAAGGCGTTTAGATACTGAAGTGTTAAAGAGAACGGGGCGGGGGCAGAACTGAAGGTGAGCATCTTTAGATGGATGGATCTAGTGGTGCCTTTCATGCCTTTGCAGCATAGGAAAGCCCTGCACAGAGAGAACTCCTGAATTGAGCTAATACTAGTCTTAATTTTTCTTGATCAAAATATTCTCCCAGCTTTGGATCTCAGCCTAAAATTTGTCCAGCTGGTGTATCTCTGTATGGGAAGTATTCCAAATAGGACTTAAAGGCAACTGATGTCTACATTTATTTTTCCAGGCTAATGTAACTGTAAATAAGAGTTTTAAAAAAAAAAAAAGTAATACTATGTCAAACTGGTCAGTAGACTAGGATAGTGGTGGCTGTTCCTTACCACACAAGATACAGCTTCCATTGCTGTACCTGATTTGCTCTCCCCTGTGTCCTAAGGGGAGGTGGGTTTGTCTCAGATACTGTAGCTGGGACTCCTGGAGTGCAGAAGAACCGACACCAGAAATCATTCACATCATTCATCTATTTTGATAGCCCCTCAGTTTTACGCTGCCCTCTGCTCTTCTGTGAGGGGTGTCTTGCCTGATTGGCAAAAATGGGAGCTGCTGCACTCCTCACTGGGGCACCAGTGGCACGCTGGCATTTTGAGCTCCTTCCCGGCAGGAGCAGTTGGATGAACAAGTCCAACACAATGATATCTGGCAAAAAGCACTGGCAAACTGAGTATTAATTAAACAGCTGATAAAGTTTCATTTGGTTAATTTTCCCTGCAATAAAGCACTAATTATATCAAAATGAGAACATTTCTGAGTGTTACAGCAGGATGGGACTGGAATAACCCTGATTGCAGTGAGTGCAAAGCCACCCAGTCTTTCCCCCGCTGCCACACTAAATGCACCAGAGGCACAGTGTAAGTTTAGTTGAACAGAAAGAAGTGGTGTTGTGACTGTTAAGTCTCTTTATTGACAGTAATGATTATCTCTGTATTTAGGCTGCTGTAAGGAAGTTTCTGCTCAATGAGTGATAATGGTGGTAACTAGGAATGATTGGAAGTTGGTTGGTATTTTATAACTATAAAGTTTTACATTTCTTATGCGTAACTTTCCTCTCTTAGCAAGAAGCTCTTGAAATTCAGAAGTGTATTTATAATTAGTGGAAGGGAAAAAATACTCCAGCGTTCTTTCCCTGCCAATAAATGCCTAGAAGGTGATGAGCAGTTGCACTGCCATGCTTCGAGGTCAAAATATCTCCTGGAAGAAGCATAACTCATAGAGATAACTGCATTATGACTGTTTGAGATCTTTTTAGTGGAGAACGTGAAAAGGGTTTGGGGATCTGGAGAGAAAACTAAAGATAAAATTGCAGATGTGAAGGAATAGGATTGATTAGCATTATTTCTCCAATGAATTTAATTAGTATCTTTTGTAGTATTAAAAATACTTTTCAGTTAATTTTTTTTCATTACCAGCTTACCATTTTAGATGATTGTGTGCTGATTTCAGGACATATTTCTTAATTAAGAACCACCTTCTTTACAACTTTTGATTTGGGTTAATGGGTTTTGCTTTTGAAAAGTGTAAAACAGCCAAACCCCTTCTGTGTGTTTGGAACGAAGGTCTGCAGAATAGGAGAGACTATGCTAAGGCTGCTATTCAAGGCAAGGGCAGTCACCTCCTCCTGGAAGGGCTGCATAATTGTCTGATGGGAAGATTGGTTCTCACCTTGTTCTTGGCAGCTGTGTTACAGCTTGTGCTGCTTCTCTAGACTGCCTGTCTCTTCATCTTGACAGAGCATGAGTGTAGCCCAGGGACTGAGGCTGGGCAAGCGAAGTGAAGGCCTGCGGGTTCACTCGGAGAATCCTCCACCTTCCTTGTAACAGGGCTGCTTATTCTCTCGCTCCATTCCTCTGTTCTGCACTGTCAGCACAGAGCTGTAGGTCTTTATGCTTTATTTCATGCAGATGTTAGCCAGCAGGTTTGGTGTCTTGCTCCTTTTGCTGCTGTTCTGGTCTGTGTGGACCAGTACATCATCTCAAATGCTGCCACTTCTTGGGTATAGGCTCAAAGGCAGGAGAAGGAACTCGTGTCCTTTCAAGGTCTCTTTCAGTGTCATATTTTTAATAGCCGAGTGCGGTGCAGCCTAATTTCCTTCTCCACGTAACAGTGATGATGATGATGATGCAGCGTTGAACAGTATTGCCCTGGTTGGGGCATTCCTGGAAATGATGCTTTTGGGGACCCATCTGGCAGTCTGTGGTGCAGGTGGTGTCTTCCCAGATGTTACCAGGGTGCTAGTTTCATGCATGATTTTCTGTAACGGAAACCATGTTTTTGGGTTGTCTGTCTCATCCTTTCTCCTCCCCCATCTCCCCTAGCCTACTGTGGTGGCTGTTTCTCCTCTGAGGTTAAGCTACAGTTAGAATAAAATAATGAATGCAGTAAGGAAAGGAAACTGGAGTTTCTTCTGAGCATTTCAATTTTCTTTCTGTCAAATGACACTTCAGGAGCTGGAGCCTGTTAATGCTCTCTCCAAGGAGCAAGGTTTCTTTTGAGAGAAGAACTACGGGGAAATGCAGCAGCAACAACAAAAGTGCACCAGAATCCTTCAGACCTGGGCATTCTCTGAAGAGCTCTGGCTGTCATAATTTACACACCTTGCCTAATTCAGAGCACATGTCTCAGCTACAACAGGCATTCAGTAGACATGCTGCTGTCTTCCTCTCAGTGGGCCTGCTGTGAGTTTGTCAGCAATGCTGTTAACAATGACAAAGTAGTTCATCAATATATTTTTTTTCCCTAACACCAATATCCTAGAAGCAGCAAAAATCTCGTGTGCTGTTCCTATTCAGTCTTCACTCTTGTAGCCTTGGGGAGAAATGCAGTAGGTAACAGAGCTTCTGCTGCTGGATACAGAAACCCTGTTCTCCTTTAATCAAGAAATTGGCAGTTTGTCTTTTTAATATAGCACTGGTGGTGTTGGGTTCTTGTGTCTGTGAGAGTGAGTAGCTCTTCCATTTGCACAGGGCTTAGCAGTCCTGCTGGGCCAAGGACTGTGCTCATCTGGAAGCAGTATGGAATGCACCACATAGATGCCCGCACAGGTTCCAGGCAGAGCCACTTGTACTTCTGCATCATATTTTCCATCCCTTCTGGATCTGTAAGGCCATACTGCCTTGGATACGGGGCTGTGTGGACAGGATAGTCCAGCTTTCAGGCCTAAGCCTGTTCTGTGCCTTCTCCGTTTTACACAACAAAGTTAGTCCTCCTGGATTCAGAAGTGCTTGCAAATATTATGCAGAGAGATTTGAGCTTGCTCTGCAGGAAATCCATCTGGATGATTCTATTTCCTGGGGATTTTCCCACCACCACAATACCTAATGCCAACTGAATTGCTCTCTATAATCCAGAAATCATTGCTTGCACTTACCCATGGACCTTTAAGCTGCCCGTTTGGCTCAGTGGGACTGAATGGGAATAGATTACAAATTTGCTGAAATTAAAGACTGATGACTTAACAGCAAAACAAAATGTAACTGGAAAAGGGTTTTGTAAGCTGGAACAGTTTAACATAGGGAGAGATAGAGGAGTGACTGATACAAGTTCTATGTAGCCTGAAACTTCTGGTGAGACTCCTATGGCACGAGCTGCATGCCTCATCCATGAGGAACACTGTAAAAGTGGAGATGGATAAACAGGTAACGTGAAGGAATATGAAATAGGATGTGGTATGGAACAGGGGCATGGTTTATTGTAAGTCAAGCAAAGAGAATATTCAATGAAGTGGGAAGACTGCAGACAACAAAAGAAATACTATTATTTTGAGGTATAGTTGGCCTCTGGCATTTGTTCCCAGTCAATATTACAGAATTTGTGATTATCACGGTTTATAAATATTCTGTATGGATGTGATACTGAGAAAAGAGATTTTTGTTTTAGGAAGGACGTAGCTAACTGCTTGGTGAGTTCTGATAGTAGTCAATAACTCTGGGATCGTGCACTGCGAGTCTTTCTACAAGGGCTTATCATAGGAGCTGAAGGGTCAACTCTCTCTGATGTGGTGAATCCTGTGACCAAAGTCTGTGTCTTTGGTGGAGCTGCTGAAAATTTTTTCTTAGCAACAAATTGCAAGGCCAAGTTGAGGAAATAAAACACATACAATGGGAGAGTATAGATAAGCCAATCCATGGCTGTGAGCCTTAGATTTCACTGTGTTTCAGTATGAAGGTGTGACATAGACCATAAGGTTTATTTCCTCCTCAGTCTCCATTTGTAGCATAGATCCAAAGGCAACCAGGAACCAAAGCACTTAAAGCTATGAGCTGACTGTTGCTCAGAACATGTTCATCCATGAGAAATTTACTGACTAGGAAATTGCTGAATCCCATGATTTCCACGCTGCTTTTCTGGACTAGTTCTTGTTCCTAGATTTGCAGCCTCTTGGCAGGACCATTTTTAATGGGTGTATCTGTGTTGCTACCCAGCTCTGGTTCAGGGTAGCACTGGAGAGTGGAATGGGCAGTCTGGGAAATGGCCCCTCTCTTTCTGACCCTCTGCTCTGCTTTCCTCCTCCCTCCCCCTCTCTTCTGCTGAAGGAGCTTGGTCTGACTCATGTCTGGCCTTTACAACATGTGGTAAGAGTTAGGAGGAGGGGAAAAAAGGGAGAAGGAAAAAAAAAAAAAAGGTGGGGGAAGGGTAGAAGGGGAAGGTTCCACAGAATTTAATAAGATTGCTTAGAATTTATGCTAAAATCTTACAGGGAAAGTATATTCCCCTCCACCCTGCCCCTGATGTTTTTGCAAGTTTGTAGCCAAGAAATGCAAAATTTGGATGGAGGTGTGAAAAAAGAGCTTGGAATAGGGCTTACAGGTAGATAAAAAGAAGAAAGTGGTCTTAAAAAGAATACAGAGTTAGTCCCCAGGCTTGGTGGAAATAGTCTGAAAGCTGTTCAAGTCACATTCCATCTGATACCAGCTGGAGGTCCGTTCCTCTCCCAAGCAGTGGTTGGGAAGACTGATGGAACTAGCACTTGGCTGCAAAGTTGGGTAAGTGTTTGAGGAAATAAAATGGATGTTTTCTGAGCCAAAGTTGCAGAATCCATGTTTTTTCAATCTCATCCATATTTTTCAGCCCCATGGAAGATGGTTTGGAATTGTTTCTAAATGCAAGGATTCTTTCAGAAACACAGCGCCGCTGCAGAGGTTTCAGGCCTGGGTTTCCTTCATACCCAGCCTCGCTACTGCCACGATCCAAAGTGTATGGGAATTGGTCCCAAGTGCATTGCTAAGAAGGGTCTTAGTGGCATGCTTGCTAGTGTAGATACTACAGGGAGAGTTTGTATTTTCCCTTGAATATCTTAAGGACACGTTTGCTTATGTTACCTCTGTGTGGGCTTTTTGGCTTCTCATGTACTAATCTGTTGACATAAGAATATAACCATCTTTTCAAGCAGCATCTGCTTGTCTTTCTTCCATGAATTCTGCATATTTTCTACTCTGTTTTTCCAAAAGCCACTGGGCCTACATCCAAGAACCTCTCCCCAACTCTTCCAAAAAGTGTTTCCGGCAATTGCCCAACAGCCTGAAAAAGGATGAGGAAAAAAAGGGACTTATCTGCATGAGAAAGATTGTAACAGTGCAATGGATTGAAATAAAATGAGCCCTCCCCTGGCAAAACAGTCCATGGTGAGTGGGGTGCACAGCAGTGATGGTGACAAGCAAGGCCCTGGGTACAGTTGCTGCAATACTGTAAAATCGGTTTGAGGTTTCTCCCTTAGAGCTTTGATTTGTGTTTATTTACAGTACATTAGTTTCAGATGGTGCCTCTTCCTCACCGCAGAGCTGGTGGAGTGAAGTGTGCCTGGGTCTTACTTGGGTTATGGACAAAGACATGGCTCAGTGTGCAACTGTGAGTGTACTTAAGCTGAGTTTATCAGGCTCTTCTAGGCAGGCAGCCTCAGGCAAATGCTGCTTATTGTATTCTGCAAGTCTACTCTGAAAGAGGCAACTGCAGGAAAAAGGGCACAAGGAACTGCTGGGGGCTGAAACTTCACCCAGACCTCGCAGGTAGGTTTGTGAGAGCTGCTCTGTCAGCACTTCACCCATGTGGTTTCATGATGAAATCCAACTCAGCGACACAAAAAGTATGTGGAGGATGAACTCACATGGTACCCTGGTGCTTCGTGGGTTCTGAATGCAGATCATTGAGCTGCTTTTGAAACTAGATCAGGCTTTTCACGCAGCGCCAGATACAGCTCTTAATTGCCCTGTCGTAATGCGTTATTCCTTTGCTAATAGTTTGAGTTATTTCTTTGTTAACCTTTACACAGCCAATAACAAATTAAACATCATTATCTGAGTTTAAAATAGGCTGTAAATCTTGAAGCCCTGGTTAATACTCAGGTACTTATAACAAGGGAGCAATAAAAGGGCATTTAATGACACTCTGAAGTGCAACGTGGGAAGTGTTATAAGCAAAAGAGAAGAAAACAGGGCAGTTACGAATTGTCCGTGGAAAGATGAGTTTACATAAATGACAGTGTTCTGAAAATGCCTCTGATCAAAGTGGAAAGCTTTTCTTACCAGATTTGTGGGCAAATAACATGGTTTCAATGTTCTAAATTGCTTTGACTTGGCAGAATTTACAGGATACAATAAAATTTTCACCGGAATGACTTGGTGTCCTGCAGATAGCAGGGCAAAGTGCTGTGTCCGAGTGGAAGGCTGGGTGTAAAGATGTGGTGCTACATGGCACTTGGGTGTCAGTGTTGGATGTGGGCTAAAAATCTCAGTGCATTTAGACTGGATGATGGCAGTAGAAATGATGGTGAGGAGTCTGGAGGGCATTTCTCCTCTGGTGTTGAGGGAACAATTCCCTCTCAGATGTGTTAATCATTTGATGCTTCCAACTGTGCACACTCCCCTTCCCTGCCCTGCTACCCTGCAAAACAGTAACTGTGAGACACCACAGAAAGTACATGTAAAGCATTAATGGATATGCATAAATGCAGTGACAGTTGCATTAAACTAAGCAACATATTGCTGGTAGTCTCAGCAGAAGAAGAGGTCAAGAGAGGTAGCCTTGATGTGAGACACTGTATTTGTCTGGTTACGGCCTCTCTTGTACCCGACTTGGGAATAAACAAGGGCCAAGGATCAGCTGATTTTTCTCAGCATTATATTCACTTCAGTAAGGTTGGGAGCAAGAGGGTTAACAGACATTTAGCTGCATCCTAGGGATTAGAGTGAGTGTGTGTGTGTGTATGTGCACCCTCTAAATTTTTCACTTGTTTGGAGTATGATCCCTTAAAAATCCAGCCAGTCAGCAAAGTCTTTTGGTCTTCCCTGTGCCTCAGGGGTGGGGACCTGGAGCATGGCCTTTTCTGTGCTGGGAAGCTCACGGTTCCCATCATCTCTAACCCTGCTTATCCAAAGAAACCTGTTTTCCCCTGAGGTGGTGGTTAAGTGGGATTTATACTTTTATATGAGCTGGTCTGGCAGAGAATTTTCAATGGAATATAATGAGAGAGTCTGTCCAAGTTGGGGATGGAGGGCTGAGGGTTTCTTCCCTGAGCTCAGTATGTTTCTTGGGGTTTTAAATTGCTTTTACCTTTACAATTGTAATTTGTCTGTCTTGGAGAGTCAAGTCTGTACTCTTGCAACCCAACATAACCCATTATAGAGGCCAGTTTACTTCCTGCAGCACACAAGTACTTTGGTTGGGAGAGCAGAAATTTCCTTGCCCAAGGAACAAACCAATTCACATGAGGAGAGCTGGACTGCAGACGTATAAAGAAAAAAGCAAGCAGAGACTTTCATTCACTTAAAAAAATATACTCTTGGTTACTTGTGTTACATTAGCACTGAGAAAGCCAGCTGTGATTAGGATTAGGCTTTTGAGGATCTGAAGCAGAGCTACAGGTTTGATTCACTTGGCCGTGCTGGGGACTCTCTAGCAGAGCTGAGAGGGGAACCTGCCACTTCCGAATTATAATACTCTGTCCTTCAAGCACTTCACTGTAGCACCTTTCCCTGGTAATTCATCCTGATGATAGCAGCTGTAGATCAGCTGTCTAAGCCTGTTTCCTGCAGCAGAACGGTGTTGGTAAGCCAAATTACTGGTAGTGTCTGTACACAGCCCTAGAAGCTGAATCTTGCACCTTTTCCTTGGTAAATCCCAGGATCAGAGATCAGAAGCAGTTATGCTTGGGACACTTCAGGGTTTACATGCATCACTTGCCTGTTGAATTTGTACTGGGAAAGAAAAAGAAACCACCAGCTCACACCCCAGTGCTGAACAGGGGGGTGGTCAGGTGTTTCATGTTTCCAGGGAATCACAGTGTGTTAAGCCTTGTTTTATTTTACACTGAAAATACATTGTGATATTACAGCACTGTGATGATTTGGTTTGGAAGAGGAATTGTTGGCCGTGATGTCCTGGCCAGATCTGTTTTAGGAACTGGATGTTTTCCTACCTGTGATTCCTGATGAGGTTACTGGATGACATCTGTCCTCTGTGCTGTGATCTAACCAGGTTCGGATGCATTCCATCCCATATGCGACTGCGTTTCTGTCACACAAGGAACTCTTGCTTGCACCTATTTGATATTCTTTCACCTGTGTTTTCTTAAATATCTGTGAAGGTGAAGTAGTCAGCGGTGATGTTCAGCTGCTATGCACTGAGGCTGTGTTGTGCAGAGGGCATGTTCTTCTGTTCTCGGCTGCTGGAGGTGGGTGGCTTTTGCTACCACTAGCCTAAGCCAAAGATGATAAAAATGTGGGGAGAGGCCAGATCCTGGAGATGCTTATTGCTGAGCTGTAGACAGCTCTTCTGACCTCCTGCGTCTCTGTAGTAAACATTTGCTGGATTGTGCCTACAGTCAGGGTTTTTATTGATTTGGTTTTTTTAGAGGTGCTTGTTGAGCTTTTTAACTGTTTAACCCCTGTTACCTTCTACTGCAACTTGAAATATTTTTAAAAGAAAGAACAAAGATCAGCTGCTTGTTTGTGAGCCTTGCACAGGCTAATACCTAGAACAAAACCCACGCGGAGGTCCTGATGGTCAAAGTCCTCTGTATGGCAGGGGCGCAGAGATACGTGAAGGAGCCCCGAAACTCTGAGCACTCCACTTGCCTCGACGGGCCAGACCCTTTAGCACAGCTCCTTAGTGCTGCTTGACTCGGTTATTTATTTTTTACTTGAAGGGACGCTGGAAAGTTTGTGGTGCGCAGGGGGCAGCAGGACGTCAAGGAGCTGGACTCTGGGCATCATTAAAGGTGTCAAAGGTCGGTGATCTCAAAATTGACACACTTGACCCATTTCCTTGCCACGCTGGACCCTGAGTCTGGAGTGAGTTCCCCTGGGGACAGTGCAGTGGGTTTGAAGCTGAATCTTCAACCCTTTCTTCCCATGAGGTGTATAATTCGATATTTATAGCCTTTCTCTCCAACAAGGTCTATGGCACCTTGGGGACCCATTCGGTAAAGAATGCTGATTCCCTTTATGAATTTTTGATGGGGGAGGAGGAGCAAGAGAGGCCACGAGGGGAACTTGTGAAATGTTAATATTTTTTCTTTTTAGCAATGTTAGGAACAGCTCCGCTGATCGTGTGTGTCAGGATAAAGTTGTCTGAATTTTCCTTCTCCTCCCTTGCCCCGTTCTTGCCTGAGAAGCAGTAAGGCAGAAGTGAGCATCTTCCGCTTCACAACTTCTTGGTAGTGCTGGGATTTTTCAGCCTCTGCCTTCCTCTAGAAATAAAAATGATCAGTAAATAACATGGTCTAAATGAGCTCTCTTTGTTCCGCTTTCTTTTGGTGGTCTGTGGGGGTGGCACTCTGGGGACTGGGAGTGTCTGACTGTTTCAGTGCAAAGGAGGAAATGTGGGGTTTGCTTTTACTCAGCTTGTGTGAGTGCACATTACTCAGAGTTATAATTTTTCTTCCCATCCTACACCCCAACAAACACACACCCCTGCCTTCTTTTTGTCGCTGAAATGTTCACCCATGTGAGTTTACCAACACGTTCATCCCAGAGGTGTTTTGGGTGCTTTTTTGGGTGTTTGGTGGTTTTTTTAATGTTTGCTGCTTGTTTGGTTTTGAGGGTTTTTAAAATGTATTTAAACCAAATCTTTGCATAAGTAAATACGATGTTGTGCCTTTTCCTGGTGGCTTTGGGTTTGGATTAATGATATTTTTCTTTTGCTTTGGGTGATGTATGGTCCATCTTGTCATGAACTAAGAACAACAACCCACTGATGTTCAGTTTTTGTAGGAGAACATCAGTCAAGGGTCAAACAGGGCAAATGCACCCAAGCTTTCATTGGTAAGAAAAGCTAGGGTTGGATCTGGTGAGAGATGGGAAATGGTACTACATGTGCTCAGATGGTGATTTCCAAGGGGAAGAATATATTTGATTTTTGTTACACATGCCTTTCAATGTGTTTTTTCTTGTATCAGAGATGGCTTGATAGGATTATTTTTTTTATAGGTGGCATGTTCTTGCTGAGGCAGGGAGCTGATGAAATAGATGTTGTGTTCCTGACTGGGACCAGCCTGCTGGACTGGCCAGGACACCTTTCACCCTCTCAGCTTTCTGGCCTGTTCAGGTTTTCAGATTTTCTCATCCTTTCTGGATGCAGTGTGTTGGTAGGAAAGACCTGCTTTCTTAGCTGAACACCAGTCACCCTGTAGAGTTCATTGCTCTGTGGGTTCACTGAGGCAGAGCACTGTTTATTACACAAACCAAACTTCTTCTCATTGTGGCAGAATTAAACTGTTACATGAAATAAAAAGAAAAAATAAATGCTGCCTTACCTCTCTGGACAGGGCTGCTGATGGAGCTGGCTGGTGGTTCTAATTTAATTAGTGTTCTGCTTTCCTTCATGTTCCACCTCTTCCTACCTTTAGGTAGGGCTTTGTGTTTGCTTTAAGTCCTGTTTGAATGTTCTCATCTGGATCTGTCTCCAGAAACCTTCTTTTTGAAATGAGAATAAGACTTATTCTCTATGAGCCGTAAAGCCTCTAAGATGATGTAAAATGATGCTGCAGAGATCTCTGTTAAAAGCTCTGCATAGTGCAATGACTGGAGCCTGCCTTCCAGTGCAAGGTGGTGCAGGCATCACTCTGGTTATTGAGGGCTTCTTCCTTTGGATGGCAGCGGTAATAAATCTAACATCTGTAATGTGTTGTGCTTCTCCTATTGATTGACTCACAGGGCAGTATTTGTGAAAACAGAGGCAGTTCCGCAGTCACCCTTGGTTCTAGAGACACTTAAAACACATTTGCTCTCATGAGTAGTCCTGGGAAGTAAGCCAGTGCCTGTAGTTTTGGGGTCTTATTGCTGAACTGGTCGATCAGGGAACTGGAGATCGGGGCTCTTGGTGTTTTGCAGTGCTCCGAGAGCTGTGTATTGTCTGGTACTGAGATGAAGGAAAGGACATTGGGGAATAAATGAGGTCTGCTCTGCTTGTGACTGGAGGGGAGTTGGAATAGAGGTCTGGATCTTTGCCTTAAATTTTCCCATCTGTTCAATACAGATTAAGATACTTTCTCTGCCTCCCATCAGGGTGTAAAACTGAATGGATTGGACTGGCTGCTTTTTGATTCCACCTCTTAGGTACTATGTTAACAGGCTTGTTAGATGCTGTCTTCCTCAGCAGCTCCTTTCTGTATAATCTTTATCCTCATTGCTTTTTGTAAACTCCGTCAAACTTTTTGTGTTCATTTTCTCTTCTCAGATTTGTCTTCTGGAATTTGACTTGGTTCCAACATTTCTCTTTGTTCCTTCACTGAATCACCCCTCACTTACCCGATACCTCGTTTTATATTTCCTCAAATATTCCTACTTCTGACCAGAACGAAGAAGTAGATGAAGCATTCTACTAGTTCCCAGGAGATGGTCCTGAAGGGCAAGGGGGTCCAGGAAGGCTGGCCCATGTTAAAGAAAGAAGTATTAAAGGTGCAGTAGCAAGCTGTCTCTATGCCATGTAAGATGAACCAGTGAGGAAGACAACTTGCCTTTTCCTCTACTGCCCCACTGTCTTTGTAGTTAGCTCTTTAAAGCAGACCTCTTTATTCTCCAGCCTGAGACTTGGTCATTTTATACAGGAGTTACTAAAACTTGATGTCCTCCCCAAAGGAAAAATATTCCCTTCATTAGGACTTCGCTCTGCATCCCTCTGGGTCTGAAAACTGTTTCTGGTTTCGTATGACTCCTTTGCAGTTCCTCTTCCACTTCATCACACTGTTTTTCCTGCACCAAGACCTGTGTTGGTTTTTTTTCTTCCGTTCCCAACTTGTTAAACCTTTGGGAACTTGGATCTCCCGTTCTTTTCCATCACAGTACCCTCTGATGCTAACTGTAGTGATGAGCCACTCTGCCATCTTGATAGTATATTGGTTGACTTTGTCTTCTTTCTTAGTATGTCAACTTATGAGTTTGCATAGTAAACCCTACGGGCAGGCAGTGTTTGTGCAGTATATTGCCAAGCATGCTTAAATTTCTACTGCTGCTTTGCAAATATTTGCAGAAGGTTGCTTTACATTTAAACCTTGTTGGGAACAGTCTATGGATGTAGAAGGCTTTTAGTAATCACAGAGATAGGCACAACAACTTTCCTACCAAATAAAAACAGCTGAATGTAAAAGCCTTCACACAAATGTGTTAAAAGGAGGCTGTTAGGACCTCTTAAATAAAGCATCCGATCTCATTAAAGTGAAGTAGGCTATTAAAAACATGCGTTCCCATCGTGATGAAAGCAGGCTAATGCAAACACTGATAAACCCACACCATTACAGAAGTAGACACAGTTCTACAAACACCTATATAAACCTCCCCATCATAATAAATGTGAAGTAGACAGCAAACATTTAACATAAGCCTTGTTCACCATAATAAAAGCAAATTAGCCAGGCAAATACCACAGGCATCTGTCAGTAGAATCCCTGATCTATTTTGAGTAACTTGGAGCATCTTGGTTCTCACCAGCCATCTTGACACGCGGCTGCACTGTAAATTGCTTAGGGAAAAAGCCAGGCATTTAGCAGCCATAAAAGGAAAGGCTGCCTGCTGCTGCTGCCTGAAAGGATGGCTGCTTTGTACGTTTTATTTCAGTGCTCCTGCAGCAGGCCTGCAGATTTGACTCTTGTTTAGCTTCAGGTAGATGTATGTCAGCTTCTTTCTGGCACATCTGCCTGTCTCTGTTCCCTTCAGAGAGAGATGTGAAGATGTAACTCTTCACTCTGGTTTCCATCGTGTGATGAGTTCAGTGGCAGATGCTTCTGATGACTCTGGGCTGAGGCTGACCTGCCCACTAGCTTCTGTGACTGACTTCTGGATCGGGTTTGTGGTACTCTACCTACTTCAGAGACAGTGGGTCAGAGTCACTTTCCTGAAGCATCAGGGAAAAGGAGAGCTAAATGGGGACAAGAGGAGAGAGAGGCGAGAGAGGTTCTTCTCTCCTGGTCACTGTACCAGTACTGCTTTCTTCTGAACCTCTCAGGGTTCATGGGGGTAAAGCACCACGACTGTGTCTCCTGCAGAGATGCTCACAGAGGCTACAAGGATGCTCGCAGCAACCAGGTCCTCGACAGCTCCTGCATGGATAGCATATTCAGTTTCCAAAGCAATACCAAAATGTTCCACTCCTGTACTGGCACTTGGGAAACCCCTGGTATGCTTAGCAAAGCTGATAACAGAGTACTCATCACGTTCAGCAGCGAGGCAGCTCATGTTTATGTGTCTGATGCCAGGCTCTGCTCCTTGCTGCCCAGCTAGAGCTCCCATGTGTTAGTTGCTGCAGCAAAGCCAGACACCTGCCCTGGCTCCCTCACCATTGCTACCGGATTTGTGGAGCATCTACAGCTTTATGTTCCATATGAAAATAACCTACTATATCTGCTTGAGTCAATAAGCTCTTTGTTATACAAGATGATGGTATGTCCGGAAAGCACTCTTGCTTATTGTTATACCAGTATCTGTGTATTGGATTTGTTGTAGAAAGCCATTGGACTGCAGTGTTTGTCAGAGGCCAATACTTGTTCTGGTGGGATTGATAATTTTATCTGGTGTGGAAGAGTGATCATCTGAAGATGCAATTTAGTGTTTAAGTGGCCTGCTTTCCATTCTGTACTTTCTCATAAGCTTCCTCACTGACTTGGGGTTACCAGTTCACTTCCACAAGTCTTAGTTTTCCTCTCTATGAACAGTTAAGGTCCTTCTCTTACAAATAGTCAAGGTCTGGGTTGCTGAGTTCCAATGCTGATGATGTTTTGCATATGGATTGGCAAGAAGGATCTTAAATGGGTTGGAAGTTGAATGTTTAGCATGTACAATAGTTGCTGTAGTTGGCTTTGAAGGTGGTTATATGGCTGGAATCCTGATCCTGCTCTACTGGGCAATTATTTCTAAGGAGGCATTACTGGTTTTGATCTCAGACTGTTCAGCTTACCTTATTGTTAGTAAACAGAAAGTACCGGCTGCTGACAGTGGTTATCAGTGAGTTACTGCTCTGGGTTATTTTCTTCAACTCCAGCTTTGGAAATGCTTCTTTTCTCTATTCCCTAATTGGATATCGGTCAGAAAACAACCCAGTCCTGGGAACATGAGATTTTAATGTGCAATGAATAAGTACCTTGAGACTGAAGCCTGTCACTAGAACTCATCTGGAATTGCTTACCACAGGGTAAATTTACTAGAAGCTGTGGCTTAATACTGGAGTTTAAAAGGTGGCACCTGAAGAAATCCTCTTAATGTCTCAACAAGCTGTTGTTGACAAGTTCTCTGCATTAAGGACTTACGGCAAAGTCCAAATCCTTACTCAGTATGTTAGACAAATAATTATAGAGGATTTTTATCTTGATACTTTCTCTGAGGTATCCATTCATAAAATATTTACAGTAGCTGCAGAGAATGCAACAACCATTTTTGGGTTTTTGTTCCTTTCTTTTTCTTCTCTCCTCTCAGAACCAAGATTCTTATTACTGGAGAACTGTGAGCATAAAAACCAGGCTTTACATTTTTTAGCAAAGACACTTCCAAGGTGAAATGGAATATTTTTTCTTTGTAAACTTCTGTGTGTTGTATGTCTCTCTCCTCCTCTCCTTCCCCTTCCCTTTTTTTTAAATGTACAAAGCCTGGAAATTTCAAGCACTGGAAACTGTATAAGAATAACTAATAAATGCAAGAAAATGAGGGGAATCATACCCAAAGAACAGCCATGTTCAGCTGAAGCAGCCTGTATGTTTTTGGAGCTAACTCCTGCTTTATGTCATTTTCCTAAGGCTCTTGCCCAGAATATTATGAGTGCTTCTAAAGATGTCAGGTTGCCGTTCAGCATCTGCTGGGCCCTACAAACCTTTATGGAAGTCAGAAAGCTTAGCACTTGAATGGTGTTTAATAGCAATCTACCATGGGAGATTGCCAAATTGGCTAAATCGTACTGATTTTGATTCTGAAGCAGGGAAATAACATGGAAAAACTGCATGTGGTTTTTAAGAACTATATTCAATAATGATTTAACAATTCTAACCACATCCTATTTAAAAAATGAATTTATTTTTATTAAACACATGGTGCAATGTGATTTATCTTGTGAGGAGTTGATTCATTAGAACTGGAACAAGTCAGAACTGACTCATAATAAATATTCTTTATATATGTGTGCATGCTTGTCTATTAATTGGATATTGATTTAAATATTAAGAATCTTGTAAATATTTAAGCTAGAAGCATAATTTTTTTCTTTAAATTTTTGCTTTTCATTGGTAGCTATGTAAACTCTGAACAACACCCATGAGAAACCATTACTATTGCAATACGTTGCTTGCTGGTATTTTTAAAATACACATATTTGTATGGTGTCTAATTTTTTATTTTGGAAAAATAACATCGATATAAGGTAGTTAGCAAATGCTTGGGGTTCTTTTCAATTCTTCTGGAAGTCATTTTGGAACAAAACTATCAGCATTCTGAAAAAAACCCACTATTTAGGTAAACATAAAAACATATGCATTGGGTGGCTCCTCTCAGTTATTTTCCAGAGAAAGTTTAAAGCTCTTTCAGGAGAGATGGAATGGATGGGGTATTTAAATGTGTGGTTTAGTCAGTGATCGTATCAAAAGGAACACAAATTCATGGGTTGGAATCGCTGTTTCCATTCTCTAATAGGGATTCTTAGGAAAGGTGTGCAAACAATGTCTTGTGAAAAAAAGGAGGAAAGATTGCTCTTATACTTACTTAAATCATTATTTCCTTTGGAGCAGAGAATTTTTCTGTCTAATTTATCAAGCAAACACTGTTATGTTATCTGGGAGTAAGAGGCTGCACAGGAATAATAGTGTTGGGCTTGGTGTGGATTTTGGTGATCACAGAGTAATTTGGCTATTGTTGAATTTCTCCAAACTTTCAAAATCGTCATTGTTGTTTGTGCTCTCTGAATGGCCCAGAAAAAAGGCAGTTCCTGCCACAAAGCACTTAGAGTTCTACATTTCATGTGATATGAGGCTGTAAGAAACTCAGAGATTCTTCCTACACTTGGCTTCTGTGGGTGCCCAGGAGCGGTTTGGGATGGAGACTGGGAGAAACTTCCAGTTGTGTTTTTGGGGTAGATGTGGGTCATGACTTAGAAGAATGAAACCACTAAAATCTAAACGAAACAGACTATCTGAGATTAATCTTTTGCCTCTGGATTTCTCATTCCTAGTGGCAGTGGTAGTGGCTATTTCTCTCCCCCGGTGTCAGCTTGGTAACGAGGGGGAGGCACAGCCAGTAGCTTGATTGTTCTGGATGAACTATCAGCGATCCATTGGGAATACTGGTACCTTGACCTCTCTGACCCTCAAAGTGCTGAGTGTGGAAAATGGGAAGTCTCCATGGACCTCAATATGTGCAAGATGTCAGAAAAATGCAGTTCTTGGAAAACTGTACCTTTTTTTAAGGTTGCATCGTTGTGCTAACATTACAAGTTTCCCTTATCTTTGTTTTGCTTTGTACCAAATTGCACCTTTTCCTTTTTTTTCATCCCTTCAGTAGTAATGTTCACATTTTCATTGCATTTAAGGTGTTTGCAGTTGTCCCAAGAGAAGAAAATTCTAATAGAGGATTTTAAACACTGTTACATTGCAGAATTGTATTCTGGTGGGTTTTTTTCTGCCTCCACCATGGAGCTGAGATCTCTTTTAATAATGTCTTCCCCACATTTAGCCAAAATCTCTGTTGAACTTGAGTAAACTTCCTACAGCTCCTTTTGGACTCATTAAGGGCCAAGCTATATTTCAATTCTGATATTTGGGTGTTTCCTTGGCAACAGTTTTTTCATTTGGACACATAGAAGGTTATGGATCATACACTTGCCTCTCTGAATTCCCAAGTATTATTCAGCGTAGCAGAGCCCAGCCTGAGACTGTATAATAACAAATCTGATTGCAGACTAGCTGTTTGTGACTGATGTTGCAATTTAGGATTTATAAGCATTTCCAGATTTCTTTGCCAATATCCAGAAATGTGTATAGTGAGCACACAACTCGCGGAGAGTTTAGTCAACAGTTTAAGATTTCAGTTAGGGAGCCAAGACTGCCCCCCGCAGCCCCCCTTCCCTTTCAGGACAGAAGGGTGTATTCAATTTGAAGTTTATACAGTGTGACTCTTCAGGGCTTGGTGTTGTGTGGAGTTTGTTTGGTTTGGTTTCTTTAATCACCCTTCATCCTCTCGCACACCCGCCCTTTCTCCAGTGCGCTGCACGTGCATCCTCTCCTGTTCCCCACACGATGGGTGATGCTGTGTGTGGCTTTAGGAGCTGAGGATAAAAGTTTAACTTGGGGTGCCTTGAACAATTAATATTTTTTTCCCATTGCATATAGTTTGTTTTCTGTAACTTGAAGGATGAGGAACTGAGAGTGAGTTTTTAAGGAGTTAAAATTATTTGCTGCTGCAAAGGAGAACCTTATCTCGGCACAGCTACTGAGATAGCAGCACAGTGTGCTCATTGTATTGGTTGCTAAACTATTAATAACTTTCCTCAGTTCTTGAGGTGATTTCATTAGTGGATCTTGGAGCATCTTTTAGAGGAGGTACTGTAGTTTTTAAATTTGAATGACTTTGAGCTTTTGGCTTTTTAAGATGTTAATTATTCAGATATGTAAACAAATTTCTTAACGGAAAAAATGACCAGAGAACTAATATAGTTATAAAATATATGCACTGTACACACAGGCTCCTGTTATTTTACATTTGAAATAGGAATAATTGCTATGTAAAACCTGCTACATGAGAATAAAAATACTAGAAGGATGCCAAAGGAGAAACACCTTTCTTTTTTTTAAGGTGTACAGGAAAGGCAAAGGGCTTCTCTCTTTACTGTTGTCACTTGTACCATTCAGAAATTTTAATTCACAACTGCTGCTGTTTTTCAGCCACTTCAGTGTTGTTAAAGCAATGTAATGAAGCTGTAACCTAAAGAAACTTTTGGCTTATTGTGCTCCATTATAAATGTAACATCATATATATTTATATTTAGTATTTTATCAAAGGAGTCTTAAAAGAGGTATTTGAATTCTAATCCTTGTTGACCTGAGAGACCAAACATCTCCATCGGTGGTTTTCTGGTCTTCTGGGTAAATAATGAACCCTTTACAGAACTGCTTAGTTAACATGCTTACCCCAGACAGTGCTGGTCCCTGGCGTAAATTACGTGTTTTATGAAGCTGGTAAGAATTAGGTACACAAACCAACAGTTAAATAATACAAGTAGGGTTATGTGTGTGTACTTGCACTTCCATCTGTGTACAAGTCGGCTTGATCCGAAAGACAAAAAGTTCTGGCAAGCGTTATTTATAGCTTATACAGTTTTGTCTTTGCTGCCTCTTTTCCGTAAGACCCAGAATTTTTTAGTATCAGCCTTAACTTTCAATTTCCTGGCTTTTGTCAGCTTAAGCCAGACACTTAACCTTATTCAAAACCCTTTTTCTTTAAGGTTTTTCATGTTTTCTTGAGGCAGAAATGTTATGAAAAATTGGCTCAAACTATTGAAGACCAAAGTTATTTTTCAGTTTCTTGAAACAAAGAGAAGTTGAAAAATGCTGATTTTCTTTTTTACCACTACTTCCCCAGAGAAATAGGGGAGGTTGGGGAAGTAAAATGGCTTGTCTCTGTTTATGACTTTGCAAATACAATTCTAAAATCCAGATGTATAATTAAAAAGTCAGTGACTCAGAAAACTGTAAACATTACCGCAGGCTTCACCAGCGCAAAGTGTGTGTGTCTGCTGGCTTAGAGGTGGGAACAAACAGAAGATGAGGGGTTTTTGGTGTTTGAACCTTCAGCAAGTGTGACATACATTAACTTATCAATTTCAGCGAGTGATTTAAAATGCCAACTACCTTTTGCCTGCAATAATTTTTCTTGTAAACTACTCCTTCTGGACTTCCCAACAATATCATTCAGGGTTCATAAATCAATACCCAGAACTGCTCGTGTGCTGCCTGCCTCCTGCCCCTGGATGTTCCCGTAGCTTTTCTGTCAGGAATCCACTGGTTCTGTTTGTTTTTGTTTGGCTCCTGCCTTATAAACACCACAGAGAATCCAGACGGTAAGTCACTGGATCTAAACCTGTAGAGATCATCTCTGTCAGCAGAGTCTAGCTGAAGTATTTGAGGAGAGCTTCCAAACAGCTTCCGGCAAAGGTCGTTAGGCTGCAGAAGCACTTGGCCCTCAGAGGTGCTGTTGGTTGGGTGTGTGGAGCAGCTTTATGGCATCAGAGCTTCTTGCTGGCAGGGCCAGTGCTAGTTGGTGTGTCAGAACACACACCACCAGCGTGCTGCTGTGTGCAGTGCGGGGCAGAGAGAAGGCCAGCCTTTGTCGACTGCTTTGTGACTGGCTGTCTGCGATGGGTGAGAATGCAGCAGAGACTGGAAAGTTCTTTAAAAACAGCTGAATCAGACAAAGCTTTGCCATTCTGCACCCCAGTTTCCAGCATATGGGTAAGAGCAGTGGCACTTCTGCTTGCGCCAAAGGTGCTCAGAGCCTGCTGCAGTTACATGCTGAAGAGACCTGATGATTTCTGGTTTTGAGAGAGAGATCATTAGTGGTGTTCTTTCCACTGCAGTACTAACAACATTCAACTCAGGTTTGAAGGTGTGTGTCAGTGCGGACCCTGTTTTCTCCTGAGTTTGCAGGATGCATGGCACATCATGATCCAGGCCTGTGATGAGGGGTCTTGGGAATTTTCAAGGCACACTCAAGATGGGCCAAAAAATTTCTGCCCTCAAGCTTTACCAAGAATAGAAGTGCTTCGAAAGCACCCCCAGTTTAAGCTGTATCCTTCCTACCAGAGGTATGAATCTGTGGGACAACTGACCCGTGAGCAGTTCTGTTTGTTGTGGGCTATTTTATTAGGGAAAGAAAAGCAACTCTCCCGGTTTGCAAGTCTGAGGAGAGCTTAATTAAACTGATTTTCTGTTACTTAAAATACGCCTACACCTGCTTCTGTGGTGCTTTGAGAGGCTCCTGTTCCCAGAAGGCTGGGGCAGATGGGGGGAAACGAGAGGAGAGTCATATTGCAATTTGTTTTTTTCATCCAGGCTTGTGAGTCTTGGGTTGGTGTGTTTGGATTCAAATGTATGTATGGTAGAAAGAGCAGAATTTCTGTGACTTTCATTGGAGAAAATTCCCAAATAGTGACAAATTCTGCATGTGCTGAACATTTTCCTTAAAATAAAAACAATCTTCAGAAATTTTCAAGACACAACATTTATATTGTTGTTATGCACAGCTTTTGGTAACAGCCCCTAAATGATCCTTTTTGTATCCCCTTATTCCAGAATTTTTATATTGGAAACTGAAGTTAGGGAAGAAGATGGGAAAAGGAAAAAAAGAAACAAAAAGAAACAAAAGGAGCAGAATAGTTTTTCACTCTTATCCAAACATGGGAAAATCAGGGAGAGAAAGCACCTTTAACAAAAATCTGCATTAAGGTTATTGTTTCATTCAAGCAAGTAGTTTGAATAAAATAATATTAATCGGCTTTGATTGTACAAGAAGTTATTCCTTGCACAGCCCAGTCTCCTGGCCAGATGTCACAGCTGTGTTGCAACACAGTGAGCACTGACTAATAAGCATATCATATGCATTGTGAGAGCGGTGTTTGCATTCCTCCAAGAATTAAATTGATGTAGTGACTGATGAATGAAATTAAATGGGAAAACTGGAATGTTGAAGTGTTGCCCTTACGATGAGTCACTGTCCGTGAAACACTGTGGGTTTGGTTTGAACGGGGTTTGTGAGATGCTTGTTCCTGCTTAGTGTGGTGTACAAGAGGCAGAGGGTGTAACAGCAGCTTCACTGCACCGTACGTGTCTCGCAGGCACTGCGGGTAGCCAGAGCCGGCCCTCTCCTGAGCATCTGCCCGCTCCTAGAACTGAAAGAGGGCACAAAGCAGGGTTGGGGAGCCCGGGGAGTATTTGGAGCAGATTCTGGAAGCTGCAGTGTGCTGCTGACACTGCACTGATGGGATCCAGATCCCAGCAGCCGTGTGGCCATCAGGAGAACGCGCTCCTCCTGCTGAGATGCGATTGAGGCCTTGAGGAAAAAGACATGGCATCCCTTGTTTGTGCAGGTAGCTGGGTGGAACAGGGAGTAAAGTTCTGGTTTCGCTCCCCAGGGTCTTGGCTGACACCAGGAAGGAAAAAGTGGTGTCACGAAAAGGATTAGGACCGCCTGGTTTCCCAGAGGACATGCAGGTGAGGACAAACCCGTGTGGGACCTCAGCCTTGGAGGCACAGTTCAGGTGCAGCCCCTGAGTGAGGGGGTTGGTGATCTGCTGTGCAGTGCCCAGGGAGCAGCTGCAGCAACTTTGATGAAGTCCCCTTTTCTGTAGCAAGTAGTTGCATTAGCGTGCCCAGCAATAAACATTTAATTGCTATAAAGCTTATTAATGTGGTCCATGTAAACTGTGGGGGACGTACCAAATGCTGGCTTTGTGCAAATTAGCTGCAAGACAGGACCCTAACATTACATTGTGCCACTGATACCTGTACTGTCTCTTTAAGGGAAATGTTGCTGTGTCTTGGGAGGGGTATGAAAATTTGGGGGGGGGGGGGGGGCTTTCTCTTTTTAAAAATGACTTTCCTATAGGGCAAACACTGTGATCTCTCTTTGTCTTCTCACCAGCTGAGCCTCAGCTGCAGATTCCCAGGCTCCTCTTTTCCCCTCTGTTCTCAGCAGTGATTTAATAAATATAGTTAAAAATCACTTTTTCCTTTCTTCTCCACCCAGCTGCCAGCTCCCACCCCCATAATGTGTGTACACATATGCATGTGAACTGAATTCACATCCGCAGTCAAGGATAGGTCTGATTTCACCAGAACTTAATACAATCACAACTTTTTTTTTCTTCCCTAGTTCCTTCTTCCCACTGTCTGTATCCTTTCTGGGTCCTGGGGTGAAAATCCATCTCACAGCAAGAGCTGCAGAGACAGTCCATCAGCTCAGAAGGGCGGGATCAGAGCGGCCGGGTCACGGTCACCACCAGATAGCATGCTCAAAGCTGTTGTCGCAGCCTATAGCACCAGACAGAATTCTCCACCCAGATCTGCTTGGTGCTACAGTCAATATTTTAGTTCTTGTTGCTTACTGTTCAGAAGCGTGATGGAATGCAGTCGGTGTAGGGGGATTGCCCGGTGTGTATGTGCAGCTCTGCTTACCAGGGCTCAGGATTTGTGGGAATTTGCTGCTGCTGAAACTTCAAATTGGGTTTCCATTGGCACAGACCTGTCACGGTTCCCATGGACTCCAGTGGCACTTAGAACACAGAGCCTCTGAGTATCCAACTCCAGCATTAGGGGCTGTGGATTTGTGCTCAGTGTGTGGCCATGCTGGGGTTTTTAGGTGCTGGTGGTAGTGCTGTTGCATTAAAACAGGACAGGTTAACCCTCCTGCTGAGGCCATCAGGAGGTTGCACATAGCGGTGCTTCAGTGTAAGTGGGCCAAAATGATGAAAAGGGGGAAGGGGGTGAATGAACTGCCCCACCACACTGTTGGGTGCAAGCTGCAGATCTTCGGATCCTCAAATCTTTGGCATCCCCTACCTGGACCATTGTGTCTGGAATTATCTTTAGTTTAAACTTCCTTAGGTTCTCGGATACAATCCATTTAGATCAAATCAAGGTGTAACAAGGAATTAAATAGCGAGGTTCTTGTTTTCTGTTGATTCATCTGAATGGCTATGTAATGGCTATGATAAAAATCCCTGCAAAGTAAGAAGCAGTTGGCTATGAGTAAACATGAGACAGAATGCATCCCTGAGATCCTGGCGTGTCACGGGGTTCTGAAGCATGCATACCTAAGCTAGTCCCAGTGCCTTACTGATGCAGTGGTGTACAGCAAAAGCATTAAGGATCTGGATGTAAGTGAAGTAATGTAAGACAAGATCTGTCAGCACAGGCTTTAAAGTTGCTTAACAAAATATGTTACAGTAAATCTTTATAGACTGTATAAGTACGTTGAATTCCAACAAAGTAAAGCAAAGCAAACATTTCTCTTATGGGAAATTAAATTCCATGTGGTTAGGGCAGAGCTATGATTAATTCAATGGCAATGAGAATATAGTAAAGTTATTGACTGTGTCTGAGAAACAATTTAATGTCAGAAAAAAGTGTAAATGCCAGATAGTAGGAGTGGAAAAGTAAGACCACAGTTTCTGATCTTTAGTTATAAACTAAAGCATTGATGCTGTAGGTATTGAGTTGCATCGGTTATTGATAACGAGCTTGCTACGGTATTAGTACGGACCTGTCATCCTGGCAGCTCCAGGGAGGTGTGGGGCGAGTGTACACTCGCGTCTGTGTGCGTGTGATTCTGTTTACTCCCCTACCCAACACCAACAGGAACCGTGAGCACTCGGAGGCTGCTGGGCTGGAACCCCAGCCCAAGTGCATGGTTTCATAATGTTCGTTTTAAGTTTAAATGATTTTTAATATTCTACATATGGTTTCATGGTTTTAAGCCTCCTCACTGGGAATGAACAAGGCTGTGGTATTATGATGAATAGTGGATCAAGTCCAGGAACACCCACTTGCTTCCCTGCATATCAAACATGTGGCGCTCCCATTAAATATGGGAATCTCTCTGGGGATTAGAGTTGTCCTATCTAATCCAGTCCTATTTTGTTCCCCCGACCCGGATTGAGTAGGATGCATTGTTCCCATACATTCTTCTTTTAATTAAATGCAGTAGATATGTCATGTCAATGAAATATTCCAGGTCTGTTTTTACATCTGTAGCCATTTTCTCCTCCCTTACTTCCATTTGCCTTCTTGGAAAGAAATTGTACATTAAATACAGTCTTGGATTAGTTGATTGGCTGTGTGTATGCTGCCAAAACAGTTCAAATAAAAATCTTAATGTTGTTTTTTATTTTTTTGCCTATGTAAAACTAGACTATAATGTCATGGAGACGCTGTTCCTCTGAGAAGTTTCAGACCCACCAGAAAACTCAGCTGCCAAATTACCTGCCTCCTTTTGTTTGTTTTGTTAAGTGGATGGCTTTTGCAGCAATCACACCAAACGTTTCTCTCCTTGTTACTTCTGTAATCCCTGCAGGTATCACTGGTGGATGCTGGACTGGGTTGTTTTTTAAAATTGCTGGAATAATTTGGTAACTGATCCAATTGATAAAAAGCTTCATTACTATTTAAAATAAAATCCTTTCTGAGCAAGTGCCAGGCAGATTATCCAGGTTTGAAAGCTGATCTCCTTTTAAAAATGCTGTGTTCAATTATTATTTTTAAAACGCTGGATTACAGCTATGAATTCTCTGGAGGTTAAACTGGAGCCTTATTATAAGGGGAACTACAAGTAAACATTATTAATTATATAAAAAAAAAATTGCTTAAATTAGGTTTTTTTCACACCTGCTTCTTTCTTAATTAGCTAGTAGTCCACATATTTCAGTCAGTTGAACTCTTTAGTATTTATTCAAGCATACTTGACATTAACATACTGTTTGATGTTTGATATCCTGAGTTTTTAATTTAACCACATGACAACAAATGGTATTTATGAAATATCAGTGAGCTGGAAAAATATCCTGTGTTGCAGTCGTGTGCTGTAGTGAGCTATGAGCTTGTTCCTTTTGGAGGTTTTAAAGGGCGTAAACACATGGGGTCCCCCGTACCGATACCCCTATGTTTTATCCTCAGCAAGATTTACAGGCTGCTGGGGTACAGAGCTACCAGGAGAGCAGCAGGCCTGCCAGGGGGTCTGAGAGGGGGAAGAAGCACAGAAATACTTTTTAAATGATGTCATAAGTTACAGGGCTCTTACAAAATGGAATTTGTACTGACACAGTCATCAGCAAAATATGTGACATCTATTTGTCTGGGTTTATTTAATGTTATTCCACTCAGTATTTTGATCCACAGTAATTTACAAATTTTCCATCAAAATTTACAAAACTTATGTTGTTTGTGTTACAATAGCACTCGGAGGGAGCTGGGATCAGGTCTGTCTGTTTGGTACCGTTCACCGTCAGCAGAAGACAGCTCCTGCCAAGGAGAACTCGCATCCAAAACAGATTGTATAAACAGAGGGTGTTGAGCGCAGAAACCACATCGGCATGTGAAACAACTTCCTCAGGCTCTCACAGCGGGTGATGGCAGTGCCAGCATTAGAACATATTCCCTAAATCCCAGCCTCAGTTATGATACCATTACTCCACCAATAGTTATCTCTTCTTGTCTTTGCGGCAGGGAAACTGAGGAATGCAGCAGTCAGCTGGCTTTTTCTGTGCTGCGGACAAAAACCAGCCCCTCTGCTTGTGTTTGGGTGCAGTGTTAGCTTCAGGATGTATCGGCTATCTGTCTCCAAGTGAATAATCTCACATTTGTAATTACAGAGCCTCATGGCCAACGATGACTGCTTCTAGAGCTGGCTCATGAAACTCGCAGGCCCTTTGCCAGCATCTTGATACCTGCTGTTTCAGTCTTTGTGTGTCGCCCCGTGCAGGGCTCACGGGGAACGGGAACGGCTGGTGCTGTGGGGAAAGGCTCTTGCTAAGAGGTGTGGAAGGTCTGAGTCATTGGCTAAGTCTGTTCCTGATTCTCCTGGGCAAGGCTTCTCAAGTCCATTTCCTATCGGACAGCAGCATTTTCTGACTCTGCTCTAGGGATGTTAGATTAAGCAGAAGTTGCTGAGTGCTTTGAATAGAGCTCTGTTGGTAACTGACTTTTCAGTTTGTAAAAGTATCTGAGATCTCCAAAACAAAAAAAATTGCAAAAAGGTTGAGTACTTAAAGGAATTTTCATTTTCACTCTGTTTCTGTGTTCCCTACTTCTGGGTCAGGTAAAATCCTCTGAGGAGGAAAACCTGGTATAATGATACTGCCCAGTGCATATTGATAACTTTTAAAGGTTGCTGGTTGTTGTAGACACCGATTTACATCAGGTTATTTTAGCTTTGGTTACGTAAATGTGTTGACACACTTTTGTTACCACTCTCTGGCTGCTGTTGCAGTTGGATGAGGGTCATTGGCTGTGCCTGCTTCCTGTGCCGTGTCAGCCTGGACAGGCAGCGAAGGGAGCACTTGGGTTTGCACCCCCCAGTCTCCCGGTGTCTGGTATGCTGTGCGCCAGGGACGCTTGTCTGCTCCTGGGGTGGGGTTGGGTCAGAATCAGGACGTCCTGTGTTACAGATGAAGCATGTACACATTCAGCGTGGATTTAGAGAAAATCCCTCATGTTAGTGGAATGTTCTACACTGAGAAGAGTATCTTCATAAAAATAAATGGGAGACAGATGCATGAGTTTCAAGTGGCAGGATAAATTTGGAGTGAAGAGAAAGCTTGTTTTTACTGTTCACACTTGTTAGCAGGTCAGGATAAGATTAGAGGAGATGAAGCTTTATTTAGACTCACTACAAGTCGTTCATAACAAAACTGCATTGCTTTTGCTAAGATCTTAACTTTTGATAGCTTCCTGTGCATCAGTCTGAGATGTAACCCCAATGCTACCCAAGCCAGGGACAGATTTCAGCAGATTTCAGCTCCCTTGCTCTCTCAGGGCCTGAAATTTTCATCTGTGTCCAGACATTTGTAACAAAGCTTGAAGTCTCTCTTATTCTCTCACAGTGAGGTCAAGTGTGAAGCTTAAGGGACCTGAGACAGTGGGATCTGCTTTTGCCAGTTGCAGATCACAGTCAGCTCCCAGCACAGTGTAATGCTTGGTATTCCCCCTGCATGCTCTTGGAATCAGGTCCTCTAGTGCTGCAGTGAAGAAGAGATGTTTGGATAATAGCACTTAGCTGACATTGGGATTCAGGAGAGTGGCCCAAATCTGAGAGGGGCGAAGGTGCTGAAAGCTGTGAGGAGAGAGAAGTTGGGGCTGTGAATTCACCAGAGGAGAAAGAGAGAAAGGCCTTAATGCTGCTGTTCCTCACTGTTTCCAGTGCTTACTGTGGAGAGGGGAAGAAGGCATGGGTGCTGCAAACTGTGATGCCAGGTGTACTACTGAAGATTCAAAAGTCCTTGACTAAAAATGTTCATGGAGTGGTCAGCTCCAATGAGGGTGGAAAAGAAGGCTTAGGGAGAGCTAGAGAAGTTTGTGAACTTTCCCAGCAGATGAGATGGGATGCTTTGAATTGTAAGTCCAAGAAAACGTATAAGGATTACTGGGATAAGCTGACCTAGAGGAAGGAGGTCTTAAGGAGAAATTGATTTAGAAGAAGAGCCAGCAAACATGGAAGAAAGGCCCCAAACCCAGTAGTCATTGAGGAGAGATGCAGCCCTTTACCACCAAACTTCGGGGAAGCATCTTTCAGGTGTAACCCTAGGGTTTGTGTACCCTAAACCTTCTTTTGTGTTAGTATCCTAGTCCTTCACCTGATCCTCTGGTTGTTGGTCAGTAGGTGACACCTGCTTGGAGTGAATGAGAGCGCTGAGGCTCTGGTTCCTGCTTACTGAAAGTGCAAAAAGGGGAGAGGAGCTTTGCAACCCTCCCAGAATAGTTCTGTGTAATGTATAACATGGAAAGTTCCTCCACTCCTGACAGTTATCCAGAGGACTTAAGTTCTGCTGTAGCTAAGCTTTTGGGTTTCACCTGCAAGAAACGTATCTTTTATTGAACTAAGAGGACGATTTTTCTTTTAAAGACCACAATCCTAATACCAGTTTATTCCACAGGTAGGAACAGGGCCAGATCAACAGACCTGTGTAAACAAGACACCACAGACTTTCTTCTTGACTTATTTTTAAACTTTTATATATGTATAAAGAGGCTACTTCAGATTCTGCAGAAATAATAATAAAACCAGACCTAATGGGTCACCATATGTGGAGAGGAGTTCTCTTGGGTCTTAGGATATACACTTAAAGAGTGAAATAAAGAAAAGGAAAAAAGCAGTAATATTGGCAACTGTTGTTAGGTAGTATAAACAATAGCCAGCCATTGGCTTGGAGCAGAGGATCAAGTTCCAATAGCACTCAATAGGGAGCCTTCCTTAAAAAATTAGAAGAAGCTGGGTTGGAGCTGGTCCATGCTGGGAATGGCAGAAGAAGCAAAAACAAGAGTAAATGAATGGAAATTAAGCAGCAGGAAATGGGGATTTGGCACAAGGTTGGAATTTGAAACTGCAGAGAGGTGTCAGTGATAAAGGTTGGATAGAGTTTCTGGCCAAAAACAGAAAGAAAGAATGCAGATGTGTTCATTGAATAAAGTACAGATGTAGAAAGTGTGTGTGTGGGGGGGGCGGGGGGAGCTGAGGGGGAGAGAGGAATAAAGAAAAGGAGGAAAAATAAAAGAAAAATTGGAGGTAAAATAACGCTGGAGTTAGGTGCATTCATGTTTAATGTTTTTTGAAACCCCTTTCCTCTATGTGTCTGTAGAGAGTGACAGTCTGGGCTCAGCTCAGGTTGTTGTGTTCTGCAGGGGAATGTTTTTGTCTCACTCGTTCCTGCCCCTCGTGTGTTCCGGCACCACGTTCTGTGGATCCTGCAGTGTTCTGTGTCTAGGTGTGAGGTGGGGCTTAGGGATTTGCTCATTTATTATCTGACAGTATCTCTTCAGGAAGAGGAGGTGATGTCATTTCAGGACTAACAGGGTTTATGTTTCTGGACTCCCTATAAAGAGACTGGGGTGTAAGAGTCTTGTTTACAGATTTTTTCTTGCTATTGCCATTTTTTGAAGTTTTTTTGTTCCTTTCTACCAGAGTGTTGATGTCTAAGTCTAGGCATCGGGTTGCATAGTCAGAATTTATCATGTGTTCTTTAAACAAGCCCAAGTGTGGCAGCTGACAGTGGGTACATTCTGCCTAATTACAAACTAGGCTTATTTCATGAAATGGTTGTGAATATGAGCCCATTTTCCCCTGCAGTTGGGCAGGCTCATTACAGTTTTGTTTCTGTTTCTGCAGTGCATCTGATGAGTAATGCTGTTGTATTGTTTCCCTACAGTCCTCTTATGGCCCGCATTACAGTTGCCTCTGAGTGCTTCAGATTGCCCCAGTGACAGAGGGAGTCCTGTCACCCCCGTTGTCCTGGGATGCTCTTGGTAAACCCAAGCTCTATGAGCTTTGGGGGCATTTAGCCATTTGTCTCCTATTAATGTGAGCACACAGAGTGAGAAATACGGTCTCAGTGACTTGCCAAATAATCGTGTAGCCTGTAGCAGAGCTCACAGCAATGTCTGGCCCTTCTAAATCTAGGCCAGGACTTCAACCACTGAACCACACTCCTTCAACACTGTGCTTGTAGAGCTGCTGCTTAGGGAATCAACAGTCCAGGAGCTAAGCAGTGTCCTCCTAGCAATGTAACTGCCTTCACCCTAGAGATCCTACAGACTTAATTACTTTTAATCGACATCTTGTGTCATTAACTTACGGATTTAAGTATGTAATAAATGTGATGGCAGGCTTCTGAAGAGCCTCTGCTGACCCCTGTCTTGTGTGTCATTTGCTAAGTAGGAAAGTTGGCATTTTGTGTCGGCTTCACGGCTGATGCTGATGAATGAAGTGCAGTGCTCTTCATTCTCTTCACTCTGAGAACAGCAGCCAGAGTGAATGGCAGCCTTTGAGTTGTTTGACCGAATTACAGTGTGGTTTATGGATGTTAGGCCCTCACCTTGGAACTTAACCTCTGCTGTGCCCCGTCGACTTCTTTAAGAGCCTGTCCAGGGAATGTGTTTTGTTGCACGGGGACCTAACCCAAGGCAGTTGCAGAGCCCTGTGCTCACTGATGTGTTAGGTTTACACACCTGTAAAGCTGGGTAACCCTTTTTGCCTACAAGGGACATGTTATTCGACTTTGAAGCCTGGTTGAAAGCTCACAAACAGAACTTCACGCATTATTGTGGCACTTGTGCAACACAGATGAGGAAAACAAGACATGGAGGGTTCGATCAACCGTCTTGATGAAGGTAGCAGTGAGTTTAACGGACAAGGCAGGGATTTAGTAAGAGAAATACATGGGTTTAAATATCTTCTCTCCCTCCAGCCCTTCCACCAACAATTTTCAAGATACAATTCATCAAAGTTACACTGATTACTAAAAGAAAAGCTAAAAAGACATAAAAGCTCCCGTGTCAGCACTAAAGCCAAGTTCTGCTTTACAGCTTGCTGTCTGGTGACTCTGCTGCGGGCTTTCTTGTGTCTGGCTGTGGTGGTGGCTCAGGTCAGAGACCGGCTCTGAGGTTAAATGTGCTAGTGCTGTGAGAAAAGCTGGTAACTCTGTGCCATGGCACTGATGTGCATGATGGGGCTAGTCAGTGCGATGTCAGACACATAATTGTAAGGAAAAAGAAATCCATGTGCTTTGGTGCACAGACAGACTGCCAGCAGCCTTCAGAATAAGTAGAAGTTCTCTTTGATTTTTGTAGACGTTGTCTGTCTCCATTCTCCCTTCTGGAGGCATTTGCAACCAACCGTTCTAGGATGTGGGACAACCTAAGATTTGTTTTGGTGTGCCAGTCTTGTGCTTTCTGGTTATGTTTTCATGTGACTAGACAGTTGTTTTATTCCAAAAACTGGTTATATCTGGAATTTAGTGGGTATTCAGTGAAATCAGCCCAACCTTCCTATGTTTGGGTTTTGGTGGTCTGGGTTATTTTTTTCTCTTTTTGGCCAGGCCATGGAAGTTCTGTGGCTGGATTACTGTACTGCTGGAGCCTGTGGCAGTTGTGGAGCCTCAGGAGCTTGGTTCAGGCAAACAGCAGCCAAAGTATGGACAGTTTGATTGTCTCAGAGAGCTAGACTTGTCTGCTCGGTCCTGTCAGTTTGTGCAAACTATTCGAAGGGATATTTTAACTGAGATTTCAAGAGAGCTTAGATCTCCTCAAATCAGGGCAGTTAAGCAGTAAAAAGTAAGAACTTGAGCAATCTAAAGCAATAACAAATCCCACCTTCATATTATAAGAAATTAAATATTAGCTATATTAACTAAAGCATTGTAGGTTTGTTTGCTATTTTATTTCTAATTGCTGCGGTTCAGGACTTGGCCATCTGACTTTGGTCTTTTTTCTGTTAAGACAGAAAATAAGGGATTTTTTTGGTGTCTAAGCATCATTTAATATTTTGCTCAAGTATAAAATGTCTTGACTCAATCTCTATTGTCCTTTGAGCTTTAGGAGGAATTTGTGGTACTTTTTCACAGCTGCTGTTTCGCTCTTAACTGTGAGTGTTGTTGCACAACATTTCCTTTATATTTCAGGGTATCATTAAAAAACCCAATTATTTGTCTTTTATTATTACCTGCTGTGAGTTTTGCCATGCTGCTCTGCCAGAAGCATCATGCTCAAACCCTGGAGAACTCTTAAAGCTCAGAACTGGTAGGTGAGGAGGGCTCCTCCATCCTGCAGTAAGACCCCCTTCTCAACCTTCACATTTAGACAGTTTTGATACTCAGTGGATGTTCTGGAATTTACCACAGGGTGCCCAGGGTGCCCAACTCCTGTGCATGTTCGAAGGCCCTTGGCACATCTCCAGGATCTGGATGCACAGATCTAATATTTCAGCCATTATTCCAACTGCCCTCCTGGGAAGTGCTGCCTAATTTATCTTTGCAGGATCACTCTCTGATCATCTAAAATTAACTTCTTAGCATTAGCACGTTCAAAAATCTCTTCTGCATGTTTTTGTACAATAATTATAACTAAAGGCTGTATTCTGCAAAATCTTACACTGTAAAATTCCCTGGATTTTGAATAAGAAGTTAACATTTATTAAATTGCTGGACTGCATATGGCCCCTCCTGTGAAATGCTGTGTATTCTCTGCCCTTGTTCCCAGTATTTCCAGAAAGAATGAGATGCACAGGTGGTGCTGGTTCTTGTGGGAGCTCGGCACGGGACCGCTGCAGTTGAAGGTAGCCTCTTACTGACAGAACGAAAGGTAGCGCTGCAGGTCCTGAAACCAAACCCAGAATGTGGTACAGCACAAGTAACAGAATTTTCTTGGGACCCAAAGTCAGTGACATTCTCATTGTTCCCATTTCCTCATTCCAGGATCTGTTTCCAGTGGTGCTTCTGTCAGGAAGTTGGTGATGATCAATGACCGTGTGTTCACTTGCTTCAGGTTGTTGCCCATTCACAGGCTGATTGTTGTAACTGCTTTCTATTAACGAGGAAGGTCAAAATTCACAACCTTCCTGTTAAGGTACACACAAAAATCTTTCAATCTAAAGTTTCCCTAAGTTGGGGAGATTGATAGGGTAATGGCTGGAGAAGGACGATGATATGTTTCCAGACTCAAAAAACAGGCCCAGATTTTGCTAATGAGGTTGAGAGGACTTCCTGACCTGCGTGGGTGGCTGATGGTGCTGTTTTTGTGTTGAAACTATGTGAAAACTGCAGCTGTGAAGAAGGATGGGTCTGAGCCACGGGGTTTGAATCCCTTTCCAGATTCACAGTCATGGGCGTCGGGATGTGATACTGCAGTCTGAGCTACTCCTTGGTTCAGACCCAATTTAGATTGCTGTGTTTTCTTTTCTAGCTTGTTTTGTTCCCTTCAACTCACATTCACAGTGTAAGTTGGGGAAAGTTTGCAACTCTTGGATTCTGAGTCTGTTGTCAGGGAGGGCGGAATCACACTGGAGGAAGCAGCAAGTGAAGGGAGCTCTTCCTGGGAGGAGGGGTCTCAGTCCAGCACAAACGCAGAGACACCTCGTGCGTGATGGAACAGGCACTGGTCCTGTGTGTGAGGATGCCTTGCCTGGGCATGGTGCTTACATCTGAATAGCTGCTGCTTAGATCATCTAGGAGTGATGCGTGCACATTTCCCAGACTTTGGGTGCTAATGTGCAGACTGCAGGTCGGTTACAGGGAACCTCTGAGGTTCTGAGCAGTTACTTCTGTGTGAGCAGCGCCTCAGACAGCTCTCTGGGAATGAGCGTGCCCGTAGCAGAGAAGTGGCATTTGGTTCTTCCCCCAAACTGCAGCTCCGTCATACACCCCTGATTTTAGCAGTTTGGCCAAATGTTTAATTACTGCAATTACAAAAGGGCATCATACTGCACATCAATCATGTTACATTGCAAATGTTTGCACATAACCAGGATTGAGAAGAAAACAAATACACGAGATGTGCATATGTTCTAATTTCAATGTGGAACGATAATCTTGGAGCCTGTTAATAGGAAGCTGGATTGGAGTAACATTTCCCAGAGAGTATCTCTGAGTTTGCTCACTGAGATTGCAGGGCTGGAGCGAGCAGCCTTTTGTTAGGAAGGTTTCAGATTAGTCCCATGACTCTTCTGGAGGAGATGCTTTTTCCAAGGCCTTTGACACTTCTGCATGTGTACCTCTTAGCTCTGTACCTATGTGATTTAATTCACTAGAGTGGCTGGAAAAAATATTTATTGCTTCCCTCTTGGAATTCTACTGAGTAAATACCTATAGGATCATCCATGCTAAATTAGGATAAAATACATGGTTTATTCCCAGCTGAACATAGGACTCTTGAAAAGGAGGATGGGAGAATAATTTTTTTCAGCATCACTATCATTGTCTGTTACATCCCTTTCACAAGTATATATTGGGGCAGTGAAGCTGTTAAAAGATATAGGGTGTTTTAAGGGTCTGTGAGACATTGGGCCTTGGTTGTGATTTTGAGGGACATTCTGACAGGCAAGCCTGAGAACAAGCACAGAATTAAAATCTAAAAACGTGTGACTTTGTTTTGTTGGCTTTTATTTGAGTCTCTGTTGTATCGAATTGTCTTAATCAGAAGACACCTCTCTCTGATACTGCTGAAACATCTTTTCTGGAAGGCAAAATCCAGTTGTACTCCCACCTCTGTGGCATTTTCCTCTATTAAAATCTAGATGATGTCATCAGGGCTTCCTTCCTGCCCTCCTTTCTTTGGGGTGTTTATTTGGTTCTCTCTCTTTTCAGGTAGCGCTCACTCAGTACGCCAGCTGCATCTGTACCTTTAAAATACCGCACAAGGTTAAGATATTACTCATCTATGTGTGTTTTAACCCAGGCAGACTTTTTAACAGCTGTGTAGCTACACTGATTTATTTTTTCTTTCTTTCTCCTTGATTTCTTCTGACTCTTGGGGGGCAGGGGAATAAGCTTAAGAGGAAAGACAAAAAAATAACATTAACACAAAGGAGCACTTCTTATTAAGAGTAGGTGGGTAAAGGCATTGGAAAAATAATACCTCAAGATGCATTGAAACATTTTAGGGAATTAGGGAATTCTGATCTCCTGAATCAAAAAAAAAAAAAAAAAAAGGAGGGGGGTAGAAAATTAATATTAAAGACAAGCTGTGAGTTTCCATCTGGCCTTGCTGCTTTCGACTAACGCTTCCATGACGGAATTCATCTGTCCATCAACTGTCAAAAATTCTCCTGTCAGTAAATCCCTGGGTACTCTTTCTAGCCCACCCCACTCACAAATATTCAGAGCCACAAAGTACTCCAAATTCTGAATCGCCCCCTCCCTTCCTGGCTCTGCTCTCGGTGGTGCCAAAGTTGTAGGTCCCAGTTATTTATTTATTTACATCCTCCTCCTTCAAAATTGGGGTTCCAGGGGGAGGGGAGCTCTAGTGGAAAGAGGCTGGGGACCTTTCAATCATCTGGAGATTAAATTCCCACCAAGATCCTCCTAAGTCTTTCTATTACAGCCTGACAGCAGACAGCCCACATCTGTTTTAAAACACTGAGTGGTTGTGAAGTGTGAACTCCCCACTGTTTAATGTAACTACATGACTATTTAATGTACACAGTGGTAGAGCAGCTCAGAATGCCAAACTGTTGTGACATGCCTGAAGGACATATATAAACATAATATACAGTGGTTTATTGTGACAAAGTGCATCTATACCACAAACTGAGCAGGATCAGTGTGCTCCTGAGTGGAGCCAAATGGGACCGTAATACTATTTACCACAGCTTTTTCATTGCAGGCATAAGACACATATACATGAAACTTATGTTCCTTCAAATTGCACAGAGTCTATTTAAATTCCCCAAAGAAAGATTTTAATTTTTTTTCAGCTGAGGACTCATCCCAGGATAGGTGTTGTGTGCTGTTACTGATGGCAGGGACAGCAGCAAAGGAAGCAGGTAGGGAGTTTAGGACGTGTGCGCTGCACACTTGATCGGTCCAACTCGAGCATGTGTAAGAGCATCCCCGTACTCCTTTGTTTCAACCACAGCCCCAGGAATTTCTTGTTTCATGTTCTTGGAGATGAAAGGGGTTACTGCCCACAAAATAATGTTGTGCCTCCTCTCAGCTTAATTGATCTGAAGCAGTGATTTTTTTTTTTTTTTATTAGTATATTTTTTTCTGACCTTGCTGAAAATGTAAACTGCCTTTGGATCAGCTGCCCGTCGGTGGGAAGTGCAGTGCGGAACACGGTAAAACTTTAGAAGTACCTCTTATTTCAGTGTTTTTCTTCAGAAAACTAAGTGTTGGTTACTTGTGGCTTCTGACACCTCATTAATCAAGTGATCAGGATTCAGTATTTTACAGCAGCAAGGCCAATTAACCTTTGCTAGCTACATAGCAGCCAAAAATAATTTCTAATTGTCAAATGGGGGAAAAATCCCAACCCTAAACATCGAGTCTCTGAGATGTGTGAAGGTAAAAAGGTGGGATTTTTGTTCTGCAAGCATTAAATCAGAGACAATTTCTGAGGTCTGCATGCATGCATTTCTTCTCGGGCTTCTGAAGGCGCTGAAGAAATCTGGAGAGCAGAAAGTTCAGAGGTCTGCCTGCACGGCTCAGAGTGCCAGCCCCAAATCCCTGCAGATGAAAGATCTGCCTTTCCTTCCCTGTAACTCGAGATGCTGTTTGCTAAAAATCTCCCTTTCGAAGCTCAGATATTAGTGGGAGACAAAAGAGGATGTGAAAATCTCAGCTTACACCGTTTCGTTTGAGTTAAACCCAGGACTGCCGACACTCGCGCTGTACCGTAGGGCAGCTCGTCTCGCGGGCTGCCGTGTCTGCACCGCACATCCTCCTGGTAGCGATGGAGTGAGCTCCGTCAGCTGAGAAGTCGGCCTTCATGCTTTGTCTGCAGCTCCTAACCCCACAATTTAAACATAAATCCACGTATTACTACTTAGGGGTTACTTTTGAGTGAAGACTTGCTACACTTCTTAAAACTAATCCCTTTTTTCACATGAATTAAATGCTATTATTTTGAGGAAAATTGCAGTTTTTAAAGGCAATTAAAAAAGTAAACTTGTCTTGGGCAGCTTTTCCTTTTCAGTAGAAATTATTTTAAAAGTATTTAAAATATTAATTGAAATGAAGGATGGTATAGTAACAGGAAGTTCCTCATAAAGAGCAAGTTAAACACATTGTCCTTATTGTTGTTATTTCTGGACTAAGTACATAAGTGTGGTTAGAATTGGTGTATGGATCTTCAGATATTACACAATTAACTGGGTTTGGGGAGAGGGACCCTGCTATGCAAATTGCTTGTCTACCACACAGTAACCTGCTGTTTTATTATTTAGCATCCCTAAGAGCTTTCCTTATTTACCTAGTATTTTTTGCTTTTACACTATCATTTAATTATCTATAATATTATTATATAAGCCATCAGAAGGTCTGAATATAAATTCCAGTCCTGTATGAGCTGTGGCAGGAGTTTCAAAGCCTTTAGTCAAGGTTGTACTGCAATTTGCAGTGGACCTGAAGCTCAGCCCTTTCAGCTTTAATGTTGTCATTTACTCCTGAAGCTGATCTTGATTTTTTTTTTCTTTATAGGCTGATAACTTACAATTTTTTGTCATTCGTTATCAGACAAAATTCGGTTTGAGTATTTGCATGGACTTATCCTTTAAAGTATTCCAAATCCTGGCTTTTCCTGTTAGTCAACTTTCATCAGTCAGGCTTTTAATTAAAGGGAGGACATCTCCATCCTCACTTCAGCCACCCTGCATCAAGTGCGTGATGACACCGTGCATCAGGGTCACCCATGAGATTGGCTTTTTTTGTTGTGGGGATTTTTTTTTTGGTGGATTTTTTTCCCCCCAGCTCCAGGTTCCCCCGCCTCCCCCTTCCAGGGTTGTTCAATGTATTCCAAGCAGAGGAGGTCAAAAACGCTGGTGCATATGCAGGAGCCAAACAAATAGCCTTTCTGATAGGGTTGGGTGACATGTGTCAACCCCTGTCATCCAGGAACAAGAGAGGCAATGTGCCCAGACAAAGGAGAGGGTGGAATCTCAACACACTGGCAAACCCTGACCCACACGCAAGGGCTTTGTGCAGCAGATGCCGCCTCTTATTGTTCCCCGACTCTCTCCCCACCACCCCTGACAACAGCCACTGCCGCTGGCATTCCACCCTGACATCTGTTCAGCTTTATTGATGCTCTCCTGGAGGAATTCCCAGTGTAAACAGGGAATTCTCTACGGGAACCCCATGTTGTAAAAGGGATGAGCTGCATAATGCAAAGATTTAACCACTATTTAAAGGTGTGACACTTGATTGAAAGTGACTTGATTTTTTTCTCCCCCTCTGCCCAACCACCCTTAACTGTGTTTGGCACAAACTGTCTGGGCTGGACTTTTTTTTTAAAAATTTTGGTTAGGATTTCTCCTCCTCCTCTTCCTTTCTCCCCCTCCTCCCTTCTTTTGTTTTCATGAAGTGCAGTTGTCAGGATAAATGAAAACTAGGAAATGGTGCACACCAAAAATGGAAAATGAAGCAAAAACTTGAAAAATCCCCGGAAAGGTGGGAGAGAAAAATCTGGTTCGTGTGTAGCTGAGTCTGGCTGCCCCTATAGAATCTGTCAAAGCCCACCCACACTTAGCACAGACAGCAAATATCTTGAAGACCTTTGAATCTCTTGAACCAAGAGAGGATTCCTTCTGTGAGGGGGTTGAAGACTGGGGCAGTACATTTGACATCTGCAGCAAAAGGAAGGGAAAAGCATCCTGGACCATAAGGCCTTTTTATTCCTGTCCTTTCTCTCTGGGTGTTCCTAGAAAGGGATGCCCTCTCCTGCTGCTTGCATGCTGCTCTGTGGGGTTTTCTAGCCACCTTCAGAGCATGCAGTCGCCTCCTGCAGAAAACAGCTTAATTTTGGCACCAAAAGACCTGATCCAGAATCCATAGCAGCTGATGAGAATCAGTCCATTGATTTGAATTGGCTTTGGGGCAGGATATTAGATGCTGAAGTGGCCAAAATAGCATGAGGACAGGGAATTGCTGTGTATTCTTGTCATCTAGGGACCGCTATGGAGAGACTGGATCTGGCATTATTTTGACTCCCTGATTTGTTTAAATAAATATGTGAAAATAAACGTGGATACTTGAAATGCAAACAGTAAGCTGCCTGCTAATCAGATCAACCAAAAACATACAGAAAAAATCATGCTACGGCAGTCCTGTAGAATTTTAACAGGATGTAAGCTAATATTATTCTGGTGAAACTGCTCTATAAAGCAATTGTGCCTGATGCTGTAGGTACAGCTGAGGTTCTCCCATGCCCACAAACACATGCTTATTTAAATTAGCAAAGGGTCTGGCCTAAATACCCTCATTCTTTTTTAAGGTTCCATGTTCTTTATTCTTTTAAGTTAAATTGTGTGATAGGTATGAATGTCTGTTACTGACTATGATACAGGTATAAGAACATTCCCCCTCCCCAAACAGTGAAGTACAATAAAAGAGACACCAAGCCTACAATAAAAAATGCACAGAAGGAAATGAAATGTTTTAAGTGTGTAACTAAGAGGAACAAGTGCCACTTTACAGAGAAATCTCTTAAGTCTGACAATGTTATTTTTAAAATCAATTCAAGGTTAGACTGTGTTAGGCATGGAAAATACTATGTAGTTATTTTGGTTCTTAGTGTGATACAATCATCCAGGCTAGAGTTTTTATTAGGTTTATGGTATCGCTGGGATGAATAAAATAATCTCACATTCATAGCTAACATGCATAGTCTGCATTGGTTTGGATGTAATAAAAAATTATGCGGTAGCTGTTATGAGGAAAGATCTTATTGAAACGATAACTTGAAGTTTTATTGGGCTGTCTGTAGGATTTCAGAGAGAGTTGTATATTTATTCTATAATTCCATTGGATTGTTCTAAAAAAAAATAATTACTAATCTACTGATAACATCTCATTTAAAAACAAATTTCAGAGGATTTTGGAGGAATTTGTTAGAAATCTTTGGCTAAATAATACATCTCCTGGAGCTCTTAGTAATATACAGTAAATATCTGAGCTTGTTTAAAACTAACTAACTAAATAAATCAAGCAGCGTTCTCCCCCTCAAAGCCAATGGCCAACTGAGCATCTTTTTGTGATGGTGAAGCTGATAGGAAGTGAGAGGCCTCAGTGAGCAGAGAGATCGTCGTGTGTCAGAACAAGCCATTGGACCTGGGAGTTAGAGCTCCCAGTGAAGCCAGTGCAGTAGCATCAGGCCCTGGGAGCTGGTTTTGAGGCTAAACAGAGGGGTTGTAGGAAAGGGAGAGACACGTAATGAAGTTCTGGAGAGGTGGATTTGGTGGTATTTGTAGGAGTATCTCTCATTAGAATGTCTTATTTTTCCCCTCACGTCTACTTTTCCCTCGCTCCTGGTAGCTGAAAAATAATGAATACAAATACCGCAGTGTTGATGGATGGCCCAAGTCGTGGCCAAATCCCACTTTGTGCTTCCTGTACGGCTCAAACTAGAACATAAAGAGAAGTTGCTACTAGTATTCGCAGCAGCAGTCAGTCAGGAAAGAATTTACAATAGAAATCCAGCTTCCCCCAGGAACAAATCACTTAAAGATTTAAGGACATAAATATCTTGCGAGATTTGTTTGAAGCAGAAAGCGAGTACAGTTTCATTAGAACACGCCTCTTGACAGCGTTCCTAAATGCAGCTCCTCTCTCCTACTGTGGGTAAATATTTTGGGAAAATATCTATTTTCTAAAAAGTCAGCAAACATTCCATGTGCTTGGCTTGGTGCGAGGAGTGTGACAGGGTTTGTGCTGGTGGCTCAGTGCAGTTACACGCACGTGTGTTGGGGATATGGAGATGGTATTTATGTGTGTGTCCATGTGTACATGCACAGATATATTTGCATCCAGGTCCAATAACAGCTGTTATTATTAAGTTCAGCTTTTATTATCAATTTGTTGGTAGATTCAGGCACTATTGAAAAAAAAAAAAAGAGTCCACATCTGAGCTTTTTCCTAATCAGTTCCCTCATTTTGCTAATATTCTAACGACTGTCAATTTACTTCAGTGGTGCCATTTGCAGAATTTTCCAATTAGCAGGAAACCTGTTCCACCTTCTCCCATAATTACAGGGGACTCTCTTCAGATCAGCTGTGGCCAGACAGCATATGATGTACTTGCCAAAATCTGTGCACTGTTGGGGGGTGTGTGTGTGGAATTTTTTTAACCTTTGCATGAGCTGGCACAGACTTTACATCTCTGTTGTAGGCAGGGAGCTCCCTCAGTAGTGGCATGTGTCAAAATATCTAAATAATTCCTAATAAACACACCACAGTGAAAACACAAATAGGAGCCTGTCTGTGTTTGGATGGGTCTGGGGTGCGATGGATGCTCAGTGCCGTGTACTTCCCTGAACCTCTGCTTATGGCTGTGAAAATGGGGTAAATATTCAGTAACTGCTGCGTTCCAGTCACACTAGATGATTTTATTCAAGAAGCATTCATTTGGTCACTTTTTATCACCTTTATCCTTTAGTGTCTGTGTCAGGCAGTACAGCAAGGACAGCGTTGTTCTGATACGCTCTGATATTACACCGGCTGATCAAAAAGCAATCAGCCCCCTTTTTTTAGAGCTGCTTAACCAACTGATATCACAGCTATAACAATGGAGCAGCAATAACTATTATTGTTACATGAAAAGAAAATATATTTAATAATAAGCTCATTGATTTTTAACAGCATCTCTGTGTTGCCTAATTGATGGGAAGTTGTATGTTTGTGTAGCCAACGGGGGTTATGAATTAAATATGGTCGTCATTCCTTGAGGGATGCATGTCAATGCAAGAAAGATGGAGGATCTACATTTCCCCCAAGCTAAACAATCCCCTTGTAACAGACATAGGGAAGCCTGGAATAGGAGGAAGGGGGAAAGGGAATAAAAAGCATCCATCACTGTTTATTAAGTGCTGCTACTTGAAGGTAAAAGGGGTATTGAACTGTTTTTAAATTGGAAGGAATGTAGCTAGACAAAACATTGATGGTAATATTAGGTTGGTGACAAATTTTATTCGTTTGTCCACATTTATTACAGTAGCAATTTGAAGTGATTTATGACTCTTGCCCCTCTAAGCCTCCCTCTTTGCATACACACACACACAATATCAGTGTCTTTGAGAAATAAAATGAATTCTTCTGGTAACAACCACAAAAATATGGAGTAAAAAGTGTCTGGAAATATTTGGTCTTAAATTTAAGACACTGGAGATGCTGGTGATCGGCACCTGGAAAAAATCAGGCTCATCTGAAGAGGTCTCAAAGGGGGCAGTCAATAGAAAGTCACCGGGCGCTTCTGCAGGCCTTGGCTGGCCTGAACATGGCTCTGAGGGACACACAGAGTGTCGGTGGATGCCAAGTGCTGCAGCAGCTTTGCTCTTCCTTTCTGTGTGTGTGCCAGTGCCAGTGGGAGTCCTTTTGGAACAATCCTTACCGTTAGCTCTGAGATTTTGGGTACGCTGGGCTCTTCCAGGAGCTGAACTTCTCAGGTCTTGAGCTCGAACTGTGAGTTAAAGGGAAGCACAGGGCTTGTTACACTCACAATAAACAATTAGAAGTGGAGCGTGGCTCAGCGCTTATGAGAGCAGTTACCTGGCTCCCATACGGACAGTGTCTTCTGTCAGATGACCCAAAATATGCTCTCAGGTGCCAACGTTGGTGCTGGGAACCAAGTACTCTGCACACTGGAACGTTTCACCCTGTAGACCGCACGTCTCAGGCACGGCTGGATGCTGAGGGGACTTGTTTCTTCAGGCACCTTTCACCTGAGCTTTGTCTCAGGCATCAATGTTGCACGATCATGTTCTGTCTGATGAGAAGTTTAATGAGGCCAAAGAGGGCAAGGCTTGGGGCGTGCCAGTGGGCAGGGGCTGTTGGAAAGATATGCTTTCTGTATGAAAGGATAAATCATAGAATCATCGAGTGTGTGAAGTTGGAAGGGACCTTTAAGGTCACCTAGTCCAACCTTCTAATGATGGGACGTGCTCTTGCTGTCACCAGGGGATGTACTGAGGACTTCTGGACATGTCAGCCTGGGGATTGCACGTGGTGTTGAACTGGGCTGCAATGATTTTTTAGGATGCTTACAAATCCTGGATTATCAAGCAAAACCTCTGAATCATAAATGCCATTCTCTTTTTTTCCCTTTTATTGTCAGATTTCTAGTGACTAATGGGTAATAATGATGCAAAGCAAAGTTTGGGCTGATTGTTACGTTTGCGGGGCGTATGCACTGGAGCCCGCAGATACAGGAACTCCCCCAACTCTGGCTACAGTAGAATATTAAGACTTACTTTTATCATCGAAGAATTCCTACCAACTTGAAGGAGGAGGACTGCTTCAAGTTAATCTGGAGTGGTAGTGTTTGTCAGAGTTGGATTTGTTCTTGTAAACAGCTCTTACAAAAACAGTATTAACTGCCGCTGGGGATGCTAATTAAATGGGTAGATTCACAGGAAGGCTGGGACAGGCAGAGTAAGCAACATTTAGCCCAAAGTTTAGACCAAACAGGGAGTTCCCTACTCCCTTGCTGTGGGGAAATGAAAACCACCTTCCCACCCTAACAAGGGACAAAATGCTCATGGTGAGATCGGCTCTGAGATACTGGGAGAGTTTGTTAAGCTGGAGGCTGGGATGACTGAGCTGCAGATGCTCTGAGATGGGAGCATTTATTTGTAAAGCAAAAACTTGGGTTGGATCTAAACAAGGTATTGGAACCAATGTCCCCCATTGTTGGATCCTTAGAGGCTTGGGAAAAGGACTGCTCCGTCTCTCTTTTATAGCTGCTGGGACAGTGAGTCCCTGATCCCTCCTCAAAGCTTTTGGATACTGTCTTAGTAAAAGTAATTTCTGTCATTAGAGGCCAAGATGTTCACAAGTCCCAGCTTTGGCCAGCTCAGCGTGCCAGTCTGGGGTCTTACTCTGTGTTTGTAGTTGTGGGGAGCCAAACCAAACCCTGCTAGAGGAAAGGCCTCTTAGAAAAACAGTTTCACTTCTTCAGAGTTTTGTCCTTTTTCAGGCTGAAGTAAAACATTGCCAAACACAATAGCTGCACCATTACTCTTCTCAGGTGCATAGGAATATGAACTTTCTCAACAAGTAAAAAAACCCCAAACTAAGCAGGCTTTTTTATTAGAAAGAAACCCTGTGCTGTGTGTGAAAGGCACTTTCCCCCTAATATTTTACTTGCTAATAGGTAAGTACAAAGTAATTACACAGGACAGATTAAATGGTTTCTAATGCCTCACTTAGAGAATTGTAGTGAATGTTTTCCTAATTGAGCAACAAGAAATGATGTTGGCATTCACTGAATTATTGCAAAACAAGAATTTAGACTTGAAACAGTTGACTATTTTTTTAATGCTTTTTTTTTTGGAAGGCAGAGAGAGAGTGGAATAGAGAAGGGAGGGATCTATTATTAGAGAACTGATTAAACTTCTAAAGATCTCCGAAGTGTCCTGGCAGAGATCACGTTTTCTGCCTTGACATTCATTGCTTTGGTGATTCCTTATGAATGGTATTAGTGGATGTAAACCTCAAGAGCTTCAAAACTATGACACTTTTTTTTTTTAGCACATATATCAAGATGTGGAAATCTTCTAGCTGATCTCTGTAGTAAATAAGAAAGAGGCAACGTTTTTCTTCTGAGTCCCCAGAAAAACACATGTTGCTGAAATTGGTGTCTGTGAACTATGCAAAGCTGCTTAACCTTAGGTTTCTGTATTGAATTGAATGTTTGGCTGTAAGGATTCACACAGCAAATGCTACTGCACTTGTCTTAGGGAAACGATGATGCGCGGGTTCATGGACAGGTCCTTTAAGAAGCATACATCAGAATGGTTTATGGGATGCTGTGCAGCTTCACAGCATTCATTCAAGATGTAATTACACATTTATGCATGGAGAAACTTCACAGAGTTAATTTTCTTGGTAGAGAAAAGTATCTGTGGAAATCTTTTGGTCTGTTATGGAGTACTTTCTTCTGGCTGCTTATAAAAGATGGATTTTGGGCCCAGTGGACCATAGCTCCTGTAAAATAGCTGTTCCATAGATATTTCAGTAGATAATTCTTTACAGCTCCTAAGGAGCCTTTTCATGGGATTACATCATGATGTGGAGCCATAAAGATCTCTCTGCATATGGGGGAAAATAAGTTGTGCCATGGGGAGGGGAGGGAACGAATATACAGTAGCTGAATTCCATGGAACAAGGCTCTACCTGGCTCGACCAGGGATAATTCCAACAGCTTCTGTACCAGTTTACGTAGCTGAGAGATGCTGCAAGTCTTTAAAAACATTTCAGGGAAAGTAACTGTGAGAAGTCCTAGGAAGTTCAGTGATCACAAGGCTCGTCACCATCCTCGTCACCATCCTCAGTTGCAGCAGAATCATTTAAGAAGTGATTTTTAAAAATCAGTTCAACTAAGCTATGGCAAACTTGCATATAATCTTACTGTCATTAAAGCTGACTTGACTTCAGTGAGGTTGAGTTTGAGGAGCTTCAAATTAAAATGGAACAAGAATTCAAGAATGGGGATGAAACCTTGGACAGGTGAAGAGTCAAGCTGCAAATTCCCAGTGCGCCAAGTAGAGCCCAGGTATCCTGACATTGAAAATTCCCTTATCAGTCTCAAAACCTTGAATCAAAAGAGCCCTACTTAGAATAAAGTTTTGCAGCAACTCCAGTATTTAATTTGGGAGCTTCAGAAACCACCCTTGCTGTTACATGAGCTTAGTGAACATGTATACAAAGTGGAGTAATGGAAATAATGCATTTTGTTTATTTGTCTAATAATTTTTATGTGCAACTAAAACCATATGAAGAAATACAAGCTCCTCTAATGGAAGAGCTGACAATATCCTTTTCAGTTCTGTGCAGTGGTATCAAACCTCGCTCAGCAGTCTCTCTAAGCACCACGGAGGGGCTTGCGTCGATGTTTCGTGGTGTTCAACAAGCTACACGCCTTCACTCCTATAACGTGTCCTGACACTGTAGGGACTGACTCCTTAGTCTCATGTCTCATCATACAAGTTCTTTCTAATGACAGTGCTACTCCCATTAGCCTCTTTTGATGTCTATTTGCCATAGCAGCTTTTCAATTATTTAAAATGCAAACATCTGGATTAAATAAATGAAGAAAACATTCAGCAAATGTTGCATGCACTCTCAAACTTTTCTCTGGGAGTTATGACTGCAGCAGAACTTGAGAAGGAAAAAACCAAAGCTGCACACATCAGGCTCTCTGTGCACCAGGGACACGGGCAGGAAGTCCTGAAGGTGGAACTGCCGAGAGCGCACATTCCGATGGTGCATCTGGAACGATACCTTCTTCTTTAAAGCATCAAAACAGGAATGTTTTTCAATCTATAAGCTGTCCCCCTAATGTCTGTGCTCTTCATGGAATGTGTGTACCTGCAGTTGGAGTATATACAACATGTAATATGTGTGCATAAAAATATGTTGTCCCTCCCCAAGAGATAAAGCAGGTTGGATTTTCTCCCTGAGAACTCTTCCAGGTCAGTGAAGGATGGGCTTTGGGGTTTTTGGCCACGCTCCGGAAGGAGCCACAGGACTGGCTTTTGCACCACCACTTCAGCAGTGGGTTGAGCCTGTCACAATGATCTCCACAAATCAGGGAAGAATAATAGAATTTGAAGTGAAGGAAGAATGCAGATCATAGTCACTGCATTTGGAAACATCTGGAGTGCTCACACAAGCTCATTAGTCTAGTCATAAAGCAGAGCGTTGCAGAAGTCTTGCCTTAATGAGATTGAAAACAAGCACAAACAACCCAGTGCTGACTGACCGCTCTGCTCGGGCACGGGAAGCTGCTGCCTGCTCCGAGCATGTATTAATTGCTGGCTTGAGCCGTGTGATGGGGAGCTGGATGGGGGGAAAGAGAGTTTGGTCAATCCTGGCCTGGTCCCAGCGGGTCCCCATTCTGCAGCCTCCTCCAGAAAAAAGCCAGGTCTGGCCCTTCCATGTGATGAGGCCTGCTAAACAGATACTTGCTTTGGCAAGGAGCAGCTTGCTTACTAGATAGGTGTCTTGAAGGAGGCCACTGCTCAAACCAGATGGGAACATGTGCACCCATTCAAGTGAATGGCAAATTTTGCATTGTCTAAAGCGATGTGGGAATAGGTATTACATATACACACTAAAATGAAACCAATCTCATGCTTCAGGGTGTAAATTGATCACTGGAAAGGTCAGGAAGCAATTTTCCTCTCCTGTTAACATCACTGCACAGTCAACTTGGGGTGTGTGCATGTGAGTGCACGTGTGAGAGAGAGGGATGGAGTGAAGAGAAGCAATTTCTCCTGTAGCAGAAAGTATTTGCCAGAGGCAAAATAACTCACTGCAGCCATGAGTTTGTAGCAACTGATTGCCCAAGTGCTTGAATTCTACCTCCTTTTGATTTCTGGTGCCCCAGTCTAAGATACTTTTAAAGGAGTATGGCTCTCGATTAATTTATTTGCTGCACACTATAAATGTTCATATTTCTCATAAATACAAGAGGGGGCATCTGTGTCTGAAGTATGGACTCTTTTCTTTTAGAAATTCATTGCTTTCTGAGGAGATAGGCTAGATCACAGAAAAAGACGTGTTTCAGACTTCAGAATTTTTCTTGTAAAAGCAAAAATTATCTCAAAATTTTCACATGGGAATATGTATATACACGTGATTTTTTGGGGAGTTGAAACAATAAAAAGTGCATAAACATATCAGCTGTTTTGGCTATGGACAAAGCCCATGGTCATAGAACTGGGAGAGAGCAGAGACACCAGAAACCTTCTGAAAGATATGGATGCTGACATTCGGCTTTGGCCATATGCTGTGGCTGCAAAATACCTTATTCTGAAAAAACAAGAGGAGCTGTAAGGAATTTCAGTGACTCGCTCGTGTACCGGCACTGTGGCTCTGGAGATGCAGGTTCTATTTCTGCATCAGCTGTGTGACCTATATATCTTTTTGCCGATTCATCCATGGTTTAAAATGAGGTGCAGGCAGAGATGGGGAGGGAAAAATACAGACCCGGTCCTGTATTTTATATTATTTTATTTTTAAACTCACCTCATCTTTTCTGTCTGCTGAGCAAGGGTCACAGGATGACAAGAGACGGAGACACATGAGGCAGAAAGATATTCTCTGTTTATATTACTTATTTTGTTCCTCTTTAGTTTCTCATTACCTGGTGATGTGTTCAGGGGCTATTAGGAAAACAAGGTATATCGTGGGTGTCTATACAATTACAAGACAGAATTGTTAGAGGAGCTGTTCCATGTTTGGAGCCCTTTAGTCCTGCGGTGATCTGCCCCTACAAAGAGGTCTTGTGGTGCTGCTGTGAGTGGCTGGCATCTCAGCATGCAGGTCTTGGGTAGTTCTGAGTTTGAGGTGGTGTTTCTTCTGAAGAGAGGTCTTTGCTAAACACATGCCCTTCACAAGCAGCTGTCTTTTTTAAAGAAGTCTACAATGAGTTAAAGCACAGAAGGGTCATTTCTAGTATTCTTTGGAAAGAAACATTGTTGGTTTTGCCCTTAAAAAAAAAAAAGAAAAAAAGAAAAAGCAAGTGATTTCCCAGTGACTGTCCAGTAGGAAATGCTAGAAAGAGCTTGGTTGGCACACAGTGCCAGGAACTCATCCTATGTAAGCCAGGTCCCTTTATGCACGGCTATGCAGAACCCAACTCAATTCTAATGACACATTTATCTGAAGAAGGGTACTTGTCCAAATTAATAAAAAGCCAACAGAGGCTTCAGGCAGAAGTGTCTGCTAAGTATTTTATCTCTCTCCTTTGTAGTAGACAAGCTACACTTGAAGGCTTTAAGTGGTTCAGTGATCTCCTAGTACAGGAATTAATTTCTTTTTCTTCTTGCTCCCTTTGTTTGGGTTGAATCACGAGCTCTTGTTTCAGATTTTGCTTACTCACAATCGCAGCAAACAGACGGTGATGCTGGTGAGTGCTGCATTTGGGAAAGGTGGAAGTGAATACTAAACGAGGATGTTGGCGATAGAGCTGAAATATACATCCATCAATACATAGGGCAATTAGCAAATGAGAGTACAACGGGTGTGTAAGTCTGTAAATGCAGTACACTCACAGTATTGTTCGTGAAATGTCCTGTGACATTTCCAGGTTCTTTTTCCCTCTTTCTCCACATGATGGAATTCCTGGCTGAGATCTTAGGGGATGGCTGTTTGATGCACAGGGGCTGCTCTGTGCATCAGTAGCTCTATGGCCAAACACTGCATGGTTTAAAGAGCTGTGTTGGCATGCATGTGTCTCTGAATCCAAGCTCTTCAACATTAAAGCAAGACCCTTTATTTTAATCATTAGAGAATGAATCCAGTGCTAATAGCACTTAATTGTTTCACTAGAATGATCTCCGTTGGTTTTGGCAGCCAAAATGAAAACAATTCCAAATACTATCAAAGGAGCTTATCCACACACAGCATGTACAGGGAGAGTGGTTTGATGTACAACGGTGTGTTAATATCATAGCATCTCCTAGTGCTGCATACGGGTCTGTAATCCTTTTCTGTCTCAGTCTATGATCTCAGAAGGTCCAATAGGTAAAAGCAAGAGGAATAAAATAGACACAGACAATCTTGGTCCTTGCCCCTGAAAATGATGTGCCGAGGGTTTCTCTGCTTCAGCCATATACCCATATTAATCTTGACTTTCTTGAAGCTTGCCCGCTCGTTTAAATTTGTATGCGACATCAAACATACCTTTTCACATATGTTCTTTCCAGATTTTTTTTAACAGTTACTTAGCAGTTTATAGAAGGAAGTGAATGATCTCATCAAGCTGCTTAGAAATTAAAAAAAAATCTGTGCTTATTAATTATGCAGGATTAGTCTAATTATAATTCAGCAAATTAATTAGCGACAGAAGGTGTTCTGAAACATTGGAGTACATTTGCATGTTAAATGGAGAGGCTAGTCTGTAATATATGTAAATTTATGCATGGCTTCATAGTTTAATTTAAAAATTTGCAGCTGCATATGGTATGGGAGCAGGTGAAAAGTCAGTTTTAGTTTAATGATGCTAACAAACATTGGATGCTGTCCTGTCTTAGGGAAGGAATGCACTGAATGCACCCCTGTCTGCCAATCTATAAATCTGTCATAGGAATATAATGTTACACCAATGTTCAGATTCAAGGTCATCTGTGACTAGACCTAGAAGTACAATAGGTGCAAAACTACCAACTGAATAGACCTCAAGAAAGGGAGGAGGCAAAATGTGCATGGCCCTGAGTTGCTGGGATGTAAATTTGTCTTACAGCAAATGAATTCTCGTTTATTCTCTACAAAAAGAGTTTAGCAGCAGGCAATACTCCTGCCTCAGTGAGTGAGAGCTTTCAGCTGAGGGATATCCACTCTGGCAGGTGTAACAGAGGTGCCTAACCTTGGTTCCATCTCTAACATTCCCATTAGCACAACTTCCCCATCTCTTGGAGCCACCGGGAAGTTATTCTGCATTAACTGCAGGGTAGAGAGTTTCCATGTGCTGGCCTCTGCCATCTGGCAGGAACAGTAAAAACCAGCAGACCCAGCAGCAGCAAAAAGGCCAGCGGTGTAATTGGTGCTCACTGCTCAGCCTAGCATGGCTCAACAGACAGAGTGGTTTTGGGAACCATGGGCTAAGAGTCAAAAGATGAGGGAATTGTAGGTTTCTCTGGTATGGAAGAAAAATGCCTGGGGATCAGTCTCTGTGCTCGTTTAAGCCTTTCTGGGATCCATGGGGTTGGCAAAGTAAAACTCGAGTTGGATTTGCACCCATGTGGAGCAGTAAGGCCAAAGCAATACCAGAGAACAAATAGATCTCACTAGTGTTGCAGAGCATCATCAGGCCTCTGTGTGTGTGTCCCAGTCCAGCCCCAAACCTGTGTGTACTGCTGAGACTGACATACAGGTAATGAAGACAAATTTGGCCATGGTTTCAGAATCCTGCTGGGTGTCACGTTCTGAGGCAATGAGCTTTATGCAATTTTTGTCACTATTAAAAAGAACCAGTCAAATGACAAACACGGGCTTGCAGGGACGGTGTGTGGTTCTTGGCTGGTCTGTGCCACGGGGTAAGTCGCTTAATTTCTAGGTGCCCTGACTTCCCTACCAGTGAACTGAGTATAAAAGTCTTTCTTTCCTCCTGTCCTCTGTGCATCTTTTCTCCAATAACAATTTCACAACGTGGTTGTGCAGTGCTTAGCACAGTTGGAGCCCATAGATACTGTAATAAACCAGGGAATATTATCTGAGCGTCCCGTTCAGCAGCCCGTCAGCCCAATCCTCTACTCTATTACCTCCCTGCCTATTGACTTTTGATTATGCTATGGCATTTGGTCCTGTGCCAAATGGCATGAATAATATAGATCTTGCAGTATAAATAAGCTTTTAGCCATTGTCTTGTAAGTTACTGGAAAGTTTTGGTGTGGGAGGAAGGAGGAAAACCCAAAGGAAATGGTGAACTGCTCAGATTGCAGAGTCCTCCAAAGACTTTTTGGAAAACAATTGCAATTACAAACACGCTGTTAGTGTTGTGTTTCATTTTCAATTCAAACCCATAGAGTTGAATTATTATTTTCATTAATGGTGTCAGGTTTTCATCAGTGTGCACAAACAAGGAGGTTTTCCTTGGAGATTTTTTTTCCTAGCAAATGTGGCCATGCCAAATAACTACCCTGAGCACCGAGAAATGACTGTCTGGATAACCGGCAGCGACCCTCCTCCCGCCCCGTTTCTTGAAAATGGGATCACTTTGCAAGACACAATAAGCATTTACCAAATAGGCATGAGCTGCAGTTGTGGATGTGTGTGCCTGCTGCTGCTCAGAAGGAGTGGAACAGGGTCTCCTTTAGAGTTGAAAATTGTGCAGAAGGTGCAATATGTGCAGAATATAAATATCAAGTTTACTGACATGTTTTGGGTTTGGGTAGCATACTGCAAGGTGGTTTTATTTCAACTGCTGTTTAGTTGGAAATTAAGGTCTTAAAAAAAGCCACTAGATGTAGAGCAGAGAGAAAGATGATGCCCTAGGCTGCAGAGATAGGGATATTGGACCAGGTATTGTTCTGTGCTTAAGGCATGAAACTGGGAGTCAGACGTGAATTCAGGTCCGACCATGGCCGTGCATTCAGGATGAGCGGTATTTCTTGATCCGCCTGGAATGCAGGATACCTGTACCTTTATCCTGTATCTTTTTTAATACGTTGCACAGAGCGTTACTTCCCAGTAAGTGTGGGAGAAAGCAAGCAGGATGTTAAACAGTGGATGTTGGTAAACGACACTGGACTCAGCCTTGGAACACTGACTTATTTTGATACTTAAAATTATCTGATGTTTCCAATTTATTTGAGGAATAGAATGCTTTGGGATACTTCAAAGCCCTTTTTGAGCTTTTCTCCTTTTTTAAAAGAAAAGCACTAATTCCACCTGCTCTCTATTACACTTATCTGCACATCATCATATGCTTTGCATTGCAAGCATCTTGGAATGAGCGTGCTCTCATCGATTGATTAAATATTAATTTAATTATAAAGATGGGCCTAAACAGAAAACTTCTGATCTGGACTTTCCTTAGTGTGAAGGATCTTATTGTCCTGTAGGTTTTGGTCCAAACCACCTTGATTTAATAATGCAAGTATAGACAATTAAAAAGAAGCATGACATTTTGAAGCCAGCTTCACTTTTGCCAGTACAGTTCTAACAGCAGTGCAGTTGCTCCTGTACTGTACTCTTTAGACCTCTGCAGAAGCAGACTTTACCTTGGCAAGCATCTCTTTCAAAGCTGGAAAAGAAATACAGAGCACAGGGAAAAGTTTCTGTAGAAAGGGGTCAGGATCAGTGCCTAGAAACTGAGACAAAATCAGAGAGGTGAGATGAGGAGAAAGATGTGATGGCAAAGTAAGAGGTTGTATGTGGCAGAAGGCGTAGATGAAAGCATCAGAGTAAGAATTATATATTTCTGAGGAAGGGACCTTTAAGGATGACTTACTCCATCTCCTGTAGCTTTGCACACACCTATCTTTTCTCCAGCAAGGCTGAGGTGTTCCTTGCATGGCCTGGTTGTCCTCTGCACAGAGGTGGCAGCTGGAGGATGTTTGACCAGATCCCTGAGCCCAGAACTGAAGAAATTCTTTTGACTTAAGGCAAGAGAGCAGAGAAGCCTTTCTCATTGAAATGAGGATGTTGTTGGGAGCAGGAGTAGCAGGCACAATGTTCCTGTATCATTTTGGGTACAACTGGAGTCTTTCTGTTTCAAAAACAAGTGATAAATGAACAGCCAGCACCTCCTGGCCTAGGCTTGGGACCCCGTGTTATCAGACTCCTGCTCCCTTCTCTCAGCAAATCTCTGACAAACTCAGAAAAGTCTTCTGACCTACATATGTTGGCTTTCACATTTGTTAAACTGGGTTCACACTTTATGCACAGGAGTTTTGTGAAGATTAATTAGCTGCTGTTTGTGGAGTATCGTATAAATACTCTGGATTATTGTAATAACTCCCTGCATTTCTCACACAGTATAAGGTGTGTGTTCATTCAGATGCCTTTGTGCAATGCTTGATCCCACACTGACTATAACTGCTGGAAAAGAGGAGGAAATTTTCTCATCAGCTCCCTGGTAATGCACACTGACATAATAGAATGAAATTACTCCAGAGATAAATATCCAGATTATAAAGAAGCCTTCTACTGCAATATTCATTAAAATCAGATGATGATATTAAATAAATGCAATTAATTGATTTTAGATACTGACCTTCAAATGTATGTGCAAAATCTGACCTAGTCCATTGGAAAGGAAGAACCCTCAAGTGAAGCCTTCTGCTGTGTTGTGTTGTGGCATTGTGTAGGGTTACGTGTCACACTTATCTCAGAGTCTGCAATGCCAAGACACTCATGGGTGAGTCGAGGGGAGGGTGGGAGACCCTGAGCTCAGAATTTCCTAGCTTTAATGAAGTTGGAGTCCGGCCCTCACTGTAATGATAGTTTTGCAGTTCATAGCATGTTTAATCTTAATACTGTCTGACTGGAGCAAAGATATTCATAACAACAGCTCCTGGCTTTTTCTTTGTTCACTTTGTGACTTTTTGGAAGGGCTTTAATTATTTAAGCAGAATGCCACCATATCTTTATATTCTCATTAGACTGCAGCATCAGAAGGTTTGCTGACAGAAGCAATCGTACATGATGGTAGGCACCTTCTCATGCCAAAAATTGGCTGAGGCCAGGAATTACCCAACAGTAACCCAAACAAGGCAGAGTTATCTCAGTATCTGCTGTACAAGGGACAGTAGATGCTCACAGGATAAAACTGATTCTGTACCTATATTTTAAGAAAGCACAAAAGGAGGATAGGAAGGTTAGTAAAGATGTAGAACCAGGAGTAAGGAGATCTGAGTCCCAGTCCCAGCTCTGCAGCAGACCTGTGATGCAATGGGGAGCAATTCCCACCCAGTTTCCAGGCTCTGGCATCTTTGCTTGTAAAATGGTGAGTTACCCCACCTGCTGCAGAGGCAGAATGAACTGATGTCTGAGTCCCACAGAACAAAGCTGTAAAAGTGCAAAGCGTGTTGCCTGCTCCTGTGGTTCCATGTGGGGAGATGAATCAGTCCCAGGTTTGTGGCAGGGTTTTTAAAAGAGCAGTAATGGATTTTTATTTTTTTTTAAGCTCTGCCTTCTGTTGTATGGGGGACTGCTCTTCAGGGCTTTTCTCTACTCCCCTTGAAGTCACAAGAAAGGTTTTTCTCCTGACTCCAATGGGATTTGCTGAAGGTTCTTCTCAACCATCCCAGATGGAGTGAAGCCCTCTCAGAGGTGTCGAAAAGGCTTTCTAGTTCCAGCCTTGCTTTTAATTCGCCTCAGGTATGTGCAGCACCTAGTCATGCAGATTTACATCGACAAGGTAGGAGTGGGGGTAGTAGTTGCTTTGGAAGGAACTTGAAAGATGTGAAACCTTCCCTACTTTTCCCCTACCCTTCATGACCATTGAGGGCCCTTTGCAGAGGCATTTGTCCTCTCCCCTACATTTGGGATTGTACGAGTGCTCCCAGCCTTCCTTCCCACCCAGTCGGCTCGGATTGCTCCTAGTGCTGCTGGAAAACTGAGATAACACAGCAGCCTTATACTGAAGTAAAAGGGGCCCTTAAATGATTCATCGACCAAACTCCTCAGCATGGTGAACTCCCAGTAGGAGGAGCAGTAACGTTTGCAATAGCTCCTTCTGAGTCCTAAAAGAGGGAAATACATTTAAGGTGGAATTTTGGAGACCTCCACAAGTGTATGGGTCTGTAGTTAGAAAGGTCAACTATAGGAGGGAGACAATAGGAGAAAAAAAGGATGTCTGTAGTTATATCTTAATTAATTGTATGTTAGTGTATAACATTAATGCGTTTTCTACAGCAGTGTCAGCTTTTTTAGTGCTAGTCACTCTAAAGTATTTAGGCTTTTCCCCAGCGCCCTTGGACGTGATCTCAGAGGTGATGGGCCATGCTCTCTCTGCTTGGCTGGAATCAGAGCTATCTGCTAAACTCAGAGCTGATGCTTAGGAAGGAATAGAGACCAGCTGAGGAACATGAAAAGGAGCTGGTTTTTTTAATTCTGGTTTTTATTTTTGGTGTATATATAGGTTAAGGCCAAAAACTGGCTAAAGGTTCTCATTTAAAAAAATTAATAAAGCCTTTCTGCAATTCTCCTGTTACCCCTAAATCAGCTTCATTTAGTGCTAAACCTTCCCTCCTCTTTGCTCCCCCGAGTCATTTTTATTCTAATGCTGCAATAAATATTAATGCCTTTCCCAGATGCAACCACTTAAAATATATATGTATATATAACGACCTACCAAATACTTCATGCAGATGCCCACTTGCAGCTAAAATTTGACTGGAGAAACTCAGAAAAGGGAAAAAGAGAGACATGCTTCAACTAGAGGAAAGATGTGTCTAAATAAACCTACATTAAATCTGGGATGATTGGAGGGAAAACTGTCTTAGTGCAGCATATCTGGAAAACGACAAGTCTCAGCACAGGCTGGAAGTCTGAAACTGCCGCACCACTGAGGAACTAAAGCCCAAGGCCAGCCCGTTGAAAAGTGAGCTGCAGAATTGCCTGGTTCAGGGTGTCTTGAAGGTTCTCAGCGGTTGCAGAAAGCCAGGCACCTTTGGGCTGCCTCATGTGGGATTCCCAGATACCCTGGGTGAACACCCTGCAGCTTGGTGCGTAGTGTGCTCGGTCTGTGTGCTGCAAAGCCACTGCTGGGCAGTGGGAACCATGCCTTTCTTGCAGGAGGCAGATGGCTCCGCGAGAAGGAGAGTTGTGTTTCCTGTGTATTTTTGATGGATGAAAACACTCGTTGCTGTGAATCAGCACAGGACAAGTGGGAATGCACCCTAATTTTTACACTGCTGATTTATGTTTGGGGGGCTCTGAACCCCCATTTTCTGGAGACATTTGGCAGAAAAAATGAATTTAGTTCAGTGCCATGCAGTGCTGCACAGTTCAGTCACAGGTACTGTTAAACATACAGCTCTTAGTGTCTGTGGTTTAGGGTCTGTGTAACAGAGCACTCGGCAACTTGACTCTTCCTGAAGTCAGCTCAGCCGACACATCAAGTTCTCTTACAGACACCTCTCTCTGCTCTGATTCTCTTTGTCCCAGAGTTGGTATTGAGTGTTTTTCTCACCTGGATGAACAGGGATTTGAGCATTTAAAAAATTGTGAAAGAAAACGGAACCTTTTCCAGATTAATTTGATCTTTTGTTTTTCCTTCAAAGCAACAGCTTCTTGTGGGTGTTTGTTTGCAGTTATCCTCATTGATTTTCATGTGAAAGTTCCTTGCCTTGGTTTCATTACATGGCTCGACTACATTGTGCAGCTTTTCCCTCCATCAGGAGGTCTCAGCAACATGAGCAGTTTATGTATCAGCAAATATTTCTGATACCTGTGAGAAGAGGGCAGGATAAAAAGGAGTGTTTGAGAGTAACAGTTGTGGCTCAGCTTCTCCGGTGGATCTCAGAGCGTGCCAGCGTGCGTAGCACTTTTTGTCTGAAAACCTTCTCACAGATAGACTCGTGCTTACAGAATCACTCAAATAAAAGAGCTCACAGGTTTAGCTTGAGTCGTCAGTAAGACTTACACTCGCTGGAGTATGTTTGCTCAGTGCAGCTCCCAAGACATGAAGCTCTGTAGGATTTCTAGTTGCAGAAGTTGCCCTCGGAGAGCACCCAGCTCTCCGGCTGAACCCGAGGGCCAGTGCGAGGAGCCGCGGCCGGTTCCCGTACTCCCACCCTGGTCCAGCGAGCTCTTCAAGCTGTTAATGAGGAGGAAGGAAGGAAATAAAAATGACAGTCTGCAAGATGCACACTCGGAGACCAAATAAATATTTTAGATATTTTAAAAATGTTTGTGAGAGATTTAAGGGGAAAAAAGCAGTTTGATTTAAAAAGCTGTCTGGAAGGGGGTATTTTGTGACAGGCATTTTGTGTGATGTTTTCTGGGTCGGGTTTTGTGGGTTCCGTTGTCTTGAGGTTAGCGAAGGGTTTTTGTTTGTTCAAGCAAACAACATATAAATGGGCCGGATCCTTCCACATCCCTTTGTGTGTTTGGGGCAGATGGCAGGGACGCGCCGCCATGGAAGTGGTGACAGAAAGTGGCAGTAACAGGGGAGGGTGGGTTTCTGCTTTATTGTCTTGCGTTAGGACTGTTTTGGTTGTTGTTGTTGGTAAACCGGAGGAAATACACATCTTTCTCCTTTAAAGTTCTAATTCAAGGCATGAATGTGTGAGTTCTGAAGGGACTTAGGGACTGCGGTAAAAAATCGTTGTCATAGTAACAGGAAGGGAAATAGGCCTGGCTCACCTGGGACTTTAACTTACTGCAAAAGCCGATTTTTTTTTAAGGAAAGCACTCGGCGAGAGAAATAAATAAATAACTTGTTCTTTGTATTGAAATCAATTCTTCAACTATTTATTTTTTCTTATATCCAAATGTTTTTTTCCTTCTGAATCTATCAGAAAGTCTCTGATTTATTTTTTAGTTTTAATTGTTGCAGTTAAACCCGTTTTGTCCAACAAATGGAAATGAAAAGAATCACAGAAAATATTTTCACTCGTGATAGAAGATGCCAGAAAAATTTCTTACCTGTTATGCCTGAATTTTGAAGACATGTTTCTTTTGTGTTTAGTCCAAGAATTGTGATTTTTTGTGTGGTTTCTTTACCTCTAAAATTCACACGTTTAATCAGATAACAAAGGGAAGAATCCTCCTTGAATTTGAGGCAAAAAAATTTGTGGAGAAGCTTACAGGAAAATGCCTGCCCAGGATTTCTAAAGTGTAAAATCTGTACACCCTTGTGCAGGGCTGGGTAAGGCAGTCGGGCACGCTGAACATTCAACTTGTGTGCACAACAGGCTACAACCCTACAGAATAAGAGCACACACAGATAGGCACATGTGACAGGGCAAAAAGAATGGGCACAAAAACTTTGTACAATGTTAACAGGTTTATCTGCTTGGACAGCGTGAGCTGTCATGTATTACTTCAGCTTGGGTTTCTGTTACCCTCTCGCAGAATCTCTGTACGATCATCAGTTCTGCTCTGCTTTACCTACTGAAATCTTCACAACTAAAGACGCTGCCGCGATGAAATCTCATCCGCTTCTTCTGGGAGCTGTATTTGTCTCTATGTTTTTAATGCATTCCAAGTAGTTGCGAGGCTTATCTGCCTCAGCGTTGCCCTGTCGGTTTCTGTAGTTTTACAATAGCGTTATCCTTCTATATTGTTTCATGGAAAATCCCTTCAGGTGGCAAAAGAAAAACCTTGTATGCAAGGGAGAGAGAAAGGCAGAGACTAAAATCGTGTAGCCAGACACGCGGCGAGGAAACGGCATAAATCGGAGTAGATATGTTAACTTGCACCAGCTAGCAGCCAGCTCAGGGTGGATTCACAGGCACGCTGCTGGTACTTTGCCCATTTTTTTTTAACTTCTTTTTGTTGGGGTTTGTTTTTGTTTGGTTTGTTTCTGTTTTCAGAAGTTCTGACAGTCCTGGTCCATAGACATCATGTAAATCACCACCCAGTATACTTTAATAGAGGATGTAATGTGTTTTGTTATGGTTAATAGAAGTGACATGGTTCTTTCTCTTTCCAGATTCTTCTTGAAATTTTTTCTCAAGTGCAATCAGAATTGTTTGAAAACAGCAGGAAACCCAAGAGATATGAGACGGTTCCAGGTAAGTCTTACAAGGCTCAGCATTAAACTGTCTGCTTTTTTTCCTTCTTTTCTTTTTCCTTCTCCTCTCTCCTACATCATTCATAATAAATATGATGACAGTATATGATCAGCCATATCAGATATTGTGAAAGTTTTTCTTCATTTGTTGTGTTTAAACCTTTCTTTTCCCCTTTTTTCCTCTTTTTCCACTCTGAATCCCCAAGGGGAAGTGATGTACTGTACCAACCAGCAGTGGATATTTGATTTGACACCCTCGGGCAAAGCACTCGCACATACAGCTGCCCACAGCAGGGATCATGTTTGTGATAGTTAGATGCCTCAGAATTTTTCAAAGTAGCTCTGTACGTGGTACACAAGCACTCTCCTCATTTCCCTCCACTCCCCATCTCTTTCCATCTCTTTTGCCTTTTAACTCTCTCGCACCCTCCCTTGCAGCTTCTTGAAAAAAGGAGCCAGAACAGGGATGGTCACTTTAAGATCTCATGCAGCAAAGCAACAAGGCCCATGGGACAATGACCCAGCTGCTTTGCAGTGAAATCTGCCACTGGTTTCATCATAGCTGCCGCTGATGCATTGTGAATACCAGCTAATAAAAACACAGAGGGAGGTGAAGAGTGTCGGTGGTGACGAGCGAGGCAGGCCCAGTCCCCCATCTTCTCTGCCCATACCTTTCCAACAACTGCTGCAGCTGCTCGGGTGCTGCCGAGGCAGGGGGCCACAGGCCACATGGTTGGCCTTTCCTGCTCGGCTGCGTGGTGGCCCTGAATGAGATGATGTGCCTTTCTTGGAGGATGTATTCCCGCTCCCCAAATGGCAGCTCACCTTGGTAAAACTTTGTGGTCTGGATTCAGGGAAGCGTTGGAGAAAGCGGCTGCTTCGCCAGCCAGAAATCTAGTGGGGAAAACCAGGACTGTCCTTGTAAGGGCTGTTACTGCTCATTGTCATCAGTGTTTTAGCTTCGCTCTGCCGCATCCCTGACACAAAGAGGATTTTAGCTTATTGAGGGATGGGAGATTTTCTTGTAGACTCGCAAGACTCAAAGTGGGATGGTGACACATCCTTAGGTTTGGCAATTCATGCTGCATTACTTGGGCAATTGCATCAGTTTCCTCATTTATAAATGAAGTTAAAACTCCACAGGAGTTTACGGAGCTGTTTAAAACTTTCCACCAAAACAGGTTTTCACAGACAAGTGGGAGTTTTTGGTTGTTTTTTTAAACTTTTACTAGCAATGAAAAATTTGCAGGAGGTATATTTTTATTTTAAAAAAAAGAAAATAATTCAGCTTTTAAGACAAATACTGCAAAACAAAAGCTGCTGAAAGTGCAATAAAATAATGTAGAAAAAATATAAAAGCATTGCTAATGATTTGGTTTGAGCAGAAATACATTTAAAGAAAAATTCCTGAGCAACTTAAATTTTTTCACTTGTAGTTTAAAGAGACTGCAGTGACTTCTTCATTCTGTGTTTGTAGAGATGATAAGACATGGGGAAAAACAGAGATGCTCATCGTTAGGACACTTGTACTGGTTATTTTTCTTCTCAAGTGACACTTTCCATAAAGAAAAAACCACCAGTTACATATGATCTGCCAAGAATATGAAAAAATCTGGGAGTAAAGGAAAAGTCAATTTATAGCATGTAAACAGATCTTGTTAGCTCTGAGAGTCAGCAAGAATAGCTGATTGTGGAATGGAATGAAACACAAATACAGAGTCTCTGTTCCTTGGCTTTGTTCTGTTCCGGGCTTGTAACAAACCCTGCACAAGGGTATGTGATGAGCACCCAGGGATCCTCCCACTGCCTATTCCCAGTAATACTGGTTGTAACAGCCAGAGTATAAATTCTGGACCCACACACACCTGAACGCTGAAGACATTCAGATCTGATGTCAGTCTCGTGCCAGCTGCCCCCTTGCTACAGCCAGTGAAAGTAAAGCCCTGGATAGGTGCTGAGCTGCAGGAGGATTTCAGATCCAGGGGATTGGGGCAGGAATCTCTCTCTAACATCAGCTGTATTCTTTCTTTCACCTCTGTATCTCCACACCCAAACCAGTGATGTCACAGAGCCTAAGCAGCTTCAGATTTCAAGTGAAACAGGGGAACTGAAAGGAGTCTTCCAGCTCCTGATGGAATGCCGGCATCCCTTCAACCCATCCACCTGGCATATGCGAAAGCATGGCCTCACTTTTCATCTTTGTACCAAAATCAACAGTTCGTTGGGGAAGAAAATGGGCTGGTAGACTCTTCATCTGGGTTTTTCTGCCTTACAACGTGCCAAGCCAAAAACAGGAGCCAAGTGAAACTCTCTGGTTGTGCTGTGCGGCGCTTACTTAAACTCCTCTTGCCCTCCAGGTCCATGGGAGTTCCTACCCTTTGAGTTTCACTGAGAGATTCAAGTTCAGACCCCCAGATTAATCAAGCTCAGGCAAAACCACTACATTTATCTTAGTTTTTGTCAAAACCTTAAATGTTGACAAGGTTTTGTTTGGGAGTTACAAAAATGAACCCTCTGAGACAAATCAGAGAGCGCTTGAGGTTTGGAGTGAGAGCAGGATCTTCACTCAGGCCCCTTCAGAACTGGACATGTTGGTTGATGAGCTTTGTTCTTGGCCACAGAGGTCAGGATGTATAAAAACAGAAAAAATAGTTCAGTTTCTAACTCACAGGGTGTCAAATTTTAGCAAGTTCTGTTCTTCCACAGGAAATTAGCCATGATGAACTGTAAAGACAATAGGCAAAGACAGCTTGTTTTCTGTCTGCCTCGTGGTTTCTAAGGATAGAAGCACGACTTCCCTGAATGCAGCAGAAGTCCAGAGTGTTCTGGAATGTTCCACCGTCTGCCTTCTGGATCCTCCTTTTTTTGCTGTTGCTTATTTTTGTCCTGTTTTGTCTTTTGGTTTTAAATTTGGGATAATATGCTTGTGCCTGCTGCTTGTTGAGTTTGGGCTGTCAGCTGCTTCTGAAGTCAGAAGAGGGGGGAAAGGCAGATCACTCTGCATGTTAGGGGTGTGCTTGCACACTGTGAGCGTGTTTGTTTTCATGTTAAGATTTACATTAGGCAACTAATGTGCAGAATTGTTTTTTAGTTTGAAAGGGCAGATGTTCATCATAGCAGTGGAGGGACATGTGAGCAGAGTAAAAGCAGGCTCAAAAAGCACAGTGTAGTAGGATACTTTATTAATTTTATGCTTTAATTCATTATCTTTTATTTTTGGGCCACATCTAAAAACTTTTTTGTTTTTTCCTAAAAGTTATTTGCACAGCAGTTGTTATTAAGGCCCTCCTTTTTTAAACATGAATTTAACTTCCCTTATGCAGACAGACTTCGGCAGGGATGCTCAGTTCAGTGTCTTTTAATTTGTACCTATGATTATTAATTTTCAGCAGTGAGCCTGGCCAGATCTCTTTGAGACATTAAGATACCTTTTTTTATGGTTACTAAAAACGTCCAAAACAACAAACCAGGAGAGAATCCTTCTCTCAAAGTTCTCATTTAAATTGCTCCTGAAACCTAGAACTGAATGGGTCTCATCAAAAGATGTTACTGGTCTTCAGTGAAGGTTGAATGAAAGCCCCAAACTCAGGCTTCGTGGCTGAGGCACAAATACAAATGAGAGACATGGAAATAATGCTGTACAAAGCATCTTACTGAGTTCTTCCAGCGTGGAAGAGTGGTTACTCATGTCTGGAAAAGTGTCAAGTTAATGCTTCTGATTAGAGATGGGTGTGAATCTACACAGCTTGGGCTTGGTTTGGCTGATAACCAAAGTTCCAGGGCGTTGCGATCCAGTCTCCGAGCCTGGCCCCAGCCTCCTTTCTAGATAGAAGATGTAGATATTTTATCGTGCAGTTAAGATCTGTTAAATGAAATTAAATGTTAGATTTCATTTATATCACGCCCACTTAAAAAAAAAAGGGGGAGGCAGAAAAAGGGGTGGAAAAGTTACATTAACACTGCATTGTGAAATTAATACAGCTCCAGATGCCTGTGGAAGTTTTTTTAGTCTAGCTCTTTAGTTTGGAGAGCAACACCAGCTGCTTTGTGATCAAATTAACTATTTCAAATTTGCTTTGATATTAAGTAGAGCTTCAAAGATAGTGACAAAAAATCAAATAGCAAGGTTCTGTACTGTTGAAAAAATGGTTGTACCTCAGAAGTTAAAGGAGGTATGATCATTACTTTAGTGGGGTTCTTTTCCCTAGTAGTAACAGTCATTTTATTGTGAACCACTCACTACGGCAGTGTCTAAAGTAGGGAGAGGAAACCGCTCTAGGACTAATGGAGTAATGTGTCCTTGTGAATGTAACTGAAGCCAATGTCGAGAATTTATCAATTAATATATTTCTGCATAAAGATTTTCAGTGGAAAACCAAACCGAAAAAGCAGAGAAAATCACCTCCTGAGCCCACAGAGCCGAGTGCCTGAGCTCAGCCCGCCTGTGGTTCCGTGGGTGGTGTCATTACTGTTGCTGCTTTATTTGCAGTGAGCCATTCTCCCGGGAACATGGTACAAAAAATAATGATGCCCTCCGTTTAATGAGGACTTCTCCTAGAGAACTTGATTGAAGCCCGATGATCCTTAATGGTAACGACCGGTGGGTAATGGGGGACAATAATTCTGCAGAATTAAGATGAGGCACTCAGCTCAAGTGCTTCATCTGAGACCTGGTGCTAAGGCATTAGACTCCTGTTGATTGGGAATTCTGCTTCATCCAGTAACATCCTGATTAAACAGATCCTACAGTGCCACGGTTGAGGAAATGGTACAAGGCAACAGAACATCAATACTAACAATGGTCATCTTTGAACCAACATGTTTTTTTAGAAACAAAAAGAAAAAGGTCAGCAATTGCCCTCTGTTTTCAGCAGAAATCACGACAAGGAATGTTTCCTGGCAGGTATCCCCCTCTTGGTGCTCCGGGGAGAAAGAGAAAAGAAAAATAACAAGGTGTGCCCCCGGGGAGACTTCCTCCCTGACCTCAGAGTGGTTGGATCAGTTCATCATCAGGCACGTGAGCGAAGCTGGCTGTGTTTGGGAATTCACCCAGCTGGCTTCTAATATGAAACACTGAAGGATCTGTGTCACTCAGGAAAAAGAAGAATTGGTAAGAGGGGTGGGATAACACTGAGAGTTAGGCATGTTGTAGACTGTAAAGAAACAAAAAGGGATAGCAAGAATAAAAACAGAACTTATCTAAATCAAAATCCTTTTCAGTCTGATGGTGAAAGAATGTTCCAGAGATCCCCATGGTCAGATTTGGATATGGATAGAGATCACTGAACTGTTGTCAGAGAAATCCTACACAGGCTAATGTCGTTATGGGAGACTAATTTCCCACGTCTAAATTGTGAAACAAATGCGAGTAGTGTCAGCAGAGTCCAGAGCTATCACCAGGTGGCAGATCTCTTTATCAGACAGTGACTGACCCAACACAAGGTGATGTTATTTTAGGTTCTATATGAGGAAGGGAGGGACTGACTGCAACCACAAAAGGAAAAAGACACTCAAGGAGCTTAATGTGCTCAGATCTGAAGACCAGATGGCCGCTGTGACAGTCAGTTGCCAGAGTTGTGTATCATCTCTTAGAAACAAACCACAGGTGAGGTGCTACAGTGTCTCAGGTAAGCTTTTCCAAGAGAAAGAAGGATGTGTTTGTACCCTGCTGATTTCTTGTTTCAAAGAAAATGAACTGGCTTAACCATCTTCAAACGAGAATGAACATGGAATTGGAACAGGTGCAGGAATGGGTCATTAAGGTGACTGGGGAGTGCACAGGAGCTTGGCTCAAATACTTCAGTGACATGCACTGAGAAGGGATGTAACTGCTGTCTAAAAATATCCTAAGGCAGATCACAATGGGAAATAATATACTATACTATAATATAATAAATTATTGTTCTTTTAATAACAATTACTATTATTCTTTCCAAACTAGCATTAAGTATAGACCAACTAGGATCAATTCCCTAATGAATCAGGACAAGCAGGCTTTAAAACGAGGAGTACCCAAGGCAAAAGCTTGAAATGGGTGAAGACAGCTGTACTGATGTAGCTGCATGGTTTGGTTGTCTGTAATAGCAAGAGACTAGATGTCAGCAACCCAGGAGTTGTCTCCTACCCCCATGTCCCTATAATCTCAGGAGGCCCATCCCTGAAAGAAGGCCATGTGCAGAGACTCCGTTAGCCTGGAGCGTGCCGCAGACTCGGGGCGGGTTTCCCAAAGAATTCAATGGAAGTTTTGAGCAAAGGCTGCTGGCATTCTTCACGTTGTTTATCTTATTTCTAATCCAACTATGAAGCAAACACGTTATATTCTAGCATCTACTCCTGTATTACTCGCTCAACCAAAATGCCTGTTGACATCAATGGGAGCCCTGTCCAAGTGAAGACAGCAGGATGAGGCCTGACATCTTTCCTTCCACCCAGCTGGAAAATAATAATAATGATGATAATTTTTTAAATCCTCATAGTAGTTATTCTTTTGAAAAGTTAAAATAACATGGTGCTGTGACTAGAGAATTATAAGGGAAAGTGCATCAGGAATGTAATATTGTTTCCAGATGTACAATGTCATAAAGAATTTTTTCCACACTTGGAATGGTAACAGGAATTTTTTGAGAGAGATCATTTACTCAGTGATGAGATATGTTACATGTAAGTAAATGCCTGTATGCCTGGAATGTTTGTACCATATGTCTAAATAGGTGTCTGTGAGTGATACAGCTTTACATACACGGGGATATGTATTTACTTGTGTATATGTGATTTGAAGAGAGGCATGGTTTAGAAGATCCAGTGTGTAGGGGGGTAGGAAAGACTGTAGTACCCCAGCACGGGTTTGTAAGGGAATACAACACTGTGCATGGAAATGAAGGAGGGGCAGTGCAGCTGAAGATGGTTTGACTGGATGCCATGGTGGGCATATGGTTTTTGAGCAGGTATTACCTTACAGAAACATACCCAGAAAACAAAACCACTGTGGGATTACAGCACATTCAGTGCTGCTGGGGAATCATTAGTTTATGTCTGTGGGTTAATAGGTAACAACAAGACCCTTTCAGTTTGCAGAGAGAAAGCTCCTTTGCTGTTCCTAGAGGGGGAACCCCCATTTGGATAGATGAAGGTGTAGCACATTGCCCTGTCTGTGTCTTGCTTGGTTGGTTATCCTCCAGCAGAGGAGACAGTCCATTTGTTGGGCAGCACAAAACCTTTAGTTTTTATGTTGTCTGTGTCAGATTTGGCCCTAAGCTACAAACTCCTGGACAATGGCCTACCTGCCACTCAGATCATTCCCTTAGGAATAAATTTTACATTAACTACTGATTTTAGCTAAAAGACCATCAACTGAATGGGCATAGAAGCCAGATTTTCATACACAAGAAGTAGTGCCATCATATCACGAAGAGAAAAACTCACCAAAACCATTGGCCAGGAATTTGCCAGTGTTGTGGACAAATGTGAGCTTAAATCTCCAGGGAAGTTTGCACATCACCTTTCATCAGCACTTAATACAGGTTTTTTTCCTTAAAAAGAAAAGTCCTGCAATGTTTTACGATGTTAAGAGAACAAGTGTTATTGATAAATATGTGTTCAGGAGGGTTTTGGCAAAAATGCATATAAATGGTTAACAAGGTAATGGTAAGAAATGTTGACCTTGATTTGTTTAGCTAAGATGTAAAGATTTTTGAAGGTCAAAGGTGTTCTTGTGTAGTGTTTTGGAGTCTAACTGTGTCTGACCCTCTAACATTAAGCTGCTGTGGCCTGCAGTTTTGAAGAGTGAAGCAAACCAGGGGGAAAGAGAGAAGGGGGAGAGAACAGGAAATGGAGTGAGGTGTTTCAGGAAGTTGTCAGGAGTTGACTGATTGATTCCAGATGGAAAGGGTCACCCTTCATGACCCAGGAAATACTCACTAGGGGAAAGCAGTTGGCTTGTGAAAGGGAAGGGCCTGGGAGTTAGAGACCATAGTGGAATGCACATTCCTCTTCCTTTTATCCATAAAACATTGGTTCTTAATCTTCAAGTATAAAACAATTGGATTGTCATCTTCGTCAGGCAGGAGGGAATGACTGGAGCAAAGTGAGGAAGTTCCATAGTCTGTATGTCCATAGTTGGCTTGCAGTGCTGTCACAGAGACAACAGAGGTCTCTGCTGAATTCCAGTGGTACCTTTGAGATGAGGCAAGTCAGGTCCAGACCATTGAGAATGTTCTGGTCCAGATCTGAGCTTTGCATTTGGCCTGGTCTCTGAGATGCTGCGTGTATTTACTCTGGGTCCCAGGCCCTGCAGTGCCCAGTGGCTTTGAGCCCCCGGTGATGAATGGGAGAGGGGAACAGAAATGGAACAGTTCATAGAGAGAGGTCTAACAGAGCATCTTCCATTCCCGTTGGCTCAGGGAACAGAGGATGTTCAGCACTTGCCTTCTAAACAGGACTAGTTCTTGCTGTTCATGCTATGGGGATCCCTACAGCTCCTGCTGCAATGTGGCTCTTGTTCTGCACACAACATTTACACCCAACTAGTTATTATATCAGGGAATGGCTGTGTACTCAGTCTGCGTGTATTGTAAAGGTCTCATGCTGAGAGCATGTGGGCGTGTGTTTATCACATAGGTACCTTGTGTATGTGAGGTCAGATATGTATATATTATGTAGTGTAACTGTATATATATGATACACTTTTTATTTACATTTGGTTACAATTTAAACACTTGTCGTAAATATTTCAGACACTGGAATAATTCAGGTCTGTTCCCCTGGTGCCACAGTGTGCTCTATGCTGGCCAGTGAGAGAGTCAAATTTATTTCCATTGTTTAAGGGGAAATAATGAAGTGCATCTGAGTGGGTTCAGCTCTGTCATGGGGGAAGCGCTCACTGTGGAGAGGAGTCCCACCCCACCCAAATGTGCAATGATGAAATCCATTGGCACACAAAAGCAACGCATTTTGCGACAAGAATGCTTGAGAATATAAGAGTATGGTATGACAAGAGCCTTTTGGAATGAATTAAACTTGTCTCGAGCAAGAGAATATTCTGTAAGCTAGCACAATGCTGCAGGAGGGCAGGGCTTCGCCTGCTATGTGCTGGATATAGTTCTATCAACAATTAGAGCTTGATGTTCTCTTACCAAGACTATGACAGCTAGATCTGTGAAAATTCAGGAACACATCCAGGGTCAGTCTCAATAGCTGTGAATTGCTGGAGCTGTGAGGCAGCTGAATGGAGCTGAGCTGATTTATACCAGTAATGGGCCAAACCTGAAAGTTTCAGTAAGATGCACCTTCTCACAGTACCTAAACTGCAGCTTGTTGATTTTTTCCCTGTAAGTTTGTGGTTTAAAGGCACATGTATCTATGGACTTAGAGCAGCTTCAGATATTGTATTGTAAAGGGAAAACTAAGTGGGATTAATTAACATACAGAGTTACCTCCTCCAAGAATTCGTATGCTATTGAGCCTGGCAACGTAAGTTGTGGAGGCTCAGGCTTAAAAGCTACCGCTTGGTTTGGGGTCCTCAGGCTCAGATGACTTTCAGAAGGCACTAAGCACACACAGGTCATAGCCCAGACATGATACTAGGTGCTGTTTGCATGTTGTAGGAACTTCCATTTTGCTTGGTCAATGGAGACCTGTATTGTGAGAGCAGATGCAGGTAACATTTGCATGTGTGCACAGTGCAGCAGATGGCTCTGAACCCCCATGTATGTATCAGAGGGCACATTGCTGCGGTGCTCTGGTTGGTACAGACCTCTCTGCCATCAGCTATGCTACACTGCATCCTAGGAAACTAAATTTAGGGCCATCTGCAGTAGCTGGTTCATTATACAGTGAGGACTTTATACGGCCCTTAGGATGCCGTGTTAAATGGAATTAATGCATAGAGTGAACGCTGAAAATCCTTCCTCCCCTTCTTGTTAGGGAGTAAACCCTGCAGGACGTGATGCCATTTTACACACAGAACAGGATTTAACCAAACTGAATAATTAATACTTAACGAGTGGAATTCCAAAGTAAATTGTTTACCTGCCTCCTTTTTCATCCCTTTCTAAATATCCAGGTTGTGCTGTCAACAACAGTGAACGTGGATGGGCATGTACTGGCTGTTTCTGACAACATGTTTGTTCACAACAACTCCAAGCATGGACGGAGAGCAAGGAGGCTGGACCCCTCAGAAGGTAGGGTGTTTGTATGGAGAATAGAATGCAAATGAATGCTAGAGAGTATTACCCATTCTTCAATTTCTGTTTGTTTTCAGGAGGGAAGGGGAGCTAAGGGGGAGCTACAGAACCTCAGGGGGTTTAGGGAAAGAAGAGGCAGGAAAACAGTGTCTACTGCATGCAAAATATGATCCTCTTTACATCTAAGAGACTGTCTCTCCCCTCCCCCAGTTTATTAATTAGTTCATACTGCAAAGATGAAAAACACAGAAACACTGAGCATTATCTAAATTTCAGACTTCTCATTCAGCTGGGATAGATTTGATTTCAGGCAAATTAGGCAACATGACATCTTAGTTAAACAGAACTGTTACAGCACAAGATGTGTATGAAAAAGTGTCACTAGTTCCCTTAAACAAACTCCACACAAAGCATAACGATGCACAGAAGGAAGCTGACACTAATTGATTTTAGTTTGTTTGGCTAAGCAAGACTCATGGCCATTCATGGGATGGGTTTTGGGCTGTATTAAAGCAAGTACAAATACTTGTATCTGCTAAGCTTCAAGATGGTTGGCCCCTCCTCTCCCTCTTCCCATACATTCATTACCAGTGCATTCCACCTCTCCCACACAGACAGTATCCCAAATTACTGGAAAATGCTATCTGTGTCTACTTTTCCCTCCCCTGCAGCTAGTGAAAGTGAGAAGAGCTAGTGATGTTAGTAGAAAAGACAAGCAAGGATATTATTTCATTATAATGTTTTGCTGCCCCGCTTCTTAACTGTGCCCTGTATCAACCTAAAAGAAGAATTAATGAACTGGAAGAAAATGATTGAATCAGTAAAGAATTCAGAGTGGTGTTAATTCTCCCCCAGCGGGCAGTGAAATGGTAGAAGGAAAATCCCAAGATTCCTAGCCTAGGAAGCCATCCAGTTTTTCCTTGACTGATTGGATGTGATTGACTGGCTGTTCAAAGGAGTCTCATGTTTTTGGAGCACTGCCAAAGTTCCCCTCCACCTCTGACCCTGTCAACATTGGGAATGGAGTGATGGATTGACTTTGGTTATGGCCTGGAAACCATATTGGGTTCCTGATGGGATGTATAGTCCAGAGGCCTTGAACATATGGAAAAGAGGAGAAAAAAAATCTCCTCTATAAAATCAAGAAAATGATGAGAAATTGTCTCCTGATAGGAATTGGAAGAAACATTTGATATTCCCATATCCCTTTTACCCACTGATAAACTTAATAAATAGTAAAATCCACCTCTCCTTGCAGAGGGCTCAGCTCTGTGTGATCACAAACTAACGAGTGGGTTGCGGGGTTTTTTAAACAGCCTCTGCTCAACCATCGAAGCGTTTCGCTTTTACACCCACTGCAGTTGGCCTATTAGGCTTTAATGACACAATGTTAAATGCCAGTAATGAATAGGCAAGTAGTTAACACTAGCAAGGCAGCAAACACGCTTTTCATTCATTGGCTTATTTGTTTATTTACTGGCCTTGGTGGGATGGGAGAGCAGCCTTCATGGGTGAATGGCCGGAGGGAGTCACGCCAGCTGTGGGGCTGTGCCGTGCTGGGGCTCCCAGGTGAAGCTGCTCCACGCTGCACTTCGCATTGCTGTGACTGGGGCTGCGTGGCCTGCACAGAAGCCGCTCACACCCATCTGCTGGTTTACACCCAGCACTGCAAACAGCCCCAACACACAAACACGACCTGACGCTCCGGTGTCCGTTCTGTTTCTTCAGCCACACCATGCATCAAAGCCATCAGCCCGAGCGAGGGCTGGACCACGGGGGAGCCATGGTCATCATCATTGGAGACAACTTCTTTGATGGGCTGCAAGTGGTGTTTGGAACCATGCTTGTGTGGAGCGAGGTAGGTAGAGGTCCCTCCCTGCCCAGCCTGAGGAGAGCTGAGGGGGAACGGTGCTAATGCCTAATGCAGTACTGTGTAAGGCAGGCTGTATAAACTGGTGTCAAGGCCTTTCATGGAACAGTCTCTGGAACTGCTCAGTAATGGCCAGAGTAGAACTGAACAATCCCATGTGTCTAGAGACAGGTAAAGAAAGCAAGGTTGGAGTTTGGGAAAGAAGAATTCCCCCTAGGTCCAGAAATAAGTCAGCAGTTAACCAGTGGGCATAAAGCAGTGCCTTTTTGCTGATGACCGTTTATCCTAAAATGCATCTTCCTCCCCTGTCACTTGCCTGATCTATAGCAGCTCCTGTATAGGAACAAGCAATGCATTGACTGATTGATAAACCACATTCGTAGGGTGAGAAGTGAAAGCAAGGGAGTTAACAGTGACATGTCCTAACCATGCCTCTCCTCATTTCCCAGCTGATCACGCCCCATGCCATTCGAGTCCAGACACCTCCACGTCACATTCCTGGAGTGGTTGAGGTGACATTGTCCTACAAATCCAAACAGTTCTGCAAAGGTGCACCGGGCAGGTTCATTTACACAGGTAGGTGATTGGGATTTTCCCTGATTTAGGGACCAGTACTGACAACTCTGGGCTTGTCTTACAGATTTCTTGAGCCTCTTGCTGTTTGAAGGCCACTCTGCTAGCTGTGATACTGAGCAGGTCTGGGGACAGGTTTGCTGCTGTGCAGAGGTGCTCAGGCACTGTTCCTATACATGCTAATATTTTTATCCAGATCTTACATTATGATATGGGCCTGCCTATAGATACACTGAGTGTACAGGAACATGAGTGTGTTGTTCCATGTACTGTAAGATTGTTTCATTTATAACTATTTATCTTACATTTCCCTGTCACTGGGGGTAACCTTTCATTTTCAAGATAGTCCCAGAGGACAAGGAGAGCATCTTGTATCAAGAGATGCCAATGGGCTGAGTGGAAAATAAATCTGTTGGGCATTTTTTTATTCTTAAATGTGTTATCAGCTTGTTTAGTGCCCTATATTCATCTCTGCTGGTGGGAGAGCATTACCTATAAATCTGAAAGAAAAAAATCACCTCATGGAACTGTCAGTACCAGTAGTAACAATGATGGCATGCAATGTATTCAGTAAGGTTTCGACAGCCTGTTACACATGGCTGGAGAATAATGGTGTGCTAAGGTCTAAGGAGTGGACTTGTATTTCAGTTGAAGGACTTGCTCCCACCAAATCACATTCTGAGTTCCCAAAATGGAAGGCTTATTTAATGTTTAAAAACCTCTTACTACCAACAATCCTCATTAAATTTATTTGTATTTTATTTGACGTATTTTAAACAATAATTTAACTAAAAAATAATAATGAAGGTGCAAGAAATTTAATTAAAATTTTAAAGTAAAAACAAAACCACCTTGGGTTAGAATTTGGTTAGGATTTTTCCCCAAAGTAGAAAATTTTGAATGAAAATCTGACCCTTTGGCACTTAAAGAACCAGTGATTTGCAAAGAATCTGTTACTGTCTTACACTGCTTTATATACTCATGCCAAATTAGTGTTTAATTATCTACATGGAAAGTTATTTATTCATACAACTGCCACACCCAGAAGTCTACAGCAAGACTTAAGTCTCCAATTATCCTAGGTACTCTAATGAAATATAAGCTTAGCTGACAAAGGATTATTTAAGAGAGATCTGTCTGATCCGCAATTAATTGAAGATACCAAAGTGATATCCATTCACTGAAACTGGCTTTGGATCAAGCTCAAAGAGATTAGGACTTTCTTCTGATTTTGCACCAAAGTGCCTGACACACTTGTCTTCAAAGAGAGGGAGGCTCTTAATTCTGTAGTTATTGATACAGATTTAAATGTAAAGTTCTTTCTATGCTCTTTTACGCATCTTGAGGTTCTCGGTGTCTTCACCACAAGGATGACTGAGGGCCACCATTTGTGTGCTGCTGGTACCTGTGCTAAGAGGTTTAGGACTGGAAGACATGCAGTAGCAATGTGAATTCCTCTATGGAGAAAAGTCTTTCTACTACTGTAAAGCTGTTCTAAGTGCAAGACTTACTTGTACCATCTAGGTGGGACTGGAGTCAGGCTGCAGTGCAGCTCTTTGACATGTTAATTAGAGTGCTTCCACAAAAAAGGACATGAAGATGTAGGTAGGAGCCAGCAGAAGAGAAGTTAAATATACTACCCCTGTTTTGCTGCTGTTACTGGCATAGGGATATCTGTTAGCATTCTCTGAGGAGTGAGTGGGTGGTTACTGCCATATGTTACAAAACAGCATTTCACAGAAGATGCCGAGCTGTTAGAGCGAGGGTAGAGCAGACAACTTTTCAATCTGTCTATTCAAGAACCTGCAGCTCTCCCACCATGGCAGGCAAAATGATAAACACAGCTATTAGGTAGAGGCTCACCTGTGTAATCAATTCCCCCAGGTTGTTGCTGCTAATAGCAGTAAAAACAACTTCTAAGCTATGAAAATAACGTGGCATTTTTTTTCTTCCCATGGCTGTGCTATCAGAAAACTGCTGTGATCCTACTGTGAACAAATGCATTAATTTTTAACCTAGGCAAGGTCCTCCTGCCCTAAGTCTTCTCCAGAACTTCCACAACAGCTTTTGAACCTCTTCACCAATTTGTATCAGACTTTATCAGAAAGGTAGGAGCAAAGGTGCACCCTTACAGCACATTTTTGTGCAAGCAGAAGTGGTAAGAGAAATCTGAATTAATCCTCCACTGAGAGAAAGGGTGAAGAGCTCAATTAGACAGCAGAGAAGCTGCCACAAAACAGCTTCAGGACACAAGGTGGTTTAAATGCCACTGCCCACTGAACACATGTGTGTAGATCTGTAGCACTCTGGAAAACAGGAGCAGCACAGATGTGCAGCTGTCTGTCCTACATGATGAGGAAAGTCCAAAAGATGTTGTAATTATCAGTAAGGTTGTCCTGTGCTGGTGAGTACTGAAGTTTGTCATTTACTCAGTACTTTCAGTGTGATATGTTCCTCCATCTGTCACAGAGTCTGTAGGTAACAGATGAGAGAATGCAGTAGTGGGAGACACAAATAAGACCACTTCCCTCTTGAACTGCAGCTGCCTCTATAAACGGGAACTTCCCCACTAAACACCTTCCCTGTGCTTGGCAAGAGCCTCAGAAACACAGAGGCATTAACATTGAGCCTGGGAGACTGAGCAGTGTGAAACCCTGAAAACTAAAAGCAGGGGAAGATGTTCTTCTGTCAGAGCTAATAACAGCAGCAACAAATAGCAGCCCCGGTGCTATCAGGGTCACGTCATATTAACTCCTCCATAATTATTAAGTGCTGAGATTCAACCTCAGATGAAAAGCGTGAGGGGTCAAGCCATACAAGAACTACTGAGCAGCTGGCTTTAGGCACTTCACAGCTATAACCAGAATAATTTTTCCTATAAAGCCAGACCTCTGAGGGTTCACCAGGGCCTCACTGCATCAGACATGGGCAACTGGGTACACATCCTCCCTGTGCTGAGCACCACATGCAGCTCAGTCCCGCAGGAGAAGCAGCCAGAGCCCCCCTGGGTTGGGATAGGGACACTTTACCAACAAACTCACCATGAAAGTGAGACTGTAACAGCCCACAGCAAATTACACCCAGTGATAACACAGAGTGCCTTACCTACCTGATGATGCCACAGAGTGCTGTGCCGATACGAGGACTGACCTGTTGCCCCAGCCACACTCAGACTGCCCCAGAGGCACCCAGGAGCACCCCTCCCTAGCCAGCCCCTTTGATAAGGGAAGCACCCCTCCCCAGCCAGCCCCTTTTATGGGGGAGTGGAGTGATGCCAGGTGCTGTGGAAACAGCCCTGGCTGACTCACTTCACCTGCACTGGCTGCAGGGAGGTCAGCTCTGGCCTGGCCGAGCTGGGACACTCCCACTCACCACTTGCCTGTGGCTCTACAGGAAAGCTGAAGGAGACAGGGAAATGATCTCTCAGGTTCCAGTCAGAGTCTTTAATCACTAGAACACCAATATTCATCTGAATCATGGAAAGAGATCTGTCTTGTGTGTATCTGCTCTGCCCTCAATATTAAATATACAATCAAATATTAATATTTGACCTGATTATACTTGAGCTTTTTCTTTTTTTTTTTAAGAGACACAATAAAACAGGCTGTTTGAAGAAGAAAATTATAAACTGTTAAAAAGATGAATATAAAAATTAGATATAAATTTCAAGGGTAAAGCTAAATGCCACAGTGGAGCTGTTAGGGGAGCTCATCTGCGTCCTGTAATGGGTATTTATAATCGGCTCCCAGTGCAGTGTGCTGTGCTATCACTGCTGGCGTTAAGGTTCCGTCAGCGTTTCCACTCCTAAGTGCTAATCACTCAGGGTGCTGCAACTCAGCCATCAAATTCCTCTCATCACCAAAATGTGATGTGTGGACTTTTCCATAAGGTTCCCAGATGGAAAACTTTTATGAGTGAAGCCAACAGGATTCTGCGGACATCTAACAGTGTCCTACAGCAACAAGCTAGAGATTGGCTGCTTCTGTGTTAATGGTGGTTGCTGGACCCATTTACATACTTCAGTAGTTAAGTGAAGTGAGAGATTAAAAGTCTATCTTTAAATTTTTAAATTCCCACAACTAAACACTTAATCCCTCTGCGAATCTGAATCTGGTGAGAATACAGGTTACACATACCTCTGTGTTCTGAATTGCTTTCCTTTCGTCAGCTCTTCCTACAATAGTAGGAAATTTGTTCTCTGCTGCTAACCTAGCAGTAGCCTCATATTCAGCTTTTAATACTAGACAAATTCAAATTCTCTGCTGCTGTAAGTAGTTCCATTATAGTTCCCTTGACTTTAATAACGCTTACATCAGTTTATGCCAGCTGAGGATATGTCTCGTAGGCTTTTCATATCTTAAGTTTGATCACAGCTCTGCATTTACTTTGTCATCGAGATGCTAACCCAGAAATGTGTCTATCAGGGAGATTTTGAACATAATTTTCCTTGCTGAACAGAAATCCTCCAGGGGTTGACTTGTCAGAGCAATGCAATATAAAAATAATCTGTAGGCTATGTCGGACTCCCGGCTGTACTGCATCAGTCTGTGTGCCAGGTACCAGGGAGAGGAGATACTGGTTTGCTAAAGCTTGTAAGCAGATTTGAGGTCTTGTTATCTGCTTGTGGGAAACAACACTTACAAGGGTGCGGAGAGCTCTACAAATTGGAAGGCTGAGTTCATTCGGCCAGAGTGCGACTGATGTGACTGAAAGCATCTGCAGAGAGGAGCTGCTGCTACTGCTTCAGCCCAGGAAAGCCACCTGCAATAGGAGGGGATGCTGTGGGGGCAGCAGGGCATTGGGAAGGGCTGCTACCAACACTTCTAGCAGCATCCTGCCAACTCCAGACTGCAGTATGCCCCTCAGAGCAGGCTGGCCAGTGTGTAGGTACCTCCCAAGGACCTGCTAAGGTCCTTGCTCGTGTCCTTTTTGAGTGGCAGAGAGGGAGAGGGTGTGTCTCCCAAGGCTACGCTGGCAATATCAGAACAAGCCATCACTCCTAGTGAATAGCACAGCTTTTCATAACATCATCTTCCTCCAGCAGTCCTACGTGCTTTGATGTGTGGTGAAATAATGAATACTTTAAATGTCAGCACTGTTATGGCTGGGTATCAGCTGGTCTCTGCTGAGATGAATGGGACCGGACTGTTCCAGGTTTGGCAGATACAGACAGACGTCATGGCAGCGCCTGCTCGAGTGTGAGAGTTATTTTTGGTCCTACTCAGGTGAGTCATGATATCTGGAGGCTTTATCAAAACCAAAAGCATGGGTTTGGAGGGTGAGGAGCAATACAAGAGAGGAAGCACTGTGCCATACTCCACCTGAGCCTTGTCATAAGTAAAATCTGGCAGGCTGCAGAGCCTCCAGACCTCTCCCTGCCGCTGACCATAACTCTTTCCTTGTTAGAACAGTTGAACTCCAGAGCCCCTTGTGCCTGAGTCGGCAGTTCAGAGCTGCCCGAGGGACATGGCTGTACCTGAACCAGTCTGCTGGGGGGCTGCATTTCAGAAGGCTGGTTTGTAGGAAGGAACGAGCAGCCTGTGTCTGTCAGGTGCTTCATGGTGCCCAAACCCCAGAACCCCAAAGCATTTGGACATCATTTTGGCACATTTCTAAGACACAGATCAGTCACTGCTGGCCCAGTAGCTCTTTTTTCAGCAGAAGCAGCATTGTGGGGAAGCTGTTTAAACTCACTGTTGGGGTCCAGATCTTGCCCTTGGCTGCAAAGGCACTGTTACTTGGGCAAATGCTGGGTGTTGGTTTGTAACAGGATTTCATGACTGAGATATTTTTGTTTCATTATCCAGTAAAACTAGTAGTAGGTAATTTTGTTGCAAGCTGCACAGGAAACCTTTTGTGCTGAAAGACATAATATATACATGGATTCAGAATGGCTGAGCTCTTCCAACAATTCCACATTGTTGAGAAATTATTTGCTGCGATTTATCCATCAGAATGAAAACGTCCCTGTCAGCCCATTGGAAAATGTTTGCTGAAGAATAGCCAGTTTCTTCTTCCTGAATTAGCATTTTGTATATTCCCTTTAGCTATTTTTAGTGAACTATGTGTACATATATGTTTGAATTCCTGTGTATTTTACATCGCGTTTGCTTGATATATAACTTAACTGATCAGACTTGCAATCAAGAAGAGAAATGGCACATAATGATGCATAGGCTCTTGAGAGAATTGGCCCATAATTCTCAGGATTATTGGCAAAAAACCCACTCCCCAAAAAAACCCTCTTCCCAAACGGGATGTAGATTCTGTGGCAGTTGAAATGTGTATTATTAAACTCCTTAAGCAAACCAGAATGGCTCCCAGTGGAGAGTGAAGACATGCTAAGTATAGCCAAGACTAAATTCTCAGGTCTGGGTTTTCTCTACTCAATTCCCACTTGATTATCTCCTGTAATATTTAAACTTCATGCCATGCCATAATTATTTAATAAAGAATAAATATAAAATGTATCTCAGTGGGGAATATGACCTTTTACCTTCATGTTGTTATACCAGAGACAGACACAGATAAACAGAAGATCTGGATCAGGGTAATAGTCTGTCTCGCTTGATCGTTCCATTCCTGCAGCGCCTGAGCTGGTGATCCTGCACAGTGCTGAGCACCTCCAGCACGATGCAGTCAGTGCCAGCAGCAGCTCTCACAGCCAGGTGTTCCCAGCTGTGCTCAGGTCCCTGTGTTTCTTCTTTTGCTTTTTGTTTTGCCAAAAGAACCACAAATGGTACAAGAGGTGAGCAGGAGCTGCACTGACCGTGGACGGTGCGAAAGGGTTTCTGTGTGGTGTTTATTCGATGCCTCATGCAACCCTTAGCTAGATCCTGGCATGGGATGGCATGGAGGTGCCCTTTGAGGTATAAAGCACATCCTGAAGTGTAAGTTCTTGTATCAGGAACCACCAGTAACCCCCAGGTATGACAGGCAGGCACAGCCTGTGAGAACACAATGCAGAAGAACTACCTTTTGTTTCTGTAGTGAGTGGAGATTTGAATAATCAGGAATCAGATTATTATTGCCACGATTTCATAGTAGAGAGTGTTGGAGTGGCTGAGGTTTTATGAGTCAGCAGCGATGGTAGCGGGGCTGTGCCAGCTGCTGCTGAGGGAGCTGGGTTCAAACTCTGGTGGTTTATTCTGCAGAGAATAACATCATCCCAAGCAAAGGGGCTGCGGATGCGCAATAGTCCCACACAACTGAGAGGGTAATGTGTCTGCTGAATGGCTGTGCCCTGCTTTGGGGTGGGGAGGGGGGTGTGGGTAACGAGTGTGAGCCTGTAACATTTATTAAATGAGCAAATACTGTACTCTTGTTTTCTGGCTGTATAACAAATGCAGCAGAAAACCTGTTCTAAGTCACATGAAAAGGATTACCCTGGGGTCCTCCTCTTGTAAAGCCATTCAGCCTTGGCTCACCCCAGCACTAGCAATGTACAACTTCCCTCCCCTTGTAGGAACCCCAGCAAGGAGAGCATTTTCCTGGGCAAAAGCTGTGAACTCCACCTTTCTTAGGTTATGAAACGTAGAGTCATGCTCATATAATAAAGGTTAGGGGTTTTTCTTTTCCTTTTCTGTGTTTCTTTCAGCTTTAAATGAACCTACCATAGATTATGGTTTCCAAAGACTGCAGAAGGTCATCCCAAGACATCCTGGGGATCCTGAAAGACTAGCTAAGGTAAAGTATTTTTAAGCATTTCACTAGCCCACTAAATGTTCTTCCACTTCTAATTCACAACAGAGACAAAGCTGTATCTTAAGTGACAATTCCATTGGAATTACTTAAGTTCACCAATTAGATGGGGGTCCAAACAAGAATGGGATCATAAAGACCCCACAGCTACCAGCAGTTTTTCTTGAGCTCAGTGTACAGGAAGATCTTTTGGCTGCTAAAATGAGAGGCCAAAGCAGATTCCTTCCCAGTTCACACTCACGGCCCTTTGCATTGATCCGTGTTGGCTGAACCTGAGTGATACGTGCTGGACATATAGGGTTGGCTGCAGAGGTCTGATATTAAGGGAATGTTTTGATTTAAAAACCACTTACTTAAAGCTCAACTTTTTCTGTAGCAACAGCTGCAGCTTGTGTGTATTGAAACAACTCAGGACGTACTGTGTCCGTACAGCTGCCCGCTGTGTGGCTGCAGCACGGTATATAGGAATGTGACTGTATTCCTACATTTTGGGGCAGGCCCAAAAGTACATATTGTTATCTTTGCCTGGTGAGACACTGTTGTATTCACATAGTACAGTGTGTAATTTTTTCCTACAACCAGAGGTAACATGGGATACTACTAGCTGAAGTGTTATATTTGGTTGCCATTACTGAGCAGAACTAAACGGCCGTGACATGTGATGAGATGTGTCAGTCTCTGTGCAGGACCAGCTCGTGGTTCAGTGGGACACGGTGTCCCCATGTGTGGGGTAGGGCTGACTTGTGGCTCCATTTTGAAGCTGGGTGTTGTCAGCAGCTTCAGGACTGTGGAGAGCTCCGAGCCAAAGATGGGGCACTGGGTGAGTCGCATCAACACTTCCCAACGGGGCGGATGGCTTTGAGAGAGTGGAGGGTGCGACATTTTTCAGCTAAATAACCAGCCCTCAAGGGACCCAGTTTCTGGATTGACCACACACAAACACTTCAGAAAAGGCGAGCCCAGGGGTTTATTTGCATTGAAACCCATTTCTGTTAAAGTCTGAGTTTTCTGCATCTGCCCCTCCTCCAGGAGATGCTGCTGAAACGAGCTGCTGACCTGGTTGAAGCACTGTACGGGACGCCACATAACAACCAGGTCAGACTGACTGTGCTGCTCAGGGAGCAGTAAAACGCTTGGGTGTCGTTAACAAACACACACAGAATGCTCCAAGCCTGACCCTGTCCCTTCCCCTCTGCAGGACATCATCCTGAAACGAGCCGCTGACATCGCGGAAGCTCTGTACAGCGTCCCCAGGAACCCTGCACAGATCCCTGCGCTGTCCAGCTCCCCTGCTCACAGCAGCATGATGGGGATTAACTCCTATGGCAGCCAGTTAGGAGTCAGCATTTCCGAGTCAACACAGGGGAACAACCAAGGTGAGCGCTGCAGGTAGCACAGTGTCAGTGAGAACCTGACACATGCTTGTTTGCACAGGAGTGTGTTTACTTCTCTACCTGTTCAGGTTATAAACAGATGAGTTAAAACTGTCAGCATTAGAAATGGGATGCGTTCTGGATGATGCTGTGTCTGCACAAGTTCCAGACACCACATCAGCTATGGCTGAAATAACAACTTTGGAGTATTTTGTCAAAAGCCTGAGTTCTCTCCTGCTTCTGCTTCCCCTCAGTTTTTGGTTTTATCTCTGCATCAAAGGCAAGGACAGTGACTGGAAAAACGCCTCTCACAGACAGAGAGGTGGGGAATTTTCTTCATGACTTCTTCAGCACTAATTTTACCACCTTGCATAAGTTGTACACATGGCACTTACTCACAGATAGGTTATTGATTGTTAGGAACATGATGTGACATGTTAACACATCATGGAAGCAACATCAACTTTGGAACTTTCTGGACTTGACTGTTCTGGTTTTAGTTCCTGGTTGCAGCAGCAGCCAGGCTGTGGCTCAGGGCCTGTGTAACCTCCAAGGCAGAAGTTAACATTACATGTCAAAAGTCATCACGTAGATAATTTTGCTAGTTTTTTAATAAGGTCCTAGCAGCCCTGAATGGCAGCTTCGTGCTGTCAATGGGCAGAAATAACCTGATTGATAGCTCCATGGTAACCACATCTACAGTAGCTGTGGGATCACTTCTTCCTAACAGAACCTTCTGGGGATGTAAGAACCACTGTATACTTTAATGCTGGTAGGTGTGCTGGTCTCCAGGTCTCTTTTGGGAGGAAAAAAGAGGCTGTTTTTGTTTGCAAATATTTTTTTTAAAGAGAAAGAATGGTTTTTACTGATCCAGTGTATTTGTTACCCCAAGCAGGGGATCCTCCAACTCTCTGTACAGGTTCTACTTCCCCTTAGTAAGGTCCTTGCTTTATTTGTAACTCAGCAGGAAGTTGAAAATTACAACCCCCCAAAACTGTAGAAAATCTCACATACATTATAAATTCTACCTCAGAGAAAGAAAAACACACAGGTTCTTTGTTCCAGGACTTAGAACAAATTTAAACTTGTAAAAAATCAAATCTGATTAGAAAAGTATACATCACACATACACTTCCAATTGCTTTAAAACTTAGTATTGCTTAACTTGAAAAATGTACTGAAAGCACTGAATTTAATGGTACTTGGTTAAAGGTTTTAAGTAATTTGGATTTAAATCAGTAATTTATTTAAGCAGGGATTACATAGAAGACAATTTTAATTCAAATCCATTGATATGTTTTGAAACACTTCTGGTTTGGGTTTTTTTAGGTTATATTCGTAATACAAGCAGCATCTCACCCCGAGGTTACTCCTCCAGTTCAACCCCTCAACAGTCCAACTACAGCACTTCCAGCAATAGTATGAACGGCTACAGCAACGTGCCCATGTCCAACCTGGGTGTTCCCAGCTCGCCAGGATTCATCAATGGCTCTCCAACAGGATCTCCCTATGGATGTACGTGCTCTGCTCCTTTCATAGTCCAGTCTTGCTCCAGCTTCATTTAATTTACCACATCAAAAATGCAGCAAGTGATGACTTTCAAGAGAATTTCTCAAGATTTAGTAAAGATCTGGTATTTTTTAGTATGAACTAAAAAGTCTGCATTTTTCAAGAAAAATAGAGGAATATTGAATCTTACTTGTCTTATCCTTCATTTTTTATCCTCTTACAGATTCCTAAGTGGCAAAGGCCACAGTGAGAAATGAGGTAAAATTTTCAGCTTTAGATGATTAAACAAGTAACCATTATGTTCAGCAGAGAGATGACTCAGAATCCTGTGTGAAAGTCACTCTAGAGTAACTCTGATGTGCATGAGCTGCATTAGCAATAACTGAAAGCTGAATCGTGGGTTAATGCCCTGTGAAATGTGACCTCGATTGCAGCAGCGCAGCAACAAGGAGTTCAGGTCTAGAGGGCAGAACTGCTGTGCTTCTATTTACTAGTTTTGCCATGACAAAGTCACTCTTCCCTCTGGCAGGAGTGTGTGTAACATACCTACACACATATAAAAATATGTAAATATCTATGCACACATACATACACATATAAATATATATAAACAGCTATTTACTTAGTGTAGGTAAATAATTACACCTCCTGCACCTTACAGAGGGTGTAGCTCTCATGTCAGGATCATGCCTTTCCAGAAAACACCTTGTGTTCTGCAAAATCCTCTTTTATTTACATTCACATCATCTGCATCAGGACTGACCCACTTTGTGGTGATGATGAAGGCTCCATGTGGGTCTGAAACCTGCTAAACAATATCCTGTTTGATTGTATTTAAAATTTATTTAAAGCTGAGATGCAACTCCAAGGCTGTTCAGGTACTTTTGTTACTTTTCCTGTTGTGGAGCTTTGTCCTTGACTCCAGCAAGGACAGGACCTGCAGTGTATTGCTGTTCAGACTTGGGGCTTCACTTGAACCCATATGAAACAGTTACTTGTTCCTCTTTTTGCTGAGAAATAGCTGCTGTTTCCCTTGGAAGGCGACCACACCGTTGCTTAACTAGCTACTGGGCCTATCATGGGATAGGCCTTTAGTGCCTCCTGTTTGCTCACCCTGACTCCCCACCCCTTGATGATTCACATCTTCTGACATCCTCATTTTAAAGAATTAAGGGGCTTCTTTCTGAACTACTTAATACTAACTACCTGGCTGCCTGTTGTAAACAGCCCAGACAACACAATAATGAGATCTTTGTTCAGCATTTGACCAAGCTCTATAACTGCCTTTCTGATGAGGATTCACTTTTCTCCTTTGCAGTGATGTCTTCAAGTCCAACAGTTGGCTCCTCCAGCACTTCTTCCATCCTTCCATTCTCCTCCTCTGTCTTTCCTGCTGTCAAACAGAAGAGTGCCTTTGCTCCTGTCATCAGACCCCAAGGGTCTCCTTCTCCTGCCTGCTCCAGTGGCAATGGAAATGGGTTTAGAGGTAAGAAGTGTGCCATTAATATTCAGCCTGCAGAGGTAAAGCACACTGGGCTGGTCTAGGCAAACATGTGAATCATCTGAACACACCACTGCAGGAGGCAGTAGTGGAGATCTGACCCCATCCAAGCTGATTCAAGCGATGCTTCCAGCTTTGTCTGGTTTTAGAACAACAGGGGACAGACACTCATTTATACCAGGAGGGTTTGACCCAAGCTGCATTTCAGTATGGCTCTTTTGTGAGGAACAACTTCTCCCTGGGCTTCAGGGACTTGTAAACCAAACGTCTGCCCTGCGGAGTTAATACACAGCTCTGCACTAACAGCCAGTGTCTTGAAACCTGCTGCCAGGTTTAGGCTCATACTGGGAATTGAGCCCTATAGTACATTTACAGCCCTTTTAAAGGTGATCTGCAAAACAAATGTATTAAGATAAGAATGGAAACCTGTACTAAATTCTTTCATTTAACAGCCTGTGGGGGGGCATGCGGCACATAAATATGCTCCAAGTCTCCATTAAAAAGCCTTTATAGGGCCTGAGAAGTCATCTGGCTCCTTCAGACTTCACCAGAGATACCACAGAAAACACAACTCTGGGAATTCAGCCATGCCAAGAGCCAGTGGTAATGCTAAAATGAGCCCTGCAAACCGCACCTGTTGATTTGGGTGCATTATAAATCCTTAGCTAGCCCATGGGGACTTACATAAACTGTGATTATTTTATATAATAAGGAAATTCTAAGTGTATTGAACAAAAACAATTACATTTTTAAAAGCTGAGTTAGAGAATTCTGCTATATATCTGAAACAGCTTCTTCCTCTGCCCCAATCACACAAACTATGTGTTCCTCTAAGATCATCTTCTCCCCTGTGACAAGACACTGATCCAATCCATGTGAACACACAGGTATCGTCGTGTCAGGGAGAATTGTTTCTTTTCCACTCTTTTTAAAGAAGAGAAGGAGGGTTTGAGACAGAAAAAGGACAGGTTAAAAAAAAACAAACAGTGAGTTTTTATTTAAGTTAATCCTTTTCTGTAACCTACCACATCTGTCCTCTCTGCTGAGCAAGAGTTTTTCTCTCTCTTTTAACCCATCATGAACAGGTAAAGTTCTGGGGATGGTTTGGTGCTGTTCATGCCATCCAGTGTTCATGCCATCCATGTTTTATCCAATCTGTAAATTAGTAATCAGTAAGAGATTTCAAAATGGAACTGCAATACTTAGTGTAAGAGAAATCTCAAATCTAAAAGCCCAGTCCTCACAGCCATGCATTTTTACAGCCCAGAGTCCACTCCAGAGGGGCTCAGGGTCAGCCTGTCAGTTCAGGTCCCGACTCCTCACTGACACAGCATGTGCAGAAAGGGATGCAGTGACTTAGGTGGATAATCCAGTGTGAGTTACTAACTGTCCCTTTCCCTGTGGGATATCTGCTTGCACATCGATGCCCTGATACTTCAGTGCAGTACCAAGCCCCAACCTAAGGACGTGTTCAGCAGACACAGTACCCAGCACACGGGGACTTGTCACTCCGACCACAACAACAGGCAACAACAGGTGTGACTCACAGCAAAAGTAGCAGTTGAACACATCTGCCCAAGGTTTGTTGTGCCAGGTCACTGTAACTCTTTCAGCCATAGATGCAAATTCTTCTTTCCAACTGCAATATTTAAATTGATGCAAGCTGGGGAGCACATGCTTTGGAAAGGATCCAGATACACACAGCCTGATATCCAAATTAACGTTCCCACAGTGTTGACAGACAGATGTGGCCAGAAAGTCAACAGGAGGGTCCCAAAGAGGCTTCTTGAATGGACTTACTGTGCTGCAGCAGTGGGAGATTAACAGTCTCCTCTGCTCTGCCATCACCCTGTACTATAAAGCTAAGAATAGACGTGCTGGCAATGTGATTTATTTACTTACGTCCTTACTATACCTGGGCACAGTATCTCCTGATGGAGAAAGGACAGCAAAAGCACAGAGCAAGCAGTAAGGGTGTGCAGGCTCCCTCCTCCCAAAGCACTTTGGGCCAGTGTTCTAACGTTACCTCTCAATATCCCCACCTATAATAAGGAGAAAACATCTCCCCAATGGGGATTTTTTAGGGCTTCAGTGTAATGTTTGCAGTATACCTTTGGCTACGCCTTTTGGTCAACCACAAAAGGATCCTGGTGATAGAGTCTCCATCCTACTGACAGCATCCTGTTACAATGAGAATGTCAGAAATACTACCAGCACCTCGGGGCACACCACTGCAAGCAGCCAGGAACATGCAGAGTATAGCTTCCACATGTTAACCACAGCAGTGATTAAGCCTGGATTAAAACTAGTTGAAACGGAAGGAGCTGTACAAACTTCATACTCAGATTAGCATTCCCACTGTCCCAGGCAGGTTATAGTACTGCTGCAAAGTTTGTAGTGTGGGAGGGAAGCCCTGGTGATGCTTAAAAGCTGCTGGAGACAGAAGGATAGATGGTAAGAAATATATTGCAACACCAAGGTATTAGCTAAACTTGTACATCTACTGGCTTCCAGCCTTGGGCTGCACAACACAGCCAGGACATGTGGGATACCCTCAGATAACCCCCTGTGCCATGTGTTCTTGCTTACCTCTTTCACCTTCCATCTGCTATACATTCTTACATATAACGGGACATGATGGGCAGAGCACAGGCAACAATCCATACTGGACACCACTCACTGGATAAACTCTCCAGATTGAGAGCAGGTGATCCTGATCAGAACAATTGTGTGCTCTGCTCATGTCATATGTCAAGGCAGTTTAAAAAAGGCACTGGGAAGATGTAATGTGACATGACGCAACACGGCATGATAAGTACACAAGTGCCTCATCATCTCATCTCAGATGGAAGGCAGCTGATGGGAAAAGCAAGCAAATTGGAAACTGCTGGAACAGCATGGACCGCTGACTGCCCAGATTACCTTTGGCCAGCTCAGCACATCTCAACATAAAAATGCAAGCTCAGTTACAAGGAATAGCAGGCAAGCCCCAGGTGGTCAGATGTTCCATTAACCATCAGGATCCTAGCCAAGCCAAAAGGTAGTGAAGTCTGATACCCTTAGGAACAGCCTCAGTTTAGCGAGGGGGACATCTGCACTGCTCCCTACAGAAATACAGGTGTTTGCGTTGGAGACTGCAGCCATTAATATCTTGTCCTGCCAGAGTCAGGGGAGTCAACAGCCCTGGGGATTCCAGTCCCCTTGCAGGAGAAGGCTGAGCAAACAGGCAGCAAGGACACAGGTTTGCCAAGGGGTGGGTTCACCAGGTGAAACGGCTGGTCCACCTGTGCCACGCTGTGGTTCCTGGCTGTCACCAGTCCCAGGCCTGACCTGCTGTTCCATGTGGAAGCTCCAGTCAGCATTTAGGACACAGCATTTAAAGTAATGACTCTTTAATGGAGATTCTCACCAGGTAAAAACAACCAGGCCATTTCCAGGCTAGGACTGCTCAGCAGGGTGCTGCTGCCTGAATCCAAATGGTTCCAGAGCCCAGGCAGTGAGTTAAGTGTGCAGGGGCTGCACATGATGTCAGTAGATACAGAAGTGTGTCTCTGCCATCTGATTACATTTGATACACTGGAAGGATGAAGCACATTTTTCTCCCCAGTCTGTTGGCAGAGGTAAGCAGCACAGACTGCTTCAAAATAAAGAAAACCTGAAGAAATATTTAAAACTCCTTGCGAACACTTAACAAAAATATCTCCCGTTACTATAAATGACTGATCTTTCATTTGATGGGATGTTAATTTTAGTAGCTCATCATATGTCACAAGCTTATTCAGGCTAGACAAGAGCTCCAGTTTTAATGGGAAAACCCCCAAATCTGTCATTTTTAATGGAAGAAAATATTAGAGACTGTTAGGTGTCACACACAAAAAGGATTTTGGGTAAGATTCAGTATTGACTTCTCCTTTGCAGGGGAAAACAGCCACTTTCTAGGATAATTGGAAAAATACCTAACTGCAGAGTGGGTACACTTCCCTGTGCTCTTTAATAATTAACATGCATATATGACTTTGCAAACACATATTTTGACTTTAAGGGTGTTCCTAATTAAATTGAACTAAAAGTAATTGTTCAGACAGCCTTTTGAGCATGTACCGCTTAGCACCACAGTGAGACAGTGACTCTGTCAGCACAGCTCAGTCGAAGAGGACGAGGGAACTTTGCTATCAATGCTTCTGTCTGATGTCTGTAAAAACATGCTATATAAAATTTGGCATAACCTGCTTATCATCTGAAAGAGACAAACTCACAGCTTACTTAGAAATCTCTCACCTGTCAGTGTTCAGACGACCAGGAATGCAAATCTTCCATCCAAATACAAAAGGATTTCTGGAAAAAGTTAAAAAAAGTTAAAATCCTATTGAGGAAAAAATAAAAATAAATTATTTAGGAAAAATTTGAAGCTTTTGGCTACATTTTAGTGCCTCAGTTAGAACCATCCTTCTCAGCAGCTGCACTTTAGCTCAGTTACAGTCTAGTATAGAGCATGATGGTGCCCTTCATCGCTGATGTGCCAATTCAGTGACATCCAGCTGCACTGCCCTCCCAAACTCCTCCCTTTTCCCTGTAATTCTCAACCTCAAAATAATAAATAGTACGTAACGATGTGGCTTGCTTTGCAAACATCATCTTAGTGTTGCAAGCAAAACTGCCCATCTCCATGGTAGAGCTGCTCACAGAGGTGTTTCTGGCACCTCTGGGCAGCTCAGAGCAGCACGACCTTGGGCTGTTTTTGCAAAGAGCTGCAGAGCTGTAAATTGGCTGTAACTTGATTAAAAGTTAGTGAGAAATCTGTGTGAGACACTGGCTGAAGACGCTCAACACCAGTTTTAAAACAGACACCACTGGGCACCTGGGCTATGTGACGAGCTGGAGCAGCACGTGCCAGCATCACAAGTGCTCAGCACCCTTCAGCTTTCACCACATGGCTCTTTGAATTTCCCCCACAAAGTCAGATAGCCTTTTTAGGGGCCACTTGTGTACACTAGGCTTATGATCGTTATTAATTATACCCATTAAAGGTGCCTATCACCCTAGCATCTGGGTACTATCCATGTTTGATTATTTATTTATAAAAAATTCTCCAACCTTGTGACAATTTTAATCAAGTGTTTCAGTTGATAATTGCAAGCTGTCAAGGTTAATACAATAAGGCTCATCTCTAATTCTTTTTCCATTTCCCTCCAAGAAAAAAAAAAAAGACCCTCTGGGATAATGACTGTGGTTTCTATATTCCCAACTCATCAGGGAGTGTCCTGCATTGAACCACCTTTATTGAAAAGTTACATCGATTCAATATATAGTAATACAGGCAAAAATAATTACAGCTTTGCTAGCAGTGTAAGACCTTAATCCAAACCTCACAAACATTCAATAAAAAGCGATACAGGCTGGGAATAGGCTTTTGACAGTCCAGCCCCAAAGGGGAGTGGAGGTGGGGTGGAAACAGACAGATGAGGGTCTGTGCAGAGAGAGAACCGCAAAGCCCTTCGGATGAGGGAGGGAAGCCGGGTGTGGATGCCGGGCAATATTCTTCAACCTACTTGTTCTTTGTTGCAGAGGGAGGGGAACCTGCAACATCAGGACGTAAGGCCAGGGCTTGGCGTGTCCCTTCTGGGTTGTAGAATCGTGTTACCTGAATTTCTCCACTGACAGGCTCCATCCTAACGCTTTCTCAGGAGTCTCTCGGCTCTGGAGCACTCAGAACCTGGGAGTTTCCTGGCCTGGGGAAGGCACAAGTAGGGGGAGGAGAGGAAGGGAGGCAAAGGGACTTCTAGCCCTGCTCAGCTACAAAATAAGGAAATATTTATTTTCCTATTGTATTAAATCACAGGCAACAGCCACAGTTGTTTAAACTCAACAGAGCTCCAATAAAAGGGTGATGTTAGCGGAGGACCCTGCCCTAAGCATTGTTTTAAGCACTATGAACCTAAGGGTGAAATTCCTTCCCAGAGGACAGGGCTGTAAACACATGAATAATCCCACAAATTTCAGGGAACGTAAATCTCTGCACTGCACTGAGGCCCCTTTGAAAATATGACTCATTTGTTACATAAATACATATAAACTTAACTTACCCCTCAAAACCTTTGGGAGCAGCACCAGTTCCAGGCAGCTTCCAATGCTGCTGTTGTCACTTTTGAAGAATATAGCTGCAATTAAAGGCAGTGACAGCGACTAATAAATAATTTACATAAGCCCAGTGTTCTGGGAACATGCCAGGTAAGACCATTGTGGGTCAGGCACGTGGGCAAACCAAGTGTGAAAGAGGCTGGCCCAATGTTCCACTGGAACTGAGTGAATCTCTTGCACTGGTCATCGGCCGGGGCACTGGGACGTCCCGCCAGCAGCGCACGGGCGCAGTCACACTTGCTTTCACTTCTTTCCTCACCCTTTCTGCAGGCAGATGAGCAGGAAAGGGAGGATCTGGCTTTCAAGGATGATTTTAAGTGTTTAACTTGAGAAAACATGAGAAACCAGAATTTTTGGGGACACTCCTGAGCAATGTCCATCTCCAAGGAAATCTCTCTCGCGATGTGCTCCCAAAACCAGTTAGGCATCTCTGAAAATTCACCTACCGAGACCCAAATTAATCCTCTCTTTCATTTGTCCATTTAAGGACCACAGCTAGCCTCAGATTTTGCTGAATTCGGTAGGAACAGCAGCTCGCCCACTGCGTGCTGCCACGTCGGTCGCACCGCATTAGTTCTCCCTCACCAAAGCCTAAGAGGAGCTGCAGGTCTAGTTAAACCCGCACACAGAGCCCCTCCTGCCACACGCAGCGGGGTGAAGGGCTCAAATGTCTTTTGTTCCATTGACATTTACCACAAATTCATCTCTGTCCATTTTCTTTTTCAGCCATGACTGGTCTTGTCGTTCCCCCGATGTAAGGCAGAGGCAGCTTTGCTCCTCTCCCTCTTCCCTTTTTTCCTCTTTTTTTTCCATTTTTCTTTTACAGCACAAAACTACTTATTGTGATGGACCACTAAAAGAAAAAGAATAGCACTACAAGCTCTTTTTTTGGGGAAAGCCAGGCCCAGGAAGAAACAAAGGAACATTTTTTTATGGATTGGACAAGATAAAAGTCTGCATCTTTTACCTGTTTCATATTTCTGACACAACCACGTCAACTCCTCAAACATTGTGAATGAAGAACCAGCCAAGCGCCAGCATGAACAACAGTTGGTGGAGTGGAATCCGAAATGCAAAGTCTTTCCTGAAAGACATGAAACCTTCCTAAGATTTGTAAAATATTAAAAGGAGAAAGAAATTGGCAACATGATTCAAGCTTGATATTTTGGATACAATTTGTTTTACTTTGTAGGGGAAAAAAGTTGAAGTTTCTATTTTCTATCAGATATCGATTTAGTTTATGCAGAAAAAAAATCAACAAAACAGGGTACCAGCATGAAAGAATTTCTAGGACAAACTGACACGAATGATGGAACTTTGGTGTATGTGTGTATTTGCTTATAGTTTAACCTCTTTAAAAAATGTAAGATGTTTTACAATTATTTAAATAAATAAACTTGTAACTTATTGTATGTAGAGGTAGAAATCAAACCCTTTTTTGGATTTTTTCCTCCAGTTGTACAATGAAGAAAAATGATGCAAAAATGTAGTGATACGTTTGAGATATATTATTACAGCTGCGATTGCTCCTCACTTCTTCCCTTTCTGAATTCATGTGCAAGGATGTATAGGATTCTTTCTGCTTAACACACCGTCAGAAGCTTTGCGTACGTTGTGGTATACAGGTTACTGATTCATGTATGGATTTGCGTCCTCCTCACCTTCCCCCTGCCAGTTCTGGTTTCAATTCAAGTGTTCAGGTACTGAGGCTACTGGTAAGTGTGGAGACCTGCTGCCGAAGGAGTGGCGCTGAGGGATCTGAGCAAACCAGGTTCTTCCTGAGGTACCCAGTTTATTTTGTAGATTCAGTATATGAATTAGGAGGGAAAGGGTTCGCTCACATAGTGTTTTTCCATGTAGTTAGAACACCTTAAGTTCAGTTATACATCATATTAAGGGTGCGTTATAAAGGGTAAATATGTATTTGACTAATTTATGCACTTTTATGCTGAATCAGTACAAATGGTAAGTATTTTTCCATTTATATATTGAAGTTCATAGAGGTAATCAATTGCTTTGAATTTTTCTGCATTTTAGTGTAAAAAAGGTTTAGTTCTCCTTCCCATCTCCTCTCCTGAACCTGGAAGGTGAGCACAGGCCTGATAAATCACTAGTTAGCTGCCTAAACCATGGGCAACTCAAGAGAATTTGATTGTTGGAAAGCCATTTTTAAAGGAAAAAAATAATCAGCTGCACTACTCACACCCCACTAAAACACAGAGATTCCTGGCTGCGTGACTAGTTGTCCACTCCTATGAAAACACCTTGATGTCAATAAAGAAACCCTTCTTATGTGGCCCCCGAAACTGTCCTTGTCCGTCTGCCCAGCAGTTTTATTGCTGGGTGAGTCAAATGGTGTCTGGGGTCCTGCTGCCTGGTAGAGGATGTTTGGTTTGGTACTGGGCAGTGGAGGATGCAAACTGCACAGAGGTGTGATGCTGAGCTACTCTGGAGCTAGCTGGGGTTAGTACCAGACTAGGAAGGCCCAACCAGCCGCAGTGTTTGTGCCCGAGGTGCGGTGCCACGTGCGACTCACAGACCCTTGGCCTACGGCAGAAGTGTTGGGTGTAGGGCAGAGTTTTGCCAACACGCCGTGTCTCCATCACCCCGCGTGGGACGGGACTGTCTGTGCCCCGGCGCCAGGCGGGAGGTGGCTCCTTGGGAAGCACAGGGCTCGGTTCAGCTCATGGGAGGGACGTACTGGGGTACGTGAAGCTTTATGGGATGCGTTTCCTAACCGGAACGCAGTGAAGTGCAGGAGCCAGGGGACTGGAAGGACACTGAAACCGGGCTCCTCCTGTCACCCCTACAGATGATGGGCTGTTGGGAAGCAGCTTTGCACCCTCCAGGTTGTGCCTGAGGCTTTGGCAGGGTCTGCGCTAGGGGCCTTTTTAAAGGGTTCACTGGCTTCTGAAACTCACGGACATTATCAGAGCAGGAAGAATGGTGAGAAGAAGCAACTTTACAGAGAGATTTGATGGGAATGATGTGGTTTTAGGAAGCATAAATAGTCTGAGTTTTGCAGTCAGGCTACTGAAAGCGTCTACATTCCAGAAAAGTTGGAATAAAATAACTCACCATTAATTATGGCTGTGAGTTCGTTGACACTGCAGGTTCTCTGTGTGATGGAGGACATGGTGCTCACTGGAGGTTGCGAGGCATTCGGCTTTGGTGCCAGGGGACCTCTGAAATAGGAAGGAATCGCAGATGTCAAGAGGTCTGGAGCTGTAACTGTGTGGTTGCCTCTGCTAACAACAGGGTGCACCGTCTGACCTGATCGTTGTTATTCAGCATTAAAAGAAACCCCAAATCCCCCCAAAAGTATTTAATACTTCCACAGGTACCAATATCCCAGCTAGGTTCACAGTGGGAGAAACTCTGTATGCATACAGGAAAAAAAAAAAAAGAGATGGATAACCATGAGAGTTGGGATTAAAACTGCCAAAACTTTCTGTAATACTACATCAAGTCCTAGATTTACAAGAATAAAACGTTGATGAACCAGACTAACTTCTGATTTATCATCTTCCCTCCCCCATTCTGAACTACCACCCCCCCAAACCAAACAGACGGTGTTTGCCCTGCCCTGCTCAGTGCAGGCCGCCCGTTCAATGTCACCTTCTCTGTGCAGAGTCAAAATTCTGTGCCCAGCAAATACCCCAGATCAGCAGGGGTTTCTGGACCGCGTGCTTGCCACATTGACTCCTCTCACAGCTTTACCATGTTAGCCTTTCATTGCAAAGTCTCAGTCATACAGTTTGCAATTTAAAAACCTGAGACGTTTCATGGGAAAAGCTCTTCTGCTCACAGTGCCCCTTCTTGTTCTGGCTTAGTCAGCACAGGCACATAAAATATTCGCTGAAGTCTGGGGAAGATTGAGGGGGAGGACTAGAAGGAAAAGGTTCCATTCCCCCTTCAGTTTCTTATTCCCTTGTCCAGCTGCTCAAGTGGGAAAGCCACGGATCCAACTGAAAAGAAAACCTCATAGAAAGCTGCTTCAAGTACTTGTAGGAAGAGAGAAAGCGGAGCTGCCTCTGTCCAAGTGAACATGGAAAATTGGAGTATTTTTGTTGTTTGATCTGAGCCAAATGTAAAAAATCACACACAGGAATGACTTAGAACATGGATCTTGCTCACGTGTGAAAATCATCACACTCGAGCGTAGAACTGCCTGGTGGCTTTACAAGGAAAAATGTGTGTAAATAAATACAACCAGAAATCCCTGAACACAAACAAGGGACTTTGGCAGCAGCAAAGCACCCAACAAAAAGCAAATGTCATGTAAAAATGTATGTGTAAGGATTCTTTCAATGTAATAAGCAAATCTGTCCTCTTTTAGTTACCGCTGTTAAATATCCCCTAACAGCTTTCCTTTACTCCACTAGAGAGGTGGGAGTGTCGCCATAGGTAACTACAGATTTTATCACAGTGCTGAAGGAGCACGATTTATCCTGGTGTAGCATCTGACTCTCTGTTTCTTTGCACACCTCCAATATGCATGGTTTTTAAAGACCATTTTCTCCCCTCTGTAAATTAAGGCCTTGTTTCTCCCTCCTGTATAGTTTTGGGATGGTTTGGGGTCAGCTGGTGGGTTTTTTGGTTCTTTGCTTTGTCAGTTATATACGGTACGAAGTTGCTATGCACAGAGCTTTTGTAAAGATAGCTTTTTTGTTTACTGTTTTTAATGGTCCTACTTATGGAAGAATATCTTGTTTGTAAAATGAATATGTCTACTTCAGTTTTAAACTTTAAATTATCCTAACAAAAAATAAAATTTTTGTACTGTAAACAAGGGAGGGAATTATCTTACTTCCCATGTGTTTCATCCTTCATCTTCTTCATGGGTCGCTCGAGGTACTGTAATTGCAGCAGTCACACTAAAAAGGTTCCTTACCTGCTGTGTGACAGTTTGTCAGTTCCAGCTCACCTGTGAGAGGTCCCCCTACAGCTGGGCAGGGGCAGGTGTAGATGGTGCTGGTCACAGGAGGACACAGTACTGGTCTCTTCTCAGCACTCCTTTCTCAGGACCCCACCTTGGTGAGAGCTCAGTCCTTCTGGGGGAGGAAAGGAGGCAAATTACTCCAGAACAAGTAAGCCAGGGCGAGCACAGGGAAGACAGGGAACTTCTGCTGCCTCTGTAAGAGCGTTGAGCAGAAAGGGAACAAGATAAATTAGCTTTATCTTGTTAACAAGAGTGCTGAAAAGCAGGTAGGACTACGATAGCTGACCATCTAAAGCAGGAATGTTCTGGTTTCTTGTATGAAAATCACTGGAAAGGCTCCAACAAATAGCAATTTTCTTCGATGATGAAAGCCACTTTTATTGGCACTTTCTGACTAACACAAGACAGAATATGAGTCAGTAATTAAACCACTGCCAGATGTCAGCAACAGCATCTCAAAACATCAGGTGCTGACCAAAAGCTAAGAAGAAACCATGGTTTTGGTAATCTGCTTCAGTTACCTGTTCAGGGGGAACCCACCAATGGCAGGTGACCTTCCTCCCAGCCCCAAAGCCCATGCTGTCCTCAAGGAACCCCCTTTGTCCCCTCCAAACAGAGGCTCATTCTGCTGAAAATCTGATTCCCCTTTTTCCCGCGTGAGAAGCTCTGGCAGTGCACTAAGTGACAGGTTTTGTGATAAAACCAACAGTCCCTTTGAAAGAGATTCTTGGGCTCTAACAGTCACCTACTGTTACACTCCAGCGAGGAAGCAGATGAAAGCCTGGCAGTCAGCTCTGTCCCACTACCCATCCATTGCCTCTTCTAAGGACTCTGTGACGTTCACATGCGGCATGTGCTTGGGATGACATTATCAGTCGCACCATCAGAGCTGTCCTGTCATCTGAGTGAATTCCAGATAAAACACTGGGGGAAGGAGACACACAAAGTACCCTAGAAAGAGAGTTTCAGGAAAAAACATGAACTCCTAAATTCAAAAAAGCATGCAAACAATTCCCTCCGACCCCCAGTTGCTCAGATTAGGTGGTTTCACCCAAGACCATCTGTACAGAAAGGGAATCTCTATTACAAACCCCCAGCAATCTCCAGGATCAGTTACACTGTCACGCTGAACTCATTTCATTATCGGTCTTGCCCAGTTCTTAAAAGCCAGCGTAGAAAGATTTCTCTTGGCCCACGTTAAGACCAATAAAGGCCAGAAACCTGCAGCCTTCTTAAACACTTAATTCACCAAGTTTTAAAGGAAGATCAGATCATTCTTCCTTTGTACCACTGCTGCCATGACATCTGGCATGACATTTCAGCCCCTTTTCAGTGTCTGTGGGGACAGGACAAGGGGCAATGGCTGCAAGTTGGAGCATAGGAAGTTCCGTACCAACATGCGGAAGAACTTTTTCACAGTGAGGGTGACGGAGCCCTGGGACAGGCTGTTCAGGGAGGTGGTGGAGTCTCCTTCTCTGGAGATATTCAAGACCCACCTGGATGCCTATCTGTGCAATATGAGCTAGGGAGCTGCTATGGCAGGAGGGTTGGACCCGATGATCTCTTGAGGTCCCTTCCAACCCCTACAATTCTGTGATTCTGTGATTTCTCCCATCAGACACAGACAGGGGCCCTTTTCCACAGGTATCTGGAGAGCTGCTGACCTGGTACCAAGGAGTGTTTCTCTTGGCAGTAGCGACAGACAGGGCCTCTCCCATGAGCTGCCAGTGAAAGCCCAGTTGGCCTTTGCCTGAGAGCCACTGCATACGCGGGCATGGCCAGGGGGAGAAAGGCCTTCCAGAACAGGAGATTCATTCCCACCCTCTTTGTCTCCTTCACAGGTCTTCTCTGGGTGGCTGTTTGCAAGAACTTGAATTTCACTTTAATAAATGGTAAAACAACAGCCACTCATTCAACCACTTACAGGGGCAGCTAGGGAATTGCCAGACCAGTTAAAATATTTATCTCTGTGACAACACACAGCTGTTGAGGTGCAAAGATCTGAAGCTTTAATCGCACCAGGTTATTTAAGTAGGAATGTCTCATTAACTCCATGTGTAGGACTGGATTAGCAGACAGCTGGTGGCCAGAGCAGAGGGTGCAGACAGAGCAGCCATGGCAGCACAGTGTTGAGCCAACACCACTGGAGATAAGGGGAAGCTGAAAACCCAACACCTCCCTTCCCAAAGCAAAAGGCACCAAGATACCATCCTGTGGAGGCAACTTAACAAGGTCGGGGAAGGCAGACACTCTGTCCTGCTTCCCAGCACTTGTGCAGAGTCACAATGGTGACAGAGACATGGGAATGGCAAAGTTCAAACCTGTCCAGTGCCAGCTCCTCTCCCCAGGCTGGGGGGGACCACACTGCTTCCCTGGTAGTCTGTGAGATTCCCAATGCTCGGGGCAGCTCATCCTGGTGCTGTTTTGCCTCTGTTCTCAAACACAACCCAGCACGGACGCAGAGCCTGGCGCTCCCCAGTTGTGAGAGCAAGTCAGGAGCTAACGAGGCAGAGTTAGCTGCAACCTTGCCACCATTAAATCTTCTCTGGTGAATAGTGGGTCAAGGTTTAAGGAAGGGGATGCTGGGTAGAACTGGTTGGAAACAGCCTTTCGGAACATGGGAAGCAAGTGGGAGACGTGACAGGGGAATAAATAGCTGGCACAAGTGAGACCTTGTCTCTTGGTAATACCACCAGCTCTCCCTGTTTACAAGCTCTAAACACGGCAAGACATGGGCAGGATCCAAATGTACCAATTTATGTCACCTCTAGATCTGGCCATAACATGACTTTCCCCCATCCTGCAAAGGCCACAAAACAAGGGGGGAAAAAACGAAAGTGTTGGGTTTCTTTTACTTTCCCATCATCCCAGCCCGGCCACACCACGCTGCCTGTTCTCATGCTCACGCTTGTGAAGCTCCCAGAGGCAGACACATCCTAGGAAAACTTCCTGAGTAGCTTCCTGCCTGTCCATTTGCAAAGGAAGATCCCTGAAGATGCAAGCAGCTCTGCAGCAAGGCGCTGCCGAGTGTGCTTACCGTTGTGATTATTTCTAATCTAAGTCGTGACTTTCACAGACAGGACTCAGTTACGTCAGGGATTAACAGCTCTGACAGCAGAAGGAAATTAAACTTGCAGTAGCAAGCAGGCCTGTGAGAACGCTCCAAATCCATTTTGGGGTGGCACCTCGCTTCAGTGAGGAATTCAGGCACCCCTCCTTCTCTTGAGACTACGTGGTTTGAGCAGCTGCAGCAATATTCCATGGCAGACCGATGCTGCCGCAGCATCCGGATGGAGGACTTCCCCAGCGCTCCACAGAGAGCGGAGGAACTTGATTGAAATCTAGCAGCAGGGTCCCTATGACACTGCAATTGCTGTAGTCATTTCTTTGTCTTTAAAATGCCATATAATTGCTAATGTAATTAGTGATGTATACAGAGGGACCCCGTGCAATTACCAAGTCCTAAGATCAAGTAATTAATGTTCTGTCAACAAAACAGCAACTGTTTCATTAACAACTGCCTGGGTCTGAAAACAGACCCGCTCAGAACGTTACCCGCTCAGCAGAGAGCTGCAGCAGCAGTGAATCCAAACCCCGACCGCAGCAGCAGCGGCATCGGGACACGGCTCCCTTCACCCGCAGCGCCCAGGCACCAGCTCGGCTCACGGAGCGAGGGCCGGCATCTGCGCCCGTCAGAGGCCACTCCTGTGAATGGTCTCAGTATTCAAACCTCGCAGAGGGTTTCAGGGACCAGGAAAGGTTTGCTATTTTATTTTGGGCACTTTGTTGTCCTCTAGACGTGTTTCGTATTTCCAGGCTTTTCTCTGCCGCCACCTGGGTGCCCACCAGACATCATGTTTTACTCTCCTTCCTTTACAAACTGACAGCTTTGCATTAGGTTCTGAACAAGGATTCACCTCACCCTTTCCCTTATGGCTGTGACAGCCCACGCTGCTTCCAGCATTAACCAAACCCCCTGGGGCTCTTGCTTACCTCCCAGCCCCAGCCCCAACACCTCGAGAGAGGCCATTTCTGAGGGCAAAGCCCAGGCCCACGGGGCCAGGTGCTGGGAATGGTCCCTGTGGCCCAAACCCATGGCGTGCAGGGCAAAGGGGTCCAGCACCAGCACTGCCCCCAGCCCCCACATGAGCCCTGCCATTTCTCCCCCATTCTGGGGAGCTTCTGTCACTATTGCAGCCTCCCAAACCAGGCACTAACCTGCTCTCCCCACGTGCGGTAGCATCGCTGGTGATCACCAACTGCTGCGGCAGAGGCAGAGGGAGCAACAAGGCTTTCCGCTGAGATTTGAAACACAAACAAGCACAAGGAACTCTAAAAGTATACAATTTTTCCTCCCGCTCTGCGCGTGTCATTTTATTACAGGGTAATTAAAGAACACTTGAAAATTGTGATTAATAGGCTTTTTAGCTTCAGAGAAATCACAGCTTTGATGTCAGTTGCTTAAACATTCCGTTTACTTTGCCATTGAGGAATGGAAGTACAGAAGGAATGGTGAGTACAGGGCTTATCCTCCTTCCATTCTGCATGGGGAGTCTTTACAGAGGCAACACAGATTAAATTCACAGGACAAACGCCACACTCCCAGACCAGCTGAAGGATACCTCGCCTCACGCCTGCTGGGTACACACAGCGCCAGTGGCTGCGGTTTGGACTGGAGCTGGTACCTACCAACCAGGTCGTGCAGTGGCTGGGCTCTACAGGAACGGCTCCAAGGCACTAAGGCACACAGGGAAACCTGTAAAGCCACCAAGGGTCAGGCCCAGAAGCGATGAGCCCAAAGCCCAGCAGAAGTCTGGGGGGCAGCAGAGACTGGAACCCAGGTCCCAGGACAGAGAGGCAGTAAGGTGGATCTCTGAGGGAACATATGAGCCTATTAGCTATATATAAGCATCAGGTTCCCAATATATTTTTGAAGCACTGTTGGCAGTGGCTTTGGTCACGGTTCAGTTCCACTCTCCGCACGAACCCTGCCTCCCACTCTCTTCCCTCCAAGTGTCTGCGACACGTTACCCCCATACGCAGATTAAAGTTACGGGCGCTTTCCATTCAAACGCTCCCGGAAGCAAACGGGGGAGTGGGGAAGAGCCAACTTTAATACTCTACAGTAGCACAAACCCCCTGGGCATAAAGCGTCGTTCAGGTAGACACATCTGGTGAAATGCATCACATCAAATTAGTATCAGGGGTATTGAGCTTCTAAGACAATTGGCAGACAATTCCCCTTCTAATGTGCTGCTTTTTAGATTGTTGAAGAAACTTGAATCCCAAATCTCCTGTGAAATGAGTGATACTAAACATGCCTGTTCAAATACTGAAAGTGAAGATCAAAGACGCAGTGTCCAAATTGGCTCTGCAAACAAAGCAAGCCCAGAGATCCCCAGGAGAATGTGGTGCTAATTTTATCAGATCTCCTTGACTCCTTCCTCCCAACAGTGTGTCATTTAAGTAAAATAATAATAATGAGAATGCATTTCTCCCTGACTGTCAGAAGCCTTGTTGTGCAACAAACAGATCCATTCCCTTCTAAGTATATGCTTTGCCAGTCGCCTAATAGTCTTAATCCAGTTTAAATGAAAAATAAGAATGTTTGGCGCTCTGAGAGGTACCCACACCTTGGTCCCCGAGCCACACACACACAAACACACACACTGCCATGAATATTTCAATACAACTCAGCCCTTCAGATCAATACCAGCAACTCTCAAGTTCTATTGATTTTTCAGAGGTTTGGCTCACAAGGGTGATAAAATATTTCTGGAGTTATGAAACCTGAGTTAAGGAGCTTTTGCTGACAGTTCAGCATTTACCAGACACATCTCTCCCTCTGCCTCTGTCCGTGACTAAGCAGTAAGTCCTGGTAAGGTGGACAGTGCTGTCCCATTGGGTCCACCTAGGGTCAACATGAGGAGTCATGGTGACAGGAGAGCCCTTCAGGTCCCTAAACTTCTGCTTCCCAAGGGAACCGCTCCCGCTCCTTATTCCAGCACTCATTAGCCAGCGAGTGAAACTCCCTCTCAGTGTACCCCCGAGAGCTGTCACAAAGAAAGGGACACCAAGGCAGACACCAAATAAAGCAACTCCCTGCTGAGGCAAGGAAGCTAATCCTCTCCATATGGAAAGGAAATATACTTAATTATGTATTTATGCATGTCATTGCAGGCTTATATCTTGTTTCACTTTCATCCACAACGACCCAAACCCATTTAAATAAAACAAGTAAACACTTCTGCCTACAACACTGTGAACATGTGGCCAGTCAGCGTTTCCCAACCATCCCGTGCAGTACACGGAAACGCAGCACCGTGGCGTCCCCAAAACAGCAGCCAGGGAAGCCAGCCATGGACCACGGCTCCACCGTGTCATGGCGAGCAGAAGTCAGCTGCTGGCCCTGAAGATGACAGCCAAGCTGAAGCAGCATTTCAGGTTAGAAGGTGGAGCCTGTGGTCTCTGGCTCCAGTACTCCAACTCTTCCCTCCCAAGTGGAATCTGCCAGCCTGTGACCAAGCCCATTTGCTGGCCCAGTTGCATATGTCAGGTTAATAATGCTCCCTGCCCAGTGCCTCAGTTTCCCTTTGTCCCCTTGGAACCGTCCCATCTGTTTAGAGCCAAGTGCCTTGGTGTAGGGACCAGTTGAACCATGCTCAGGCAAAGACCTGGCCTTCAAGACAGCTGAATTGATGCAAGCAACAAACCCCATGTTAGAATCGGCCCAGGAAGCACCAGCACAGTTAAAAAACAACAAACACGTGTCTAACATGAATTCAGCCCCTGAAATCAAAGGCAGCAGCTGTCACTGGGGGTACTGGGAGGTGGGCTGCTTAGCCATAGGGGCCAAAATCAGCTCGCATGCCCAGAGTGGAGAGCCAAGGCTGGATTCAGCTCCCTAATTCATTCTGCACCTCATTAACCGCCCTACACCTAATGTGGCATAACTGGGAGGCATTTTGTCAAGAGATGACTGCTTATTATTCCTCGTGAACAGAGAGCGGCATAACGGAAAACAGGAGGTTAACTGGCTTGACCCGCAGAGGCGATCGAGTCCATCGCAGCCGTATTGATTCCCCATTGCTCCTCCAGCCATCCCTCCATCTTGCATTAGCTCCTTTGTTTTCAGGAATTAGGATTCATCTTTCATCACTTGAAATTTAAAGACCTTTCTCTTGGAATAACCTCATTAGGCGGGACAAGTCCTACAGACTCTCATTACACACCAGTGCCATCCCTCTCCCGGATGCCTATCAGCTGTTCACGGGCATCGCAGGAAACAGGTCCAGTACATTCCAGGGGAAATGTGAAATTGCAGCATGGCAATTAAGAGATATTAACAGCCTGGTCATCCAGACAGAACCGGGCTTTCTCCCCGCACCCAGTGAAGCAGATTCATCATTCCCCTCATTTCAAACGGTTTCTGCAGCACAGCCCAACTAAACTGAGGGAGCTCCACAGCTGCATCCCAGCTTGCCACTTCGAGTACACACCGCCCGACGCTGATCCCTCACCTCCCATGGCAGCAATACCTTTCAAGAGCCTGAAGTTAGTTAAAACCCACATCGAAAACCCACGTTGGCCATCTCTAATCAAATTACACTTCTCAAGCTGTTCACTCCCCAACCCCCATAAAATGGTTTCTAATATTTTTCCCACAACCGGTGTTAAACTGTAATTGCTTGCCGTATCTCTTTGCCCCTCTTGAATAATTGGTGTTAGATTTGCCACTTTATAGTCCTTGGGAATGTGACCTGTCATTATAAAGCTTCTAAAAATATCAGTTAACACTTCACAACTTTCTCTCTCTCCTCCCTGCCGCAGCATGGATGTCCCCTCCTGGACCAGATACCGGATCTGCCTCTGAGTGTAAAGCCCATCAGCAGTAATTCCTGCGGCCATTTGCACAGTAACACCTTCAACATGCCTGGGAAAGGAAAGGCTGATCCTTAACGGATGCAAACTGGCACAGCTCCCCTGGTTTAACAGGTACCTTGCTTTACGCAGGCAGAGAGCTCACCATGAATCTCTAAGCATTTAAAGGCTCCAACAAACCAACCCCTCATCATTCACAAGAAAAGGCTGAACTCGAATACTTCACAGAAACACAAACTCATGCAGTAACAACAGCCATTGACCAACAGATCTGCAATCTAACTTGAGAGCATAACTCTGACATGAGGTCTGACTGAAACTGAGAATGCGCCCGATCCTCAGTTTATAATCTCTGCACCCACCCCGCCGATGGACCAAGATTTAGAAGCATGTTTCTTGACCAAGGATTGCCCAAGCTCCTTGGGTGTCATGCCCGGCAGTGCTGGACTCTGTACCCGCTTCCTGCCAGCCGAGCGGTTCCAGCACAGCCTCGTCTCTTAATAAGCACAGGAACCGCACTAACACTCGTGCACAGAGCCCAAGTCTCAGCAAGGCAGGAGGAAGGAGAGCGTCGGCTATATCCAGCATTGCAGCACAGCTCCACAGTAGGCTGACCCCATGGCCTTTGCCAACAGCCTTTAATACCCAGGGTTACATGGTCCTGGCAGCACTTTTTTGGCGCTGGACAGGGCAGAGGTCAAGGTCTGGAATGTCACTGGGTGGCTGCTCACCAGCAAAGACAATTAGGCGACTGTCCAGACAAGTGAGCTTTGTGCTGCCTGCGATAAGCACCAGTCAGCTCTGGAGGTGACACAAACAAGCTGCCTACCCACAGTGTTTCCCTTTTCAGCCTCCCCCTTCCCTTACAGGGATCTCTAGCTCTGGCTCCGCGCGTGCTGCTCCCTGCAGCCCTCTCAGGAGCCAGCCGGCTGCTGCTCCAGCGCAGAGTGCTCCAGCTACCCAGCCACAGAGCTCGACTGGCACAATCTCTGCGCTCCAGCTTGGGTGCTTACAGGCAGTGCCGGTACTGTCACAGCGTTCACAGGCTATCAGCAGCAGGGTCGATAAGAACCCCTCATCCTCACTAACCACAGACACACATATCCACAAACTGTGGATCCAACCTCCCCAGAGAAAGAAAGTGAGACCGATTCCCAAAGTCCGGAGACACACACGATCCACCATGTTACAGTACAAAACATCCTGACCGAACTGAAGCTGTGCGGTCCAATTGCTGTTCCCCAGCATCTCAGGCTCTGTGTCATATCCAAAGTACAAGATCAGCCAAACAAACTTCTGTTGTTTCTTGGCTGTGGGGGTAAATTCCAGCATGGTTTGTTTTACTGCAGAAGGCTGATAATGACATCTCACAGTCTGTAACACATCTAATTCCAGAGTATTTTATTGTGGACCAAGCTCACCAAAGCGTGATCCCAGAAGTAAAATCCCCTTTACCTGGAGAGAACAGGCTCCGGGGCTCTGCCAGCTGCGGGCTGAATTACAACAATTTACATGCCTCCAAGGCAGGAATTACCTGTCCTGCTCTACACTGAGAAGGAAACGAGGCTTGAAGAGCTCAGACTCACACTTTGTGATTCTTGCGGTGTCCAAATCAAACAGAGGCATGCACCTGGATCCGAAAGCAACGGGCTAGAGGCAGCCCCTGTTCTAGAGGTTTGTATTTTTATCCCTGTGTCACAGAGCCCATGGCTTACGTACACAAGGAGAAACAGGACCACACGGGAGGGATGAGTACATCAGCACAGGATACACACGGTCCAGAAAATTCACCTGGATCGTTCTTTTCCCTGGAAGCAGGTACTCCCTTCTAGTTTTAGACCTGGCAAGCTGGCACAAAGTCAATGTCTTAAATCCAAATCTTGCCTCTGGGCTCACAAAAGGATTTATGGAAATACAAGCCTTCTCAAGCTCTAGGGCCTGCAGGAAAACCCTCATGGGTGTCTGCCTTACCCAGAGCTGGTTTATTGGACCTTCTCAAGCAGAACTTGCAGCACACAATGTCCTGGGAATCCTTCCCCAAAATTTCTAAGTGGGACTTTGGAAGAAACGTGTCTCCAGAGAATCCTCCTTGTGTTTTACGTTGAACCCACCCACGTGTAAAAGGAGGTGTTTTTCAGCCCCATGCTGTGTAGATACGATCAATAAAGCTCACAGTTCCCTCTCTCACTATCCGCTCTCACTGCCTTGATTTAAAAAGCTCCAAATAACTCAGGATGTAACAGCAAACTTCACACAGAGTGAGCATTAAGTGAGGGCGAATTCCCTCTTACATCACCCAAAGGCCGACTCCATCCCAGCTAAGAGAATATCCGGGACTTGTTTTATTTACACTCCTCAAATAAGACACTTGGGCTTTTGAGTTCTTGGGGTTTGGGTTTTTTTAAACCAACTTTTGTCAGATTAGTTTGTCTGAAAATTTCTTGTAAAGCCCCGGACAAGTCCTGCTGAGCAAAGCCAGGTCTGCATTTACTATTCTCCAAGCTTCCAAGGCACCTTCTTGCACTATAATCGCACCGTGACAGAGCAGCGACATAAAACTGAGGGAAATGAATCAAGGCTGTTAGTACCCAAACTATTAAATGTAGGACTTCTGTTTGTGAGCCTCTGAGGCTTCTTAAAGTGTTAAGGAACGTCATCAGTCGAATCACGATAGGAACCCTGAGTTGTTTAAAGCTTGATTTAGCACTGTTTCTTTGAGGTGTAGAGCTACTTAAGATCAAATCCTGCCTTGCATGAAGGTAGACGTTTTATTAAAATTAGGAAAGAATGTCTCACTTGAAAAATATCTGTTCAAATATTGTTTATCTAAACCACTGATACAGTCAGATCCAGAGGAGTCCAACAAGTATTAATTACAGGCTTGCTAAGGGCAGAGAGGAACCTCGATGCAGGAGAAAGTTCATTCATCCACCCCCCTGAAAAAGCTAAGTAAGGCCATGCCATGCTCTGGGCTGCCACTGTCAGCTGTCCAGCGGGTCCTTCAGGCCTCAGTGCAGTAACACGAGAGACACAAGCTTACCATCTCCAGCTGAGGTTCGACACTCGGAGCTAGCCTGATTAAAATATACTGTAGCTTCTACAAGGTGCCTGTCCACGTGTTTCTGGGCCCAACCAATTTTTGTTCTTCTGGTTAATAAGAACTATAAATACGACTGTTGCTACTGTGGGGACTGGGAAACTGTCTGTCTTAAAAATTAAGAGGAGGAGGAAATTTACACGTGCTCAATTTGATTCTTTTTAATTTGCAAGACGTAATTTATCTATGGAAATCACTGTCAGAAGATGAAAAAAAGAGGAAAAAAAGAACATTCAGATAGAAGAAATAAATCTCTGCACACATGCAAAGTAGTACAAGACGGCAAGCTCTCAAAGCACGTTACCCTGGGGCCTTCCAGATTTCGAGATGTGAGCCAGTCTGCAGAGATGGAGAGAACACACACTGGCTACCATTTGCTTTAGCTTGGCTACAAAATCTGTCCTATAAGCATAGCACATAGAGGCAGGTCACCCACACAGCCCTGCAAAAAGAGCCTTTGCTCTGATGCAATCAGGGCAGGATGCTCTCACTACAGTTCTGTCTGGCCCAAATGATCCCGGGTGGCGAAAGACCTCACCGAAGACCATTAGTTCTGTCCTGAAATGCCTGGTGCAATAGGAATCTATTCTGAGGGTCATTTCTATTGCATTATCAACAAACAATAAGAGATGAATGTTTGTACAGCCTGTGCCGCCTTGAAACAGTAAGTGAAAGCCTTATCTTATATTGCTACTTCTGTAATATGTGTTAAACCAGCTTCTGTTGGTAGCAATTCTCCTGCACAAATGTCCTCCCTTCCTTCATATAATTTGACCCCCAGGGCATAAGAGCTTTCTCCTCTGCAGCTCTTGCCCATCAGTGCATCTTCTTTGCATCTCTTTTCCCCTTCAACTCATTCATACTCTCTTCTAAACTCAGCTAGAAGCATCTCTTTTCCCCCTTGCCCATGACTCTTAATTTCTCTCTCCCTTGGCAGTTATTTAACTCATTAACTGAATTAATTTTAACCCTAAAGCGCTTTGGGTGAATAGCTTTTATGAAAGATCTGATACAAAATAAAGTCTTGGGGGCCTTATGCCACTGTAGGTGCACAAAGGAGCCTTAGTGTAACTGAGAATCAGACCCTTATTTCACAGATCCTACACAGAGTTTAATCTCAGTGCGACTCACAGATTCCATTTAATGACAAAGTGGCTCTTTGATTGATAAAGGTCCCATGCCTCTGATGCAGACTAAATAGCCAAGCATCCTGAACAGAGGAAAAATTATTCTTGGATCTGTATGAAACAAGACTCTCCATCATTTTCCCACATACACCACTTAGAAAAATTCCTTTTCATTTTAGAACACTGTTTTATTAGGAAGCATTAAGAGCAGAGTAGGCTCCAACACGGTGCCTTTGCCTTTTGCTCTAAGAGGTGGCTGTTTGGCAGGGGAAAAAACCAGAAAGTCAACCTAGAAATGACATGGAAGTTGCACTACAGACTGTTTATTTTGCTAGGTACGCTGATGGCTTTGAAAATCAGTTAAGTTTCTCTTTCAGGTCAATTAAACTTTTGTTCAGCAGAATTGCACTGGAGACAAGAGTCTAAGAACACGAGGTATTGATTGTAACCTGCTAGCACCCAAGAAGGAGCATTTTAAGCTGGCTGTGCCTAAGTGGTTTCTGAACCTACATTTTTCTACATAAATGCTCAGAAAAGGAGGAGGGGAGCCTGCCAAGGCTCCAGAAGGGTGCCCACTGAAGGGAATTACAGCCCGTCGGCACAGCCACGCTCCACAGACTGCCCCACGGTTCCCCACTCACACCTTCATGGGGTTCACAGTCTCTGAACTCAGATGTATTTACGAACACCTAGATATAAGGTTGCATGTCCTTCTAAAATGATGATCACTGTCCACACCTCTACTTTTCAGCACTGTGAAACTCATTACAGCAAGATCATCCTTAATAGCAGACAACTTCCAATGCAGCATGGATTCCCATGGCACACTGTCGAGGACCATCACAAAGCTCAGCTTCAAAGAGCTTTTCTCCACCAATAAACCTCCATCACACAGCATGTGTTAAGAGGAAAACAGAACACAGAGTGATCCACAGAATCACACTCTGCTCCCCAGCACTGCCACCTACTCAATAACTTTGGGCACATCAGTTCCCCAGTGCACTTGTCCTCCCAATGCTTCCTTCCTCAGACCATCAGATACCTGGGACAGGGAGAGCGTACATGAGAGGTACACAGGCATAACAGTCTGACCTTCACACACCTAAATAACGTATAGTCACTATAAACACACATACAAGCCCAAGAAGAGACAGGAATGCGCTTTCAGACACCCCTAACAGGGTCCTGGCTGGCTCCTGTTCTGTGTGTGGAAAGGAAAAGCAGCATCTGCTTGAAGAGCCAATCTAGCACATGAATACCTCAGTCCATTTTTATTACAATACACTCATTTGGAAGTTTCATCAGCTTCTGTAGCAGAACCACTCTGCTAATGGGCTGGGGAAGAAGGGATAAAAAGGAGAGGAGGGGGGAAGAACCTGCCTGCAGCTGCTGCTAGCTCCTCCATTAGATACTCACACACTATAATCACGGGTGCTAAAAAACTTGCTCTCATCTTCTCAGAACAGATGACCTTGCAGCTCTTTCCTCATCTGTAATTTCTAAATTTCAGCTGATTTAAAAGACTGCTAAGAAAAAACCCACAGTTCATAGATCAGTGCCAAAGAGAAGCCCCTGTATCAGGAACACGTCTGTCTGTGTCTGATATGTGGAGTAAATTGACCCCAAATACAGCCCTGGACTCGTTGGTCGTTTTCCCTCGAAGCAGTAAATAAGGAGCAGGGCTGGGGAGCTAAGCCGAACTAATTTGGCCAGTTATTATTTGACTGAAAGGTGATACTGAACGTTTAAATGGTTTATTCCCTTCTTGTTAGTGGCATCATTCAATCAGGACTACTAAGCTTCCAAGTGAACGGATTGCAACTACCGAGGGAATTACTCACTCCAACCAGGAAATATGGGGTTTGTTAGTTCAAACAGCATCTGTAGGAAGCTGGTAAACAACAGCTGAGATGATGAAAGATCACATCAACTCCTTGCTTTGAAGTAAAAGATATTAAAACCACGAGTGTGCGAGTTCTTATTATAGCTTAGCCCCCCGCACGCTGATCCCCGAGAACCTGGCATGGTTGTTCTTGCTGCATAACAAGCTGTATAATAAAAATCCATAAAAATATCAACGAGGCACTTGAAAGTGACAGGAAAAAGCGACGGAGGCCTATTTCTGGTGACGCTGCCATTAAAGGCAATTTGTTACTTTATGCCTGGAATGAAATCAAACATCCTTCCAGGCCCAGAGTGACATATTTCATCTCAGAAACTTAAGGTATGTTGTCACCTGGATGGGCACATTATGAACACTCAGAAGCAGAGCCACCAGCTCTATTTGTACGCGGGTCTGCATCAGTGATGTGCACGTAAGCACAAAGTCAAGGGGCCATACTTCAGGACCAGACTCGGGAGGCTCTGGCCTTAATTCTCCCCTTTGCAAAGGCATCCAGACCTCGCTGTGAGTCACAGGAGTACAGAGCCAAGCGAGGTGCCTCTGCCCTGCACATATCAAAGTGCTGCAGGTTCAATGCCCACAATGTGTTTGCCCAAGCAGCTCAACACGGTTGCTCTTGGAAGGTTGGCCCAACCCCTGAACACCACCTGGCAGTACTGCGAGTCACAACACACGCTTCTGGTATTCCTGCTACCAGCAGTTTTGGTAATGTTCATCCTCTCCAACCACAATATCCTCGCTACCCCTCACCCAACATCTGCTTTCTCCGTCTCTCCTGAATCCCCTCAAAGTTTGGTATTGTGCCTCCTCTTTCTTTCCCAGCCAGTAACCTCTCCACCAGCTTCTTCACTGAGCTAACAACTTGTGCTGTGTTTCTCACCCTGAACGAACAAGGCACCTACAGCACCCAAAGCACTGGGACAGGAGGGACTGGGCTTTAGTTCCAGGTCTCTGCTGCTCCTCCTGTGCAGTCCTTCCTCTCTCTAAGCTGTTCCCGGATAAAGTAAGGATAGCAATTTAGATCTTCATTTGCAAAGTACTTTGGGATCTCTGAAAGAGCAGAGCAAAACAGCAAGCATGAATAATATATGAGAGCTACAGGACAAGAGAAGGGTTTTATTCCTGGCCCCAACATGCCCAGTGAAATGTTTTTATCAATGTAAATATTTTTCCACAATAAATTATTGTTAATAACAGCTTTTTCCCTTATTATTTTTAAAGCCTGGAGCTTTAAAAATTTCCTAGTCAGGAAGATCTCTACCATCCGTAACCCTGACAGTGCGGACTCTCTAGAGCTACTGTGCAGCCTCTCACTTCCCTGCCACCTCCCCTCTCTTCCTCCTCCATATCAGGGTAAAATAAGCATGTGCAGTCAGACTGAACTGACCATCGTCAGCCCCATCCACCCTGAGATCTCTGGGCAGCCACCCTTACAGAGCAGAGTTCAGATGTGATAAAAGCAGATGCTCCAGAAAACCCATACAGCCTCATAGGACCCTCATTCCTCCTGTTTTTTTCATGCAAAATTGTAACGAGAGGCTGCAGAAACACAAGTACAAAGCCCACAGAGAGATGGGAGACGCAGCCAGACATCACTGGTCACCTTCACCCCTGTCCTTCCGTGTACAGAGGCTACAAAGGATCACGTTCATTAGCCAAATACTGTGCATGAACAAGAACCACAGACTGGCACCAGGTCATGGTTTATGTGCTACTGGTGATAGATGCACTTGGTGGCTTCACACTGGGTGGAAATCTACACACATTGCCTGAGCAAACCAGGCAGCTGTGGCAGAACCTGCCTTTCACTACAGACAAAGCCAAGGACAAACAGGTCCCGATTCTGCTTGTCAGTGTAGAGCACAGGTTCCAGGGGCTGGCTGGAGAACGAGGCATGAGCAGGGCTGGGCTCAGGATGGGCACTGCTGCTGGCACACAAGATCACCTCTCATCTTCCAGCACTGAGCTGCTGGGTCTGATTCAATCAGCTTTAAAATGCAGAATGTGAAAACAAATCTGTTCAGGTTCCTTCTCTCCGATTACAAGACTTAGCACCTTCGCAGAATGGGCACGGAGAGAAACACACACTCCGCAAATGAATTAATTAGACCTCATGAAGCAATGTGTAGGCTTGGAGGAGAGTCTTACCAAGCAGTTTCCAAAGTAACAATTGGAGGGGAAGGGGGGAAGAAAAAAATCTGCATTCCCCAGTGCCCTAAACCTGGCAGATTGGAGCAGCCAGGATGGAGCGAGCCATACATGTGTCAGGGCTGACACACAGGTCCTGAGGAATGTACACCTATTTGAGTGACTGCAGTCAGCTGTCAGAATGTGCTGTTCTTTCACTTACTCCCTTCCCCAATCTAAAGGGATCTGCCTGCATTATATGGCTACAAGTAATGCAATAAAACAAAAATTTCAAGTTTCATTTGACTCTTGTTGCTCTGTACACCAGGGCTGCATGCTTTACAAGTCTACCAGAGCAAAATAAAAAGTAAGACTTCCTGTATGTCTGCTCCACTTCTCCAGTTATGAGGCAGAGAAAAAAATAATCAGTAATTGCTTTACATATAAACCTGAAAACATATAAACGTGAAAACAATTTTAGAAGTCCCTGGTCCTACATCAACATGCATATGTCTTTCACCATCTCTGAGCTGCACATTATCATAACACGTAGGAGCAGCAGCGAAGGGATGGCTTACACCACAGCTCTACCTCGGTCTGTCTGTATCCCAGCATTTGCAAATTTACTGGTTCTCCCTTGAGGCTTTTCTGGGGGTGCTGAGGGCCCTACAGCTTGGCTTTGCTTCACAAGGCGCAGCCAAGTGACATCTAGGAGCATCTCCCCTGCCCTGTTCCCTCTAAGCCCCAGAGCGCAGCAGAGGAGGAATCCAGCACCCAGCATACAGCAGCCACACCAGACCTGCTCAGACACCGGTGTTGTGCTGTGCTGCTGGGGTGTGACAGCAACAAGGGAGGAAGAGGCACAGCTCTGTGCACTTTGTTACATCAGCCAAAAGGAAAGCCAGATTCTGGGTGGCTGATGTGCAGACAGCCTTGCACCCAAATACCTGAATGGGTTTAAAACCATTCAGTGGTACTGTTATTTCAGCGCTAAACTGTCCATGTAAACCAGCCCTATGTTCTACTGCATCCATCAACAATAAAACATCCACTCCACCAAGAAAGAGGAAAATCAATAGCACACAATTAAAAATATTTCTTTTTAAGTAGCAGTAACCTGTCTTCTCCTTTGGCAAAGACAGCCAAAAGCTTGTGTAGTACACACACAACAAAAATAAACCCGAGCAGACGCTCTCCTCACGCATTCATAAGGAAACCTTGGGGACCCAAGTGCCACTTGAGGGAGAAACAAAGCACTTACCTCTGTGTAACACACTGCTGGAAACTGGCTGGAAAAACCAAGCCCAACCCACCCAGACAGCCCTGCACCCCACTTCTACCTCTGCAGCAGTACTCAAAGCTCTTTCAAAGAGGACTGAAATTCCACACTCATTCAGCTTGGTGAAGCTGCTAGCATGGGATCTAACAAACATGTTTTGTATAAAGATCTGAACAGGCAACATATGAAAAGCCCAAGTCATGGGTTGCTCAGAAGCCATACAAAATGAAGAACATTTTATTCCTAAGGAGAGCGTAGAAGATCAACAGGCAAACTAAGCTGGACTTGAAACATCCTGGAGTGCTTGGGTGCCAAAGGAGACAGACTGAGCCCTGTCCAGAATGCTTAGAGGCTCTGATTTAGTGCCCAATAACATAAATTATTGATTTCAGTGGGAGTTGGAAGATGTCTTCTGTGAGTTGCCCAAAGGGACACAGGAAGTTTATGGTAGAGCTGAGAACCAACCCAGACCCCAGACTTTCCAGTTAACCATATGTCCATCTGTCCTTTTACATTTTGCTGTATTCCTTTTAAAAGCCATTCCCCCACCTCTGCCCCCCTGCTCTGCTAGGAAAAAGTAGATGGCACTTTAACTCTCCGAGCTGCGCTCTGTCAGCTCTCTTGGCCACTTGGGATGTGCTGTCGCTTCCATGGAAACAGAATCATGAATCTTTTTCCCAGGAAATGCCTCCAAACAGCCTTCATTTTGTTTTGTTGTTATTTCTAGGCAAGCCTGTGCACACGTGTGCGCTGCGGCTGTAGGACTTCTGCTGCTATTTGACACAGGAACCAAATCAAGTGCTACTTTAACATAAGAGTAAAATATTCTCTTTTTCTAGAGGATCTCCCCACTTCTGCCCAGACCTTCTTTGCCAATGCTGGTCTTGCAGCTTGGATGGCATGCAGGTAATAAAATATTCACCGGTTCGTCTGCATCTGGCACAGTCAAGAGGAACAAGTTCTGCTGCAGGGAAGGGAAGGGAACCTCCACCACAGCAGGTCCATGCTCTCGCGCTACATGGAGCCTGCTCTCACCGCCTGGACCAACGCAGGGCTTGGACTCGAACAGGAGAGCAACTGTCTGCAGCTGGGGCTGATCCTACAGCTTGAAGCTGGAGCACCACAGGCTGAACCAAGCCCAGAAGCGGCAGTGCAACACACACTGACTGATGTACAGCCAGGCAGGTCCTCCTACACCCAAGGAGCCCACGGAAAAGCACTGAGCATACGAAGTGGCTCTGCTGCAGAGACCAGGAGCAGCTTGACACACCCAACCGAGGCCTCTCCCCATCGGCACCACTTTGCAGAGCCACCGGCTCTGAGCCGTGATTTTCCTCCAAAAGCACTGCTCCAAGTCAAGACCTTTTTTCTTTAGCATTTCAGCCAGCCCATCAGCACCCCTCGCTTTCCCCCCAGAAGATCACTTAGTCAAAAACTTTGAAGTTGGGACCCAGTCATCACAAAAAAATAGAATTCAAGTGTTTAGGCTTCATTTTCCTCTGCTATTCAACATGAGAGAGGAGACATGAACAAAACCTGTTCATTCACCACAGAAGTGTGGGAAAATCAACTGATCTGAAGGGGCTGAAGAACTGAAGTAGGAGACACGCATCCCATATCCCCTGGGCCCCAGGTCCGAGTGCAGCCCAGCAGGTAAGAGAGCTGGCAAAGTCTGCAGATCCACAGAGGGGACTAAAACAGAGGAAGACAGCATGGAGGCAGGCTGCCAGCGCTTCAGTCTTCACTCAGTGACAACCACAGAACCTTGACAAAGGTGATGTTCAGCAGGGACCGGCGTAGAGAACAGCGGTGTTCTGCTGGCACTTACACCAAAGTGACTCCAGGCATTGGGTAACTCTGCCAGGGTGAAGGCTGGGTGCTCATCCTCCATCTATCTCATGGATGGCACAAGTAGTAACCCTCTCCTCTCTTCTCCTGGTCACCTTTCCTCCTGTTAAGGCTAACTCTGGAGGGTACACACTCAATGTAACTTTCCAAGCCCAAGTGGCACCGGCTGTAAGAAGCGCTCCTGCCACAGGCATCCTCCCAAATTGCCAAGCTAACACTGAACCAGGCCTTAGCACGTGACTGCAGCAGCCCCTCAAAGTCCAGAGCGATGCAGGCGCTTGCCATAGCAGATGCCTGATCTTAAACAGCTATGCAGCATGTTCAGCAGTACCTGACGTATCACACGTTCCTGGTAGAGCAGCTTAGGAAGCCAAGTCCCCTACAAGAAGGGTTGAGGACATGATGAGGCTGCGTGGAACAGGCAGGGAAACTTTGCTCCGTCCTGTCCCTGCACCAGCTTGTGATGTACAACAAACAATTCTGGCTGCAAAGGAGAATTCTCCCACTGTTCCATCTGCAATGCCAGCGCGATCCACAGAAACCGTGTTGGTTTCATGTATCATAACAGCCCCAGGGAAACTTTACTCTTTCTTTTTTTTATTTCATTCCTAGCTCTTCCTATTTTTTCCTCCATTCTGCAAACAATTAATTATAAAGCTACACCTAAATTATAAATTACCAACTTTAGGGGAAAAAAATTTACTTAAAATTCTGAAGGGCTGCTATGTCAGGATGGGAGAGAAGCAGCTGTTTTGGAAATGTTGCCTTTTCCTTTGTTCCGAATGCTATTTAAACATTGGCAGGGGGCCTCATTAAAGATGAATCGATGAATTAGTAAGTAGTGTTGTAGCCAGAAGAGACAGCATGTGCTCCTGTGGTGAAAACAGATTTACACAAAAGAAAGGAAGGGGGTTGGGGGGGAGAGAAAATACCCCATTTCACTGTGTAACAAAGTCGGTGTTTTACAATATTCTATCAGAGCTGCACCAATCCCAGGCAGGATCCATCAGAATTTCCAATATAAATTCATATTTGGGGAGAGAAGTTGGAACTGGATGCAAAGTTTCCTCTGGGCTAAAATGTAATAGACAAGTTTTGAACCCTAGAGCATTTTAGTTACCAAAATGTTATGAAGTGTGAAATAATAACAATTAGGAATATAACATGGGAATCACAAACCACAAAGAAACAATCCAGCTGAAAAAGCAGACAGAGATATCAGATCAGCTATCACAACTGATGTATGCATGCATTAATATGTTAATAGCATCTCACTTTTGACACCAGACTTCAATGGAAGTCTGGGAGAAAAGGATCAGCTTTAGCCCAGGAGCTGCAGGGGTTCACACGTCCTAGGTGACGCGGTGTGAGCTCCAAGGGACAGCCCCAGAGCAGGGCTGCTTATCCAACTCTGAAATGCAAACAAGTCAGTGAAGACAAAAGGCCCATGGCAACTCCTGCCCTCAGCACCACACCTACTTCTTGGGCTTTCCTCTCCTGCTCCAGCACCAGGAGAGGAAGAGTTCCACACCAGCAATGGGAACGGCACTTCCCAGTGCGTGGTTGAGCACAGCTGCCATGTAACCCACTCGTGGGCCATGCCCACCGCCTCCTCCTGAGCATCCCTCAAGCAGTCGCCATCCACCCTCTCGTTTGCCTCTAAAGCTTTGTTACCACTGAGCCAAAACCAAGAGCAGGACTGTGGCTCTAACCAACAGACACCAGGCCCAGGCACCCCTTGAATCCTTTGCAAAGAGTGCTTCACAGGACTGTTTCTGCAGAGTAATATCTGCTGCAGAGTAATACTGTGCAGAACCCTCCCAATGGGTTCTCAGCAGCCTGCCAGGCAAGACCAAACCACCGTTCACAAATTACTAGAAGCTGCGTTTAAGCAAATGGCAAAGGCACAGACCTACTCACTGTGTAACCCAGTCCACACTACTCCGTCAGATGTTATTTCTCTAATAACAGTTTGGCCTTTGCCCAACAAATGGAAGCATGAAAACATAGATGGTGTTTTTAGAAGACTATAGATGGATGGGAGGAAAATAAGATATCATTATCACCTGTGAGCTGCTATTAATTATTCTCCCTTTGTGCACTGCACAGGTTACATTAAACACATACACAGCCCAGAGAGCATGTTAAATAACTTAGATTGAAACAAATAATACCCAAAAACCTGAAACGAATATAATTACTAGGTCCTGAAAAGGGAGAATTGAGGCACAGAGGTTTTGTGATTTACTCAAGGTCACCTTAGGAATCTCTAGCAAAGCCGCAACCTGAATCCAGACTTCCCAAATTCAACGCCTTCGCATCTATGACCTATCCTGCAAATCACAAAATGAAGGGACTTAAACAACTACCAAGTAAACATCAGATTTCTGAGAGACTGCGGTGGGTTTTTACCTTATATATAAAACATATATATATATATACTGCTCCAGCTTCCAAGACTCCATTTCAGATCTATCACTATTAATAAACCTCAAGAAGAGCCCTAAAAACTTGCAAGACGTTAGTTGCTCTTTTACAGTTTCTAGAGGACCATCTATCCTACTTCATTAAGTATAAAGACTCAAAATTTTCACCTTCTTTATGTTGTTATTCACATCAGGATTTGGAGCAAATAAAAATTAGTGTCATTTATGTCTTCATTGCTCAAGGCTGGAATTCCTCTGTTTCGCTCAGAGTTGGACTTGATCCTTACTGATCTCCTCCAACTCAGTACATTCTATGATTTTAAATCATTTACTAATTCAGATGTGGCTTAAGACACTTTGCATCTGATATATTTTTCTTTTCTTAAAACTCCTTCGAGCTGAACATTGCCTGAATTGCTGACAGGAGAAACTGAGCCAGAGAGCAGTCACAGCCTCGGCGCTGAGCACACGTACCACCTGAGCATCCTGAGCCGCACTGGGACTCCAACAGAGACCTCTCCAGCGCTCCCACTGCTCACTGGGGATCCCAAAGCAGAGGGCAGAGTTGGACCAGAAACAACGCTGTACCGGGGCAGGCCTTGCTTTTCACCTATACTGGGGCTACACACAGGGTAACAAAGCTCCTTACCAAACCCAGAGCTGCTCTCCCGCTCCCAGGTGATGACAGCTAGCAGTCTGTGCTAAAGGTGGAGAGCCATCGGCTGCACTTCCCCTCTAAACCAACTCGTGAGATCTTCATGTCACTTTAAGTTTGTTACAAGGGATATTAAGAACAGGGTGGGGTTTTTTTTTTAATTAACTCTATGTCCCCTGACTCCTCCCCAACTGATTTTGTACATTATTATTCACGGTGACTCCCTGTGACCGTGACCCAGATTCTCTCCAACACAGAGATGTGATCAGGCAGAACTGCGACCATCAAGAAGCAAGATGAGACTCCTGGGTGCACGTCGGGCACCACACCTGACCTGCCTTGATGGCTGAAGCTGGAGCAGCCCAGAGGAGACTCCAGTAAAGCATCAGTTTGACTGGACACAACAGTGCCACCAGATCTCCTTTCCATCTTATACCACACGCCTGTACAGAACCACACTAATTCAGAACCTCCTTCATGAATTCCTGTCACTGGCAGCAGAGTCCCGTCCCTTTGGGCCACCTGGGCAAAGTGAAACGGTACAACACAGGAACAATTTGTTCCGTTTGCTTCCATGGCAAACAGCATCACAGGCCTTAAAAAACAAATTAATTACCTGCAAAATAAAATAGCACTTAGCATAAATGAAGGGAATGATATTTGGCCCATTAATCACACAGATTTAAAGGCGCTACTAACAAAATCAGGGATGGGGAAAATTCTCCATCAGATTGTTTTCTAGATCTAGGCTAAAGATCACCAAGAGAAAAGCCAAAGATAAGATGGAATCTGAATTACTGTAATTATTGAAATCACAGAGACAAAAATGCTAAAAAGTAAAAAGGCTGACAGAGAACAGCTGGAGAGCACAAAGTGGGCAGGCAGATAATCGGGCATTCAACGCTAAGGAAATATTGGGGTTACAGCCCAGAAATGGTTAACGTGTTCTTGCAGCAGAACATGCCTAAAAAATAAATAAATGAATAAATCTTAGCTCACTATTCTCCTAAACCGACATGGCTTCCACTCAAAACGTTCGTTTCAGAGCACTGCAGCTCTTCTGCCTTTGCTGTACTTTCTCTAGGTAGGGTGATAAAAAAAATATTGTACCTTAAAAAAAATGTACTTGAATCTATTGATTTCTGCTGTACTAAAGCCCCTGACATTCTGGCGCGATGAAGATATTGCTCTGGACCCTGTGTGCCTCCTCATACTTCTCCTCTGCTTATGAGGGTCTCTAAGGATGGTATTAAAGATATTGTAGTTCCCACTTTCCGACTCTGGGATATCAGCGAGATTCTCCTGTGTAAAGAATAATTATCAGCACTGCTGTTACCTCTAGTAAGTGTGTAATTACATGCTCTGTTTTGTGGGCTGTAGGCTGTGCAATTTTAAATTATACAGTAATGACAAATTCTCCCTTTTTCACCACCTTCTTCCAAATAATAATAATCATCATCATCACCAACATCATAATGAAAGAAAGAAAACCTTCTCATGTTAGGATTAGCAGTTTGCATTTGGTTGTGGATTTATTTTCTTCTTTCAGACTGAAAGGAGCTTTGGAATCTAAAATTTCTGCTGAAAAATAGAAGGAGAAAGCTAACAGAGGGAGAAGGGGAATGAATAAAAGCACAGAAGGGGAATACAGAAGGCAGCTTAATACAGAGAGCGAGCATGCAGGCATGGACAGGTACCTGAACCCGTTTCTCCAACAGAACCTGCCCTGTTTTTATTGGAAGGACTGGTCAGTAACAGGAGCCCGATGCACACTGGAATCTCTTCCCCAAAATGGAAAGTATCTCTGCACAAGCCCTAAATTGAGATTTCTCCACAGAAAGAAATCAGCACTCAGTGAAGGAAATTAGCCTGACCACGATAAACAGCATGTAGTGCAAAGTGCGTGTAATCAGTTCAAGAGATCAGATGTCAGAGTGCTCCCTTGCCTGTCCCTTGATCATCACACCAATTAGCGATTAAATATTAAAACAGGACCACTATATATGTGCAGAGATTGCTGGAAGCTATCAGAAGTGTGCTTCTGTGCCCACACAAAGGCAGAAGACACGTTCGCTGGCATGCCGAGCCTGTTCAGGTCACAGGGAGTACAACCCAAACGCACTGGCAGCCGTGTGAAACCCACATCTATCGGTGTGAGGGGAGAGCCTTTCCTCTGTGCCCTGAGCAGCACATCTTCAGTGAGTTCATTTGTCTTTGAGAGTTAAACCAGTTTACGCTTCCTGAAATCGGGTTCATAACTCTGATTTTATTCTTCTGCTCCCACTAAGGTTTGCATATATTCCTGTGCCCTTTAGGGAAGGTTTGCTACTGATTACTGAGGAGAAACACAAAAGAGACTGATATAAATCCACCTTCCCCAGCTCTAGGGTTTGAATCGGATCATTTCTGTGGTTATTTCAGGCACAGGGTTGGCAGACAGGCCTGTGGAGCTCAATGGTTTGGATACAGACCTCAACTGCTACAGGAATGTCACAACCAACCTCTGGAATTTGGGATTCCCAGCTCTCGGCCCAGTGGTCCACAGACTGGATTAACTGAGGTATCTCAGGTTTTCCAGCTCCCAGTGGGGACAATCCTGCCTGGAAACTGGTACAGTCCAAGGTATCTGGGTGGTGGAAAATACATGTAGCTTTTACAGCTCTTCCATTAGACCTCTGAGGCAAAAAGAATTCTGAGGTGTCCCGTTCATTGTCTCCTGGATCAATTTGTGACTAGATCCCACTTCTTCTAGCCATTATGTCAGAATACTGCTGACACAGAAGGCGAGGAAGCGGCTTGCAGTCACCTCTCACTGGAAGTCAGTGAGGTTTGGGGACCCTGGAAAATTCCCCTCTGTGCCACGTGTGGGACTAGTTAGGTGCTTATGTGTGTTACTGGATCAGACACAAAAGAGAAGAATCAAACCCTGAAAGAACTAGGTGAGGGATGTGCACGACTGGGACACAAAAAATAGGAATTAAGTGAAGCATGCAAAATTGTCATTAAAATGTACCAGGCCAATACGTGTCTCTCTCTTACGAAGCCTTGTGGATAAAGTCTTATAAAAAATAACAGGCACTGAGTCAATGGCAGTCTGCACAAATAAAACTGGGTGCCACAGAAATTATTCCAAAATCTACAAGGAAAGGTGAAGTTTTAAATGCTTTCTTTTTTGAAGTGCTTGTGTTTCTAATTCTACATTAGAAATAAAAGTTTAAGAAAAGTCTAGAAGAGGAGATAACTTATAATTACACGTCATGAAGATACGGGCATAACCCCATTACTGTTGGACAGCTGATCTTTATAAAACTGGTACTGCATCCATCCATGGCCCCACTGAAAGAAGCACCAACATATCTGCAGGCAGACACGCTGCTCTCAGCACTCTCTGCATTCTGCTGCTTGGTCAATAACGTTCCCCTTTCATACCGATACATGAAAAGCTCCAGACGCTCCAGCCCAGCCTCGCGTAACAACAGACAGCCTGTGCAGCTTGCTGGGCACGCTGAGGGTGTTTCATCCTCCCCTGAAGAGTTGGTATTGAACATGGCCAGAGGCAACGGGCCTCCTGGATCAGCAGCCTGTCCACTCTGGCAAGTCAGATGCTTGCCACAATTTTCAAACAGGTAAACAACCTCCCCACCCCCTCACCGTGAGACAGGGTAGATCAATGCACAGCCAAGCAACGCAGCCGTCTGTACCAACCTGCTCCGTAACCCAGAGCAGACAAAGTGTAACAACAGCCTGAAAGGACAGTGAATATCCCAACAGATGCGGGTAGAACACATGCCTGGGTCCATCTGACACTGCCTATTGATAACTTCTGCTTTGCTTTCACTGAAGGCATTCTGCTCCCATATGGGTAACACCAATACCCACAACAAAGCAAAGCTCACGTGCTGCAGGAGATGCCCACATTCTTTTCTTTTCTACTGGCAAGAAAAGAGAAAGCTGCAATTCCGTGCAAGTGGCCATCAGTGTTACACACCCACCCCACGAGAGCCAGCTGTCTGTGCCAAGAGCTGTTTAAAATCTCTCCAGATGATGCACTGGAAGGATAACCTGCTGGGAGCAGCACTGTGCCTGGGGAGGGATGGACAGGAGGGGACAAGGAGGAGTAGAACAAGAAACTGAAACCATTCTGGAACAAATTATCAAAGCAGTTTTCTACAGTATGACACAAGCTTTTCATGATCCTTACAGAGCAGGTTGCTGTCTAGACCATTAAATTCTGGGCTTCCCACCCACCTGCAATTCCAAGAGGTTATGTGGTCCAGCCAAGGAGACCCTGGCCTACACCCAGGTCCTCTCTCTCTCAGCCATACCAACAGAGCCGTTCGGGTATGGGGCTCTTCTTGGGCACGCAGGGGACAACGTAAGAGAATCTTCATTTCAGAAATAATTTGAGCCATAGTCACCATGTCAAATGAGCTCTTTCAACATATTTGCCGGTAGACTTTTGTTCATAATTATTTTTAATAGGTGGGATGAAATTTACATAACTGCAATGTTCTTCAAACTGAGGGGAAAGGAAGAGGGAGAACAAGCCTCTTCAAAATGTGTTGGACACATTTGGTTCCTCTCTTCCAACTCGAGGAAAAGGCTATGAAAGTTCCGCTGTGGAGGATTTCCGTTCCTCTCAGAAACAGAATGCAATCCAATTTCTTTGTTACTTACAAGGACAGTTTTGAAAGCCATCATCAGGCATCCTTTTCTTGGGGCTCATGTTTCGGATTTGGAATGGATCTCTCTTTTATGGATTTTAATTGACAGTGAAAACCTGATTTCTGAAGCCAAGGTAAGGTACTGAAGGTAAGTGATCAAAACACTGCCCCTGTAATAAATCACTGCAGTCCAGGTCACGGTTTGGAGTGTGAATGCAGCGTTCAATAAAGAAACACACTCCACCTTTCAGCTCCAAGCCGACCCCAGCTAATTGACCTCATTGTGGTCCCCCCATTAATCATTCTGGCACGAGGGGCAAGAGGCAGCTCCATTGCATAGACTTTCACAAGGTGGGGGTGGAAATAAAAGGTAAGATGAAATCATAGATGATTCTTCCTTAATTAACTCATCAGATTTCCTGTTTTGCTAGAGTCAATATTTTAGCCACGGAATATCAGCAGCAGTACACATGGTTTGTCCAGTTTGCATTCACTTAGCCCATGGTTGCCCAACACAGCAAGTAAGAGTAGTTGGGAGCAACATCCTGGCACAAATACATGGGAGAGGACAGTAAAGCTGCACTGATATTTGACTGCCTAACACAAACCACACCATCCATTCATAAAACCTTCACTTCCAATACTCTGAGCCCAACTCCATGCACAACCCTGCTGTCACCTACACAAACCAAGGCAAGTGAAAAGACTGCTAGATCTGCATGGGGTTTCTTAGGCATGTTTTGTCAAGAGAACATTGTGTGAGAACACACTGGAAAGCCATGAAGCCAGCCCTGGGCTCACCACGTCACCTCGCAGCAATCTGCATTCAAGATCTAAAAGCACCTAGAACTAACATCACCTGAAAGATTATCTATTTATCTAGTAATTGAGAATAATCAGCTAGAGACTTGGTTGCCCTGTCTGTGTGAAGAATTTCTACAGCTGACTTAAGGAAATGCCTGGGTAATGTACTGCTAAAGTCTGTGTGTAGACTGTGAGCTTGTGTTCCATTTCCCAAAGAAAATGAATTTTTGGTTCCAAATTGGTGACGTTAACAATGCTATTTAGGTGTCCAGACACCCCTACAAATCAGGGTAAAGAAGACCTTGAGAGCCAATGGAATTTAATCCCTGAAATCTCTATTGAGAAAAGAGCACACAAGCACTTTGAAATTTTTATCCTGTGTTTTATTTAGGATTACGCCTACTTTATTTTCATGTGGTATAAATCTACTTATAGGCTGTGAACAATATGATCTAACTTTAAAGTGGCTCTGCTTCGAATGCAGGATTGGAGCAGATGACCTTCATGCACCCTTTCCAACCTAAATTATCCTATAACTCTGTTAGAAAAGATTTTAAAAGGCAGAAATAAGCCTTTCAAACACCGAAACTGGACTGATCTCAACACAAACATACGATTGTTTGTTAAATCACCAGGAATTTCTGGGGAAACAACCACCACGTACCTAAGGTTTTCAAAGCTACCTAAAACATTTACTGAAAGCCAAGTATTTACAGTGAATAAGGAGCTCAAAACTTGTGTACACATTCACAAATATCAACCACAAAGAATACTAACCACATTCACAAATCACTGAAAAGCCAGGAAGAGGATAAAGTCCTTCAGAGCTCTACAGCCCTGTCCTTGCTGCCGTATGTCATACTGAACTTGCTCCCCTAAGCGAGCACTAACAGCTTCCATGGATTTTGCAGGGTAGCATCCCACCATAACTTAGATTTGGAACCATCTTCTACCTCAACCAACTGCTACAGTACCTGGGTTTACAGACAGCCGGCACCTGATTTTCAAAGAGCCCAAGTAATTGAATAGCAGAGTTACTGGGAACAAGAGTGTCAGTATTTCTGCAAATCAGGTCCCTAGCCTGAGATGTCTGAAGACATGCTCCAATCTTTCCTGAAGGGTTCTCCTTTCCATCTCCACTTTTCTCCATTTACAGTGACTGAATGCTTGACTGCTTCCCTGCTAGCAATTCAAAGGAAAGGACAATCCCCTTGGAGCGTGAGACACAGAACCTATTAATAAGCAAATGGAAAGAGCTGGCATATATTCCTCATTGTTTAATTTCTCAGCCACCAGAGTCTGAAGCATTCCTCTCCAGGGCCTCAGCCACGTAGAGTCAGTGTGGGAGATGACTTAATGCTATTGTCTTGAGCAAACTGTCTCCAACTTTCACACACAGCAAGGACTCGCCGGGTGAAGGCGCTCATTTGAACAGACAGGTCCAGGTTTTAGGGGAAACAGCCTTTCATCCTATACACACTGCCCACACCTGGGTAGGATTCAGTTCTGGGGGTGAGCAGGAGCACAGAGCTTTAGGGAAATGACACGCTCTGCAGAACTGATGAGCTGTGTGAAGATGGCTGGTGAGAAGATCAAGCCCTTATCCCCAACTGGAAAACTTCAGCTTGTGCTTCTGGGGCTTTCTTAACCCTCTCCTCCCTCCAAACTGAGCCTCCCCTCCTCCCCCTGCAATACTGAGCACAGATCTCCAGTGAATCCTGACACACACCTTCCTATCTACCCACCCCTTCTTTTGGAGATAATGGGGCTGGGGGCACTTTGGTGTTGTGTTAGAATTTGCTGAATTATTTCCAATACAGGAAAAAAAAAATAGAAAGGAGAGACTTTTTCACTTCTTATGGTGAAAAAGTTTTAGTTACACACACAGGTTTTGAATAATCACATGTAGGTCTGACCAACAGAAAGATCATTCACTGGGAAAGGCACGCTGGGTTGCACGCCACACTCAAGGGGACAGAGGCAAGCTGATGTACTCACCTATTTCTCCAGCTTACAAGCACTTTCACTTCCACTGCCCCTGTATAAGAGGACATTGTTCTGCCAAGCAACAGGAACTATCAGCACCAGTACAACAAAATCAAAGTAGAGGAACACACAGTTTCCTTTGCAGTGAGCACACACAACTGTTGGGCCCAACAACAGGTATTATCTGCCCGACATTCATCTTCTGTTCAACAGGTTGAATATTTCAGCATCCCTTCCTTAAAGTCTCTGGATAAGCCTGCTGCATTCCTGCCTCTAACACCCCCAATTTGGTTATGGGCACAATGAAACTTTCTGTGGGGAAGGAAGAAAACAAGACAAGAAGCTCCTATCCCGTCCCTTCCTATCGTGTGAACTGTTGTGTATTTAAATTTCAGCCTGTGTGACAATACTACTGGGTATACACTGTACTTAAATCATTTACTTGTCTTTCATATTGACACTCTCTCAGATGCAGACCCATCACACAAGTGTTTCAGTGACATGCTGAATATGTAACAGCCTCCCCAGCGGACACTGGTCATTTTAATGTTGCGAACAGCTCGTCACACCTTTCATCCTCCTTCCACAGGGCTGCATTTGCTATTTCTGCTGTATAAATTGGGGTGACCAAAGAATGACAATAATCTCCCATTGATGCACCACTTTTCATCCCACTGGATCCCTAAGTGATTTACAGATTTCACATATGATTCACTGCAACAGAACACAGGCTGAACGCTGCTCAGATGAGGTGAATGGTGGGATGGGATTCAGAAAGAAGGAAGGTGAATAACCCCATTAGAAAAACATGCTGGTCAGAATGGCCCTGAAGAAAATGCTTTGGATTTTTAGAAATCCCAGCTGCTAAGGACAGTTTATGATTCACTCTCAAGCAAACTGTGCTCTGGGCATCAGACAAGGAGGACAAAGCACCTGAGCTGTCAAGAGGCAGATAATGAAATGTACATCCAAACAGCCAAAGTGTCTTGTGTCTGTCTGGTCTGTATGTTCTGTTAATATATACATATATGCAGGCATCCAAACAATCCTTTAATAAGAACCTTTATCATTCATCAAAACTTTATCATTTCAAGGTCAAAGGTTCACAGCAGATCCTGCAAAACAAAGCCGCTCGTTTCACTAGGGTTCTGTCTGACTAGAGTATCAAAGAAATAAACTGTCCCTTGAGAAACTGGCTCCCCTAGAGCCCCCAGTTTACTCTGCTTGGATACACTGAAATTCTTACGCTGTAAAGGGCAACCAATGTGGACTATTACCAACCTCAGAGATGACCATTCCACTGGAAATTCCAGCTCTCATCTGGGAGAAATGCTTGAAAGCAAAGCTTTGTAAGTGCCTAAAATCAAGCTTAATCGAGCATGTTGACTTCAGAACTCCTCAACAATGGCAGCACTGAAAAGCAGAGCAGAATCACTTGCTAATGTTGTCACTTGCCCAAACAGTAAGAAATCAGAGTTAAGCCAGGGCACTGTTCCCCTGAAGCTTCACCAAGAACTACTGGACACCCAGCCCAGAGTTATGACAATGAACTCAAATTGCATTTGTTTTACCAGAAGAGCTTGTGAACTGCTGTGGGGGGAGGCTAAGGAAGGCATCGCATCACACACATGTTGTCAGCACAGTAAAGTCACAGGCCTTTAACACACTTCAGGCTTCCTCCATGCTCTCAGCATGCTGGCTGCACAAATGTTGGAATGAGATGTTTTTAAGTCACTCATTTCAGCTTCCATGGTCAGCCAAAAGAGGAAGAGTAATGAATGGCGACACTGCCCTTAAGAGGACCAAAGTTATTAGCCTAATGCATCAGGAGGAATGATGCATTAAGACATTAAGAATCAAAACAATCACATTAATGCTTGACAGCATAAGCAGGAAACAAAAGATGAGAGCTGTAATACAAACCATATGGCTTAATAACTAATCTCTCATTTAAGCATTGTTATTAAAACACCTCCTAAATGTTTGGGCCTTAACAGAACATCTCAGCATCATTATGTTACAGATTTATTCCTTTATTCCCTCCTCCCCCGCTCCTCTCCCTACTCTTTACCTCTCCAAAAGTGGTTTCTTTTTCTGAAAAGATCTCCAAATCGCTTCTCCTTTCACAAAGTCCAAATCCTACGTCAACCCAATTAAGCCTACACAAGTCGTAATAAATGAGGGTTGTCAGTTAGTCTCACTTGAGACACAAACTGTAGCTAATATTACTCAATATGCAGATGTTTTCTGTCTCTTTCCGTTGGAAAAAAAAGAAGTATTATTCAAATGGATTAATGATAAATTGCTATTTATATGAAGAGGATATGCTACAGAATGACACAAGGTTGCAGAAATGTCAAGTGGAGGAGATGTGAGAGAACAACGGAGGCCTCTCAACATACTGATGTGTTTTAACCATTTTTATATATATATTTTTAAATTCCCAGCAATCCAATGACACCTAACTCTGGAAAGCAAAGTGCCTGGACTATATAAACTTGGTGGCTGTAGCTCAGATGGCTTCACCACAGTTAACTTCTACACCAACTAAAAACTTGCCTCCAGTGTTTTTTTAAGGATAGTTATCCCTGATATTATCAACTCCAATTTGACGTATCAAAAGTTACTTAAATACCTACAAAAGAATTTTTTTAAATCAGCATTTGTCATCCTCAGTCCTTGAAACAGTCTTGTATGAATTTATTATTTTATTTTACACTGCTCTTTCTACAGCATTCCTTATTTTGATGTATTGATGTCACAGGTCAAAGCAGGGTACTAATGGCAGAAAATCTGGAGCTGAAATTGAAGCATTTCAAAGCTTGGGAAAGCATTCAGATCCAGAGCCCAGGATTTATCTTCAAAATAGAGAATTTAGGTTTGAACAACACCTGCAGAAAGAAAACACCAAGATGCAGCTCTGGGAAAGCACTTCAAGAAATATTTTCATGCAGTATCTTCAAATTTATTTTTAATTGGAGAAAAAGCTTCTTGGAGGAGCTGGAGGGACGTAGGAGGAAGACATATGTACCACCCTGCATTGCTCTACTGGCCAGGATTAGAGCTTCATGCAAGTAATTGACAGCCTTCTGAGTTTGCCAGAAAGACACAATCAAAAAGTAGATCTAGTGTTTGCTTCAAGTACCAGAGGCTGCATCTTGTGCCTTACCAAACACAAATTCCTACCCAGGTGTGTGTAAATGCTAATGATTATGATAATTCTTGGCTTTGTTTCTCCGTCCCCTACAGTTAAAGATTTCTGCAGTGTATCTGAATGCACTGATTTATCTAGGTTAGAGCCAACCTTAAGCTGAAGACACAATACTGCTTCCATTCAAGAACAGTTTGCTGGGAAGCACCCAGGGTTTGAAATATTGATGATGGGTGGGGTTTTTAAAATCGGTTATTTTCCCCCGTTTTTTCTGCTTTGTTTTCAAAGCAATGTAATAGAGGTTGAAATGCTATAGAAAAAAAAACCCCAACAAAGTTTCAATAGAAATGAGCAGGAAAAATAATTCTCCCACATTTAGGCAGTATTAGCATGAAAGCAGATATGCCGAATATTGAAATTCCAATCATACCTGCTGTTACATGGAACAATAATGGACTTTAGCAAAAGCTTGTTTCTACCAATCAAGGGTTTTTTCAGTGAGATTACAGGAACCACCTTGGGCAGATACTCCTACTGCTGAATTAAGAGTTCCTCAGAATGAAAGCAGAAGTTATCAGAGCTGCAGGAGAGTCTGTTGCCTCTGGATTAAAGGTCAGGAGAGGCATGTAAAAATCAACCAGCAGTCATTTTTTTTTACTTCCCTCATGCTATTCAGTGTATTTACAATCGGCACACTTGTTACTACAATAAATGATCTGCCTCCTTTTGTGGATTTTGATACAGATATTGATAAAATAAGAACATAAAGTGTTATTTGAGGTTCTGAAATTGAGATACTGTGATCTTAAGTTACAATGGTGTCACTTATTCCAGTTGCAGTAGCACAAATTCATTTACTTCAGGAGGCCAAAGGGGAATAAAGTCCTATAGGAAATGAATTTGAAGGTTATCCAGTGGATCATGGACTTCTACACCCTATCACCTGTGCTTTGGTGAAGCTTAAAACAGGCTTCCTTGCTGCCTTCTGCATTCACACATGCAGAAAAGCAGAAAAAGCAGAGAGGAATCACAGCTCCAGACTGTGTAAGCAAATGCAGAGAAGTTTGGGTTGTTTCGTTTAATTTTTTATTCACTCCTTTTGCATCCTGGGCTTGGAAGGAGCTGGCTAAGTGTGTCAGTTTCCTGCCTTAATTGGAGTCTCTGTCTACTGAGATCTACAGTCAGTAATAAATAGATTCTCACCTACCTACTTTCTGAAGCTATTCAAAGCCCACCTGGGCTACTGATGTTCTTGCTTACAATGGAGAATAGAGAAGGAGCTGAAGGATTTGACACTGCCTGAAACAGACACTTAATAAATAGTGTTCTCTTGAAATGATTAAAACCAGCTGGCCTCAGTGAAACAGTGAAGAATTTAACTTGGGAGAATGAAATAAAGATAAAGTCAGAATAAATTCATCTTCTGCTTCCCAGCCCAGCTTTCCTTGTCCCGCTCCCTTCCCCCAGGGCAGCAAACCTGGTTTTCATAACTGCAAAGAGAAGAGGGGGAATCCAAGAATTTCTACTAAAAGAAATCAGCCAAATTTAAACTGTTCCAAAAAACATGAAAACCATTTGAAAATCTTCCGTGTCTCCAAGAGACTAGTAATTCCCAACATTTGGCTGCTTACCTTCAAAAACTGGGGGGCGAGGGGGGCTGGGAGGTGAAGGAAAAGGAGAATTTAAAACACAGGAACAAGATTTCCAGTCATGAATAATGATTTTCAGGGCCCCAGACTGAAACACACTGAGAAACACCTGCCTGGCCGATCACTGATTCCCTCTAAGATACGTCACACCGGCTGCCTGGAACACACACACCTATGGTGAGATTTTTCACTCTGGAAAAAAAACTCTTAGCTCCCAGAGTTTCCATTAAACCAACATCAATCTCTCTTATCCCTAACGGAGTCACAAAGCGCTTCAGACCCAGCGCATGAGGGATCCTCCGTGCTCACGGGAAGTCCAGCTGCCGTGCGGGTGACAAGCAGCAGCTGTTAAGCACCACACCATCACACCGTGATGCCCGTTCAGCACAGCAGAGTATCCCAGCCAAGGGAAAGAGCAGATGAAGAATCTAGAATACCGTTTTCACCAGCATGATGGGTCTGGTCTCCACACCCATGAAGTGGTTTATAAGTTCTTCAATGTCCACATGGTTGATGCTTTCCTGGGTTAAAGACATGTTATACTCAAGTAGCCAGCACGAGTTCAACAGGTCATAGACCCCCAGCCTGGTTTGGGGCAAAGGGACTCCAGAGCACTCCAATCCCCTCCTGCCCCCCCACAGGCAGGGACACCCCCCAGTGATAGCTTGAAGGATTTTCTGTATGTGAGGTTTCTGCCCAAGACTAAGAGGCAGCAAGTTGTATTTCAGGCAGAATAAAGTGAAAAAGAGAAATAATATTCTTAGAAGTTTCAGTGCTCTAGAAGCTCGTTTGTCACACAACACATGATAAGCGACTTGAAGAAATGCAGACACTGCCTAAAAAAAAAAAAAATCATTAATTTTGGAGCTTGTGTTCAGAGGTCATAAGCCTTAAGATTGAAAGGTAGGGGAAGAACATTAACACACACGGGGAGGGAAAGATTCTGCTTCCTCACAGCAATATAAAACTAGGGACAAGGAGCCCCCCCACGCAACAGAGTCACCATAGCTCCTGAACTGGGGGACGGGACACATGCACTAAGGCAGCACCTACAGACAGGAGGACTTGGGTAACACAAGACACTTTATATCTCACTGGTAATTAGCAACATGGTTCTAACTGCCTTCAGGAAGCTTTGAATCAGGCTGAGTGGGTAGATAGCTAGCAGTTCCCCAGAGCCAAAAACCTGAAATAGTCTCTTTAAGGTGCATTCACAGCACGAGTAGTGCGTTTGTGCTTACGGGGAGAAGCATTTCAAACCCTCTTGCATCTCCCATGTGTTCTACCTATTTGCCCATGTGCATGAGGACCAAGACAAGCCGCACAGGGCTTTTCATCTTCAAAGAATTTTGCAAACCTGCACGTCTTTGCCACTGCTACAGAAGGATAATTACCGTAAAGCAGACAGCATGGATTTGTTTAAGCGAGAGAAGATTCTCAGTCTAATTTTAGGGATCTGAACAGAAGGCGACACTCCAGCTGGGAGAAGATTTCCACCGAAATGAATTTTTTGATAAAAAACAGAGGGCGAGGGGGAGTTTCACAACATTTTTTTCCCTTCTTTTCCTAACCTGCTCAACGAAATACACGTGGGACACACACTGGTAACAGCCATTATCTCTGAGGGAGCCACGGTGGTCCCTGCAAAGGCTGTCAGCAGAATCTGAACCAGAGACCTTCTGGGACAAAGGGAGATCTCTCCAGGGAGTTTAAAAGGATTCTAGCTAGTCGGTGCAGAAGACATTCTGAGAGCTATTTACATGAGGAGAGAGATCAACACGGTGGCCTCAAAGAAGGGCACCCTTCGGGTACTAAACACAGCCTCAGCACCTCAACAACTCCTTTGATGAGTAGCCCAGCACAGGACCACTGGCAGCTGCTCTTGCCTCAGTCCCAGGCAAAAAGGTCCTCAGCCAGCTGAGAGAGGTGTCCTTCCCCTCCTCCAAAGGAACAAGACTAAGAGAGTCTACCAGAGATTTTTGGGTAGGGTTTCATTTTGATCGGTTTGAAAAGGCAGATATTTGGCAGAAACTGTCACTCAGTCAAAACTGCAATGGTCTGAGAAAAAAAAGAGTTAAAAGTCAGGGTGGTTTTGATCAGCTTTAGTTCCAATTCACCTGCCTCACAAATGATGAAGAACATCCTCCCTGTAAGGACAACACAAAAGTAGAAAAAGCTCTAGCTGCGGCAGGACATTTATTCATTTCAGGCCACAAAAGTCAGATCTCTCTGGCATGCACACTTAAACCACAAAAAAAATAAATATTTTAAAAAAATAATCACTGCAGGATTGCAAAATATTTCAAAACTCAGAGTTACTCTTCAAATTGATCTTCTAGGAATAGCTAACCTAGCAGGAAGTGCACACAGGAAAGGCTGGACAGAGATCTCCCCCTCCCGTTTACACACGCTGCAGCAGCACCCCCCAAGTGCTCTGTTCTCCCTCCTTGGAATGCACACCAAGAAGGAACGAGACAACGGACCTGGGGCTGAGGTCCCTGGGTGCCCATCCAGCTCTGTTCCAACTCAAAAAAAAAAAAAAGAGCATCTGAGTTGCTCAAGAAACCCAAACGAGTATTTATAACTTCCTGACAGACTGGATTGCACGAAGCTTTAAGATCCCTGTAAAGTCTGCCTTCCCTCCTTTCTCTCCCTCTCCTTCTAGAGGATAAAACTTGTAACCCTTCAGGGACAGCCCTTTCTCTGCAGATCCAGAACCGATGCTTGGTAACTGAAGACACCCCTCACTTTTAACACCCCCTTGTCAGCATTTCAAGCTGTCAAGCCACTCTCTCCCCTCCTGTGGCCAGCTCCAGGATCTGCTTCATTAGTGAGTGTTTCTTGAGCACCCTGATTCAGAAGATAATGGACGGCACAAGACGAAAGCCTTCCAAGTGGTAGGTTTCAGCAACAGAATAAGCATGAATCCTGGCAAAAGCCATGGTGGGACTGCCAAGAAATTCTATATGATGCAGGTGCAAACAGTGGGTTTTTTTAAATTCAGACTCATTAAAATATGTATTTTGCAAAACGAATTAAATTAAAACATCTGGCAACTTGGGGAAAAGGCTAGGGGCTTGAGAGGAGACCAGGGCTATGCATGTGCACACACACACAAATTACTTTGTGTGCAGTTAAAAAGTGGATTTGAAGGGCCCAGACTTCATCAGGATCCATAATTGTGGGAAAGTAACCTGAAGATGCCAAACAACAGGAAATTACCAGAAGAATCTGTCAGCACAATCAGCCGCTATTTTCATTGTTCTTTGGCAAATGCATCCGCAGTCGGGGACACCTGGGCTGGCACGCCGCCCGCGCTTGACTAATTGCCAGGGGAGAGGAGCAGTCATTTGTCTTCGGTGGGGTTTCCTCCGCTCGCTCCTCAAAACATGTGGTTTCACTTTTCCCCTCTCTCTGCAGGAAATGGCAGGACAGTGAAACGCAGAATAAATGAGCTCGATTCCAAGAGGTTGCCTCCACAGAGGCCACTCCAAAAATAACTGTCTTGCGAGAGGCTGTTAATAACCACAATTCTATATACTGTCTTCAGCAAACAACATTTCAAAGGCACAGTGTTCCTTTTCTCCCCAGACCCTATGTACATTAAAAACATTGTGGGGGGAAGAAAAGCAAGGGAGGGAAGAGAAGAAAGACCCTTGGCGATTAAGAGCCCAGTGTATTTTTGTGGGGAATTTACACTCTCCTCAGGCTACTTTGCACAACCCAACACACCTCAAGGAAGTTGCTTAGATTTTCCTTCAGGGATGAGCAAAATGCTGCTGCATTTTCCCAGTGTTGCTTCAGGAGGAGCAACCAAGCAAGCAATTGTTAGCAGCTCCACTCATTTGGTGAGGAGTTTGTGCCCCCTTGTTTTACCTGAAGGACGTGTCCCTCTGCATCTTGTGCCCTCCATACCCTTTGAGAAGCTGGCACACCTCATCTCAGCAGTGTCACAGCAACTCACAAACAGAAACTGTTTATTCCCAAGAAATTCAGACACAACCCCACCAGCAGTTCACAGCACCATTAGCCCTTTGATTATGCACAGTGACGAGGGACAGTCTGAGATGGGTAAATGCAAGGCTGTAGTTTCTACGCACTGCATTTCCAAAGAGCTGGTTCTAACTCTCTGGCTCTCTCAAACAGGTATCTGGTGCATGTGTCTTGCATTAAAAAGGCAAATCCCTTTCTAAATGCAAGTTTTGAAACAGATTTTAACACTATGTGACAGACAACAGAGGAGTCCCAGCAATCACCTGCGTTATAGCTTTATCTCTGCCGGGACGTTGTTTCTGACATTGTAAGACTGCACTTTAAAAGATCACCTCTTTACAAGAACCACCTGTCTAAAGCGACAGCTTTTTCCTTTAACCTCAGAACATATTTTTAAGGTTAACATACCGTTAAAAAAAAAAAATTATAAAAAATTTACCCCCTCATCCCTCACAACTGACTCTTAGCAAATCCAGGCTGTGATGTCCCCCACCATGTAGCAAAAAAAGCATGTTTTACACATTTCTCTCTTAAACTTGAGGTACTTTCTAATTTAAATTGCATAGCATTTTACCATTTTGGATGGTGTTATGTCACAGCAGCAGCATGTTTCATATTGAAGTGTATATCCACATTTGGTATGTTTTCACCTGCATCTTGTCCAAACCCTACAATGATTTAGCATCTTGGCACTCTGACAGCAACGAATCAGCTCTAAAAGACCCCAAACCCTAAAAAAAAGCATTTAAAACATACAGCAGATGATCGTTAGATGGGTGAAGGAGCTAAAGGAACATTTGGGTTTCATTTGGTTTCAGTTGCAGGCTCCTTAGCAGGACAGAACTAAACTGTAATTCTAAACTGACCCACCTTTTCTTTCCTTTCCTCAGCAAAAGGTGAAAAATGTGAGGGAACATTTTACAATATGCAGCACATCGGTTATACTGCAGCACTGATAGAGTTCAGACTTGGCTTATTTTCTCTACGGCTGAGATGTTTTGACATGTTTATTTGTTTAATTTGTTTATTTTGACTAGCTCTGATTATAATTGGCAGGAATGAGCAGAATTAACATTAGACAGTGTCTTAGACTTGTCGGTTACAATAATGCAAAAGGCATGTGAAGACAAATTCTCCAAAGAAGTGACAATAGCTGGAGCCGGGTTCAGCTCCATCACATCTCTGCTAACACACAGGGAAAAGTGGTGAATAGGACTGGAACTCCCTGTTTCCCACCGATTGCAGTGACACAGGACCAGACAAACGAAAGCACAACACCTCTTAAAATCATAAAATGTCTTGCTGGTTACTCAGAAAACTATTAACCCACACTGACATAAATGGATTATCCTCCAGATTGCCAGGCTTTGAATCGGAACCTGTCCATGGATGGTACAGTATATGCAAAGTGTGTTTTCCCGTAGCTGCAAGGCACTTGCACTTGTTTGTTACTGACAGTAAAGAAAGGGCTCCTCATCTTTCAGAGCCAAACCCTTCATTTGGAGTTCTTCATGTCAAACAAAGACTCTCATCGACTTCACCTCACTAAGGTCTTTGTCACCACCATTACTTTCTTGCATTAGAACAACCTTTTTTAGAGTAACAAACTTTTCTGGGCTTGCCTTGAGTTTTTCTTAATTGTAGTCACTGAACTGTGACAAAAGTTAGGAAGGAGGAAGGAATCTGTTCCAGACAGGGACTGTAAAGCGTTTTCTTCAAGCCATGGTAATCCGAATGTTTTGCTTGAATTCAGTTTTAAACAGCATGTATTTAAACTGACAAAACCAAGAATATTTTCTGAGCTGCTGCATCCTTCACACAGGCTACTCTGCCGTAATATTGCAGCCCATATGTTCCACAATATCACACTTCTCAGCGCTACCTAGGTAAATGATAACGCTAACAAATCCCCTTCTGTGCATGTAGACAATACAGCATGTGGGTGATAAATCTGGACCCAACTGACGGAGCTGAGTTCCCATATCTTAAGGTGCTCTGCATAGGTAAGGACACCTTACCCCCACTCAAGTCACGGCCACATTTTGGCATCGAAAGATATCCAAATGGAAATGCTGTCAGAAAACTGAACCGATAGACTACAGAGCAACTAAAGCATCTCCCGAACTACCAAACCTTAAATCACCATCCTTAACCTCTACCAATTAAAGACCAAGACCAAATATTCAATCCAGACCTTTCCCAGGAGTCCAAAAAAACCCCACTGACTCCAGCTGCAAAATCCAGATTCTAAACCACATTTCCAAGAGCCTGATGTTTCTTAATTCAGAGTCCAAACTTCTTTACAGTGCAATAGGTATCCAGGCCAGATGTCAGCTTCTTCCTCCTTCTTAAAAGGAACATTCAGAGGGGAGATCTTTGGAGATAAACTTATGACACTTCAACTGCAAATCCCAGAGAGCTTTAAAAGGGGAGGGAAAAGAAAATAATCCCAGGTTTTCAAGACAAGGATCTGGGGCACAAAGGAAAAAAACATGATGTCGACCATAAGCAAGCAGCACAGAATTCAACTGCGTGTTTCTTAGGTTTTGTTATTCTTTCTCTTCTCCTAGAAATAGGCATTACCTAGGCAAGCTTGCTGCTGCCCTGCAGTAATACAAAGCCAAGTGGTGAATATAAATGTAAACAACAACTACTAGTTGAGAAACCAAGCTGTTTATACAGGGAGAAGTAAATCCATGTCCTAAAGAACATGGTCACTGCATGGGTAAGATAAAGCCAATGAAAGCTTTACACAAGTGACCAGATTTCATCTGTATTCACCACATTAAACAGAGGTGGTTTTTCTGCACAACCTTTCCAAGAAAAGCAGATCATCTACATATTCCAACACTAATTATCTAGGAAAAGCAAAGATGCGGCTTTACTCCTTTTTTCAATCAAATATCTTCTCTGTGTGCAGCATGTCACATTATGATGTGTGAGACCATATGCGTGGCAGTGAAGGGGGCCAAGTTAAGGTTCTCACATTCACAACGAGTGCTATGGAGAGTTCACCACACTGAAAGGGTTTCCTTTGGATACCTTTGCTCTCTTGCTTTGTACTTTCTAATTGTTTAAAAGTTATTGGAACATGCATCCCCTCTGCCAAGCCCTGTCTCAGTGCTGAGCTCTCTCCAACAATTGTTTAAATGTCCAATGCCAGGACTGAAGCAGAGCGTGGTTGGGCTTCTCTCTACTGACCTACCCGCAAAGTCCAGGCAATGGCAGCTGCAGCAGAAGACAACAGACCAGAATACAACCAAAAAGTACAATCAAAGCATGTTAGAATCAAAAGCCAAAATCTGCTAGAACAAAACAAATCTCTTGTCATACTAATAGGGCAGAAAAATCAGGCCCTACTGAGAACACGACGTTCTCCTCTCCCTTTCTCCTTTTTCTCTTGGAGCACAGTGCTTGTGGCACTCACAGAGGGCACAGGTTACAAACACACACTGAATGCAGGAAGAACAACCGGAGCATCAACATTTTTCCTAAAAAAAAACCCCACCCAAACCAAAACAACAAAAAAAGCAATCCTTAAAATTTGGTAAGTAAACACAGTGCAGAATTTGGAGATTAGTAGAGTGAAATAATTCATCCTGGCACATTATTTGCCTAGCTCTGCTATTTGCTCAGAAGCACCTTGTCAATGCTTACATAGTAAAGAAATCTAACTGGCTTCAAACATGATAGAGATCTTATTTTATTGATTTCACAGAACACATTGGGGTATAGTGGTTAATAGTAAACAGCATTACAATGAAAAACTGCAATTACATGCAGCTAGGTTTCTTCTTCAACCATTATCACCTTTTCGTAACTGCAAGGTAAAATGTATTAGAAAACAAGATACTATTATGCTCTTGATCTCATACCTCACACATGTTACTAGAACCCCAACAAAAGGACGCATATATTTATGTTAAGATCATGCTCAAAGTTAACGTAACTGTACAGTTTCAGAGCACAGACAGTGTGACTGTAATGGTGGAAACCATCTGCCAAGAGCCCCAGAGGCACGGTACTTCTCTTTAGGCATAGAGGAGTTAGTTTCCCTCACCCCACCTGTAAAGAGAACTCTGGTTTTTTTCTGAGAGCATTACATCTAAGACAGAAGGGTCAGAGAAACCACATCCACCCATTCCCAGACCTCCAGCAAGCACTCTGGAGATCAGCGCTGCAGCAGATGTGCCATCCACACAGAAGATCTGGACCAAGCCCTACCAGAGCATCTCCTATGCAAGCCCAGCAAACTCCACACACTATGTCTGAAACCACAGCTCCAGATTCTCAGTGCCTCAGATGTCATTTGCCTGACATACACATCTGCCTGATATTAAGGCTGCCTTATTCCCTGTTTTGGCTATTAAGCCTGTTTAAGGGTCTCAGATACAGCACCTATAATAAAGGGTGACTTTATAAACCTTGACGTATGGTTTCTGGCTAAAGTATAACTATTGCTACTCAAAGACTTGAGAGAGCCTCACAGAATCTCCCAAACTGGACAGATTTAATCAAGTAACTGACATCATGATATCAAGATGATTCATATCTAAGCGGATATACGGTTAAGACCACTATGTGGGCCAAACCCTTGTCAGCTGGTTCAGCTGGCAATCAGTAGGACCTTTCTGAAGGAGGTGAGCAGGTTTTGGCCTCATGGTGAAAAACACGATCACCAGCTGTGTGCATTCAGTTTAAATATTCAGCCAATCTTTCAGTGAAGATTCATTTGTCACGTCCCTCGGCACTTTCTAGTCTAATTATTGAAGGCTATACGCCGTGGCCCCCCAAGAGTCCATTGTTTTGAAAGTGATAGCATACAGCTCAATCTAAATAAAGAAAAAACACAAGATGATCTCAGTTGCAAATATTTGCGGAAATTGGCAGAATTTTCCACTTAAGCCTGCACTTCCATAGACCAGGGGATAAGAGGTAGTGGCCTCAGGCCTGCACAGAAGACATATGGAGCAGAGAGCTTCTGCTCTCCAGCCCACAGTGCTGAGGTCCACCTCAAGACAAAAAACTGTGAATACCTTGTTGGCTTGTGACAGGTCAGCTTGGAAGAGCTATGTGCCTCAGGAAGGATGTTGCGGCCAGGGCAGTTGCAGGGAAGTTATTGGGGTACATCTCACATTGCTCATGATTTTTTGTTCTCAAACATACACCACGGTACTTTGCCGCCCACAGCACCTTCCAGCAAGCTACGCTTTAGAAGTCTCTTGGCCAATGCCCTTCTAAACCCCTATCAAACACCGCAGCACGAGCACAACCATCGCCATGCCGTGGCCCAGGCTTTCTACAGATGACTCCCAAAAACGGGCACCTGCGTTCTACAGGCAGGACCCCGAGACCGGGCACAGACCAAGGAGCCCCCGGGCCGTCCCTCCCCAGCAATTCTTCCATGCAGCACAGACTGAAGGCCTCCGAGGAAATCTGTGAGGGCCCCGGGGGCCCGAGTGACAGGCAGCGCCCACCAGGAGCGGGGAGCGCACGGTCCGCACCGGGAGCCGCTCGGGGCTGAGGCAGCTGAGCTGGCGGCTCGGGCCGCTTCCCGGGGGCGGCGAGAGGCGGGAAGCCGGGCCGTGCGCGCCGCAGCGGCTGTCTCGTGCCATCTGGTGGCCGGCCGCAGCCGCCCGGAGCCGCGGGGACGGGCCGGGATCCCGCTCCCCTCGGGCCGGCCCGGCAGCCGGAGTCCCGGAGGAAGAAGCTGTCGGGCCCTGAAGCCCTCCGGGGAGAAGGGGACAGCGGGGAGGAGGCAGGTGCAGCTCGCTTCGCCAGGCGGGGGTGCCCTCACCGGGCACTCAAACACCCTAAACTCACGCCTGGGGAAAGCCGTCTGGGCGCTCTCCTCAGCCGTTAGTAGCTGATGTCAAATCACATTTTAACTCCCTCTTAAAACCAGGGGGACTAACACAGTCCCATGCCCACATCCGGAATATTTCATACAGATGTAGTGATATCCTGAAGCTGGTGTGATCTTCTCTGGACGTAGTATCTGTCCAGAACATGAGCAGAGAGCTCCTATACCTTACCCGGCAGCACTGAGGAGGGCTTGCTCAGATGGTTTGCTTGGTACTCCTCAAGCACTTCTGGTGTAAGACCCGCCAAGTCCTCAGCTGACACACTGGGAACACACAGTAGAGTATCGGCTACAGAAAAATCTCTGTCTGAAATGACCGGATCACCATCACAATTAGCAAGGCAGCAAACACCCACAGATCTCTGAGAATAACCATCCTGATGTTTACACTGTTTGTCCTTTAAACAGAATGTCAGTTCCGTAAATTAATATCCGATGGACAGTATATAAGGAGTGGGGAAAATGTTTTCCCTTTATATTATGTCCCCAGGCAACAGAGGTGATAATTTTCTACCCTACTAGGAAGGGCATCGCACTGCTAAATTCTGACAAATTAGTGTTGGGTTATGGGCTTTACTAGTCCCACATGGTAACTAAAACTTCTAGGTTATTTGACTGCAAAACAAATCAGAAACGGCTCTGCATATACAGAGGCACAGACTTGAGAACAGCGATTACTCCTCACTCATTGCTGGACCAGAATCAAGCCTCAAAATGGCTTACACATGAACATCCTTGCTCACTTTAGTGCCTTACTCTGCAAATATGCCATCAGGTTCAAACAGAGTGCTTGCCAAGTAACATGCTGTTCAGCAGAATCTCATTTTTGTTCAACTTCCTTTTCTACCTGGCCTTTTGACTAGCTGAAAGCATCTGAAAGCCTGCTCCAACAGATCAAACATGGACATGGAAGTCTCGGGAACCATGCTCTTTCTTTGGCTTTGGTGTATGATCTTAGAAGGAAACAACATTTGTGTTTCCCATGTCCTCCGTAACATTTCTTGAGGTACTAAGCTGTTTGAGGAAGAAAAGGTTTTTACAGCATGCACAAACCAACACTTTTCTGCTTTGAATGTAGACTCACTGAGACAGTGAACTACCCTGGAGAAGCCAAGCATAGAGCTGGAAATGGCATCACAGCCTTGCTGTCCTACAGCTGGAAGTGCTCCACAGGGAGACAAGGGCCAGTAGCTCAGGTGAATTTGCCACAGTCACCAGGATAAATGACCAAAATCTTCCTTCAGACTCATTTGTAGCCGGTACTGTTTGTGTGGCAGCCTGGGTTCTAACTCCCGAACAGGGCTCCTGACCTCAGTCTCATTCTTAGTTTTACCCCAGAGATCTCCAAATATTCACAGAGCAGCTGCTGAACCAATGTAGCTGTCAACTCACCAGATTAAGATAAACCAGCACTGATTGTGGATTATGCTAATACCTAAGATTAGATAGTTTTAAAAAGGGAATTGTCACAGCTATTTCAGGTTAAATTCATCAGCCAGAATCCTTACTTTGCTGAAATGGACTGGATTCCCTGCACACTTATTTCTGTGTGACGTTAAGTGTCCAGGAAGTTTTTCAGTTGGTAAATCAACAATGTTTTCACTGCTCCCCCTGAGCTCAGGGAGTTCGGGTAGCCTCGGTGTGAGCTGACACAGGAGCAGGAACCCAGCTGCACAGCATCTCAAAGGAACGGGCCAGTAAGGAATACATCCTGAGGGAAACGGGTTTTGGTGACCCTAGGGACTTCCTCATTGAAGATGCACTCAGTATAGACACACAGAAGGGTCAAGGCACAACTGGATCTGTCAGCACCAAACAAAACACCTCTCTGATCAGGGAGCTCCTTTACACCACTGTGGGGTATAAACCTCAAACCCACACCCAGGCTTCGCACACACAGCAGTGGATGGTGGCAGTAAGATCCACCAGCTGACTTTCTACATGCTGAGAAGCACAAGAAATCTAGTAACTACTGTGGCACGATCTCCAGTTCAACTTCTGCAGATGTCCTGATATACATCCAGACGTTCAGGCAGTTCTCCAAGCACATGCTGAATTACAAACCTCAAGACCTGCTCCATTGTTACTCCTCAAAATCCCATCCAATTTGCACAGTTAGGCATTTAAGACACTTTTTTTGAAGCAGGCGTAAGGAAGGGGGAACAAAAAGTTCACAACCCACCCCACCATATTTATCCTGGTTTGTATCACTGAAAAAGTGAGCACTGAAAGGCTGAGCCCAGTTCACCCGACTTCTTTTAATGTACTGTAATTTCTCAGGAAAACGCTTTGTGAAAAGTAAGCAATATATCCCAGTGTATAAGTATGTAACCATAGTTTCCCCCACCATGCAAAACATCTGTGACCTTGCACAGAGGTCATCACTGCAGTAGTGTTTCTCTTTACTTTTAAAGAAATGTCAGGCCATTTTTTATACAAGACTTATGACAGGGTGCTGTTTATTGTATCACAAAGCCACTATAACTCCAGCACAAGGAAACTGCTATTATTTGGAGAGTATATATCTTTCTGACTAGCAGTAAAGATGAAAATAAGAAGGGTCCTTTTAGAGAGTAAAAATCAGAGTCTCCCTTAATGACACCAGCATCTTCTTCATGACTGCAAACTGAACCACTACTGGACTGCGCAGTCAGATTAAGGCTCAAACTCTTTGCTGGGATTTTCTGTTAGGTTGACAGGGTTTGTTCTCATCTTCCACTGAAAATGGTGTCAAATTCCTGATTCTTAAGGTCTCTCAGGTGACCATACAATCACTCCAGCCACCAGACTTAAAATCTCAGCTCCCTTCAGTGGGGATCCCTTCCCTCCCCGCACCATTGTACTCTGAATCCATTTTGTTGTTTCACGGGGAAAGTGTTGGAGAAAAATGCCAAGGACAATTTGGGGCAGAATAAAAATAATTCCCAGTCAGCTCTATTTTCTTTTTACCTTTATCACAGAAAATTGCTTGTGGCTTTTTCTGGTAGCTCTGTTCAGTCCTGAATAAGTACACTGTGGGGGCACCAGGCTGCGAGGGCTGCATCTTTTAAATCAGGAGTCTAACTGAGAGCCTAACTAGTTGTGTTCATTGAAGGTCCCTCGGTACTTTTCGCAAGACTAACCTCTGTATCCTGGCCAAATTCCAGCTCAAGTAATTACAATCTACTTTCCCAAACACCCCTCTTCTTTCCCTGCAGCACTTTCAATTGCATATGAAATGATTCTATTATCTAATTATAATAGTGCCCACAGATTCCCGTCAAGCCTGGGGACTCTGTGAGGTGCTGGAGGTGCACGCGGAGTCTCTGTTTCCCAGCAGCACATTGTGCAAGCGCTGAGACCTGCCACTACCTCGCCGTGACTCCGGAAGCCCAGACAGACGGACGGGGTTCAACTGGAAGTACAAGGCAGTAAGTTGGTGTAAGAGAGAAGCAAAAGAGCACAACGTGTAAGCTACAGAAAGCAAGCAGAGGGACAGGTTCCGCTGGTGGTGGTTTGGGCTGGCCCTGTGCTGTTTGGTCAGGAGCACCTCACACAAGGTGCTCCATGAGCACCTATCCTGTTGAACAAAGCAGTGTCCCAGCCAGCACCATGTGTGCTGGAAGAGCCACCCAAAGTTTCATCACATACTAGGCCTGCCCTGCCAGAGAAGTATCCAGGCTGGCTATAACCATAGACACGCTGCTCCCAACTCAGCCCCAGCCCGTGCTCCACATGCCCGATGCAGCCCAGATCACGCCCTTCACCAGCAGATCCCCACGTGCTCTGCCTGTGCTCCAGACAGAGCTAACGCAGCGCTGAGCTGACGCTGGGCAGGGTTGCCAGGAAGCACCAGATTGGCCTCCACACCATCTGAACACAACGGCATGCCTAGGCGCTTCCCTGGATTACAAAGGCTTTGATTTCTGGAGTGAAGGGAGAGGCGGATTGGAAGGAATCACCTTGTGCACAAGCAAGCAAGAGCAAAGCCATTAAGGGGAAAGGATTGGATTCGTTAGGAACTCCATTCCCATTTAAGCAACTAGATCTTAAAACCCAAGCAAAGACAACTGCAAAAATGCCTAATGACATCTACTGCTCACACATATCACAGCCTAAACTTGGAGAGATGAAACTTAGGACTATGGAACTAGACAGGACAGCAGGTCTTTTCCTGACCGTCTGGGGAAGTTACCTTTGAGATGTACCACAGAACGTTCGTTCCCTACAAATGGCATGCCATCACCCAGTAACATGAGTGGCACAGTAAAATAAAGCAATCAGGAAAATGTCATCAGCTATTTTTAAATGTTTGTTTGTGGCTCCATGTCATTAATTGGGAAAAAGTATTTGTGGTTCTTTGGGGAGAATGATCATTTGTTCACATTTTCGCTGCCATTCAACGTAAGAGGTTTATGTAAGAACTATGAAGGCATTTCAGTTCAGATTGTTGTTGCCTTTGTACCTTTAAGCATAGGTTTTGAAGCATGTTTCCTTATAATGTATAACTTAACTTCAGCGTTTTTAAATGAAAATGGCAGCAGGATGCAGCCAGCATATGCTGTGTAGTCCACAGAGGGCAATTATTAATTTCCCAGTGGATACCTTTTCTTATGGTGACTGGCAGTGGGGGTTTTTGTTTGCTTTTTTATATTATTATTATTACTCATGCTTTTTATTTAAAACATTGCTAGATGTCTGTATCTCAATACACCTGCTGTGCCAGTGATTACACTGTATTTAATGGCATGTCTATCTTGGGAGAGCATAGCCGAGTGTGAGAGGGGACTGGAAAGGACAATACAACAGCTGTTGAGTTTGTATGTCCCTACGTTCCATTTGAGGAGCTGTCACCAGCCTGCAAGGGCCTTGGTAATATCTGAGCTCCAGCCCTGGTTCTGACACCAACAAACAGTTGGCTCCCGTGGTCTTGCACAGACCATCAGCAGCCATGCAGCTCAAAGCAGGAAATGTGTGGGAACAAACACCACAAAGCTCTCCACAAGTGAACCGGACCCACCTGATCTGTCTTATGCTGAAAGAATAGTGGACACGTGGACAATGAAAACCCAGGAATAACAGCACCAACATTGCCACTGGAAACATGTCAACAATGAATTCCTAAAGACATCTCAAAGAGCTTCCCTAAAAATGCACATGGGCAGCACAGGCCAAACTCGAAGGACAAATTTCACACCCAATCACAGGCTGACAGTCTGTCAGCTGGGATTAGGAAAAGACTTCCACCATGGTGAAGCAAACACATAGCTGGAGCTCTACAAGGTTCTTACCTCAACAGGGTCAAGTGCAGAGATTAATTTCTTTGCTTGTTCCAAATGTCCGGTCCTCTGCAGCCAGATACCCAGCAGTGGGGTGCAAACACTATGTAGACAGCACCAAGAACCATGCTGTAAAAAGAAAAAAAGAAAATTCAATCAACTTATTTTAAATGGAGTGTGAACAGGTCAGAGACTCCACAACACCACATTGCTGTTACCCAAAGCATTACCTGCTTGGGGCCTTTTAAACACTTCTCACCCGCAGGCAACAGAAATCTCTGCCAGTCCCTAGGATGAAGCCTCAGCTCTGTGGTGAGATCCACAGGGGTGGGTCCTCCCATCTATCTGGAGACACCTTCCTTTTAACAAACACTAACTGAGACAAACTAAACTGCTTTTGCAGATTCACCCAGTACTTTTTGTCTTATTAAGCTGCTCTTGAAGAGTGACTTCAAAAGGAAGCCCAAGTTCAAATATGCCATGCCGGTATAATGGTATTAAAAACCAGGCCAAGTTTTACAGACTGCTGAACATGTGTCATCAGAGCTGGAAGGGGATTTACATGTTACAGATATCGGCTAAAGAATTGGTGGGAATAAAGATTTGATTCTCATAATACCTTGGCAAGTCTGTATTTAAAAAAACTATATTCCATTAACCACATCGTTTCTACGTGGCCTCTTATCATACTTGAAGCTGAAGTAGTTACTGAAGAAAGATCAAGGGTTAAGCTGCACACTACACAATAGCACAAGACTTTAAAAGAAATAATAAAAAAAGCTTCATCCAATTTTTTTCCCAAATTAAATCAAGAACATTCATAATTAGTTTTTACACCGGAGACATCTAGTGGGAAATGAAAGAACTGAAAGAGCCATAAGCTGCCTTCGCCCTTTCATTAATATTTGCTCCCAAATGCAGGTCAAATAAATCTAACTCACAGTTTGAAATGAGTAGCTTTAAAACTGATGTATTACTTTCTGCTCGGATTTATGCCACCCATTTTGGATAATTACTCCCAATGCTTTTTCCCTATTGTATTCAAAGCTTCTTCATAAGAATGAAACGAAGTTGGGTTCCTTGAGATCTCTTCTGCTTTTAATAACTTTCCATTCCCCTCCACCCCTCCCCATCCTCAAAGATTACTTCCACCTTGCAGTTTAAGGCAACTTGCTTCGTGCTGGCAGGCACCTTGCACTCATCTGTGTACGTGTGTGCTCCCCGTGACTCCAGGCACACATGAACAGACCATCCCATCCTGCAGCCAAGGCCCAATCCTGTGGAAATGTACCCATGTGCTTGAGCTTATACATGGAGTAAATTTGCTGAAGCACATATGTAAGCCCTGTTCTCACAAGATTTATGCACATCAATAGGGTTACACACAGCACATAAAGCTAAGCATGTGTTTAAGTCATTATAAAACAAGGAATGAACCAGGCGAAGGGTGAAAGAGGTAATGGATGCACAGAAAGGTGAATTAACTCGCCCTGCGTCATGGTAGTGACGTCAACGCAGCACAACGCAACTGCCCAGAGATGTCCAAGCCAGTTCTAAAGGCCACATGGTGACAGTGAGCAGGTTGGTCCCACCAGAAAGACACTCTGCTCAGGCTAACAAACCCACTAGGCAGAAGGGCTAATTAGCCCAAGCAAAGCATCACACCAACACAGCTCTACAGCTTTTAGAAGCTACACTAAAACACGTACAGCGCTGCAAATAAGACAAGCAAACGTGTCCTTGTGAGGTCTCCAGGCCTGTGGAGAAGAGGCAAACTGTCCACAGGAGTCCTTCCCTGAGAGCAACACCGAGGCCTTGGCAGTCCATCTGTTACAGACTGCTATTACAAATCAGCATGGGAAATAAATCTCCTCTGGTAGCTGTAGGCTCTTAGGTGTTTCACCAGTATTGTGCCAGGACATTTAACCAACCTGTTTCCACAGGCTGTGGATTAGTGTCTGGCTCCTGCACATGCTGAGAACTGAGGACAGGTACATGCTGCCCCCATTCATGGGCTTTGTTTGAGGCTAACAACTGCACAGCTTCGGATGGGCTGAGTGCTGAACCTTCTAGCTCTCTGGCTCTTCTCTCCCAGACACAGAACTGCTTAGCTACAGCAATTTTTTTTAAAAAACAGTTGTTTCTGCAGGATGTGTATCTGCCCCTTCCCTCCCCCTCAAGCTCCTGAGTACCAGGTGTCCGAAATCCCAATCAATGCCCATTTGCAGCTGGGATGGAGATGGGGGTGGGAAGTCAAGGTGGTTGCCTGAGCCCAGCTCAGACCCAGCAGTGTGCAGAAAAAGTAACAATACCTACATTTTCTCTTACGCTAAAACCAAAGCCCAGCTTCTTTTATCTGTTGCAGACGTGTACCACAGAAGCAAAAATGCACCCTCGAAGGCTTTCAGAGCTCACATTCCTTTTTGAGGTTTACTCAAAGCCCAACACCGTATTTAGCTTTTATCTCTGTTGACCAAACAGCCCACTACCTTGCTCTCCTAATCACAAGCAGATTGAAATGAGACCTGGGGTTCAATCTGGAAGCAGCCTTGGTGTCTTGCTCTGGGGAAGTGAACCCAAGGGGAGTTAAACTGGGACTAAAAGGGGAGTACAGTCCTGGAGATGAGTGCAGGAGCTGCTGGGAAACACCCCATAGTTACTGTGGCTGGGCATGGCACCCAAGAGCATTTTGCACTGGGTTTTTTCTACTGCATGGGAAGCAAAACTCCACAGTTCCTCCACAACCTGCCAAGGAATCATGCTTGGGCAGCCTGAAGAGACCAAGCAAAACTCGGAGCAGGTAAGGATAACCCTGCTATGAGGTGGGGTCCTTTCTGATTTTGGGCTTTTTTCAGTCAGAACCACTCTAGCTTTTCATGAAACCTCTTCCTTGAAGAGCTACACTGATCAGGCAGCTTTCAGCAGAACCATGGAGGAAGAAGATTATCACAGTTGCCAGCACCAAGACCTAGGGCTTCTTTCACACCCAAAGCCACACCACATCCCACTCACCCAGCACCAGCCAGCTCAGGGATGACAGCCTGTCTCCATGAACAGCAACAAGGAGCTTACCACTTCCCCCTCCTGTGCACAGGCATCAAATCTATCTTCACCAAGTCACAGAAACAAGGAAAAAGTAAGTATAAAAAGTAATTCGAGGGGAGAATCCCCTCAGAGAACGAACTTACCCTCTGCGAAGCCCAGCAGCAGCAGACCCAGAGGAGGAGGAGCCTGCAATTAGGGCTAATTAGATGCAGCTCCACAGGTAAGCAGCAGCCACCTGCTCTCCCTTGTGCTTCCCTCCCCTCCCGCTCTGAGAGAGGTGGGCTTGGCCAGAAGAGTATCTGTGAGGCCACAGAGCCACAAACAGAAGAAAGGAGCCAATGCAAACGTAGAAATGTGCTTTGTGAGCTTGAGCACAGCTGGAGTTGCTGCCACCTCTGCTGCGAGAGGGCGAGTTACTGCTCCCGGTTCTGGAATGAGTTTTGGGCTCATTGCAGCCATTTAGTCATTACAGGTTTCTATGTGTGTGGATGCATTTCTCTTTGTTACATCTGTCTGAAAGGGACAGAGTCAAAGATTTTCTTTTCCTCTATGCCCAGAGACAGGTGAACCTCGGAGCAGCTTTTGCCTGCAGATTCCCCAGTCCGAGGTGCAGCTTTTCACATGGCCCATCACAGAGGGACAGTTTGATTTCTGCACTTGTTTAAGTGTGGTTCCCTTCAGCATGTTCAGTAAGTAACTTTGAAGGGAAGACTTGTCCTCTCCCAGAATCAGAAGTTCTAGGATATATTAAACACTAAAAAGGCTAAAAACCAAACAGATCATGTCCGCTTGCTCCTCTGGAGAGACTGACTAAATCCTGCCAGGTAAAAGAAGAAAATGAAAGAGCAAGAAGAGGCTACATGGATGGGAAGATGGGAATGTACACTGTGTTCAGGCAGGCAGACTTGTTCCACCTGCTGAAGAAAGGAAATGCAATGAATTCCTCTGTTTTGCTTCCTCCTTCATTGAAGTAGAGGTAACATCTTGTATCCCCTGTCCCTGCCTGCTGGAAGCAGAGACATCCCCATGTTTGAGGCTAGCCATAGAAGAAAATGCTTAAAATGAACCCCCAGGTTGCCTGGTGATGGGAAGAAGGGAAACACTTGAGAAAGACAGAGATTAAGCACTGTGCTGAAACAGGTAAGGTGCATGTGGCATTTGGGCTTAGTCCTGAGTCAAATGGGCCATTCCCCACTGTGACTTGCAGCTGCCCTGAGTGAAAGCAGGAAATTGCATTTTTGCTATTTATAAACTGTGAGAGTGAAAAGCTGTGAATACTGTGTGCCTCTCCCCATCCCCATCTGCAGGCTTTTAAGGATCTTGTGAGCACCAACCGATCGTGCTTCTCAGGCCTTAGGAGGGCATTCTCCTCATACTGACCCGTAGTGTGGCTCAGCGTAGTGCGCCACTGTCTTCCTTGTTCAAGCTGGAGAAACCACCTTTTGGGTTGTGTCTGCTGTAGAGCTCAAGCTAACCTGGTTCTTTTTGTTTTGGTGAGCAGGATCCAGTGCTCTGGGGACAAGGTGGCTGTCAACCTGCACTGTCTGGTACCCCACGGCTTGCTGAGTGACAGTGGTAAGATCCTAACAAGGCCACAAGCTTGTTTACAGGCCTCACTGTCTCCTAAACTATTCACCCTTTGTACCTTCATGCACATCAAAAGCACAAGGTGAGCACAAAGCATCCCTCTCAGGCAAAGCCTAAGGCAGAAGGATTATCTCTAGATCAGTCCAGCTGTATGCAGCCTAATGCAAAAATGTCTCAGAAAGAAAATCTAGGTGACACTGCAGTCGAGATGTTGTGGCAATTACCCCAACAGCTAAATACTAGTAACACATCATCACTTCACTTGCAAACGAACCTCAAATTGAGGCTGGTGTTACTATACAACATAGACACACAGATCCTATATGCAAAGGGCATAGCTCAAATTGCAAGCCAGGCACTTTACCCTGTAGCATTTCTGTTGGCTGCAGTTCCCCAGAAGAGTCAGTCGCCTGTGAGAGCATACAGGGAAGTACTAACTTACCCAAGCCAGTTGCTCAAACAGATTATGGCTTGTAAAATCTCCCCAAGCAGAGTGATGTTAACTAGAGACTGGTGCTGTGCTGCATACCGGTAGGGAGAAAAAGTCCTTTTCTGCTAGATATTGTCTAGTTCAGCTTTTCAGGGCAGGGAAATTCCCACAGGGATGGGGAAAGCTACAGCTGATGAGCACATCCATAAAAACAATAAAAAAGGCACTTGTGATTGCACCAAGATAATGACAGGAAATAAAAACATTTCATGCACTGAACACTCGGTATATTTAATCAAAATGCATCTGCAAAGTGGCCTTCTAACTAAAAACCTGCTGTGGCATTTTGGAGCTTCTGAGATCCCTCCTGTCACTGTCACAATTTGGTCATCAACCCTGTAACCTACATGTGTCTCAAGTCCTTCCCCTTCAGATACGAGCTTATCAAGGCTCATGTCTACAAAGCTGTTGGAAAGGGACAATGCAGTTTCAGAACTTTTATCACTTCTTTACCCTCAGATCCCACTAAATGTGCAAAAGTGCTCTGCAAAGCAAGCAAAGAGACAACTATCACTTAAACAGAGTAACTCAGGCTTTTCAGAAGTGCAGCAAAAGGAGAGAAAGTGACAGAGGGAAGGGGTAACAAAAGGATAGTTCCATGACACCCCCAGTGCAACCACGACTCCCTGTCAGCTGGGGAGCTGAAAAGACACTGTAAACACCAAAACTCGCTCAGGAGCAGGAACCCATCACCGAGTTCTGTCCCTTTTGTCCTGAAGAAATTCTCCTAAGAGGCGCCTGGAAGGTTATCTACAGTCTCTTTATCTAGAAAAGGCTTGTGTTTCTCTGACAGCACTGAGTTCCAAATTGTATGGCCATTTAGCAGAAGCCCTCATCCCCCATTCCCACAGTGCCCAGCAGAACCAAGCAGAGGGCCATCAGGCTGCCATGCTGTGGCTGAGCATGCCTGATGCACTTGAAACGGGTTACATCAAATTAGAGTCCCAACAAGAAATTATTACCTCCCTTCACTTAAACATCTATTCTTTCTTAATAAAGTATCCCAGGCATTGAATTTCAGGCCCAGTGTTTTCAGGGATATACGGGTTATTTCCAAGCCGAGCTATTACCAGTGAATGCGGTGACATTAATATGAGTAAATGCAGGAAAAAGGATGAAATAAAACATATCCTATTGAAGGAAATGAGAGCTCCTTAAGAAAGAAAAACACACATAGGAAAGACGTGGGCATATCAGGATACAAATGGGACACTGGGGAGTGCTGGATTCCACAAGCATGATGTTATTGAAGTGTTTGATACCAGAGTAAGCACCTGCAGATATGAATTACATCCTTGTTCAGACCACTAACATTGGAGTACTGACATCTCAGGAAGTGCTTATATTTCAAATCCCACTGCCAACTGCATAAATATCAAATAAATCAATCATAGATATAAAAGACATTATCTTAAGGACTTTAAAAGGCTGAACAAGCCACCTCTCTTCTAAAAGTACTATCACCCTTAAATCATTTGGGCTTTTTCTGTCTGTTGCACCTGAAGAGCAGTAACATCAAAGCTGCTGGCCATCAGACATTAAATGCTTCACCTCCGCACACAGACCTGGCAGCGAGTAGTTAACTCCAGTAACAGCTCAGTGGTTGTCACAGGTCCTGCACACTGCAAATACTCCCCACTGCCTTCCAGAGACGGGCATCTCCTTTCACACACTAGAAGCAGAGGCACTGAACTATGAAGACTTGTGCGGTGCCAAGAGCGCTCTAGAATGTCCTGAGCAAAACAAGTTCCATACCAAGACAGATGATGCAATCTATAGATTGTTCCTGTGAAAGGCATTTTGCCATCTGCATGTATCAGGTAAAACGACTTATTAAAAATAGACTATGAGCACAGCCCATCTTGTTTTGAAAAACTCTTGTCATTTAATTGAAAGTGTGTGTTCTGTGCTGAAAAATCCAGGTTGTAAGCTTCTGCCACATTTTGAATAATTTTTTAAGCTACAAACATCAAAATATAAAAATACAATTTAAAAAATTGAATCTTAGTAATTCTGTGAGTTTTAATAAACTAAGGTTTTGTTTGTGTTACAGAATTTTGGATTTTAAGAACACTTTTCAATTTACGTGTTTCCCCATAAGCTCTTATTAGATTAATTTGTTATTTTTCCTTGCTTGCCATGGGAATCTTAATTACTATTGTTCCAAATACAGCTACCATCCATCTTAATCAAGCAGGGACTATTTGGCCCTACCGCTAAATCATCTGGTGTAATCAGTTTTAAAAAGTTTGTTCTCCAGTGAAAAAATGACTGAGAAAGGAAGCAAAGGTAAATATATCTTGTTACATTTTGTTAACAGCAGCAGGAAGATTAAGTGGCCATTCTACTAAATATTCATAGGAGTTCAAATTTTCAAGCAGCAGTGTGCTATGAGCCACATATTCTGGTAGACATGGGGGGAAAAGGGTTTGCTGCAAAAAACAGGATTTTTTTTTAGTTGGAACATGTTTGTGAATTAAAATAAAAGAGTCACAGAATCCAAACTTCATTGCTGGTGATAACGTGTCTCAAACTCTTAAGAACTCAGTTTCTGCAAACCCAGGTACTTTCCAAGTGGAAACACCTCCAGGACTACTGTTTCACATGGAGCACCCAGGAAGTGCAGCGGGAACTCAGTCCAGCCTCACAGCTGGTGCTGCAGTGGAGTGAGTGAGCTGCTGTTCGAAGAAGCACCAACAGTAGGGACACTAACATGACTTGTCACTTGCTCTGGAGACAACGTAAGTATTGCAGACCACAGAGCCCACCTGCTGCACCAGAGGCTTTGGCAGCACTGGGAATTGCCAGTGTCACCAGTCTGCACTGCTACCAGCTCTGTTCCAGAAATGAAACACCACCTGAATAACCGTCTGTGTCAAGGTTCTGGACAAAAGGTCCAAGTGCCAATCTTATGATCACCCCTTTTTCCTCCAGTTGGAGTGATTTAATAGCACTTCCACCTCCCATCCAGCACCCGCTGCAGCCAAGGTGATTCTGCCATTTTTCAGTGTGCTTCAGAACAGCCTGTCCCTCTGCTCACAACCCTGCATTATCTACTGAATTGTTACTGAATGATTTCATAACCTGAATGTAGCAATAACATGCACAGAGTAATTAGCGTGGATTTAATGTGATTACATAATTTCAATATGTTTTGGCTGAAGTCTTTCACAATCCCGTGCCAATTTCCAGTCACCAGTTTTAGTGCCTGTCTATCAGCAGCTAGACCAGCTTAATGGGCCTTCTTGTTAGGAACAGTTAAAGTCTGCCCACAATCTTTCCTCCTAGAAACCCCAACTTTTAGAAAAATTAGATATCAAACAGGAATGGAGGAAGCACCTGTAGGGCTTGACCTTCCCTTCAGCCTCTTCTGACTGTGGAGCATCATACCCTTTGAGCAAGGTAAACAAACTGGCTTTGGCTTGTTTTTCCAGGGAGCGATTGAACGTGCCAAACAAAAGATTTGGGTATAAAAATCCTCTCTTTGCCCATCAAACAAACCTAGGGCACCAGAACAGGGTTTGCCCAAAATATTGATGGAACACCACTGGAAAGTATCACAGGAGGCTCCTTTCTAATTCAGTTCCACAGTCCAATTCCAGACACTCATGAACCTCTAAGTGTCCTGCCCCAGGACATGTTTGTCCAGGAAGTTATTCTTCTAAGTTTTATTACATTGGTATTTTCATTTTATATCCTGTAAGGTAACTGTGTGAACGAAAAATGAACAACTCAAAATTTTCCAAACCAAACTTGCACCTGGAATATACTTTTAGGTCCACAACTCTCTGGAAAACAGAACACGGACCTTTGTGGAACTGCCTATCAGCTTTCAAAGAATATTTCTAGAGTAGAACTGCCATATTAAAAAAATAATCTCTTGATCTCCACCACAAAGTTTAAGGAGTATATTTCTCCTTGTTCTAAGACTTTCATTTGATATAGGAAACCATATGAAGTGCCTCCATTGTAGATGGGGAACCAATCCCTACACAAGAGGAAACGTAATCCTTTAACAGCTTAGAATCGCTCATATGGCTGCTGTCCCATTAATCCACCCAAATCTCCCCATCCTCTGGTCTTCTCAGAGGTTCCCCTCATCTTAATCCTCAAACCCCCTCAATTTTAGTTTCCAAGGAAGCTTTCATAATTAAGATTTCATTAACAGTTTGCATGCAAACCAAATGCCTCTCTCTGCAGCATTACTGTAAAACAGGAGATGTTCCATTACCAGGGCTCAGTTCACAAGATACAGTAAGAGCAGGGAAATGTAATGACAAAAACAAAGGAGGTTCAAGTTTCCTTAAAAAAGTCCAACCACCCCCTCCCTCTGTTCAGCTGCAGTAAGGTGAAAGGCTAAATGTGGACAGAATGGTAATATGTAAGCAGTTTCTAAGCTTTCTGGTGGGAATACTTAACAGCATAAGTATGTTTCCCCTGGAGACCTTCTCCACCATTTGGTCCAATTTCTTACTCCAAGAACTGAACCAATTCATGATGTAATGCTCCAGGGAAAACATTCCTCACGAAAAAGAGTATCTTCCTAGGGAGAAGTTTGAAGAAAACATCTTAATATTGTTTAAACAGCTTTTGGCATGCTCAGAGTAGTTGTGCTGCATTCAATACAGAAACCAGAAGAAAGGCAGGCTAAAAATATGGAAACAGAAAGTTTCAGGATTTCGTTTAAGACTTCTCCTCAGCTACCACCCAGGTCCCTCACCCCCGCTGATCCATAGCAGAGTGAGAAAAAGGAGATTTTCAGCAGCAGAGATTTTTCTTCGCTAACAGAAGAGACAGTTTAAGGCTTTGGCTGTTCTGTGCATCAGTATGAAACCACAAACTTAATTCTGCATACAGCCTTATCATTTTCTTTAACTCTCACACAAAGGCACAGTTCCAAGGCACTTACCACCATAGATCTGGCTGTGACTAAGGCTTTCTGTGGCTCTGTTCAGAGGCACAACACCAAGCATCAGAAAAAGTTCCTGGCAGCAATGCTTCAACTTGCTTGACTTGCTGTATCTTGCGCAGGAATATACATTCTCTGTGCTACCAACTGACATGCTTCCCTTTCTGGGGAAGGGTTCACTCTGTGAAGCACCTTGTCGTGTGTGTGACTGGCAAGAGCTGGACATCAGCACAAGAGGAGGAAGTACCAGGAGGGTAGAAACAGGACAGGCCAGAAGGCTCCAAACCTCAGGCAGTGGAGCAGAGTGAGGAAGGAAAACTCCACAAGCTACTACACACATCTACTGTGAGGAGTGAGTGGTGGGAGATGAAAGAGACAGATACAAATTGAACACCTGAGGTTTATATTCCAGCTTGTATTATGCAATGCTTAGCATTATGATACACTACATGTGGAGTACCTACTCGTTATGTATAAACCCTTGAACAACACACATGCAATTTTTTTCTTGAGGGGAGAGTGACATTAGTATTTGTACCCACATGACTACTTTTTCCTCAATAGGACACACGAGGATACTCAAGTCACAGTTCAAACATTAATTCCTTTGCAACCTTAATAGATTTACACTAGTGAGTATTATTTACTACCCAAACACAGCATTACTGACCTTCTGAACATGGAACTAAGTGCATTTGTTTGTCCAAACGTTTGTGTGACACAGGCAGGTTATTTATTACAGTGAAGCGCAGCTTCAAAAGTATCTTCGGTCTAACTCAGATGATTTAATGGATGGTGATATTAGATCCATATTTTTCACCCTGATGTTACAAGTGCTGGCAAATAAATGAAAGACAGAGCAAGGAAACTGAGTAACAATTTAATTCAAGAACGGCACAAACCCAGACCGCAGAGGGAACAAAAAGCCCAATTCTCTGATTCTGAGCTCATTTGGTTTACTACATCATTAGGGCTTTCGAGGAGCGATTGCTATTTGTTATTTAAACTGCTCTTCAGATGTAGAGATACCTTGTTTGTAATCGTTAATGATTTAATCAGAATGCTTTTAAAAACTGAGGCTCATTTATCTACTCAAAAACATTAAGAGCGCTGGATGTTATCTGTTCAAAGGGATTTTTGCTTGTAGGGTGGGAGTGTGAGGAATAGGAGGTTTGTTTACAGGGTGGGGGATGTCCAAGCACTGTGTCTGTTTTGATCATTTCACTTGAGTTCTGTATTGTTGGTAATCAGAGGCCTCTGGGCGTTGGTGACTACATTATGATGATCATGAATAAACACAGTTGTTCAGACTATACAACATGCTGCACAACAGGAATCATCTCCGTTACACAGTGGAAGGTCTTTGGTGAAGGGGCTGGCAGTGCCAACACACAGCAGGGAGCCTGCACCATAAAGGGGGTATTTCAGCTTGGCTCCAGCAAGCTGGCAGCCAGGCTAGAGCAGGCTCCTGTCAAGGTTTTACTGCTACTTTGCTGGGTCTTGTGTTTGTAGAATTTTCAGTTTCTTGGTAGACCCTAAAGTTTTAAAGCCTTGAATCACAACTGTTTATCACCCTTCAGGGAGCTACATAAAATATATTTTCCTTCAGAATGACTATTCTCATAAAAAAAACTAATTTAAAAAAAAAAAGACAATTTAGAATTTTTTTTTAGATCTATAATATAGTCCAACTAACAGGGATTCCTAAAACTAAATACTATGAACCACAAAAATTAATGCCACCTGCAAGCTGTAAATATGTGTATTATTTAATTTTTTCCCAAGTATTTTCTTTGGCTGATACATTCAGCTGAACAAGCCCTAAAAATTGTCAAACTAAATTCTTGTTTAAGAGTAGAGCTCTAACTACTGCCAGTTTGAGTGAAACACACATCCAGGTTTAGGGAATATGTTTTGTTTATTTTGGCTGCAGCGCAGGGTAGAACATTTTCCATCCCATCCGAATACAGTCAAAAAGGGTTTGAAATATTGCACAATAAAAGCCATTCATTATATCTGTCTCCTCTCCCTTCCAAAAACAAAGATGGCTGACCAGTTCCAACTCTGCGCAGGGGGCAGGAAGATGGGAGTCAAGGGGTCACTGGAAGTAACCCAAGACTAACACCAGGTTTTTCAGGTTTGAGTTAGGGAATATGTTCCATGCCCTCATTCCCAGTGCACACAGATTTTTCTTCCTCCCCCTCCGAAGCTTGGTTAAAGTAGTTAATTGCTCTGTTATGCACAATTTACAGGACTTAATTACAAAACTAATACATTAGCCTTCTTGTCTATACGTCACAGGCACAACTTCATCTTTTCCACTGGGACACAGTGAAATTAGACCTTATTTCAAGTTAAAACATGTTGATCTGCACTGCCTACGTCCCAATTTTAAAACTGAAGGCATACCAACTACGCTTTATGGGTTGGTTTGAGATTTACTTCCATTGCTTACCTGCCTGTTAGCAGCTTGAAAGTGAAATTTCTTTCACTGCCCACTCCTATTCCTGTGTGCTTAAGCTACACTTGGCATACTTCAAGGGCTTTTATTTTTTTCTCTTCTCTCTCTGTTTCCTCATGGACAGATCTAACAATGCTTTTCTGTTTGCTTCCTTGCACATACATTGCTTCATCGCTAAATCTTTCCAGGTCTAAGTGAACTACAGGAGTGCTAGAGGATTCAGGCTGAGGAGAAGAGTAGGGCACATTTTAGTACATTTCTAAACAGTAACTAGACCAGATGAACACAATAATGACATTTATATGCAACATTTCACTGTTCCCCTATCCCCTTCTATTGCCCAACTAGTCAGAAGCAAGCAGAGAAAAACAAGGTGAAGACTAGATAAAACTTTATTTGCAACATATTATTTTAAAGTTAAAAAAAGCAAAAAGACATACAATTCTTGTTATTTTCTTTCCTCTGCTTACCATGAGCATCAGGTTGAGAAAACTTAGTTTACTTGTTACCTGTCATGTGAGAAAACATACCAGATATCATATGATCCCCACTTTTGAGACTTCTGTCCACATTAACTATGGTAAAATACTGGCATATAGTAATTCCTGGAAAACACCAGCACTTTTCCTTTGGAACTTTACAAAGAATTGTTGTTGTCAGTTATCTTCAGGTCCCTAACATGGAGCAAATCTGAGCAATTCCAACTGTGACATACTCCTCACTGATAGTTGCCAGATATTCAGCTATCTGGAAATATATCAAGACTGCATTGCTTAGGATCCTGCAAGCAAAAGTGACATGTAATTACTCTTACTTCTTAGCAACATCATAATTACACAGTGGCAAAATAAACAGTCTTTCTAGGACCCACTGCTTGTCCTCTATGCCAGTCAGAGCACAATAATTACATGGCCATTTGCTAAATGCAATTACTCAGCCCCCTTCTTTGACAAGTATTTACCGTCTTCTAGTCAGCCTTAACAAGCAGTACGAGAGGGGTGTGGTACTAAGGGTAGGAAAAGGCAGTTAGGCACAAAGAGAATATTGACAGCAACGGGAAACATAACACCCTTCAGACAAATCTGAGTTCCAAAGATGAAAATAAGACCATATACCTGGACAGAGAAGTGACAGTTGGTGTCACTTCCTTTTGGCAGGACATGCCATCGTATTCTTTCGTTTTCGACACTTGTTCTTTCTTGGATTTTTAGTCTTTTCATCTTTCTCAGCACTTGTGGCTCTTGAGATGCTAAAATCAGGTCCCTCTGAATCAGTGCTACGCTGTTGAGAACATGAGCTTTAAGTTGTTGGGGCGCACATGCATACCTTTGCTTCTCTTAAAAAACACACCACAGTCCAACAGTCATAACAATCACATTGTTCTTAGTTTCTGTTATTTTACATGCAGGATCCCAACAGCTAGACACTAACAGCTGGAAATGCAGATGTATAGTCTCTTTGTTCTATCTGTACAGAAGAGACATTCTCATGAGAAAACAGTTAACGTTTCCATCTTCAGCTATCTCTTTCAGAGAAGACGGGTTACTTTTTTTTCTGCTTTCCCCCTCCAATGAAGCACACTAGACCTATACACCACTGCGGTGTGAAAGCACTCCTTACAGAAACTGTTGTGCCATCAATTCTGTGCACCTTCACAGCAGATATGGGGATGATACTCTGCCCAGACAGCAGATGGAAACAGGACTGAAGGTCTTTAGCACACAACAGCATTTCCAGTGACACTGAAAGTCATCACGGGTTGCAGAATAAATCCGACTTTACTAGCCTCTATCTCATGCCCTACAACTCAGAGAAATTAAACCAAACAGAAAAATTAGACAGAAAACTTTGCCCCCATTCTCCTCCTCAGTTTTCTGTAAGTTTTTGGATTCCCATGAGTGAAGTTCCTATGAATGGAAGTCTATCAATAAATCTCTTCTAAATTTGGTCAGTTTGGGAAAGCTTCTGGGCAATTCAACAGAAACAGTAGATTTAAGTATCAGGCTACAACCAACAATGTTTTAATAACCAGAAACCCGCTGTCACTCAAAATAAAGATCTCCTTAAGACAATAATTTGCACTAATGGGTTATTTTCATACACGTGGATGAAACGTCAACACTAAAGAAACTTACCTTCCTTTTAGTAGGACGAGTTCTTACCAGATGAGATTTGTCAGTCTGGGCTATTAAACATGAAGAAAATAAGAACACTCATTCAGTGTTTGAGGAAATCATCCACATAATTTCTAACATCATGCACAGTATGTTCAGTCATTACTCTTGAGTAGCGTTTTTCTGCATAAGGGACTATCAAACATGACAAGATTAAAAAGCCGACTTCAGATCTTGCTGTACAAATCCGAGCAAAACAAAACTTGTGAGGATGTGGTAATAATTAGCACTTACACAGCTTTCATAGAGGTATGTACACACAGAGCCCACTTCCAATTTTTGCTGTTGCTGTCTCTGCTCTTTACAAAACATCCAAATTACAGGATCAGAATCAGGACAGCAAGACCAATTGCTTCAAGCAGTAAGTCACATCCCTTTAGCCTGAACAAGTGAACACCACAGCTATGGCAAGGGCCTTTAGAAGAAAGGAGGAGTTTTTATTTAGCATTAGCACAAATGAAATATAGCCCCTGTATAAAAGCAGAGCCCTGCTGTGTCATCTCTTAGTTTCCAGGTACAGAAACATGCATTATCTAACAACAATACCTTCTGCGTTTTCAAAAGGTAAGAGGTCTTCAGCAGCAACAGAACTCTCCACTAACTCCTGAAGAGGCTCAACACATTCCTTTAAAAAGAAAAGGGTATATTTTTAGCAATACACTATACCAGATATATATTGAAAGATACCTTGTTCCATGAGTGTTTGGAACACTGCAGCAGCTCATTTGCTATACACAGCAAAAAGAAACACAGTATTAAAAGTAGATCAATAAGCCAAGACAAGAAACAACCCATGGGCCAGCACTCAACCTTAAACATAGCTCTACAGGCCAAAATGCTATTCAGAATTCATAAAGCAAAAGTTCTCCATGTCACTCTAAAGCTTCAAGCAGACTATTCCAATACTTTAGCAATTTCTTTTCAAAGTCAAGCAGACTGAGGGAAAAATTAAACCAACAGTCAAACATTCAGAGAGGCTAAGAGGCTAGTTTTGTGCCTCAAAAAGCCCAACCAACCAACAAAAATCAACTTACATCAAAGTTAGGCTGGGACAGTGGTTCTCCAATGAGAGTTGACCTTGTGAAAGTACTGTGACTCTGTGAGCCTAGATGACAGACTGGCATTGCTCCTTTACACAACAGGGTATTTGCTGGCAACGTCTCGTCAAATATTTCTGGGCTTAGAACTTTTCCAAAGGTAACTCTCTTCTTCAGCTTTCCAGATCTGCGTGTTCCAGTTTTCTCTACTGTAATGAAACACACAGACTGCTTAGTGAACTTGGGACTTTCCTAGAGCAGAGACTTTTCAAGGTCTTTCTATGGGTCTTTATTCCCCCTGGAACAAAACAGACAAATGCCACCTTTACCCGTCCTGTGCATCCAAGCACAATTTTCAGTGCAGCTTTACTACAGTACCAAAAATTAAGGAAGATACAAGTCTAGAAACATCACAGGTGTGAAAATGCTTGAAAAACAGGTGAATCTCTTGTGGTGCCAGAGACTTTCTGAACTTTTGGGGTGGAAATTTATTATTGTTTTTTCCATTGATATCCTTTTCCTCAGTGGTCTTATTTTTCCCATTTTATGTGGTAGGATGTCACACAAGCTACTGCAGTGGTGGTTAATGCATGTCACTCTTCAGATTTAGCAGAGAGGCAAACCCTTGTGATCCCCCAGAACACTGCCTACTTAAAAAACAAAATCTCACCTGTTTGCAACGCTTCACCTCCTCCGTCAACTGCATCATTTGAGTATTCCTATCAAATTTAAGTGATACAATCACCTATTTAATACCACTTAATTAAAATACTGTCCTTGTTCAAAAGAAAACTGAAAGTGTTGCTTATAAAGTTTTCTAAATGGAAAAGTAAATAACATAGATGGATGTTCTCAAAACATGGAGACTTCCAGCAAAGCTTACAAAATGACCAAATGGGACGCAGATATCAGCTCCAGAGCATTCATTATTTCTGGTATGTTTCAAAAAGTATCTTTAACCACGATTCAACTCCTGGCAGCTCAGTACTGAGTGCAGGAGCTCAGTGTTAGTTAACCAACCTGCACGCCATCCGTCAGCTGCTTCATTGGCCTTTTCTTCAGCAGGGATCGTAGATTGTAGCCACTCTTATGCTCACCTAACGAAGGATTTCCTGATTGTTGTGGTACAATAGGTGTCCTGCTATCATCAAGTATTTTCAGCCTCACTTCTTCTGCAGAACTACTTTTGCTTCTGCTCAGCTCTGATGCAGCATTACTTTTAACGCCTCGAGTGATGTGCTCAGAACGGCAATCTTTAGAGCAAGTAGATAGGTATGACAATTAAAAACCAAAGTACCACTGAGAAGTCCTCTTACCATGGCCCGTTTCTAAGCTACCTCTAATTAGAAGAGTCTCCAACGACTCAACAGGACTGCGTTGCTCGTAATGACTTTGCAATACTTACTAGCTCCATTAGAAAATAAGGAGGTTATCACCAAGCGATTTTTAGAATTTAAAAGTTATTAAGCAAAATCCTACACATCATGATCAAGAGCTAAGAGTTACAACAGCTAAAACCAGCTGCCATAAAAACTGTTCTTGGTTTCATGGAAAAAGTGTGAAAAGATTAATGAAAAGTAAATTAGAAGGTATAGATCCATAAATTAAAACAAAGAAAACAGTCACCAAAAAAAATACTAGTCTTTGCTTTTCTTCAGTTATTCTGAGAAATATCTGTTCAGGAGGCACTAAGAAACAAGATGGATTTAAACAAAAGAAAAGAATCTCGAGCCAAACACAAAAACCCCTGTGCCAAGACTCACGAAGAAAGATTTGTATTTATTTTTTTCTATTAAGTGTCTATAGTTTTGTACTTTTTGGCCTAATGGAAGACACATTTAAGATAAACCATTGACCAGAAATATAATCAACTTACAGCAGCCTGCATCCTGGGAAACATCATCCACTTGTGGCAGTCCAGAGAAGCCACTCTCCCCTTCAGCTTCTTGTAGTGCTTCACAAGATGTCTGAAAGGCATTTATCTTGTCCTTCAGCAACCTGACATTTCTGTGCTGAACAGAACTGACCTGCCAAAGAGAATTAACCTCATGAGATTCCCCCACCCCAGATGACATGACCTTTATTACATTGTATTTGTACTTTGGCTTTAAACAAAATCAAAGCAGCAAACGTTGTATTTAGTAAGGGTGCAATTTTAGTTGCATGGTAAAATATGCAAAAAAAAGAACTGTATTGGGAAAACTTAAGTTTTACTGCCTCCCATAATCTGTCCCCTCAACCATACCCTGCATTAGTTTTCTGACAGTCTAGTTTTGTTAAAAACAAGTCGGATTAATAAACAAGTTGCTCATGCTAGTGACTTTGAGCCACCAACACTTTAATAAACAAAAAATCAAGCACAGTCATTAAGGGTTCTGGTAAACAAAAGTTAAAACATGAGGCAGCTAAACATGGAGAAAAGACCACACAACCCCTGTGTTCTAATACACCGTGTCCATGGGGAGTCAACTAAATTAAGGCCAATGTTACGCCTTCTACTGGCTCCTCCCTGAGACTTGCCTTCCCTTTCTGCCCATACACACTGATTGGTGGGGGGAACTAAACTGTGAAATATATGAGGAAGACTCACCTGTGCAAAAGTTTCATTCCACTTGTTTCTTCTCTGCTGGGCAAGGTACTGGATAAGGGTGTTATTCTCTGGCGACCCCCGTGCGCCAATCGCTGACCTTCGTCTGAATTTCAATAAAGTTGGAGACTTTCCTAAAATGGAGACAGGAGGAAAGAGAAGGGGAAATTATGATTTTGTACAGATGCCGTGAGCTTGAAAACACTAATTTTTGTTATTGTTAAAAGTGACTCATGCCATGGATGAAACCATGGGAAACTGCTCAGCCCAGGAGGCCTTCCTCTGAGAAAGCAGGCTGAGTGCTACTGACTGAGCTTTCCAGAAGCTCAAGTGGCTGTACACCAGGCAAGGCCCCCTCACCCTTCACACCTCACCTCGAGTCAAGGAGCCCGCCGCCAACACCAGCAGCTCCTGTCATGCTATGCTTGAGGCTCCCCACACCCACGTGTGGAGCGGGAACGTGACCTCACGTCACAGCTCTGCCCTGTGTACACCCGGGCCCTGCGAAAGAGCTGGAGCCTGACACGGCCCCCGCCCCTGCTCTGAGGCAGGCCTGAAAAGCGCCGGCTGGGCCCGCCAGGAGGGGCCTTACCTGCGGGCGGCTTGGCGAAGCTCTCCCGAGTGATCCCGAACTCCGCAATTGTCACAGTCGCAAAATCGACAGGCTTTCGCCTCAGCTCCTCCCACACGCCACGATCGGGTCCTTCTTCGTCTCGTTCTTCGCCAGGCGTCGAGCGCCGCCCGACCGCCGCGCCCGCGCGGCCCGGCGAGTTGTCCCGGCTGCTCAGAGGTGAAGCGGCTGCGCCGCACGCGCGCTCGGCACGCGGGCAGCTAACGGCATCCCTCCCGGAGCGGCGCGAGCCCCTCGCCAGGTCTCTGCCGCGCCCAGGGCCTCGCGCCCGCTGCCGCGCTTGACTCGCGCCGCCGGCGTTCTCCTTCCCGCGCGCCTTCGCACCTTCGCCGACCTCTCGGACCCCTGGCAGGCTGCGCGCAGGGGCCTCTCCCCGCCCTCCAGCGCAGCCGCTCCCCGGCTCTCCCGGGGGGTCGCTTCTGCCCTCCACCCGCAGGGGCATAGCAGACGATGTGCTCCGCTCCGCTCCGCCTCTGCCCGCCCGCGGCTCGGCACCTACCGAAGGGTGCCCGTGCGGGTTGAGGCACGGCCGGGCTTCTCCCGGAGGGGCCCCCGCAGCCCCGGGCCGGGTGCAGCCGCCTCACGCCCAAGGAAACGCGGAGCCGTTACCGCCCGCCGGCACGAGACGCAGCCTCACTGGCCGCAGCGCCCTGCGCTGCCGTGTCCCTCCGCGCTCTCGCCCGCCCGCCCGTCCCGAGCGTCGCAGCCACCGGAAAGCGAGAGGCTGGCGGGAGCCGGTCCCGCGCTGCCCCCGCCCCGCGCGCCCGTGAGGCCGCACGAGGACCTGGAGACTCTCGCCTCCCCGCGCGGAGGGATCGTCCGTTTCTCGCGCGCTGAACTCCCGTTTTCGAAAGGAAAACCGATTCGTTCAGCCGGCCGTGCCCACGTGACACGCCGCGCCAATCAACGGACGACTCTCTCCCCGGTCTCACTTAATGCAAACAAGGGGCTTTACGGCCGTCCTGATTGGCTACCGGCGACATCCTTGTGGGCCCGCCTCCCTCCGGCTATTCCCCGCCCCGCCCCTCCGGCGGATCGCGCTTCTCATTGGCCGGGGCTCGCGTCGCTCAGCGGCCGCTGCCTTCCGGGCCCGGCGGGACGGATTGGGCTGCCGCCGCAGCATGAGGCGGGTCACGCTGTTCGTTAACGGCAGCCCTCGGAACGGGAAGGTGAGGGGCGGGTGGGGGGAGCGGGCCTCGGCGGGACCCCGCCGCCCGCAGGGATGCGCCTGGGTCCGCCCCTCGCGGCCGCGCCCGGTGCCCGCCGCGGCCCGGAGATCCCGATCTTCCCGCCGGCGCCGCGGCCTCGGGCCGTGCTGCCCGCCCGTGCCGGAAGCGGCTACCCGGCGCCCCTCGCTGCGGGCCCGAGGCCCGGGCGGCACAGAGGGCCCGGCGCTGTGGGTCGCCCCGGATGCTCCCGCCCCGCGGCCCGGCAGCGCGCATGGGCTTGGCCACAGGCGCGGGACCTGCAGCGGCGCGTCCCGGGGACCGGCACTGCCCGGTCACCCCTCTCGGAGGCCGTGGCTGGCCCAGGCGGGGGTCGGCCCGGCGGCAGAAGGGTACGGCGGTATCCGCAGCTCCCTCTCCCCGCAGGTCGTGGCTGTGTACGGCACGCTGTCGGACCTGCTGTCCGTGGCCAGCAGCAAGCTGGGCATCAAAGCCACCAGCGTGTACAATGGGAAGGGCGGGCTCATCGACGACATCGCTCTGATTAGGTAAGGCCCTGTGGCAGGTGCACACTGATGCTCGCTGGTCTGTTAATCTCTAATCGACAGCCAGTGCTTTCCCTAAAGCAGATCATGCCCTTTCCGGCCCCAAGTAAGACAGTGCTGCCTTTGGAGACCGTTTCCCTACCTTGTTCCATCTTCCTGTGCTGATCCACAGGGACGTTCCGCTGCTCCGGTCGGCAATGGGATGAGCCCTTTTCTGTCTGAAAAGCAACAGGCTCTGATGCTGCTTTGGCCTCACAGAACGCTCCCAGAGTGGGGAGAAAAGCAACTGTCCTGTAAAGCTAAACTGGTGGAGTAACAGAAGGCAGCCCTTCCTTGGCCGACACAGATAATGTCCCTAGTGGGGTCACTCAAATCTCAGTTCACAGGAACCTGCAAAATTAAGATAAAAGTCAGATACTGAAGTTCTAATGGACTAACGGCAACTGACGCTCTTTAACCTGGAACTAATCAGGAGGGGTTACCACTGTCACTTTGATGAACAAACGATTCTGAGTAACACTGTATTTTTTTCCCCTCCTCTTCCCCTGCCCCCTCACCTCTCAGGGATGATGATGTCTTATTTGTCTGCGAAGGGGAGCCGTTCATTGGTAAGTCTGTAGTTCTGAGGTTTAATCTTTTGTTTAACCTAAAGAGACTTTGTTGTGCTTCTGTGTCAATTTAAAAGTATATTTCCTGGTGGGTTTAGGAGTCCATGTGGAGGATTCAGAAATATTTGTGATTTTTCTAATGATGACTGTGTCTCTTGTGAGTAGATCCTCAGACTGATGGGAGACTTCATGAAGAACTGACGGGGTCACACACAGACTGGTTAACACTCAACGTTGGAGGCCGGTACTTCACCACTACACGGTAAAAACTCAACTGTCTGGGCTTGATTTTTAATTAACGCACCATGGAGTAGGACAGCTTTGGCTTCTGCAGCCTTCCCTGTATTTCATATTTGCTGCCATGAAGAAATGAATGGTCCCACATTTTTCCTTGGTATCTCTGTTAACTAAATGCTTTGTTCCTATTATCATTCTTTGTACTTAATCACACCTTTGTGATTGCTCAGGTCAGTGATGTATTTTGCTGTCACACTCTATGAAATTAAATTAGTGCAGTGTTGTAGCTGCTGGAGTGTGTATCATGCTCCAAGGGCAGAAACCGCTCCCCAAGCAGCGCGTTCATCTCTTGAGCAAAACTTTCTATTATAACACTATGCTACTTTTTGTTTTGTAGGAGCACTTTGGTTAACAAGGAACCTGAGAGCATGTTGGCCCACATGTTTAAAGATAAAGGTTGGTAAGCTGAAGTGTACTTTATTTTTTAAGCTAACAAGTTAGCAGAGGCAGCAAAGGGCCCTATCGAGCTGCGACTTTCATTAGCAAGTCGGAATGTCAACAGTCTGTTGAAGTATCAGAGCAGAAAGTAAAAATCATGTCTTTCCTAATTATTTTTTTCTCTCTTGCCCACGTAATGGCTATCATCTCACAGGCTGAAAACAGACCTTCTGTCTGTAGTTACTATTTTGGGGTCTTCTTTTGAGTTGGAGTTTAAATTTTCTTCTTATTGTTGCATTTCCCTCAGTTTTTCAATGTATCAATTGTGTGAGCACTGTACAGGCAGCCTTTAGGGAAGGGGCAGGCTGAAATCTCAGTGCTGCCTTCAGCCTAGCGGCAATTCCTGTGTGTGATGAAATCACTGAGTTATAGCAGCAATGAGTTTGTTTTAAGGTGATTCCTCTTATAGCCCCTGCCCTTATTTTCCTTCCTTTTCTCTAAGAAACACCCTTCCAAGTGGAATGTTTCGTCACCCTTTGGTAGTAAAAATCTGAAACTGAAACAAATGCTCTTCTATTAATATATCAAATTTAATCATATATATATATATGTTGTGGAAACAGATGCTTGGGGAAATAAGCAAGATCATAGAGGAGCATTCCTAATTGACCGCAGTCCAGAGTATTTTGAGCCAATTTTGAACTATTTGCGTCACGGACAGCTCATTGTAAATGATGGCATTAATTTGCTAGGTAGGTATTACCCCTATGACACCTCCTAAATTGTTACTCTTTAGAAGTTGAACGTTGCCCTCTGGTAAAGATGATAAAGTCAGTGGGGCTTCTGTGTGCTCATCCAAATGTTGGGGTTCTTTGCTGAGTTTGTTCTCAACCACTGCAATTCCACATGCTTGGTTTAATGAAGATACACTGCTTAAACTGACTTACTTTAGAACATTAACAATTCTCCGTGCTGGACTAATACCTGGCTGTAATTCTGGATTTGGTATCTTTAACCCAATAGTGGCATTGGAAATGTCCTTTCCAAGTTACTTCTTCCTTTTAGCTGCAAGCAAGCTTGCTTTTCCTCGATGCAGTTACATCTAATACTGTGTATGTGGCTGTCGGATTTATTAGTTAAATGCCTTTCTTTGAGCCCCCTTAACCTTCAACAAGTGATGTGTTCATCTTTCTTAGCGTAGCTTAACCTATAAAAGGTATAACAAGCCAGGCAAGTCCATCAATTTGATGCTCCTTCAGGAGTAAGGATGGATTAACCCAAACCCTGGGGCATGTTCTTGGCGTGGCGATACGCTGCCTTCTCCAGCGAGGGAAGAAAGGTGCTCTCTGTCTAACGACTCCCTGTCAATAACAAATACTGCTTTGTTTTGTTAGGTGTTTTGGAAGAAGCCAGGTTTTTTGGTATCGATTCATTAATTGAACATCTAGAAATAGCTATTAAGGTAACTCGCTTTCTTTAATACATGAATGCACATGTCCTGTTCTTCTAGGCAATGATAATTTAGCCCTGTCCATGTCAGCCTCTAAACAACTCTCTCTGCAGAACTCACAGCCAGCTGAGGATCACTCTCCTATATCTCGAAAGGAGTTTGTCCGATTCCTACTGGCAACCCCAACCAAGTCTGAGCTGCGATGCCAGGTGAGAACACAGACCTCTCAATGTGTTGGTGTCTGGTGGTGAAACAGCCTGACAACATGACATTCAGGTGATATGTGCTTTCCCTCCCCTGCTTTTTAGCTCAGGGGTGATGCCAAGCTGTGGCAGAGTGACCTTAACATGAAATTCCAAGTGCAGTTTGGGCTACTTTCCTTCGTTAGCCGAAGATTTCCAGGAGGAGCAATTTGTTAAGCTCTTCTCTTTAAATGTAAAGTGCAGCAGCATAACAAGGACAGTGTTTGATAGCTTTGCACTTACATTCCATCTGTGGAATAGCTGTCTGTGTGTGTATCCATAGCTCTGTATTTGTATACAAAATGCTCTTAACTGTTCCCTGTTCAGAGCTGTACCTCCTGTGACATTTTGGGGCTGGTTGCTTTGTTTTCAGGGTCTCAATTTCAGTGGAGCAGATCTCTCCCGTCTCGATCTCCGGTACATCAACTTCAAGATGGCCAACCTGAGCCGCTGCAACCTCGCACACGCCAACTTGTGCTGTGCCAACCTGGAGAGGGCTGACCTCTCTGGATCCGTGCTCGATGTAAGGAGGGGTGAGCCTTGGGCAGTTGGGGCTGTCCTTCAGTCAGTTATTCTAAGGGGAGGGGAATTAGAACGAGCAGGTAAGCCTAGGACAGGTAGTTCTTCAGTATCTTCTGTTTGTATCTTTTGTTCAAGTTACATCACTTCAAAAGCTCTTTGAAGCTATCTTAAATTTAAAAAAAATTAGAAAGGGACAAAATAGGCAGTGGATAGGAATTGATCTGCCTTCCTGATGATAGAGAAGCAAAAGTATAGCAAATCCTTACATTTCCTCGCTGTAACGAAGCTGTTGTGCTTTAACACATGGTTCACTGCCGAAACAGAAGTGAAAACTCTACTCTGGCCATTCTCAGTATTGTTCTGTGTCTTGTTGCTCCACCTTTATGCATCTCACTGAGGTGTCCTTCTCTATCAGTGTGCAAACCTTCAAGGGGTGAAGATGCTGTGTTCCAACGCAGAAGGGGCGTCTCTAAAAGGGTGCAATTTTGAAGACCCCTCAGGACTGAAAGCTAACTTAGAAGGTAAGAGGGTTTTGCCTATTGGGTACTTTGTGGAAGCTGAACCACATGTAATTCTGTCTGGCACCTGAGCAGTCTGGCTGTGGTTCGTACGGCCCATCTCTTCATGAGGAGAGGCCACAGCTACCAGACAGCATATGACCATACAATCGTTAAATTACAAGGTCTGTCTTGACCTCTGTCAGTTTTATGTGTTTCTGAGGTAGCATCGTGCTGGACCTACAGCGTTTGACTGTTTTTTCTCATAAAACTGCTCTTTCTGTGTTCTAGGTGCAAACCTGAAAGGTGTTGACATGGAAGGCAGCCAGATGACAGGAATTAACCTAAGAGTTGCTACACTGAAAAATGCAAAACTAAAAAACTGTAACCTTAGAGGAGCAACCCTGGCAGGAACGGACTTGGAAGTGAGTTGTGATTCATTCTCAATCAAAATTTTGGGGGTTGCTGGCTTTTGGCTGAGTGCTCCAGCTTCAGACTAGACAAAGGGCTCTCGTCTTTTCAGTCCTATTGAGATACAGATGATCTAGGGAATTGCATCTCATTCTAGCCTTTGGAAAGTGAGTCTACACCCTGGGATTTGCCAGCGCCTCACAGCCACAGGAATGGCTTGTATCATCACACAAGTGCTAGAGGGATGGAAGTACTGATGCACTGTGTGAGATCGTGCATCACTGAGGAAGAATGCAGTTGCCTGGGTTTGCAGGGAGTGATTTTGATCCTGGGACATGGTTTGTACAGTAATAAGGGGATCTTACTTGACTGTGCTGTCTGTATTACAACCCAACTCCTTCTGCAGGCTCTGTCTGTGGCTGTTCCTCCTCAAGTGCTGGAGGGGTGTTAGAGTAACATCTCGTGAGACTGCTCTTCTTTCTAGCTTTGCTCAGCATTAATAACTCCTGGAAGATAATTTGATACACAGGATTTAAGCCTGATAACCTAGAAAGAACTCCAGCTCTTGTTGTGAGAAGGAACTGCTCTATTACAGGAAACACTGACTTACAGGCGTGCGTGTGGTTTCCGTACAAGTGTCGTTAAGGTGAAGTTTGGAACCAAATTCTGGGTATATTCAATTAACAGTTAATTTTTATTTTACCCTTTAGAATTGTGATCTGTCGGGTTGTGATCTACAAGAAGCTAACCTGAGGGGATCGAATGTCAAAGGAGCTATCTTTGAAGAGATGCTGACACCTTTGCACATGTCTCAGAGCGTCAGATAGGGAAGAGAACGTGCCAAGAGGAAGGAATCAAAACGGTTATTGTGAATTTCTTCACCTCCTCCCTTATTAAGTTAGAAGCAACGGTTATTAGACAACTTAAATTTACAGTAGTGCCTAAGTAGACTTCTTTGATCACTTGTGGGGAGGGAGCTTTTGTTTCTACCTTTGAACAGAGTGAGGAAGGGGGCTGGTTTTGGAACCGGAGTGTGTGGCAGTCAGGGAGGCAGTAAATAGATCCGTTGTTTAGCATTGCCTCACCGTGGAATGCATTTTAATTTATAAAGCACAATATATGCAATTCTATTTATTAAATCTGTAGCTGCAATATGAAATGTTATTCATGTATAGTAGCAACAAAGTTCAGGTTTACAGTTAAGACTAGTGTATTTACAGTTAGTGTCTTTGTTCATGCACGGCATTTTCATGTGGTTTAGACAACATCCACAGGATGGTTTCAGGTACTGTCTTCTTCTGGGGTGAAGGCAGCAGTTAACTCATCATAGGTGATGTACTGTAGAAGTATATACTTGTAGTAGTGTGAAGGGAGGCAGAGAACAGCTTTATCACTTTCTGTAATGTGCAGTGGAAGCTGCTTCTTCCACTGAGAGGATCTGTGTACGCAGCAGACTGACTTAGAACCAAAACATCCCTGATCAGAAATCAGATGGCTTATTTAATCCTTTCCCCATTAGTGTGAAACTGCACTCTGCCAGTCAGGGCTGGGAAGAAAAAGGCTCTTCCTTCAGCAGTCCTACCCCCTCTAGCCTGGAGCTTCACTCACTGGGGGAAGTACAGGACTGTCACCAAAGTAGAGAGAGGCAGTGGGGCCACAGCACCTGCTCCACCCTCCCGGCATCACCCCAGTACATGGGCAGATGCACCCATTTCCCCTCAGTGTTCTACGCAGACACCCTGGTGAGCATGGGCACAACCCTTCTCTCAGCCAGACTGGGGTGTTCCACTTCAGGCCTGCTCACAGTGGCTGCAAAAGCAGCTTCCATAGCACAGGTCCCGCTTCACCCGTGAGCAAGCAGGGAACTAGGCCTCTTCTGCAGTGCAGAAAGCCTCACAGCATCTCTTCACATCGCGGTGCGCTCCATTTAATAAGCTGCTTCCACTGTAGTGTCCATGCAGTTCTCAGCTAACAGACCATTTTACATGCAGTCCAAAAGCACAGGAAGAAACTATACCAAAAAAGGTGCATCAAGAACTCTTACCTCAGATGCTTACCTAAAATATCCCAAAGTGAAAACTAAGCTTGAATCTAAGGACATTCAGCTATTGCTGAAGTTAGGGCCAACGTATCTAAACCCTACAGAACAGGACACTGCTCACAGTGCTTGGAGTGCCGCAGTTATCTCAGTGGGTTGCCTTTTACTTGCAGTGCAGATTTCCAGTCCTCTGAAAACAGGTCCTGTTGTCTTAGCAGTTGTTAAGAAGATGCTGCTTTGCCATCAATCTGCAAAGATACATCCAGGACCCGTGCATGGTCGGTTTGGGGGAGAACTGCAGGATTCTCCCTTCTTTAAGAGTTGGGTTGACTCAGGTGCGTGGCTGAACATCCCACAGCCACAGGTTCAGAATTGGGATTCTGTTTCCTCCAGCTTCTCAGGCCTCTAGGTCAGGCTCTAGGACAACACCGTGTCCTTGGTGAAACACACCAATAGACCCAAGGGAAATGGTTCAGCCTGATTTTGGAGTACTTTGTCCCACCTCATTGCTTTCACTGAGCACGATGTGTATGTTGCAGTAGAAGAAGATTCCTAGGGCTAGAGAAATAAATGAATTATTTTTCTTTATCATATTTTGTAGCTGGCAGAAGTAAAATATTGTATGGAAAAATCTATTTTCATAATCACTGTGTATAAATTATATTTGAACTTTCACTGAAGCACTATGTTTTGAATAATCACAGCATGTGGCATCACTCATTCACAGATGAATTTTAAGGTACCTCTTTTGCAATGACAAAGCTGTGTGAACAGCCCAGAATGGCCTGTTCAGACACTGCAGGATCCGGCCTAATTTAAACTGCATTAATAAAAGTGTGAAAGAAAAGATCTTTCTTTCTGTCTTAATTTAAAACAGCAGCAGTGCTAGAAGAAAGGCCAGCGAATTCTCACTCTGATGGCCCCTTGTATACAAACTAAATGCTGCTGCTGAAGTTGGGTTCCCCCTCAGGAGCCTTCGACTCACCCAAGCCTGGAGTACTTGACTCATGTGAAGAGCGAGGTGTAGAAGCCTTTACTGCTGCACAGGCCCCTGGCAGGTGCCTTGCAGTGGGATCACTACGATGCTTCCGGTACATTCCCTTGGGATTTTGACCTGTCACTCACCTGTGACACTCCCCAGCTCCACTTTCCTATTTGCTTGGTAAAACAGTTGGACTTACGAGTCCTTATACGCATAGTGCACACATTGAAGTCCCTTCCCACAGCCACTGCACAAGCTCAGCTGCCATAAGGACACCCCACAGCACTGGGATGGCCATCCTCAGCTTTGGCCCAGTGCAGACTCGGGCGCAGCCCTGATAACACAGGCACAGCACACATGTCCCAGTGCAGCTCGAGGACAAAACCAGGGAGAATCCAGTTCCTTCTTCGGTGTCTCTTCTCCAGGACACATCAAGCCCTGAGGTACAATTACGGGGCTAAGGAGGCCCCTTCTCTCTTTAAATGCTGTCCCTCAGGATAAACAGAATCTTCTATTTAAAGATTAACAGTCTTAGTCTTTGCTAGGCTCAGCAGGGACGGAAGGAGTCTCAGATGCAGGAAAGTCTCACTTCTGCAGTGATGTGCCCACGCTGAAGTAACTTTCCTCCCACCGAAACTATTCTCACAGCTTGATCAGTTTATCAGTGAAGGTAAGTGTTGGCTACTCCTGCCGTGAGTAGGAGGAGCATTAAAGCAGGAAGAATTACTCTAGCAAAGAGTCACTAAATCCTCCTTAAATTACTTTTAATCCATTAATCTCAGAGAGATCGTGGGAGCAGGAAGAGCGGATGTTTGAAGAACACTTGCACACAAACCAGTGCACAGCAAGCCCAAAAGCTGCCAGGTGGACAAAATAATCATATTTGTATAGTCAGAGTGACCAACTCCTACATGCAAACAGCCATCAACCCCTCTGTAAAGCTCTCAGGGAGCGTTAGAGCATAAACATGTGTGAAGAGCCCCCAGCACTCCCCTGCATACACTGACACACACGGGTGTATCAAACAAAGTAACGTGTCTGGGGGTCCCTTTCCCAGACTGTCACAAGCTAACACAGTTGTCTGCTGCATCAGCTTAGCACTGCTGTGCACTTCATGGAGCACAGACTGTCAAGGTTCTGGAATTTCAACAGAGAACTTTCAAGGAGCAGGCAAATAGCTCCATGCATTTCTGCGCCAAAGGACTGTTCCCCTCATGGAGACTTAGGCTGAATTCCTCATCCACCTCAGCTCCTGTAAGCTCCTCTCACCAAATTCAAACTCTCCCAACAACTTGTACCCAAAAACTGGAAGCCAAGGAAAGAAAAGATGTTCCTTTTCCCCAGGACAGCAGCAGCTGCCCAGATTCGAGGGTCACATTTGCAGCCTGTTAAAAGAAAGGCCATTGCTTTTACAGCGCTCAGAGGAAAGAACTGGATTTACCAGCTTCACCTGGGGGGTTCCAATTATGTGCTTTAGTTCTGCTCCATTACAGCAATTTTAAGAACAAAATCACAGCCCAGGGGATAAAGTCACCTGCTGCGAAGGGCTGGCTGGTGGGGTGGTTGTATATAAAATGTGAGCTGACAAGGGCACTCGCAAGACATCTTCAAACGGGGAAGAGCTGGAGGAGTTCTGCAACATCTCTCAGCAAGCAGGTAATGTGCTTGTACAACATACTGTATTTCGTTTTTACTCATTCAGTGCATGCAGGTATTTGTATCAGCAGAAACCCATGTGAAAAGGCACTTGTCATGGGGGTTAGACCAGAAACACTGAGGGCATCTGGCAAAGGCCCCTAGGGACTCGCATGGAACCTTTGAGGTCCAGAGAGCCCTAAAGCTCTGAAAGGGTGTTCAAAAATCCTAATTTAGATCTTCATCCGATTTTTCTGAGATCTTAAATCTCTCTGTAATGAGTTAATCCACACTTTGAGGGGCTCAAAATCCAGCTGTGGCTCACATGGAGGCACAACTCCACTGGGAAGCACAAAGTCAGAACTGGAGATCCAGAAATGTAAAGTTTCCTTAATTCTGATTATGATAAAAAGGGAATTATGGAATCATTATGATCAGAGAGATGTTTTATTCTCTCACAGAATGGGTCAGTCCAGGAAGATCCTAATCAGCATCCTCCTGTTTGCCCTGTCCTTGGAAATCTGCTTGGCTCAACACTGGTCTTATGGTCTGCAACCAGGAGGAAAAAGGAGTGCTGAAAACCTGGCAGAATCATTTCAAGAGGTAAGTGCTGGGATGTGAACCAGCCCCATCTGAGCCAGGATTCCTTATTGGGAAGAGACACAAGCAAGGAAGAACCAGCACAGCTTTACTCTGTAGCATCTCTGTGTGTGTGTGCACACACGTGTCTCTGCCCCGACATGCCTATGCATGCACACACATTTCTTAAGTGCTAATTGGGAAGTAACTTCTATCAGGGTGAGGTAACGTTTGACAGCCTTGCACACAGCCCAGTGCTGGCAGCAGAGCCAGGGCAGCCGGCTCCAAGGCAGGCTGAAAGATGAGTTCCAGATTAAACCTGATCTCATCCCCTCCCTAAACTGAACCAAAACCCTGTGGGCTGGTCTAGGACAGCACACATCATCCACTCCCTAGAGCTTGGCAATAGGCGGCTGTCATGTGGTAACCAATTAAATGGCAATTAAACGACAAAGCTGAGCAATTAAAACCAAAATGAAGTCAAACACATTCTACCTGCTAAGCCAGTACAGGGGGGCTCTGCCCACCAGTGCTTTACATCGTGCAGGGGAGCGGTTTCACCTTCACCTGTTACTAGGGCAGAGTCACTTGAGCAGAAGGATGTCCTGTCCTGAAGGCTCTGTCCCTTCCCAATGCAGACTGCAAACGAGAACTTTGGGGAAGCGCAGCAGAGTGACTGCCCAGGCTCCTACCAGCATCCTGGACTCAGTGACCTGAAGGAAGCCATGGTAAGTAACATGGTTTTTAATTTTATTACTATGGGAAAATTAGGGGCATGATCCAGGCTGGGAAAGTACACAGAGGGAAGAGAAAAATGGTGGTGGAGGCAGCAGCATTAAGTTTAGTTCACCTGCCCTTAGCATCTGCATCATTCTCAATCACCCTAGGGTCACAGTCCCAGGACAGGAACACATTATTCCTGCTGCTCCTCAGGTAGCAGCGTCATTACTCACTAAATTAAAATCAAAATAAAGTCAAAACACACTCTACCTTAATATAAATCTCTGCAACACTCGCAGACAGTTAACTTCAAAGCTGCATTCTGCCAGCTGAAGACTGGAGCCATATGGACACTGCTGCTCCCAAGGTCCCTGTGCTGGGAAATAGATTTTCCATTAGATGCAGAAGTGACAGCAGAGACTCCACACACAAACTGACTGCTACAGGAAGAGTACTCCCAAGCAAAAATGTGCTCTTTAATTAACATGGCAACACCTCGATGGGGCCAGATGGTCGCCACTTCCGGGGACATCTCTCAGAGCTGTCCTGCACCTTGAAACACTCCAGCTCCTCTTCAATTTTCAAGCCAAGAACAAATTTTCATGTATAGACACTCCAGCCTCCCACCGAGGAACCCGGCTCATGGACACGGGAGCACAGGCAGGGCAGAGCCTGACTTCAACCACGTTCTCATGCAGACAGTTCCTGAACTCCAGCAGCTTCTAGGTCATCTTGAATCCTCCCTGTACCCAACGTGAAATGGATTCCTTGTCTATGGCTCTGGCTTCCAATGGCACAAAGAGAAGCCAGCAACATGACCTTAATACATTCAGACTTTTTTTCCTACTGCAAGAGGTTATGTCAGACAGGAAGAGATACCAGAGTAATTGTCAGGACATTTGAAATGCATCACTGACACTTTTCTTAGTGAGGGGAACTCTGATTCCCAGGTTTGCTCAGAAACTGCTAGTCATCTCGTACATGGGTGTAAAAACTTGTGAGCCTCTGCATCAGGCGCTTAGTTTGCATGTAGCATAGCCTGGTCTGTGTGACCTCCTTTTTTCTGGCTGCTGAATGACTGTGGAAACAAATTAAACTCTCTCCACATGCAGCTTTGCCAGTGTAACACAGTCCTGGAGATGCTACAGGAATATTATGCAGTGAAAGGAGAGGTGTCTGGAAATGGTCCACCCCATGGAAAAACTTCCAAGGGATCATTTCCTGGAGAAGGTGGCAGTGAGCACAAACAAAATACACTCAGCTAAGATACAGAAGGGGAAAAAAATAACACATTCAGGCAGCACAGCTATACAGAACACATTGGGCTTTCAACTGGGAGGTACCAATGTAAGTACATACTAGAGCAGGAGACCAGACCCAGCAGGATGTGACACAGGGGCAGGGTTTCCATTCCAGCAGTACCAAGGTATCTGCAGAAGGGTAACAGGGCAACCGTGCCCATCTGCGATGCCCCTGTGATGTCTCTGCCATCTCAGCCAGCTGCTGAAGCTCAGAGATGTCCTACACATTTACTCTTTGTGCCAGCTCAGGCTGCTCATCCTCAGTCGCTGTTGTGGTGTTCAGCAGCTGCCGGGTCAGGCTCCAGCACCCACTGCAGGGGGGACCCACCGACAGATGTAACATTGGTCACGCACTTGGGGATGAAAAGGGCCATTAAAACATCAATTACGTTCTGCTGTATGATCTGATCCATGGGCAGGTGGCAGGGAGCACACATTCAGGCCACAGTCATATCCTCTAATTCCTCTTCCAACACAGACCCCAACATTAACATTTTAGCATCTGACCAGGCTTTAAAATTCCACCCCAAAAGTTATTTCTTCTCTTTAAATTAAAGTATATGCTGTGTGTTTACAGGAAAGTCTGATCAAAGGACAAGCCAGACGGAAGAAGATTTAAACCCCCAAAGCCAAGTGGAACAATGAACCCAAAATAACATTTCAAAGCTGCATTAAAAACAATTCCTCTTCAAACAGCCTCTGCTCAGATTGCTTTATGTAAATAAAAGCTACCAAGTTGCATTTCAGTAGGAAATAACTGGTGTGTAGATTACTAGCTTACGTGTAAAAGAGAACACTCTCTAGTCCAGGGCCGGGGACTTGTCAGCACAGGGTTTGCTTCATGTCTGGCAAGGAAAGCTTGGACGTGACACTCGTGTCTCACTCAACGCACTGTCTGACCTCACTTGTCTCTGGGTAAAACAGGAATACAACTTTGTTCAAAATCAGGAATAAACATACTGTTAGAATGAGATTCCACTCATGCTTCAGCAGTTAAAAGATTTTTATATGCTTTTTTTTTTACTGGTTCACTCAAAAACTACATTTATTTTAAAAAGGTATTTACAAACTTTACAGCATGTAATACATCTTAAAAACATGAGAATCTGTACACCTTGCTTTACAGACTGAGCAAATCATGTCATTTACCCAAAGAGATGCTGACTCCCTTATCAAAGCTTAGCTCCTGCTCTCTCTTCAGAGCCAGTTTAAAGCTGTGGGGTTTGCTGATTGACTGGCAGAGGGCTAAAAGAAAGAGGAAAAAAGAGCAACTATTTGCAGTCTGCAGAGGTGGGTTTATAACTGTCACATCCAGCATCTCAAACCACTCACAAAAACACGTTACAAGACGCCCATGTTCTCCTGAATTTAAGACAAACATATCCCAAGGTCCATCAGGTCAATAAGCCTTTATAGTACCAACAATGAAAGAGCCCATCAATACTGCCCCGCGTGTCAGGGCTGAATTCCAGAGCTGCTGAGGAAACCTGCAGCCCACACATGTGAAATCCAGGCTCCAAGCATGCAGTCACACCTGTCCCAGGATTTCAAGGACAGCATTAAATCCCACCAGTCTGACCAGCAGCACAAAAAGATGCCTTTCACCTTTTGTTAAGCTGCTCTTTGTGTACTCTCCACAGTGCCCAGGCACCTCCAGTCTCCTAAAGGCGCCTTCACATTAGCAGGAGCAGAATTACGGGAACAAGGCATGCCTTGGACAAGCCCCCTCCTGCCACCAGCCAAGGCAGTCACATTATTGTTTGATTTTTCTTTCTGATGTAGCCCTAGGAAGAAAGAAAAAAAACCAAACCCATCCTTACCCTGGTTCACTAGATAATTTGGTCTGCAGCAGTGTATGCAAGATAGAGGAGGTTTTAATTAAAAGGGAAAATGAGAGCAGGTAGCAGTAACTGGTGAGGAATGTTTTCATTATTTAAAAAGAAAGAGATTAAATTACAGACATCTTAAACTTCTTGTTTTCATTTACAATCATAAAAATAAATAGAGAAAATCTAAGCCATCATCGCTACAAGCTGAACTCACTCAATCTGTGGGAGGAACACTGGGCTGCACAGTGAGAAGGTTATCAGACAGGTTCTGAAGAACCACCATACACACAGTGTGGTATTTCCTGCCACTGCAGATCACAGAGCTGCTCTCCCTGGAATCAGTGTCCTTTCCTAATCCAATAATCCACTGAAATGGAAAGCTGTCTGTTTCTCTCTTCCCCTGATGTGGATTAGAGCCTGTAACATTTTTAAAGGAATTTATCACAGCATGACAAATTTTAATTAAAAGCTCCACAAAACAAGTGTTGAGCATATTTCTCCAAAGGAAAAGACTTGAAATTTAAAACCAGCTTTGAACAGCACGGCTCTGAAACGGGATTAAACTGTGCCTTCTCTGCAGACTGGGTATTTAACTTTGAGATGTGGTTTGTTCAGAACTATGGACTGGGTAGAAACATTGCTGTTCGCTTTCATTCCTGGTATGCAGAGATGACATTGTTATGGACTGTTCTACTCCCATTTCCAGCTCTCCAGCTTAAAAGACACTAGATGACATTTCCAAAAGCATCTAATTGCCACAGAAAGATGATTCTCAGTTTGAAAACTAAGTAGCAAGACCTTAAATTGTCTCTGACAATTAAATCTCAGAGCTGCAGGCAGACAGGTACTGTAGCAAAACCCGAACACTTAGAAAGCCCCAGGGGCCTGGTGGGATTTTTCAGCAGAATGTGGGCACTTAATTCCACTTAATTAAAGTCAGTCAGGCCCCATGTTTATTTGCACACACAAATGCCCAGCTGCCTTTACAAATATGACGCTTAGAGGACAATGTGGGGTTTTTTTACCCCTAAAACACGTAGGCACAGCACAGCAACTCCATGGCATTCCTCTGAGCAAGCGACGCTGACTCGTACCAGCCAGGAACAAACCCCACCACATGCCACAGCCACGAGATGCTCCAGGAATCCAAACACCTGCTTGAGAGTGCGTTGGCCAAAAGGCAGGAAGGAGAAGCAGGAAGAACTCACAACACTCCAGACCCCAGAAGAACAGCACTACGAAAGAAGAAATTCCCCAACCTTAAACCCATTCCTGGCGCCTGCCAGTGAAAATGCCCAAAGATCCTAATACTGCTCCAATTCCATGAAGCACTGAAGCTTCCCAGACTTCCCATCCATGGAAGAGAAAGAGGGGAGAGGATAATTAAGCACTTTAAGTACTCTGTTGATCAACCTAACCTATAAGCCTACCAAAAAAAAAAGAAAGAAAAGCAGTCAGAACCAGTATCCTCAAGTTACAGAGCAGGATGGAAACATCATCTGAAAAACTCTTCTGTCTGGGACTCAGTTCCAAGGTAGATCTAGGAGCTAAAGTTATATTAAAGCAGAAGGAAGTAAGACTGAACAATCTCTTGGAATCAAGACACCGAAGCCCAACAGCTAGTTTATTTACTGGGACAGACAAACCTTTAGCTGGCATTCTGAGAGTCTCTGTTGTTTCTCACCAAAGGAGCTAAAGCCAGCTTGCTCTGAAAGGGGAATGCACCTAGGGACGATGTCAATGCCAAGGGGAAAGGCACTGGTTTAACAAACAGGAGGGGTCACCATGTAGTTCTATACAGTTCAAACCACATCATGCTGTGCTGCTTAAAGCAAAGCTCTCCAGAAATTCTTGTTCAAGCAGAGAGTTCCCGAGGATCCTTGAGTTCACATGCGCAGCAGAAGGAAGACAGGAGTAACAAGAGGAAGAAGGCAACAAAAAACATCCAAAGACAAGAAAACCCTGTGGTTTTCAAGTCAAGCAGTGTCTATGTTCAAGAACATAATGTGGAGCTGACAAGTCCTACAATGCACCAGAGAGAGTGGGTGAATTGTGGTCAAGTTGTCCAGAAAGGTTTGGAAGATGTCCCCTGAGAAGGCAACGGCCCGGAAGGCAGCTGCATGTGCTCTGCAGCACACACACTACGGATGGATGTGATGTGACTGCAGTGCAGCCTCTGAAACGTCCCCGACTGGGTCTGTGAGGAGAATCCAGTACAGCCATTTGATGAAAGCAAGATGAAAGCAACCTGTCTGGGGGCCACGCAGGCAGCGACGCGACGCTGCTTCTGCAGGTCCCTGTAACCAGAGTCACAACAAAGCCAGAGGAAGGTAAGAGAAGGATGGTCTGCTGCAGTCCAGAGACCTGCTTCACTGGCTTGGTTTTTCCCTGAAAAACACCTTGCTAAGAAAAGCTTTCTCAGCGCAGTTTGGGAAATCTGGCTCCACCCAGCGAAAAGAGCTGCTGCAAGGATTGTCTGGATGTTCTCAGAGTAGAACACAGAAATACACCACAAGAGAACTTTCAACTGATCATCACAGGATCTTACAGGGAGCCTGGGCAGCACCGAAGGCAGGAGCAAGTCCCCAGCCCAGGGTCGCAGCCCTTCTAACCCTGCTCAGAGACAAGCAGCCCTCAATGGTGCAAAACAGCAATTAGTGTCATCAGCATCAATTACAACTGGTGATATCCAGGTTTTTACTGGCAAGATTGCAGCAACAGCTCAGGAATGTCTGAGGCCCATAAAGTACAGTGATGTTCATGTTGAATTGTCAGTCGCTGTGAGACTGTGAGGACAAGCTATTCTAGCAGTGTGCAACAGCCTTTTTCTGCATGGATCCCATGAGTTTAAAACCATTAAAAGCTAAAATCACATAATTTCTTCTCTATGAAAAGACTGCTGCTGACATTCAGACAGGGCAGGGAATAAATAGCTAAAAAACTAAACAATTTATCCTATCCTCCAAGGAAAGAAAAGCTGAGAGAGCTGGTGTAATCCAGGCAACAGGAAACCAGGTGGTTAACTGTCAATTCTTCCACACACATCTCAGATCTAAACGGCTCCATGAAGTGCAGTGGCTGTTAAAAGCCTGGATCGAGGGAGGCCATAAACCACAGTGCAAGTACTGCCCCAAATGGGTGGGAAGGGAGGAGGAGAATTTGGGTGAATTTGCCCAGCCCAAGAGGACAGTAGATATCCCACTTTTGTTTTGGAGGTCAGGACGTAAAACTAGTTCTGGGCACCAAGACAGACAAGAGTTGCAGTAGGCTGGCTTCTCCTGCTGTGTGGTTAGTGTCTAAGCGATGGGCAGGTAAACCAGTCTCCACAACAGTTTGTGTTGGTGCTTCCCAAACAAAACTCCAGGAGTGGATGGGATGGTAGGTGAGGTCACCAGCCTTTGGGGCCCGACAGCCCCACCAGGTCAGTAAGAAGAAAGCTGCCACTTCAGCCGGGCGCCTGCTCCTAGACCAGCAAGTGCTGATCCTCACTGGAACCCTTGCTCTGAGGAGACAACGCTGGATTTCCGGGTTTTGGGGGGCGGTGGGGGAGGTTTGGCTTCACGTCTGCTGGGGAGGGGTGGAGCAGCCTGAGAAGATAAAACAAAAACACACATTAAAACAAAATGTTACCAGCAGGTTAGGACATTTGTCTTTGCCAGACAAGATATCCAGGAGGTCCTGTACCAATGTTCCTTGCAGGAACAGACCTTTGAGTTCAGCCTCTAGGTGCCACGTGCAATTGATGAGGGGGGCAAACAAGGACCCTCAGGAGGTACCACAGCCAGATGTGTTCCAGTTGCTAGAATGTGCCTTAGCTGCAGATGTACTTTAGTTGCTCCTGACCTGCAGCCTGATGTTGAGTCAGAGCCATTTGCCCCTCTGATTACCACGGAACAGCCACAGACCCATCTCCCTCAGGGTTTCAAAACTCAACTCCTGTCTCGCTGCCTTGATGAGCTGGGCCAAGCAGGGGCCAAAAGGATGTCAGACACCTCAAACCAGGATGATGAGACTACCTTCACAGAATGGCAGCAACGACCTCTACCAAAGCAAGGCCCAGCCTTCCTGCATGCACAGGGCCTTGGTGGGCGTTCCTCGCTCCCGTCGGAAGCAGCATCAGTGGGATCTTTCAAGCCAGCTCTTTGCTTGTTTTAAGGGGCATCTTGTAAGCATGCGAGATGTGAAAAGTCAACACGAAGGTCGTGTGGCTCTCCTGGCGCTTAGCTGTAGCTGCCAGAACTAACTGAACCTAAGGACAGAGTCAACTTTACACCAACACAGTAACAAAACCCTTCAGAAAATACATTTGCAATCTCTTTCAGACTTTCCAATCCTTTTCCTCTGGCTGCAAGCCAAGGTCAATGTTGCAAGCCAGAACATGTTAGTAATTAGTTTTCTTACAAGACTCAAGGGAAGGAGGCTCTTTTATTAATCCTCTTCAAGGAGTGACTCCCAGTGCATCCCTGGAGCCAGTGTGTTTCCTCCACTCAGCTCTACGGGTCCTCTGCAGAAGCACAGTAAACTCTGACCCAACAAAGGGCAAACTAAAGACCTATTTATCCCCAGCTTGAAGGCTTTCTGCCAGTGTCATCTCTCTCTCAAACAGGATTAAGCCATCAGCTGTTACGTTGTCTTCCTGTGCTGGCAGAGGTAACCTACTCTGTGTTAAGCATGACCATTCTTTAAATTCTTTCTGGTGAAATTCCAGGTTCTCTCCTGAAGGTACTCCATAAATCCTCTACAAACTGGACTGGGGAAGGCATCCATCCCTTTCCAGTTATAAAATGATGTTGCTGTGCACTGGCAAGCAATCCCAGTCTCTATCAGAAGCACCTGCATTTCTGGGGCAGACAGATACTGACATGACTGCCAGAGCATGTGCACCCCAAGTATCTGCAAGCCAGTTGGAATCCCATAGTGTAAGAGAAGCATTAGTGATGCAGCACTAAAAAAGTGCCAGTTTGACCTTCCTACAAGGAAATAAACTGTGAAACTGAGAAGGAAAAAAAGCTGTCGCTAAGGTGACCTTACACAAGCTGTTTGAAGGGACTAACAACACTTACTTGAAATACTGTATTGGTCCAAGCTGAGGATTCCAATGGAGACATTTGCTATTTCTGGAAGTGTGTGAATTTCCCCCCATTTCAGGACCAGATTACCATGATATTTTGTTTTGCTCAAGTTTTTGAAACTTTCAATCATTGTGCTTGCTTGTTTTCAATATATTTTCCCACCCCCCACACAGTCTGTCTAACCAAGGACAACACAACTCCCACTTGGAAAAGACAGGGACTGCACTTGACAGCCTTCTCTCCAAGCAAAGGCCCCTTTCTATTCTTCTGTGGTTTCAGGGAGCATACCAGTAAAATGATTAGACAAGTTTCAAGTAGCACCACCCTAGAAGCAGCTTGGAAAATTCCACTGGTGTCTCTTTCTCCAAAGCTGTTTTCCAAAGAGATGTCAGCTCTCATTTCCTTACCTCCACAGAGTTCCTGGGGTTGCTATTCTCATAGGGTTTGCTTTTGGGCGGAGGCGGAGGTGGGGTGCTTGGTAAGCCAGTGTTTGCCAACGCATCAGCTTGCAATGAGGGAAAACCTAGAAGGGATCACAGGAATAGGAAGACACATTTAAGCAGGCAGAGAAGGAATGGGAATGAGACTGACCATGTGGAATTTTAAGGGAGAATCATTTACTATCTCATGCTTCCAATCTGCTAACAGTTCTCTTCTTAAGTTCAAGATGCCCAGAAGAGGTCTGTCTTCACCACATGAAGCTAAGTTCATGTGAAAAAGGCATGCCCAAGAGAACAGAGAGTTGAATCCATTATCGCATCTGCAATGTTCAGTGGGGTTTCCTTTCAGCCTGGGCTTCAACCTGAGAATTCACTTTGATTTTAACTCTAGTTGATGGAGTAGATAAATACCCAAACTTCAGAAGAATTCCTAGGAAAATGTCCTGACTAAGGGCAATTAAAACCACTTGCTAAGTAGAAGAGTGAGGTTTCACGTTCCTTTCACAGATCTTTCTACATACAGTACTCCTGCATCTGATTGTGTTTCTGGATGTCTTCCCACCCTGCTTCACATTGTTTGGGTTGAATCCTCTCACAACAGTTTCATGCTTTGATTGCACGGATAGGATGTTCACCTCCAGGTGTAATATCCCTTCCCACAAGTCAACACAGCAGAAAACAGGACAGAAATTAAAGTAGTAGCAGTTGTTCTCTGGAATTCATCTGATAGGCTGATTTTAACAAGTGACATGTAAGTCACAAGTAGGGTTGTGTAAATACTGCCAAGCTCCATTACCGACAAGAACACCTACTGACATCAGCAGCCCAGAGTCACTCTGAGAACCACCTTCCTGCCCAGTGCAGGTTCCCCAGCAAGCAGGTGGTAACTCCTACTACTGCCCTGAAGGACAGGGCAATGGCTTTGTAACAGAACTTACTTTGGGTTCTTGGAGTTTTGGGAGTGATGGGCGGGGGGCTGCAAGGCGTTGACTGCTGGAGTGAAGAGCTCTGAAGCAAAGTCAGTCTGCTTTCTCCTAATTGAAGACTCTTTGGCCTTTGTGCTTTTCCTGACATGCCCTGGTTGAAATAAAGAGTAAACAAACCCTTTAGAAGTCAGCAAGGTTGCTGCACACGTATCAGATCATCAGACCTGTCACAAAGGCATCAACGTGCTCCAGAAAAGCCATGCATAAGAGAAAGGTGCAGTCGGGTGAAACGCAGGAGTGAAGCCACGGCTCTGGCTAAGCCATGTCAAAAAGCACACGCTGTGCTCCTGTGGCATATACAGTTTTCTGTGGGACCTTACTAACGGGGCAGCAAAAGCAAACTGGTTTTAATGACCTTAGTGCATTAGCTAATGGAAGAGATAAGGCTGAAAAATTGGTGCATTTGTTCTGTAAACAAATTGGGGGGGTGGGGAGGAAGGTCTTTCTAAAAAGGAGGAAAGATTAAATTCTGGGTGCAAGTCAAGACTGCAGCTATCACCCAGCCCCTTCGGGCTGTGAAACAGCTCTATTTCAGCTACAGAACAGCTATAAAAACCTGCTTACTCCAGCCAGACCAGAACAATTCTGCCCAGTGCACCACAGAGACCTCCACTCCTACAAGAACCGAGGGCACTAAGCACCCCGATGAAACATCAGTGCCTCCTCCTTCCAGCCTGGACACTAAGCCAAGCTGCAGCTTGGTCTGTGACACACATTTTCCAAATAAAAAACAAGAGTTCCTCAGATGACCAAGCGGTTTGGTATTTGAATCCCTCACACTATTTAACAAAGTTCCTAATGACAATCATATCTAAAGCAATGGAAAATCTCAACTCTCCTGCTGTGGATTTTATTATTGCCTTTTCTTTTTCTTACCATTTTGGAAGTCAGTTCTGTTTCTGGCTCCTTCTCTACAATAACCTGAGACTTGCTGATACTCCAGTCCTTCCGCTTCAGCTTGCTAATCCGATTGTCACCATCATCTTTCACGGGAGGTTCCTCAGCTCTGGAAGCTGTTGATATTCTTCTCTCCAAGAGTGGCTCCAGAACAGACCTGTGACCCACACCAGAGAACGAAGACCAGCAGACATTAGCCCACCAGACATTTATAGCACAGTCTGTTAAAAAGCTGCAATCTCTTAGCTTGCATTAGAGATTACTGTGAAAAAACGAGTTACAACAGCGGAACTCGCAGTGTGATGTGTGCCTCTACTTAAAGATTTAAATGCGTAGCTATTACCACTGTGTAGGGAGTACGTCTTCCCCTTTAGGGTTTCTAACCCCAGCAAAGCAAATCATCTAAGTGTGACAAAGGCTGATTACTGACCCATCTGAACCTGGCCTGGAGGAAGCGCTGTCAGATGATGTGGAGGATGTAGAGACCACAGAAGACGCCACAGATGTGACAGACAGCCGTCGCAGCGTAGAAGACATGATATAGGGCAACACGACAGAGCCTGACCTGCTCTGTTTCCTCTCTGTGAGGGAGGGATGCTGCAGACAAACACATGTGTGATAAATCATGTAACACCAACTCACTGGCAAGTGTACAAGGGGAGAGCTGTGTTCAAGGCAAACCACTAAACAAGCAGGGACGCCTACCAAAGTTATCACACCGTACTGCTTCTCCACCTTCTTCTTCAGCTCTTTGAAGCAGGCTGTCAGTCTGTCATGCAGAGGCTTCAGCTGCTCCGTCAGCTTCTCACCATGGATCCTAATCCCTTCTGCCAGCAGTGGCATCTGAAAGGAGGAACAAAATTCAGCTGGAAAAAGACAAATCAGCTCTCCTGTTGCAGGAAGGAATGTTCCATGCTTGTCGTGCATTTCAGATACACTCAAAGGACATAAATCAATACGTTTTGGGTTTGCAGAGGCAAAACAAGCAATCATACAGTAAGGACACTCAGCAACTGGCTCATGATGTGTGACACAGTAATGTGACTGGTTGAGCCCCATTTATTCCAGGAACACACACACACTTTCCCCATCCATTCCTACAGTCCCTCTTCCCCACTCACATTCCCTAATATGCTCTGGAAAACAGCCTGTGAGATGTTAGGAGGATCATCTCTTAACCCCAAAGCTTGTGCTGGGGAGCTTTAACTGGGCTCTGTTGTGTGAAAACGGGAAAATCCGATTGTGATTTGCATTACAGGAAAACAGGGCAACTTCTCATTGCATGCAGGCCAAAAGAAGACAACTTCCCACAGCCAGACTGACAAAACCTTAGCTCTGATGATTCCACAAAGAGGTAATGATTTGTTACACTCATGAGGGAAAAATCTACAGCCACATTGGCAAATATTTCAGAGCAACACACAGGACACAGAATATTCTAGACCACCACTTCAGAATACAGCAGTTTCCTTAAACACACCAAAGCAATCGTACACGTATCTGGATTGTTCTTACAGCATTTATCTGCATTCTCTCTCCAAAACAGCTATGCTGGAAAAGCACTTGCACTCACACACGCCTCTCATGTTTCTTTCCCCATGCCATACCTGTAGAGCAATTAGCTGCTTAAGCAGTTCAATTTTATCTTGATCTTCAGGATGCTCTTGGAGATACTTCTCTGTGAAAAAGGCCTGAAAGCAAGAGAGAAGGTGATACAGACACTACATCGCATCCACGGTTAACTCTGAGTATGAGATCCCTGCACTCTAGAAGTAATTCATCGCCATTATTCCTCACATTCAAACCAAGTTTTCCTATCTCCCCGACACAAAGCAGAGGGACAAGGAACCATGGTTATTTCTTAAGAACTGGGAACAAAAAGATCTAGTTTCTGTTTAGAAAAAGAAACCCAACTATTTTTTCACAGCTACATGAAAAAAGTTACTTCATCAGAATGATCTTCAATTCCAGCTCCCTCCCCATGAAACACTACTGGTGCCAACAACCGAGGGTACACTACTTGTTGCCCAGATGTGAGAAGCAAGTCCAGGCTCTTGAGGTCTCCTGTCAAAAAGCCTCTTTCATTTCTGGCATCTGGAGCTGGACTGTGCACAATGAGCCACCTCTGCTGCACAAAGGCGAAGGGGGCATCTCCCACCCACCATTTCCTTCAGCTCGAGGGCTCCAGCCCTTAAGTACAATGTATTCTCAGGGGGCTTGTTAGGAAGATTCACTAGAGAGGAAGACTGTGTTGAGGTTTTGTGTCACAGTTTGATTCAACAAAGCACCTTTAGTCTACAGTTCTCCTGTGTTTACCTTTAATCACCAGAATCTGGGTTGGTCTGAAGTTGAACAAACAATTGGACCAAAGCCTTACCATCATGCCAGTTCTCATTGTGCTGCAGTGTACTGCACTGATTCCTCCTCAGAAGGATTTAATTTTCCTTTTTCCTAGATAAAATCCCTAATAAATGTTTAATTTGCTTTTAAAACACGCCTCTGATCTCTTTCAGCCTCCGCCTGAATTTCTTCGCATCACGTTCCACTCGCGGGGCTCTACGTACAAGTGTTTATGTGCCTAGAGGTATGACTGAGGCAGGCTGATGTCAAGGCTGATTTTTCTTGAAAGTGTTTAATTACTGCCTGTTAAAAAAGCAGACTCTGGCTTTTGGCTACAATGAAACAATTAAAACTCAAGATTTTAGCCGCCCACAAAAGCCAAATGTTCTGTACTGGTTTTCAGCTGAAATAGGAAAACATGAACCAGAAATGAGTATTTCCAGATGTGGTTACAGATACTTTGTGCTTCCCAGTTCTAACTGCTTTCCCACTTTCGTAATTCTAAACTTTGTGTCAACCTTAATTCATAAAATGGGAGGATTTAGGGCCAAATTCAGCCCTGTCAAAGTATGCAACTCCTCTGAAATCAGCAAAGTTAGACCCCAGATAAATCAGACCATCTCCCATTTAACATTTGCACTTCATTTCATGTGACTGGAAGGCCTCTGAGAAGGATTGTGTGTATTTTAACACCACCCATTCCATTTGGGGAAATGAGCGATGTATTTTGTGCTGGGAATACCACCCCCAAACACTGGGAACAAAGAGCTGAGGTTAAACATAATAAGGACGAATGAACACTGTTCAACTGACGTCAGCAGGATAAACCTGGGTAGGAAGTACCACTGTCTTCCACAAATACCTGCTTGCTGCTGCACAGCCAGGCTGTCTGCTGGGAAGAGAAACCCTCTGCCTCACCACCCTGTGTTAATGTCACTGAGAAACACTAGCGCGCTCTCTTTTCTTGGTTACATGCTCTGTTCTGTGGGCTGACCAGACACCTCTGTGCCCCCGCTGAGGCAGGACTGTGATTAGCACTGCTGTAAACGAGGCCCAAAAGAGCAGCATCATCCATTCCCATGGCAATGTGCAGCATTAAACACACACATTAAAACATGGGGGGCTTCCACCTTGCAGTCCAGTGGAAATCTCTTCTCTTTGCTCTGTTCTCTTCCTCTTTGAGGGCTGAACTCGCAGATACAGCTACAGAACGTGCTATGTCTGAGCAATGGCTGGAAGTCAAACATGAACTCCCATGTTTCTTTCATCCCAGGACTCCAACACTGCAGAAGTCCATGGACTGAGCTACAGATAAACATGAAAGCAGACCTTTTCGTAGTTGGTATATCCCCCCATGACTGCCGGGTCCACAATCCCGTTCAGAAGCATTGAGAGAGGATGCACAGGAAGACTCCTGTCCCACACATGCTGCTGGACAATGTTGCTGATTTTCTCATTGGTTAGCTCCATCGTTTCTATGGCATTCTCCAAGGGGCTGATCTCTTCCTGAGGGAAAGAAGAAACAAGACAAACCTTCATTCACCTCCAACGAATACAAAGTTAAGTATTCCTCATACATGAGCACCAGCCCAACAGCTTCCAGCAGAGGATTTTGGACCCTCTGTGCCATACAGCAATGAACACGGGAAGCTCTTACAGCTTAGCCTGAATGAACAACAGTTTAGGGCTTGGCTGCTGACTGCCGAGTGTTACAGAAGCAACCACTCTCCCAAACAAGAAGCTCCGCTGCCTCAGGTAGAGATGTCTGCAGGATGGCATAAAGAGACAAGCACAAAGACAACAGACATCTGCTTTTACCCACAGCAGAAGTACTGGTGTGCCACATCCTGAGGAAGGACTAGCAGTCCTAACTTGTAACACTGCTTCATGGAAGACTGGAGGGGACGAGACCCAGCCCATACACAGAACTCACCGTTGAAACCTGTTTGACTTCAAACCATTTGAGGATGCCTGGAAACGAATACGCTGTTGTGTAGGTTGTCCTTTCAATCCACATATTCTAGTTAGAAAAGCAAGAAAAAAATCCAAGATGTAAGGAAAATACCGACCTCACAATGCAATTCTCTGCTGCACAGAGCATGGAGACAGGCTTTGGGCATTTTAATAACAAAGCTCCATTGCACAGCGGAGGGAATAAACCCTGTGAGAGTGTTGTTCAAAATGTCACCAGCAAACTAAATGCACAGAACTCTGATCTCACAGCACAGACATCCAAGCCAACTGGCACCAAAAGCAAAGTACTCACCGCAAACTCATTGTCAGGATCCTTTTCTCCTTTCCTGACCGGTCGGGAGTGTGTGAACTGCTGCACCTCATTTGCTCTGTAGTAGCTAGAAAGAAGAAGAGTAAATGGTGAGTTTTCTCACCTCTAGTCCTCCCTACATAAATGTTCTTTGCTCCTTGACAAATACAGCCAAGTTTGAACTGGGCTATAAAATAAATTTACACAAGACACAAGGGCACTCCACTTTGTGCCTAGGCCAGTTGAGAAAAATACAGAGGAAATTTTGAGGGAAGATGAAAAGAAATTACTTTAAGATCTGTTCAGGAACAGGTTTATCTTTATAATTAGGTGGCAGGTTCATCACAGGCTTCACAATAAAGCACTGCACATCTGAGCAGCTACAGTTAAGGATGAAAAACTATGAATCCTTTTGGGAAAACAGGAGAGGGAGAGAGAAATACCCTTCCCATTTTCATCAAATGTCAGACTTCTCAACAATTCCCTGTGCTCTTGTCATGTTTGCAGAAAAATACTTGCTAGTTCATCAACAATCCCAGGTATTCTATTGTTTCTTGTAGTTTGTGTGCTATTTCTGAGCTAAAAGCCCAAGAAGATAAGGGCTGTACAAATACTTGCACCTACTGAAACCCCTCAGTGTGATGCCTGGGAAGCCTGGGTGCTGCCAACTCCTGCTCTGGGGACAGGAAAGCAAGACCCTGCACTAGGTTCTGTAAGAGACACGTCTGTCCCTCGTCCCTCCTCGCCACCCCACAGTCCAGCAAAGCTACCCCTCCCTCCCCCTCTGCAGATCAATAAAGATAACTGGTTTTAACCAGTGAGCATCTACTTCCTCTTCACCTGCTGCACCTGTGGACCAGGACAGAGATTTTGAGAAGTTTGTGATGGCACCCCCAAGCACAACAGCTTACACCAGCGTTCCCCCAGAGTACTATGGTCTGTATTGAAGGCTTTATGGAAGTAAAAATCCTGGATGAAAAAGTAAAGCAGAAACAGTCTGACCCACATTAACAGATGATTTCTGCCAATCACCTCCCAATTGCCCTCTGAAGTGGCAAGGCTTTACTGGGGGGCAGGGTAGCCCCATCCACCCCCTTTACTTCACTGGGGGGCAGCTCTGAGAAGTATTTTCAAAGCAAAGGCAAGGTCATTCTGCCTGCATTGAAGAGCCAGCTGGACACTAGCCAGATCTGAACCTAAAACCACACAGCCACATTAGATCAAGCACAGTGCCGAAGCTAATCTATTCCTTCTCTCAGGAGAGCTTATTAGCTCAGGCTTCGTGCTGTGCTGAGGACAGTACAGAGCTGCTCGTTCAGCACTGGTGGCAGGCGCAGCAGTCAAGGTGTGCAGGCATTCCCTGAGACTGTGCAGCTAACCCACAGGTAAATCCAGCGTGATGTTTGGGATGAGCCAAAAGAAGAATGAGGCATTTTATTGTGAGAGAGCAGGGAAACGGGTTCTAAGAAACAGTGAAAAGGAGCCTTTGACAAAGGAGGTTAAAAAAGCACAAAGTTGAAACAGACTATGGAGCCATCAACCTCTGCCTAACACAACAACAATCTGGGCACTCAACCTACTCATCTTCTCACAAGGTGTTTGTAAGACTCCAAGAAGAACCTGTACCAAATCCAAGCTGTGCAGCTGCTCCCCTTTATAACGGGGCTATGCCAAAGACCCGGAACCAAACACCCCCAAACTTTTGGAAGAGTTCAGATCTGGATCCAAATTGTGCAATTCAGGTTGATCTCAAGCCAAAAACATCAGAACAAACACAAACAGATGCAAAGGAAGTGGCTGAAACAAAGCAGCAATAGAAGAGGCATTTTTTGATACCAAGTTTGGTCTTGAATGAATTTTAATTTCCTATGTGGATTTAGTGCTTGGCGGGCTTATTGTAAGGGAAGCATCTGGTATCGCTGCTTGAGCTGTGCCTTTGTACACAGGCTCTCAAGGCCAAAATGGACCACCAGATTCTCTAGTCTGGCCAGTATAACACAGGCTGGAAGCCCAGTAACTTGTTTTACTGATCCAGGAGCAAACCTGCTATTGACTGGAAGTCACAAACAAGAAGAATCTGAAGCACCTTCATGAAGTTGCACTTGGCCACACTCACAGTTAAGAGAAGGAGGATCTTAAATCGAGTGGTGTGCTGCAACACAGTTTGGGGTTCCACCAGCATAAAGGGGAAGAGAAAAAACCCAATGAAACAAACAAACAAACAAAAAAAGAAGGGCTGTTTGTCCAGCAACCTTCACCAAAATAACCCCATTGCACTCCTTACAACACAGCTTCTAGGCGGGAAAAAAACCCCACCAAACCCACCCAAAACATGTAAGAACCAAAAGATACGCTGTTTAGGAGAAGACTTGATCTCTTCTCCTGGAGGGGCAGTGCTGGTCATCTTCTCAGCACTAGGAAACTGTGTCAACAGCTTCAGGTTGAAGTCCTCCCTTCGCTCATACTCTTTGCCACGGTAGATGAAAATTTTGTTCTGTGGGGAACAGAAGAAAAAGAGAATTAACACTGCACAGTGCAAGAGAACGAGCTTCCACGCACGCACAGAGCAGTCCCAGAGATCTAGTTTATAAGCAGGGTCTTCCCCCAGCTCAACAGTCCAAACCATTTCCTCGCTACCTTCCTTTTCTTGGAAGGTCTGCAAGAGTTGTGTACCCACCACTTGTGCTGGAGAATTCTTACCCGGAGAAAAGAGGGGAAGCCCTGGCCATAGTACCCCACAGCAAAGTACTCTGGCTGAGGTCGCATTGCCTTCATGATATTCTCATAAAAAGTGGCTCGTTTTTTCTGAAAAAGAAGAGTCAGCAGCATTTTCACTTTGGAGCATTTGAGGACACTGACAGCCTGAAGCTTCCATTCCCAGTGACAATTTCTCATCTCCCAGTTCTCCCCTACAGAATCCTTTTTACAATTGTTTTTTCCTTTTTGAAACACTTAACTATTTACTTGGTTAAATATTTGGTTTGCCTGGGCCAGAATCAACTTCACTTCCCAGTTTGCAAACATAAGAACAGCACCATGGTTTTTACAGTTCCAGAAAGATACTTGAAATCCTTAGATACTGCAGGACAAATTAAAAATAAATATGTTCTGAAACTGAGCTGACACAAATGGTGACAAATGTCAGAGAACTGGCAGAAACAGAACTGGACAGATGATTCTCATATCAAAGAATACAAAGCCCATCTGGCTACATCTTTAACCACTAAAAAGCATCATTCTGAACTAAGATGTTTCTACAGTTTTGTGTTCAGCCACAGTGGTTTTACCACAGAAATAACAAGGTGAGGAGACTTACTGAGCCTGGAAATCAACCATACAAGTGTTACTGTATTTGATGAACACCAAGACTGTAAAACATCTGCACAAAACATTGTCAAGCTAATTACAAGGTCAAACCCACAGACTCTTAAAAAAACTGTGAAAACATTATTCTAATATGAAGCTTTGCAAAACCATGGGATTACAGCAGTTTGTTTGTCTGCAACATACATATATTTTGGCTTATCCTGCTCAACAATATTAATTGAAGCAGGCTGCTGAAAATGGAAGAACCTTACCAGGAGATGACCAAGCCCCTCGTAATCAAAGACCTTGTTCTCATACATGTCAGCCAGCTCCTTGCTTAGCTGAATGGCTTTTTCCCACATCTTCACGGAGGGCGAAGGGAGACAGGTCAAGGAAGAGGAGCACAAGTAAAATAAAAGACCCAGTTAAAAGCATTCATTGCCACAGAGAGGGAATCAAACTGCAATCGATTTCAATTCAGGCAGTACTTTAATGCCCTGCCAACCCTCCCTCAGACTCCATGCTCTATGTTTTTTGCAATAATTATTATAGTCACAAGGCTCTTTTGATTTGTAGACCTGAAAGTGATATACAAAGGAAGGTTTCTACTGTTACTCCTGATAGGGGGAACTGAGGCACGAAGAGGTGGAAGGACAGGTCTAAACAGCAAAGGAGAGAAGACCAGGTGGTCTCCTCCTACACTAACACTCATCCCCACGTCAGGTTTCCCTGGGATTATCTCCTTTAACCCTGGGAGCACCATCCACCAAATCACAGATAACAAGTTGGTGCCAGCCGCGCAAGCCAATTCTTACTGCAGTGAAAAACCTGACACAAGCAGGAAACACCTGTAACCATCTACTCAGCATCTTCTACAGGGTTACTTTTTAGGATGCTCTTTGACTAACAAGGAAATAGAAGGATTCAAATATCACCAGGGCAAATATGTGCCATGCTCATGCCAGTACTGTGGCTGCACTTAAAAAGCCATACCTAAGCATTAGCGGCCAGGTGTGGAATCACATCTGCTTCTACCCTCAAAATCAGCTTGGGCCAGGTACATTCACCAAGCCAAGGTTTCACTGATGAACTCTAAGAACGTGCACTCAAACGTTACTCACTTTGCCCCTGTCAAAGAAGGAGATGATTTCTTGGTAGAGTTTTTCCTTGAGCTCCTGTTGTGAGTAGACGTAGTAGCTGTCTCTCTGCAGGAGATGGGGGACACACGGCTTCTCAGACCACTAGTGCAGAGCAAAAACAGGGAGAGTGGAATCAACTTCTGCATTCACAACAAATCCCTCATGAATGCAAAGACAGAGCAAGGAAGTTTTGCAGAGAATAGAATCACAGAACCATTGAATCTTTAAGGTTGGAAAAGACCTCTAAGATCATAAAGTCCAACCCAACACCACCGTGTCAATTAACTCATGTCTTGAAGTGCCATGGCTACATGATGTTTGAACCCCTCCAGGGGTTCACAATGTCCATGATGGCACACAAAGGCATCTCAGCAGTGCTGTTAGAGCAACAAGCAGCCAGTAAGCAGTAACTTTGGCCAGCTGCTCAGAAAAACATCTGGTTACGCTCTCCCACCACACACAGAGAAAGCTTCTGTTACGTGAAAATATTCCCTCCTGCATCAAAAGTTTCTTTTAAATCAGTTTAAGAATTCATATGAGCTTATACAATTTTTTGAGTCATATTTAAAAATCACTAATACAAGTTTAACTATATCTGTAAAACTGGTGGGCTTTTGGCTTAAGGTCTTATGCTAAGACACTGTGTGTGCATTACTAATCTGCAGAAGACACGAAGAGATAGGTTTAAACCCAAACTAATGGGCTGACGCATTTCACACTGTTCACACAGGAGTGGGAAAACTGTACAGTGACCCTGAACACAGCTTGTCTTTCACCAAGAGTAACCAGTTGATGCCAATAACATTTTTGCTTTCATCCATTTAGCTGCTGTGCAACTTGCAAAGGTATGAGGCTCCCTAAAGACCAACAGAACCCAGGTAATGCAATGCCACGTGAACAAAAAGCCCCAAACAAGGGACCAACTTATTCTGAGCTGTTCGCACTTCATTCAAAACCCACGCCCTGACAGGTACTACCTGGAGCAGCTCTGCATGGAGGAGGAGAGTGTATGCTGCCTCTGTGAAGTTCTCGCAGTCCGTGTGCAGGTCCCGGAGTTTATACAGGTACCTAAAGGAACACAGAACTGCTGTTATTGATGCTATACCGGTGTGCAGGACACCAAGAGAAATAAAGGCTTTACAGGGGGAAGCAGCCTACCTGATATAAATGTCCTCCCGTTTCTTCTCCTTATAAAAATTCTGCCAATAATAGAAAAATTCCAACTTTTATGATGGATTGTGCCAGGGATTTGTTAATTATCTCCAGACAAGTAACTTAAGCATTGGGTTTAGATACTACAAAGATCTTTGCTGTCCCTACTTAAGCACACATCTCCCCCCAGCCATCCCTAACATAAGGAGGGGCTACTAACACCTCTGGGGACAAGGGTGACTTGTCCAACATCACACAGGCTCTTTGCGGTGGAACAGGGTCTTAAGCCCACGTTTCCCAAACTATGAGCCAGCCATCTTTCCTGCCTGTACCTCAGGGCTTCAGACTGCCGTGTAGACAAGGACACGACTTGATTTTGGACTGGATATCTTTCTATGTTTTATAGCTGTCAGCCTGATTCGGGCCCATCATTAACCAGAAATAGCATGAAAAATTTACTTAAAAACCTACAGAAAAACCCAAATCCTTCAGAATGCACAAAGCCAGGTCACTAAAACCCCCTGTATCCAAACCCAGCCTTGCCCATACCAGCACATTGACAGTGCAGCTCATGCGATTCTCCTTGCTTTCATCGTGCATGATGGTCCTGTAGTCCAGCAGGTTCTCCAGCAAGCTGCTGACCAGCAAGGCAAATGTTTCTCCAGAAGCAGACAGGTATTTATGCTTCCGACAGTGCTCCAGGAGGCTGCAGGTGTACCCAGAGAGGGAAGGAAATACTCAGTTGCCATTCTGAGCACTGGTGAGAACTGAACTACCTAAAGAGACACTCGGCCAACACAAACATGTTTCCTGAACAGAGCCCCTCAGTGCAGAAGAGTTAGACCTGAGATACCCAAGCCAGGCAGGTCAAACTCTGTTCTGCCCTCAGTGCTAAAAGCATGCTCCAATTTTGCTTTAACACAGAGCTTGTTGCTCCCAAGCTTTTCCAGTTTGACACCTGCCCCAAGGCTTTCATCTCTAGCCTTAGGGTAGTTGTACAAGTTGCCGCTCCAGAACAAAAGCATCATTTTAGGCAGCGGAGTCTCAGAATACCTGCATAGTATTAAGATCACTGTGAACTGCACTGTCTCCCTTTTCACTGGAGTAATGAAGTAGGATTTGTTTGCATAACTAAAATAACCAACTAAGCTGTAAAAAAACCTCTCCACATTCTTTAGAAAACTTACAGTTTCTCCAGCAAAATCTTGTACTGTTCATCTCCTCGGCCACCTTCCACTTCCTGGTCCAGCTTGGTTATCAACTCATTTTCAAACTGAAAAAGCAAAAAAACACCATCAAATTGACAGCAACTCCTAAAACTGTGGTCTGAACGTTAGTAACACTTGCAGCTGCTGTCTCTGAGTTGCCCTGCTGTCATGCGCTGGTTTTGCAAGCCAAGCTAGAGGATGCTTTCATTGCTGGAGCAGAATAGAAGTGGTAAGAAGCCAAGATTACAAGATTGGAGCAAGGAAATACAAGTCCTTTATCATCCTAGAGTCATTGGAAAGTCATGTCTGGGGCAACTTTTTCTCTTCTCCCCAATCTGTTCAGCTTTGCTAGGATGGAGAAGCATTGTAGCAGCCAGCTTACAGATAATGGTTATTCACTCACCCTAAAGAAACTACCTACCACCAGCTAAGGGCAAGTCACAGTTCTCTGGGCATCCTAAACAGCTGTGGCTACTAATTAAAGCAACTTCTAACAATGCAAGAACCCAGCCCTGTGTAATTATTTGTCTAGCCATGAAGTACAGGCCAAGTACACAGTCTTGGTTATAGCTGTAGGTGGTATATAAATGCCACTGGAATGGAAAATCCATGCCACACGCTGCTTCCTTCTATCGATCCCAAAAACCCCCGAGACCCAGGGGCCAACCACACCAGAGACCGATGAGCCCAAGGGAAGAAAGAGCCCATATGCACAGTGAAGCTGGGGTCTAAGCCAGTGTGAGGACAGTGCTTAGGGAGATGCACGTCACATTTGACAACAGTCTGAAACGCCAAGGTGGCTGCCTTTTGGATGGATGGCTCCTGTCCATCTCCAGGGAGAAGACTGTCTACAGCATGACTAGAGTGTCCCCTGCCTGCCAGTTGAGATGGTAATGTCTGATATCCCCAGAGGAAAGCTGGAAGAATAAGTCCTTAGAAACTGGAGTGAAAACTTAACCTCAGGGCAAAAGCAAAGCTCCTTTTCCTGCCTTCCTTTCTGGTGTTTCTCAGTAGGGATAAAAGGTGTTTCTGGAGAAGGCAGCAGGGGTCGGAGCCTGGGAGCTGGGTCCTGTTCTTTGCTCTGTCCTCCTGTAGCCTCAAGCAAATCGTGTCTGTCCTTTGTATAAACTCTCCTTTCTTTAGGGCACTGGTATTCACAGGTGTGTTGTCAAATTGGGAGTTAATGAGGGAGTAGTCAGTAGGTAAGCAGCTACACAGCTCTAACAGCAACTGTCCAGCCATTTTCTTTATAGTAAGCAAAGCTCTGCCTTGGGAGAGTTTATATTGTTACTATAACCATACGCAGACATAACATTTGAGAGTACTCTCTCAGGGTCCCCAAACTGCTTCACAGTTCAGATGTGGGTATTCACACATCTGCAAATGCAGAAAGGTATGAAGACAGTGGAACTTGTTAATTATTGTTATTAAGGTCTGGGACAGACCTGAAGAGTCGTGACTCCTACAAACCACCTCACAACCCCTTCCCAAAGCATTTGGCCCAATGCTTAGTTATTGGTTTGGTTCAAATGTTCTCCTTTGCTCCTGCCCAACACATGCAGCAGCAGGTGGGTGAGGAAGGTGCTGGCTCCCTTACCATGCGGAAGCTCCTGTTGCCACTGAAGTTGAACTCGCACTGCATCATGTCGAAGAAGATGGGGATGGTCGCTTTGCGCAGCTCGGGCTCTGGCACCAGGGTCACCTCTAGGATCGGGCCCACCATTGCTGGGATGAACTTTATCTTGTGGGGACCTGCAAGACAGTCCAAGTCAGACACATGTCAAAGGCAGGACGTGGGCATCCAAACATTTAAGCACAGTAATCATAAGATTAAGAGCACAAACCCTAGACATTTCTACTTAGAACGAATGTTTTATGTGGGTAACAGCAAGTTAAGGTAGAATTAACACATTACAGCTCCAAAATACAGGAATAATCCAAGAAAATAAGTGAACTGAATTTCATGCAGTGTTGCAAATCACACAGGGTCTCTAGAAAATTCTACTCTTGTCCTTCATAACATAAAATAAAGCATCCTTTATAAGGAATCTACAAAATTATCTCAGCAGCTGATGTGAGAAGAGATCAGCTTTTGCAAGCTATTCACAGAAAAAGGAAGACATTTTGAGAGACAGATGAACCTTCGGTGTGTTTCCCCACATGAAATATGTGCAGCTTTTATAAAGAAATAAAGGATCTGAAACACAACTTGAGAACTTCAATAAAGACAATTATTTGGCTGGAACTTACCCAGGTTATACCACATATCCCTTATTTTGAAGCCAATTTCCTTCCTCATGTCTCCATACCTAGAAAAACATATTAGAAAGAGTGAGTCCTGTGCACTGAAATTATCTGTGCAAGTTAATTTTAATAGCAAATTATTAATCGTAATAGAAAGATAACAGCAAAAACCACAAATACCTATTACTGTCTCCTTAAAAAAGCCAAATCCACCACCACACACAAACCTGAATATGCTGGGCACTTATACCAAGGAGTCTCCATACTAAAGGCCTACCAAGAAGTTCCCCGATATTATAAACCTTGTTTGGTGTTCTCCTCATCTTTCTTCTCCCTTCCCTTGCTCAGCACTAGTGCTCAATGCACAGAAGAGAATGGCCACGTGCTGTTATGGCAGAAGACCACAGAAAGCAGCATAAAGCTGCAGTCCCACTACTTCATGCATTTCTAACAAGAATTTTGTTGTATTTGTTGTTCATCCGGAGAGTTTTAACTGCTGCATTGAGACAACGTAAGAACATTTAATTGCCACACTCCTTCCAGTGGAAAGCATCTCTGGGCAAGCTGCTTAAACTTAGCTCAAACAGCTCAGGATCTGTTTGACCAGACTTAGACAACCCCAGGGTAAAGACCTTACATCTGCCCTCATCACCCTTTTATAATAATCATAATTTGTTAATCAAACACTTCCATGGCATGCTTCATCTTGTTTTAAGATGCTATGGACAGAACAAGTGAAGCTTCTTAAAAGCAAAAAAGCCTGGCAACTTTTTAAATGTAAACTCACTTCTTGATGATTTTGTTGCGTTTGGCTTGTGAGAAGGTCTCCAGCTGGAGGGATTCATGAGTGAGAAAGGCCACTGCCAAATGGAAATAGTTATTCCAGAGCTGTGGAGGAGAAACAAGTCTAAAATAGGAGAAAACAAAGGAAAAGCAACAACCAGCCTAACAGAGCTACTCAGCCCAAATGTGGTGGTCTCCCAGGTCAGTGTGAACAAGGAAGCATACCAAGAGTGGCTGGCAAGCCAGAAGCACACAGCATCTTAAAATGCCTCACTCTTGTCTCATACTTCCCAGCTATAGGAAGTCACAGCTGGTACATCTGTACAGCATTTTGTTCTTTGCCAGTCAAGCACCGATCAGCTGTTGTCAGCAAGCTGCTCAACTTGACCTGTAAAGCCTGCAGCAGTTTACTCACAACTTATTGCTGCACTACCCACAGCTCCATAACTCAGGAATGCTTTGATTCTGGTGCTTCTCTGTTAAAGACTAGGGACAGTTTCCACAGGCACACATCACCGTGGGATTCATTTGGTCTTCCTGCCTGTCAGGACTGGGCTCCACAAGAGAATCCAGAAACAATGGAACCATTACCTGGAGTTCAAAGTGTGCCTGATCCAGAAAGAGGCGGTTGAGTACAGAGGTAAACTGGTTCACTGCCCGGAGGAAAACCCTGAAGAGATAAAAAATCCATTACAAGGCAGGCCTTGAAAACAATAACATTGCAGCTCTGGTTTTGTGACTCGAACACATCAGCTCAGGGGACAAGAACACTTGTTCCCACACAAGACAGGTACTCTTCTACAGTGCCATTTCACCTCCTTCCCAGCAGAGAAGTAGGTCTTGGTCAGGCTTTGCTACGTAGCACAGCAGCCAGGCAGCCAGCCAGTGCACAGACCTCGCAGAAAGACCGACATGCACACAGTCAGAGTCTGCAGCAGATGACAGAAGGGAACCTGGGCAGCTCTAGTTTGCAGGCCAGCACACTAAACCCTAGACCACATTCATGCCCAACTCCAGCTTTACGTTCACCCTGTGATAGCCCCAGAATTGAGACCAAAAACACTCCTCTAATTTCTGTTGCAGTCCAGCAGATAAGCGACTGGATGAGAGGCTGCACAGTTTTGATTCTGTGCCTTTGGGCAGGAAAAGAAAGGTTTCCAGTTCCATCAAGAGAAATGCATGAGCACTACAACTTACTCAATTTAATTTCCATTACCCTGAAATTGTAAAAGAAAATAAGCCCATGTAACTCCAGTGATATGCAAGCCTGCTTGTGCAAGTCACCAACCGTTCAGAACCATAAAGACTCCAAAGCCACACTGAAAGCAGCAGCAACTTTGTACCTGCTCTGCATCATATTCATGACCATCCAGTCAGCTGCATAGACATTCTTTCCAATCAGATCCTTAAACATAATGAATGTTTCCATCAGGAAATCCTGTTGGAAAAATAAAAAACACAGCTGATCAAGTTGAGTGCAAGAGTCTCTTATTCACATGAAAATACAGGGAAATGCAAATGTTTGCAATCGCACTGATTAACGACTGCACTGATTAGCAATCAATACACTGCACCTCCTAAGAAGGCTCTCTTATTGTGTGGGTACATTCCAGTAACTAAAATTATTTCTGACATCTCATCCATTCAATTACAGAAGGAGAAATAATTCCACAGAGCATGTTCATCCGTTTAATTAAATCTGTCTTTACTGTTTTGAATTAAGCTGTGTTGCAGGGAGTTCTGGTACACAAGCTGGATTAAAAAGCAAAAAAAAAAAATCAGTATTCAGGGACTTGCTTCCAAATGCCTGAATAATGCCAGTGTAACAGCCCAGCGCAGAAAGGAAAAGATGGAAGTGACAGTGTGTTTTTCCCTTCCCCAGTTAGTTGAGCTTTCTCTGGTCCAGGTTACGAAGGACAGTTAAACAGAGGTAGCAAACATGTGGTCAGACACATGGCTTAGAACGTTACTGTGGAAAAGACTTTTTGCACAAACACTGAACCACTCCAAAGAAAGCTCTATCACACCCTGAACCTTGGGCAAGGCAAGGGCAAAACAGCAGGAAAATGAAGAGGAAGGAGAGAGGAACATCAATAATTCTGATTTCTATATTGTGTTCTCTACAGGTACAAGTGCTACCTGTGAGCATTTAAATGGATGCCACTCTCTACAGAGGCAATGTATTAGCATTCAAAATGAGGGAGACACAGAGAGGGTCACACAGACGTCCCCACCTTGCAAAGATCACCAGAAAAAGAAAAAAAACCACCAGGACAAAAAAAAGCATTCTGCTGAGCTGAGCAGCTTGCTCTAAAGAACTGGCACACAACACCGATGTAGAGAGTGGAATGGGCATTTGGTGCTGCCTCAGTAAAAATCCTTCAGGCATCATTAAATCAGAGTCTGATGGGAAGGTTGGGACTTGACATGGGGCACCTTGAAAGTAGGAATTCACGTATAACAGTGTTGAAACCACCAAGTAATGATGCAATGCCAGGACTGAAAATACCCACGCAAATAAAAGCAAGCAACAGACAACAAAAAATACATTTATCGCAGTAAACCAAAGTGCAATTTCCTGCTGGGATTAACATCTACTACACCACCACAGCTCCAGGCTTGCTCCTGTAAATTGAAGGATTTGTAAAAATCAGACTACAGTCTATTAGTCTAATTAGTCTATTAGTCTTATGCAGACAGCTTTAGTGCCTTCATCTAGAAGCTTTATGTGTACACAGAGAAATACAAAAGAAACATTCTCCCATCTGAGTCAGAAGATGCAGAACTATATGGCAAAACAAGAGACAACTTGAGCTTTGACCAGTTTACATTTCAGGAAAGCACCTGTCTAACCTTACCTTGAGCCTAAGTCATGATGGTCTCCTGAACAGCTCAACTGCTCCTCAGGAAAGATATAACTCTGAATTGCGGCCCACTCAACACAGAATTTGTTTCAATTCTGCCCTGAATCCACCTTTTCCAGATTTGCCCTCCTAGCAGACTCCTTCCTCATGCACAGTATTTCTGCACAGCCTTGCTGGAAACCCTTTCGCTCATTAGCTTGATGAACACTTGCAGAGCTCTTGAATCTACTTAATTTTTTCTTCCTTGTGTTATTTCAGTAGTATAAAAAGGAAGTCTAAAAGCAGATGGCGAGTGCTGTCCGCAGACCAGGCCGAGGAGCGGCCCCTCCGCCCGGAGCACAGAGCCGTGCTGACCTGTAGGTGGCCGCGTTGCTCAACAGATGCCACAACCCAACGGCACAGGGAGGGGACCCCGAATGGGACTGCAAACCCCTCCTCACGGGGTGTGATCCAGCTTTTACAGGAAGACCACGACTCCAGGCTCCTGCCCAGCCAGTACTTAAGCAGGCAAGCACTCCTAAGTTGCAAGGCAAGGAGCATGGGAACCAAACCCAGCCAGAACAGCTGCTGCATCATGCTTCAGAGATGAGCAGAAAGGCTGGGTTTGGTTCTGGGCAGCCTTGGGAACAATCTGGACAGAGCTGTCAATGCTAAAGGCTCTGAAAAACACCCCAAAGCCTCGTGTTTCTCCTGGTTTCATAGGGAAAGTCTTTAGTGATGTGCCACGTACACAGCTCTTACCAGGGAGGGTGTTATTTGCATTGCTGACCACCAAGGCAAGACTAAAGCATTTCATTCAACTCTGTAGGAGGAGAAAGAATTACAAAGACAACAGGATCACAGAGATATACAGTGAGAATAAGTCAGGGGAAAATGCTTTTCCTTCTCATCTTTATTCTCTCTTCTCATTCCTGAGGTTTTACTTCCCAGACATAAATAGTTACTAAAGGTGCTTCCACTTAACTGCCACAAATGATACTCTGGGGTGCCACAGAGTGTGTGACATCCGCTGTCATACCCAGCAGTGATGTGACTGTACCCCCAGAGGCTGTGGCGTTAGGTGCTCCAAGACACTGCAGTACAATCACCCCAAACTGAACAGTGTCACATGAAATAACCTTTCAAAAGCAGAGTGCAATTCTCTACAGGCTGAGCTAAACCCCCAGCCAGGCTGACTTACAGTAATGTCCTGCCTGGTCTTGAAAGTGTTGATGTAATAGTTGTAATGGCAATCATCCATCTGCCTCAGGATGGCTGTCATGCAGGCCACAAAAATACCCTAGAACAGGAAAAACAGAGCATTTAATTATTTTTCCTGCATTAAGCACTGTAAATTCAAAGTGTGGCATATGTTTCCAGAAATCTGCCTAATCCAGTATCACAGAACACAATCCTGCTCATCTATGTCCTGACAGTCTGTATGACTATTTAGTCCTCTACCCCCACCAGTCAAGACTTCCTAAATCTGAAGTCTGGGTTTAGCTTGCCTTCTTCCCCAGGGATCTGAGTTTATAAGATAAACACATCCTCAAATCCATGGAATACATACGCATATGAACCACCTCACCGCACCTTAAGGATCTCTCCAACCTAAACAATTCGGCAGTTTTGAAATTTACTCTGGGCAGCTGGGATTCTCATGGCTGGTGTATTGGTAACAGCATTAACTTGGCCTCAGAGTTTTCAAAAATTAGATAGTGTGATACCTTTCTGTACATGAAGTACTGGCTAAATTAACTAAGTTGTTTACACTTTCTAAGATGCCACACAGCAGTCAGAAATGCCCCTCAGATGCCCCATCCTTTGGCTTTTAATCCTATTCAGCCAAGGACAAGAACAGAACTTTTTTCTCCTGCAGACTCCTTGTGTATTAGAAGTTGAAACCAAATTCTCCGTGCACAAAGGCGCAAAGGTACTTGAAATCACAGCCAGCCACAGCTCAGTTCTGAACAGGACAATCTGTATCCTCATGCCTGGTCTCAGAAAACCACCAAAAGGCATGTTTTTGTGGCACAGAAGCCCTGCAGGAAACGGAAGGATGATTTCATAGATCGCTGCTACCCACTGAAATCTCCCAAGAGAATAAATTCCACTGTAACAAATGGGAGAGCAGCAACTGAAGCAAGGAAAAGGCTCTCACGATGTGCGGAGACTGTCTGCTCATCCCAATCACCGTGCGGTTTATCCTCCTCAGCAGGCGCTCCATGATCAGCTGGATGTGGACAGCAGTGGGGCCCTGCGGATGTGCGAGAAGGGAAATTTGAGACAACTCTTAATGCACACTGCTCTACAGAGTGCTCCATGTGTGGGAGGACTGCCCTGACAGCGGTTAATTGTTATTAGAGGATGCAAAAAAAGGAGATTTAAGACACATGAGTAATTGATTCAAACACTGTAGGTATAGACTTGGTGGAGAGCTAACATAATTGATCTATACCAGCTTCATTAGTTCACCCTGGCATAGCTAAACCCAATGGCTCTTCACTTCAAACTACTCTTTTAACAACTAGAATCAATTTCCATGAATGATGTGGTGAGTAACTGCATTCTCCTGACCAAATAATGGCTGCTGTCCCTTGCTAATGGCAGAGAAATCCAGAAACCAAGTGCTTTTATGACTTGCTCCAAATAATTCAAGATGACACCACAGTAGCTGTGAATTACATTTTCCTCCCTAGAAAGGACAGCAATTGCTTTTTGTACTGTAGTGACAACAGCTAATTCAACCTTCACAGCTCCTTTTTAGACAAAGGACTAGAGAGACTCACAGAGCTGCACAGCAATGCAACACAATTCCTGCAAACACCAGAACATCATTCTTTAAAGCACAAACTGAGAATATATCTTTGTCAGAACTCCTCAAAAGAAGGATTAACCTTAATTTGCACCCTTGAGAGTTCATGCTCACCACATCTTTCCGATCCAGGACTTCAAGAACGTTGCTAAGCAGCTGTGAGCTGGCCTCATGGTCGGGCTTGTTTGAATTGTCATCCAACTGGCCACTTAGCTGATCAATCAGCAGTGGCAGGAGAGCATCTCTGCACTCTAAAAACAAAAGAGAGCACCATGGCTTGTCAGGGAGTTCTGCAGCATTCACATGGGCACCATGCAGGGGCTTTTTGCTCATAACTATTTGGGACACCAGGACATGCTTAAATCCATTTGAGTCACCACTTGTAGATTAGGGAGAGCAATAAATAACCTGTAATGAGATAGACTGCATCAAATAATACATTCTGACCTTCTGTCCCATTCTAAATCAACATGTCGGGTCAGTCTCCTAAAGTATTAGGTGCTGTATAGAAACTGAGCAGCAAGAAGTTCCACTTGTTCCATGGCAAGGAATATTTCCAGACAGGGGTTTAAGGGTAGAGCACCACTGATAATGACACAAAGGACAGGTGAACTCCAAAGACATTTTTGGCTTTGAGGGTGCATGGCCCCACACAGGACCCAGAGACGTCAGTGTGCTACTTACCTGTCTGTTTGAACAGATCACTCTCCACTATCTTGGTCATGCAGTTCAGCTTCTGTCGAACCAACTGGTTATCAGGAATACTTTGGATAAACTTGCTGAAGAGGACACTAGTGTGAAAACCACAGAGCAAGCAGTCAGCACCTTCACCCACCATGTCTCCACCCTACACTCCAGTGTCCTGTGCCTGGGCGAGCAGAGCAGTCTGGTCACTGTGTGGACACATCCCCTGGACGTGGCCTCCAGGCAAACTGCTATAGAGCCATGGATCATTTTCAAGAAACTCATCACAGGACTTCTAGCAGTATTCAGAAACTGCAGGCTTCAACCTCTTACGGTGAAGCTTGCATCCCAAGACACACTACGTACATCTCAAAAGCTTGTGCACAGGCAACACTATCTGCCCTCCACTGCCAGCATAAGATAATCACTTGTTTTCATATCTAATGGGAGCAGAATTTTGCAAAGCTGCAGCAGAACACCACTGAAACCTGAAACACTGCTGTATACAACAGCAAGAGCCTATCTTTCCAGATGCCCCTGGATGAGTGATGACTCGTTTCAATCTGAGATTCCATTAAATTAAATTTTATGTACATTTGCTGTCTGTCTACTGTGCATGAGCAAATTATGTGTGTCAGAACAAGGAGGCATGGTTGGGAAGATCCAGGAAAAGCTATGAACACCAGAGAACAGAAATCCTCGTGGCATTGTGGATTTCCTGAAAAAATACCACTTTTCCTTTCCTGACCAGGGGTATGCCTCTGTCCCACATTTCTGTTTAAAAATTGGTGCAGACTCACGCAACAGTTGAACATAGTGCTGCCCCATCCTCAAATTGTGTTTTTCAGTAAAATCTTAAAATTGCTAAGGGCAGTGGAGCTGCAGGGATTCCTTTGAACTGATTTTCTTTAAAGCCCTGCAACCGCTTCCTCAAATTCCTGCAAGGGACATGTATCGTCATGTCATTACTGGAGCAGTTCTTTTTAGGAAAGTTTCCAAAATTCTTTTTAACAGATGAGCTGGTTTAGAGGCCAAACAAACTTAATACGGTTACCTGAGCTCAACAGGGTCAAATACTAGTTTGACATCATTTATGATGCTTGGCAAGTACTTTAAAGCCGCACCCTGCAAGAGAAAAAAAAAAAAAAGGACATGGAACACACACGGAAGCGGAGGCAGACTGGCTCCTTCGTTCTAAAAGGGTGCAAAGTGTCAACAACAATGTCCACAGCTCGCATGGCATCTCCTGTTTTCGTCAGAGCAAAGATGCAGCCACCAGAACTGGCTTCGGATACAACTTATGCATCCAAAGAGCCTCCAGCAACCACACGTCTGCAGCACAGAGGGAAGAGGTGAAGGAGGAAGAACTCACAGCCATGTCCTTGAGCTTCTGCAAACATCCTGCAGTTACAGGGATCATGCTCCTTACGCCTGACATGAGAAGCTCTAGTCAGTTAACTGACTCAGTGTTACGCACATTTTAGCATGTCCAGGTACACCCTAAGAAGTTACCTAGGTGCCAGCATCGCTGTCGTAATCACAGCAGAGACAGCTAGATAAAATGATCATTAAAAGTATCCCAGATGTTCCATGGCCGCTGCCAGCGGGTATTCTGACTGCATGAGAAGCCAAGTTGGGCTTTAAATCGCCCAAGTACTAATTAAACATCCAGAATCAATCTCTCCTTCAAAGAGATAAACGCATATTGGCTAGAAGAACTGAAATAAAGCAAGCAATCTGAAGGCCTTGCTGCCTTTAGCAATTTCATAGCCTCATTGCACGGCTGCTCCACTCCTCAGAGCATAAACAGAAGGTTCATCATCTAGTTGACACCCAAAAAATGAACAAAAATAATATCCATAATCTATATGGACACCATTTGTTTTTTCATGACTTTCATTCCCAGCATTACATTTACTTTAGCAGTGGTGTACCATTTCTATCTCCAACACCCTCAATCTTGATGTCACAGGTTGAAGTGCTTCCCACAGTGCAGTAGATCCCACGGTTGTTAGCCTTCACCCTAGCAGGTGCTGAAAGGTTTTCAGCAAAGCAGCAGCTCTCTCTGTCTGATAAACTTTGGGGTTTAATTATTCCTTTCCTCCCACACACAGGTCATCAGAACAGACATTCAGAGGTGATGTGAATGGGTTTTATGCACTCCAATACTCGTCCTCTTTTCTTCCCCCACCTCCATCCCAACTGCATCAGTTGATCTAATAAAAGATATTACCTCTCTCTCTGCAAATTAGACATACCTTAATCTTGACAGCCTCCTCTAAAGGCCGGTCCATGAGGACATTGAAGGAGAGGAACAGCTTGCGTATTGAGTCATTAAATTCATCCCCATCTTCACTTTTCCCATAAAACCTACAAAGAACAGAGAGAGCTAGCATACACATAAATTCAGGCTAACAGCTGAAATATGATTCTATCCCGTGGCACATCTTGATGCAACCTCCTTCTACAGACACACAAATGTACAACATGGGATTGGGCAGTAATTTCCTGTGAAACCTGTTACAGGGAAAAGCTGCCCTTTTCCAACTGCCATTGCACCACATTCTGCTTGGGTTCCAAGGACCAAACAGCTCACTCTGTCTTGAACAGAAAAGCCAGAACGAGCATAGGGAAAGGATTCCAAACATTCACTGTAAATCTCTGAAAACATGTTTTGAGGCTACAGCAAACCCGATGCCATTAACCATACACTAACTGGACGAGGCGTCACCCTCACCTCACCCAAGTAACCATGTGTGCATTCATCTCTTAAAGCTGGTACGAGGAACTCAGCCCACATCTTCACTTTTTTAATAACTACCATACACTGCTTACAACATGCAACAGGTGACTAAAAGGATCCTCCTCTTCAAATCAGGGATTTCAATTTTTGCTTAACTCCAGATGCAGACAAAGGGCAGAAAAATACCCTTATTTCAAGGAGAGAGGGTATGCTGAAGAATATCCCTTCCAGAGGTGGGAAGGAACTCTACTGACTTCCAAAGGGAGGCATAAGGACAGCAGTGACCTTGGTCTCACCTGAGGTACAATATTCGTGACTGAACGATGAATCGGAATAGGTACTTCAAGGCTTTCAGAGCAGCAAACAGCAGCTCTGTCTTGCTGGAGTCATCAGCATTTCCCACATAACAGTTCAGCACTTTGGTGAGTTTCCTTTGGAAATAAAACCAAAAAAAAGAATAAATATAGACACAGTTTAATTTCTGTGTAAGTTCAACATCCTTATTTCAGAGAGGAACTACAGTCATAAACAGGTAACAGGCGTTCCTCTTCACAGCCTATTCCCTTCTGAAATACTCATAAATACTGACTGAAGTCAACAAGTTTATCTACAAATTCCAGCTGCTTGATCTGTTTTTCTTTCTCTCTCAGGTGAAGCGTTCAGGAAGCTGGAAAACCCAGAGCTCCCAAAAGTGGCCTGACACCTTCCCCAGGTGCCAGCACTGTCGACCACGGAGCACAAAGTTCTTCTGAAGCAATGCTCACTGAGAGCTTCAAGAACTGTGCACAGAAGGTGCACAAACACATGCTGAGTGTTTGCTATCCAGTCTCTGCCAACTCAGAAGATGAAGGTCTTCTGCAAGTGCTACAGCAGCTAAGATTCAGGGAAATTTCTCTTGTATAAAACATAAAATCCTCTTCTATTAAATACCTCACAGCACCCAAAGCAGTGTGTGAGCTATAGCCAAGTGTAGGACAGCTTTGCTCACTCTGTTTGCTACACCATCAGCATCCAATTCCCTCTTCATCAAATTCTGGCACCGGAGCACGCGAAGGACACTATATAAAAATGGGAAGAACTGCAAATTTCTCCCAAACAAATGATGGGAGATGCTCTCTACATGAGAGAGTTTCAGTGTCTAAGTACAACCTCACATAACCCGGAGGCTGAAACCCAACCCTGACACTGAGCCTTGTTCTGAAGCCTGCGACCTCCCCACCTGCTTGTGTGAACACCATGCTTATCTGTGCTATCATCCACCACAACCTCCTCATATGATTTCAGCCACCTATGGTTCTGCTTCCTGTGACCCCACACACACAAACCCCTAGGACTGGAGCACAGAGCACACAGTATACAGACTATTTCAAACTTTGTTCTGCTCCAAGTAATTTTGGGGTGGGACAGGTTCAAAAAGCTGATGGAGATATGGGCAAAACAGCTCCATGAGCAGCACTACCTATCACACCAGATTTCTTATGAATTCATGTTCCTTCCCCTCCCAACCCTCTCACAAACCAACTAACAATACTTTCACCGTCCCCTGCATACACCCATAGCCACCACCCTGAGCACTCCCCATCTTCTGGCAGCAATACCAGGCCAAAGCACCCAGAGTTCTAAGGGAGAGATGCATGCAGACTGACTGTGTGAGACCTGTTTTAATAGGACATCAGGCTGAAAAACACAAAGACACCTCACAACACACCCAGAGTGCTACAGGACAGAGTGAATCAGTCTGATACAGCATTTTGCACGTGACTCTACCTCACAGAAAAAATTCTTACAACAGAAACATTTTAGTGGGCAGTGAGAGTAATTACAGGGTTTCTCTGTCCTGAAAGCAGAGCAGAATGAGGCACACACTGGTCTGTGCTGCCTCTGTCACGTTAGCATGGTTTACCTAAACTACCAGTGTCAGAATGCCAGCCTGTGGGTCCGTGGCTACCAATACTTACACATACGCCAGGGTTGCACTGAAGTGCTTGTAAATATACGTTTCAAGTACAGGGTTGAAATGCTGAAACTTGATGTCTCCAATCAAAGAAATAATAAACACCTGCCAAAGATTGAAAAGGAAACAGATGTACAGAGCCACACAACCTCTAACTTGAGCATAATAGTCTCTAATTGCATGTCATTTATCTTGCTGGGTCATAGGTTTTGTTTGTTTGTTTTTCTGATGGCAGGAATGCTACAGATAGTGTTATTTTAACAGTGATTAAATACTCTGGTACAGGTGACTACATCATTGCTCAGAGGTCACAGAGGAAGCTAGATCACACAGCAGTGTTCAGATAGAAAAATCTTAAGAGATAAAGGGAGCTGCTTCTCAAAGCAATAGCAGTGACCATAATGAGTTTGTGTGTCAAGGTTTTCGTAGCTGGTGGTAAAGAGCATGGTGAGGCAGGCTGTCTCCCCGCACACCACAGAGGAGGATGAGGAGCAGAGATTCCCCTGCAGCCCTTGGGATGAGGAGCCCATGCCAGAGGTTTGCTGGGGGGATCTGTGACCCACGGGGGACTGTGCTGGAGAAGTCTATTCCTGAAGGCCTGCAGCTTATGGAAGGGACCCAAGCTGGGGCAGTCTGTGAAGAACTGAAGCCCCCATGGGAAGGGCTCACAGAGCTGCTGAAGACTGCTTATAAAAGCCAAGAAGTGATGCTTTTCAAACTAGAACTGAGATTCTGATGATTTATACTCATACCCATCAGCCCTGTTACTACAGAGCCAGGACATTCTGTACCCCCACATTCACTCCTCCAACCCATCTCGGCTGGATACATCAGACTTACCATTTCTTCCCGAACAGATCTCTTGACCAGCATCGCGTGCACAGCTTCGTTACCACACAGAACACCAAAGCCACTGCCTTTCACACACACACCTCCCCAAAGATACAGAAAACTCGTTCTGAGGTTTTTTACTCAGTGTTTAAATGTAATTTATTTCTCAGAGCAAAATACCGTTCACTCATCTAAAGGAAGCACCAGGAACAGGCTGAAAACACGGCTGAAAAACAAACATTGTAAACCCACAACAGCAGACTCGCTCACCAGTGCATCAAACACAAGGAAGTCGTAGGTTTCATTCTCTGACATTTCCATCATGATGTTGAAAAGTGCATCAAGAGTGTCTTGCAGAAACTGGAGAGGGTGGAAAAACAATAGCAAGGGTGGGAAAGGTCTGCTACTTCTGGAAGAGCCTACTCTTTGTGATTGATTTCCCCTGCCAGTCTAGGCCAGCTGAACTGTAAAAGCTGTACATGAAAGAACATTTACAAAGGGATCTTAGTCCTGTACTCACTCACAGGATTGCTGTGGTCATGTTATTGTCCCTCACTATAGCATGGAAGATCTTTTCTTATTGGCTCTGAATGTCTCTCTTTTCTGTTCTATCACCTTTTTATCTAGCAAAAGACCTACTGAATACACTTACTTCTGTCCACACACAAGCTTGCACTGCACTAAATCAAGCACATTCAGTGCACTAAAGCACAACATTTTGCATCAAGACTGGTTTGAGGTGACATCACAGTTACTGTAGTTGTTCCCAAAAGATCCCCACTTGGAACCACAGGAAGTCTTACCTCCTAAATCCTTCAGCAGACTATTTTCTGTGGCACTTCCCCACTGATCAGGTTGATTCCCCACGGTACTTTTGACTATCAGCTCTTGGGCCTTCTCTACACTCTGTTCCTAGACGCAGAGCAAGTCCCTACTCCCAAGGGCCCAGAGCCACTACTGAAAATTAACAGTCAGGCTTGGAATGAAAAGAGAATATCTTCTCTTTTGTAAGGATACAGGGGAAAATGGAGTCACCACTATCTCCCTGATCCTGGCAACACTTAACTGCTGTAATTCCTAGCCTAGAGAGACCTTCTGGGTACACAACAATTAGAGTCCTTCAAGGTCAACATCAAGCAGGAAAGTGTTTACATAACAAACCTCTATGCATACCTTCACAATTTCTCCTCCTTCCACCTCCATTAGCTTCCTCAGGTTGTGAGCTATGTTCTGAGAGTTAGAGCGCCAGTTCAGCAAACCCAGCAGGTCAACTAGCAAGGACAGAGCATCAGCAATTAAAAACAGACTACAACACCACAGCTGACTTAATGGCTGCAGAACAGTACAGATCAAGCACGAGAGGTTATTTTTAGCATCAGCTTACAAGGAAAAGTCACAGTGATGTATGGAATATTACCTCAAGATGGTTCTTTTGTCTTGGCAAGAAAGGTAAGCTTTGCTATAAATGGAAACCTTGGCGTAATTTGATAATACAAGGCATTCGGTAGACAATCTTGCAGGCTTCTTGTTCACTCAAGACCTCTTGAGCTAGGAATTTTATCAAAGGGCATGACTTTTCTTACTAATGCTTTCGAGCAGCCTCTTGGAGATGGCTCTTAAAGCTACAACTGAAACCTCTTGTATAAATTACAGTGAGTTGCAGAGCTGGTTATCACAGTTCTGGGACAGCCCAGGACTTCAAACTACAGTTGAGGCCTTCAAAGGAGTTGAGCAGGTTTCACACATGCCTTCCATGTTAATGAAGCATGTAGGTATCATCTCTGTGCTGTTTCTATACACACTGGCAAACCTGTTAGATGTAACATCGGTGGTTTGGAAACAAATACTTGTGTGCCAGTCTCCAGTGGCTTTCAAACATCTTAGCAGCTTGTACTGGCAACATGATGACAACAATGCTGAGACTGGGCTGCAGTGGCATGGGAAACAGCAGGAATTAACCTAAAGCACTGTGCCCACACATGCTGCAACACCAAAGACCTGCACAAAGCACCTTCTTTACTTCAGATACACAGCACACTGCTGCCAGGCTGCAAAGTGAGACTCACCGTTCTGGGTAAGTTTGGTGGAGCAGATCAACGTGGCAATCTGGAAGCTGTCTTTTGTACTGTCCTTAGTGGGTGTGAAGTTGGTGAGGTGGTGCAGGTTCTTCCCCGAGGGGGCCTCCTTCTCTTCCACCTCCGTTTTGGTACAAGGAAGAGTTAAATAGCACTTGGCATCTTCCATTTTCTTGTTGTCACCCTGTCAATTAAGCACAGCAAGACACAAGTTTTTTCACAGGGAGCACATCTCAACTCCCTCTTGCAGTTCTCATCCGTGGACACACTTCAAGACAGGGACATCCAGGGAGGGCTGTAAACACCTCTTCACATCTATACCTGCTTACCCATGTTGTCTGTTTGAGCCTCTAACTTTAAGGAACAGCAGCTGCCCATACTGCCCGTGAACTGGCTTTTCAGACTAATTCAACCCACAGACTTGAGGAGGATTTCCCACACACTCTGTAGCTCTGCTGCAATGCATTAGGCTTTTCCCTCTTTCCTCTTGTGATGGAGGGCACCAGGTCTGCCCTCCCACCACACCCCCACCCTCCAAAGCGCGTGTTCACGGGGTGACTGCTGCACACTGCCCAGGTGACTGATGTCAGAGGAAAGGTACTCTATTCAGGTAGCTACAAGGATGTACCAAACTCACCTTATAAACAATCAAATTGTGCTTGCCGTCTTGCAGTGTTGTTCCATCTGCATTCATCAACTTCACAAAGCCCACGCCAAAAGCTCTCTCAGATTTATCCCTAGCTGCAAACAAAAGGCTGCATTAGGAATCACCTTCTGTTATGCCCAGACCATCCATAATGCATCTCTCTAATTACATGCAGCTTCTTTAATGGCATCACACACCATCACGATGGAAATAGCAAAGTGTGTAAGAAAGAGCTCCCTTCCCTCCTCATCCCAAGGCACTTAGTAGGTACCTGCTACTACAAAGAAACACGTTCTGTCTGAAGCATCTCTCGCCACACAATTTTAGGGGTTACCTGTGCTGTTAGATGGACGTGTAACTGCACAGATATTTAGGTTGGGATTTTAGAAATCTGCTGGTAAGGTAAGGATGTGGAAGTATGTCACTGCACCTCCCAGGTACCTTGAAAGAATTTTTCTGAGAGACTTTCAAGGGCTTACTGATCTTTCAGGGCTCTTAAGTCTTTTGACAAAACTTCTGGCTTTAACTTCCTCATTAGCCTTTAATTAACCTAATTAGAAATCCTCCTACAGGAAGGCTGTTAGAAGCCCACCAGGCCTTGCACTGAATTTTGTAAAGGCCTTGAAATAAATTAAAACCAACAGCGCACACTCAGAAGCCAAAGCATCGACAAGCATTGACAAATGCCATTCAGGGGGGCTAACAGGCTGCTCTCAATCTAATTTCAGTTTTAGAGCAAACCCAACACCAAACCTTTTTAAAGGCTGTAACAAGCCTGAATCATTTTTCTTTGCTTGCAATATAATCCTCAACACTGGAAATAAGCAGAAATGCACATGCTACACCTTTGGTGGACTCTCAGCAATTCTTAGTGAGAGCAGGAAGAGCCCAGCACTGCTGGATGATCTTCTGATACTCACACTCCTGCGATGACCGATGACGGAAGGTGAATCTCAAATGGCAACGACTGACTTCTTCTATGGCAATGGACACCTGCACATGAAAACACAGTGACCATGCAGCACCGCTCTCTACCTCCAGTCAATTTACAGGACATTGTTACCGATGCACCTGCTGATTTTAAGTGAGTTCTGTTTTCTACACACAGAAGCAAGACTGAATTACACTCTTACCTTCACAGTTTCGTACCAGTAAGGCTGCTTGACTTGATAATAAACAACAGACTTGTATTCAGAGACACCTTCGTAACCTGCACCAGGATGGATAGCTTTCTTTGGACAAAAAGACAAGGGGAGGAGGGAGAAAGGGAAGGTAAGGTCGAGAAGGAAAGCAAAACGTAACTTAAGTCTGAAATTTTCAAAGTATATAACTGTCAGAGTTACTCAAAGTTTATGTATGCTCCATAGGGAACACAACGTGTGTCACTCCTTTGAAAGCTGTACAGAATCTTTAAAGATCTGCTCACATCTCTTAGTAATGTAAAAAACTCATCTATTGGGGAGTATTCAATTCTGGTCACTGAGATCACCTATAAGCTCTCCTGCTCAATGCCACACAGTCCTTGCATATAGTCAATAAATAGCATCATCTGCACAACAGCTTTCATCAAGAAGCCTTGTGACCTTCCGCAAAGGCCATTGTACCTCTTGGAGATTTCCATCTTCATCATGTACAGACATGGTGACCTCTACGTTCTTGGGAGTCTTTTTCTTCCCCTTGTCAAACTCCCCTTGTATCAGGGTGACATAGATGTCATTTCGAACATCACCTGAAATTCACAGCACTTAATGAGTGGGTTTTCTCACACGGAGTTGTACAGGTTAACATTCAACATCCTTGGATACCATGTTATCCTTATCTCCTTCTCAGCCTTTACTGACACCAGCTAAGTAACACCACCAGCACTTCAGCTTCTCAAATAATACAGAAACTTTTCAAATGTATTATTCTCATTTTTGCAAGCTTCTGTCTTAGTGTAACTTTTTTCATGCAGTGAGGTCTCTAGGGCTCAATCCTCTTTGAATCAAATAAACAGAGCAGGAGCAAATCTACATCCAGCAAAAATGTCTCTGACTGAACAGAAGTTTTCTTCCAATAAGTACACACACTACCATTTTTCAGTGAAAGAAAGGAAGCTTATGTTTTCAATTCCTTGACAAAAAATAAAAGACCAGCTGTAAACTTCGAGAAAAATGAAAACCAGCTTTCAGGTAGCTTTAAAATAAACCCATTCACAGCAGCAATTATATCACTTCATCTGGCTTTTCCATTCCACAGAGGTGCAGAGGCATACAGGACCTACCAGGAAGGATTATCTCAGGGAATCCCATTTTGCGAGCCACAGCAGTTGATCTGTCTACAAGGTGGGAAAAATCCTTTTGAACCTGTGCTAGATCACCAGGAAGCAGCTTCAGCGAGACCCAAAGACCTAAGAAAAGAAAGGTAACGCTTTTTTACTGAAAAAATATTTTAAAATACTTTTAAAAAATTTATTCTTATGTTTACCAAAAAAAAGTTTCCTCACATGATCTTCACGTAACAATAGCTTAAAATACTCCAAGCTGGTTCCTTAACGCTGAACAAGACAAGCAGATTCTCTTAAGTAACACAGAAGCTTTCCTGACTCATGCTGTTTAAACCTAGCCCCATCCAGAACACACAATCAGCCACAGCCACTTAAGAGTATGTTAAAATAAACAGGTTTATAATAAAAAAATTTTACTAACAAATAAGTCATCAGCTAGAGACGTTCACTTCACACAAGTGAAAACAATTCCTGGCTTTATTTTTTTTAGCTGCCAGTGTACTGGGATGAGAACCATTACACAGACCATACATTTGGCTCAGGGAAGGCAGCAAACTTGATCTCTGGACTTTCACAAACCATTTATTTTCCATTTAAGCAAAGGGAGCCCTTCCCACACCAGGTTTCTACACCAGCTTCTCCCCTAACTGCTGTACCTTGCCCTTTATGATTCACTTCCTTTGCAGCGATGACTTTGTTGAAGACAGAAGTGAGAGGCTCATTTTCTCCGATCACATGGGAAGTTATCAGTGGGGACATGATTAGCTGTCGCTGTCTGATGTAGGTTTCCATGGCAATCCTGGGAATAACAGCAACAGAAGCCAGGAAGCAGACAGACTGACATCAAATGTGCAAGAGCAGCTGACTGTTTTCCAAAACAAAGTTTTTAAAGGATTCCACAGGATTTATTTTTTCTCCTCTTCACCTGCCCAAACGCAGTGGAAACATTTACACTGTTACACCACGAGACACCTCACAGTGATAGCTTGTGCTTAGGATTGTTTCATTTGGAGAGGAGGCTGAGGGGAGACCTTATCACTCTCTACAGCTCCCTGGAAGGAGGGTGTAGGGAGGTGGGGGTTGGTCTCTTCTCCCAAGGAACTAGCAATATGACAAAAGGCAATGGCCTCCAGTTTTGTCAGGGGAGGATTAGATTGGAGATCAGGACATACATCTTCCCTGAAAGAGTGGTCAGTTGTCACCTGGACCAGGCTGCCCAGGGGGGTGGTGGAGTCACCATCCCTGGAGGGGTTCAAACTGCATAGCTGTGGCACTCCAGGACATGGGTTAGTCGACACAGTGGTGTTGGGTTGGATGTGATGATCTTAGAGGGCTTTTGCAGCCTTAAAGATTTAATGATGCTATGATAAGTAACCTAAAGACTCCGTGACTCCATTTGTTCACACTGAAATAACAGCCTTAGGGACAACCATAAACACAACCAGCTCTACTTGGTTCTCATCTTCCAGGCACAGGCTGTGAGAACAAGTCAACTATGGGCCACCACACAGGAAGAGCTCAGCACACAGAGCCCTGCACTCATCAGGTGAGCTGAGTCCTTTCTTCAGGTGGCCTCAGACCTTCCCCCCAAGAGACCTTGTAGATTAAGTAGTGATAATAAGTTAACATAATTTATGACTGCTGTGAGATCACACAAGTGATGAACCTATCCCCAGTCACAAACATGTCTATTGAGCTTTGGATCTTGAACCCAACCTCACTCCTGCACCCACATGTGCCAAACAGTATCTTCACAGGCTGCCTGTCCACCCTTGTTCAGAAGAGGCAGCAGACTAACATTATTCTGCAAAGGGGAATCCTTCCCCCCAGCCTTTCAGGCCCTCAAGTATGGAGGGGGAACAAATGCCCACACGATCTCCCCTGACCACATCTTTGATAACACAGGGCTGCACCACACAGGTCACTGTGTTTAAGACTGCGACTGAGTCTGCCCAAACAAGCTCCATCCAAGTGCCTGTCTTGCGCCAAAAAAGCCAGCCATGGGAGAAGTGGCACAACACACGAGTGTCTACCACAGGGAAATGCAAAGCACACGAGATCTGGAGTTTCTTTCCCAGAAAGAGGGAGAAACCCCTTTCCTATTGTCCTCTGACTTGCCCTTATGAGGTCATCTGGAAAGTCAAGAGGCAGACTACACACCACAGTGACAAGGAGGGGTTTGTGCTCAGGTCCTCCTGAAAATCCTACCTCTCAAACCCTTCATGGTCTTGAAAGTCACGTCCCCCAGACACCCCAACATTATGCTGTACTGTGCTGCTCTTTACCTCATACCAATTTCAGCTGCATTGCCCAAACTCCCAAAGCAATGTAGCCTGTCATACAGACATTTAAATCACAGGGAACAAAAGCTTCAGAGGACTGACAAAAACCTTTTCCTTCAAAGAGCTGACTGCTGCCATAAGCCAATCTATTTGTGGAGACCTTGGTACGCTGCCAGGCTCCCATACAGCTTTGCCCTTCTCCAGAGGACAACTGCTTTAAATAAGCCAGCTACATGACGAACTCTGGTACTTACTGCTGAAATGGAATAAAATGTTGCTTTTCCTCATCATCCACCTTTCCATGTATGATGTCAGTTATGTCCATCACTGCAATGACACAAGTTCGTCACAGATTTGCCAAGTTGCTTAAGGACGCAGAAAGCTGTTCTCCATCAGAATGGAAACAGCAGTTTCTTATTTGGGGCCACTGGTGGCAGCGACAGAGAGCACTGGTCAGCTCTTTAGAGAGCACCTTGTCACTGGCACACAAGCCAGCCCATGGGAGTGACTGCAAAGACACTCTCTGATATAGCACTGCTGGGGCTTGGGTGTTTCAGGGCAAAGACATTACAAATTTAAATACTGCCTAATTTAAATTGTTTCCTGACAGAAATTTCAAGCAAGCCTCTTCACAGGAGACTGCAGAAATTGGAGAGGAATTGGATGCCTCGTTCAATAAGGCTCCTTTGAAAACTCCCATCACTCATAAGGAGTAAATCCCTCTTGGATAAAGGTCTGAGAAGTCCATCGCACCACCAGCAGTGCGTTATCTTTATGGGGGTGACCAAACAAGCAGTGCACAGTAACAGTGTTACATCTTACACACAACCTTCACTGAAAGGGCCCAAAGGGGTGTGCTATGTGTAGCTCAGCATCAACATCCCCGTTCTGAAGCCAGAGATGCTGACACCAGATCAGTGGGCTTTGCTGACACCAACAGGCATCCCCCATTTCCAGCCACCACACCCCAGCTTCTCCACAGGCCGAACCCCTCCTACCTGCCACACCGAAGGGCCTCCGGAGTCCACAGGTATGTTTCTTCCCATCTTTCAGCTCCATGTGTCCCACCCTCACGATCTGACACACCAAGCTGATTTTGGGTCTGATTAAGTCAGAACTGCTTAGATCCTGTAAGTCAGATACAATAAAGTTACATCCATCTGCTTTATGAACAGAAGAGGAAAGAGAAAGACTGCTGTGTTAGACTGTACACATTTATACAGGGAAATTCTTTTTTGGAAAGGTAAAACCAGTACTTTCTGAGCCCTAGGAAAAAAACAAACCCCGACACCACAAAAACACTAGCGATGTCCACACACAGCAATTTCTAAACATCCCATTACTCTGATAGCAGAAAGGAGAGTACGTGATGTTAACTGCCAAAATACTAGATCCTCAGGACAGGAAGTAGCAAAGGTGACACAAACTACTCCTTTCATGCACAGTTAACATCTTGTTGTGAAGAAGAGGAGGACCCACAAAGCAAGGAAGAACAGCTGTGATCTCAAGCCTAGATCTGAGGTACAACAGCCTTCAAGAGACATGCCTAATAGAATTTTCAGGACTGCAAGGGAAAGCAACACCCACTGGCAGGACTGTTGCAAAATAAAACATCCTGCTTTGGACTGACATACCAAAAAAATCCTGCACAGAAACATTCCTCTGAGGCTGCCTTTGAGATACCCCAAAACACCACATACCCCATATGCTGGGTGGGGGGAAGGAAAGAACCCAGGAGGCAGATGTTTGCAGCCCGGAGGAAGAATTTCCTGGATGTAAATATAACAACTTACAGTAAAGACTGCTTGTAGGTTATTTAGCTTCTCAATTTCTTTAGGCATCCCATTGCTGCCCCAACGAACCAGGTAATTTTCACTGCAAATGAAGGAAGAAAAAAAAAATAAATCGGCCCCTGATGTTCGCATTACCTAGACAAAGCTCAAAAGTAATCTGATCTTTTAGAAATATTTGACAAATTCTGCCAAAATCTTCTGTCCCAAAGGGATTCTGAGGAGACTCATTTCAGTGAATGCAGACACCATGTGAACAGGTACTCCCAGTACACGACTGACCCAAAAACTTCAGCGATGGAGACAGAGGGTGCCCAACACATACATGCCTCTTGATAGAGCTCTTCATATCTTCTCCTCATGGTACAAGATGCTCAACTCTCAGGTGTGAATTTGTGACAGCAACCATCAGGCATACACATGACTTAAGGGAAGCAATATCTAACACACACATCAAGCCAACAGTAGGGAAATTTAAGAACAGAACGAGAGAATTTGTGATTTTGACTGATATATTGCAGAAACAGCCTATTTTTAAGAAGGGGAGTGAATGGGCTCAGAACCTTGACTTCCTCTCAGCTGAAATTAAATAATCCCCTTCCAAATCACCACTGGGGCAGCAAACAACAGGCCTGAAAAACTTACCTGGTGGGTCTTCCCTTCTAACCTCTGCTGGTTTCTTTGCAATGATCACCACGACGACAAAAACACCTACCTGATGAATTTGGAGAGATCAGGATCATAGAGGCTCATCAACAGCTCTGCATCTTCCCCAATATTGCAGACAAAATTCTTGAAGTTTACATACAGGCTGTATGTATGTGTCGTGTTGAATATTGGCTGCCCTCGGAGGTCCAAATTCTGCTGGAGGGACTGCAAAGAAGAGTGCTCCCATTAGAAACAGACACAGCACAGTTCAGCTCTGCTGCCAACATTCCAGGATACCCCTGAGCAGTATGTACAAATACTGTGGGTACTAATTACTCAAAGAGGACAAAGCCAGCGACAGGAGACGTACCTTCTCTTCCTGGATTCTATCATCAATCCTTTTGGAGGCAGTTTCATGGGACTTGAAGAGAGAGATTGTGCTGGTTTCATCTGGGTCCAATATGTTCCCGTTGTCATCTCGCACCACCAGATCCAGACCTAGGATCCTGAGTAGCAGGCAAGGCACAAGGACAGAAGCAGCAACACGCTATTAAAGAAGCAAACATGACTGAAAGAGCACAAACCACAAAAACTGCACTAGACAGCCAATGCACAACTCCACTCCTTGTAATTCCTGGTGTTCCTGTCCCAGAATCACAGAATGTTTGAGCTTGGAAAAGACCTCTAAAGATCATCAAGTCCAACCATCCGTCCAACACCACGCCAACTAAACCACGTCCTGGAGTGCCACAGCTATATGGTTTTTTGAACCCTCCACAGACAGTGACTCCAGCCCCTCTTATCACTCACCTCTCATTTCCCCCATTAAAGGGAAAAATAATTAGTTAATTCTAACATGACATCATCTTCGTTCTAGCTTAAAGGTTTGTTGTGGGTTTTGAGTTTGTTTGGTTGGGTTTTATTTGTGGGTTGGTGTTTGTTTTTTTTTTAAGGTATCTGTCAAGGCTTAGGGATTATGGCTAATTATTATTCTTTGCCACAAGCTTTCTTTTTAATTGACTTATTAAGCCTGAATCAAGTCTGACAGGCAGATAAATGAGTTCTGGAGACAAAACCCTGTTAGGTACAAACCCACGAAAGGTTGAGTTCTGCTGGTCTATAGAATTGTACTGCTCAGTTGCTGATAAAGCAGTTTAGTTCATAACGAGCATCCAAACCCTGGCTCCAGCTATGCAGGCACAAACTGTGCTCCATGGGACGCAGGATCACACACCAGCATTTCTGCAGATTAAGACAGGTGAGGGTTCCTGCCAAGTCAAAGCGCTTGCTGGCACAGAAGACCCAACTGCTCCATGCCCACCTGTCAGGCCAGTCACATTCTGGTAGGAATGAAAGCTGGAATTAAAACCCCAAACAAACCTAATTCAGTGCTGCCCTTGTGCAGTCATTAACACCACTGTGTATTAAGAGCCATTCCAAGCCTTTACTGGGATTTGGGGTTCTCCACTGCCTTCAAGGACATGGCTTGGAGTTTACCTGTTGCCATAGTCAATCTTAGCAGTGACTTTCTTCTTCAGCTCAGCTAGCTCATCCTTGGGAAGGGTCCCAGACAGAATCTGTGACCGCCACTCTATCAGGCTGTATGTCATCTGCTGGACGTGCCGGAACTGGGTTGTCTTGTTGTCCTACACAAAAAGAAGGGACAATTTGAAGCTAGTGATAGCCTGGAAAGGATGAGCTCAGTAAGTTCTCCAAAAGGCACTCCATTGGATCTAACATCTAAGTTGTATTTGACTAAAAATACCTAAGAAACTGGCACCATACAGCACTGCAAGGTTAGACCCACAGAACAAACTCTCCAGGGCTTTGCACTGCCAAGGTTTAAGTACCTCAAGACTCAGGGTCTTTACCATTTCCAAGGACATTAATCTACCAGGACAATGCTGATTGTTACACAGCTCCAAAACAGCTCTCCAGAGGTTTATGGCTACACTTCACCCCACAGCCAGTGGGATCTGGCCACTGGCCTATGGCTAGTACGTTCAGGCAGCAGCTGACTAGAGTCACTTCTCTGTATCAAAGCTGTTAATGTTTAATTATGCACCCCAACTGCTCCTGCACAGAAGAAAGACTCATGAAAGTAATTAAATCATTCTAGTCTCTGCAAAGAACATGAACAATACAAACTGCTCATCATTCGCCCGAGAACACAAAGCTGAAGGCATCTTTTGATTGGGTGAATGAAGAGGCTGAGAGAAGCTCAAGGAGTCTCAGGTCTTACAGGGAAGATCCTAGAGACATGCTTACAAAAGGAAAAGCAGTGTTCCTAACTCACATCAGAATAATTGTGAAGAGAAAGCAACTTGTGCTAGCTTTCAAGGAAATACAGAGCAGATCTCCATTTGACAGTAAGCTAAAGCTGTTATCTCTACTGTTTACATTACCTAACTCCTATTAACTAAATTAAGTTAAAAAAACATTTTTTTATTTATTTTGCAGTGGAGATACACCCATTGGTGCAATGTTTGATGAAAAATACAGAAACTGAAGTGGTGACATGATATGCTGCCAAAGGAAAAAAAAATCCCCTCTATTTCCTTTTTCTCCTTAAATACCTCCTTCCTTAGCTTTTTTTATACATACTGCAGGGGAAAATGAAATAAATTCAAATCCATTCCAAACCACAACATTTTCCAAGACTATTTTAAGACTTATATTGGTTAGGCACGGGAACATGAAAGATTTCTGCTCTTAAGAAAAATATTCTGAGGCTAGGATCCTAAAGTCAGTCAAGAAAAAAACCCAACCCTGGAACAAACCTCTCTCTTCACACAGTAATAACGTCACATAGGGGTTCTCATTAAATTAAGAGGTTGGAACAAATTCTTGTGGGTTTGTGGCACACAAATAAAACACACTTGTGGGCTGGTGAAGTTTTTAACAGGAAAGCTTGCTCTGGGTAAACCGAATGGTTACAGCTAATTTAAAACCATTCTCCCACCTTAATTAAAGTCTCAGAGCACATACCACACAGGCTGAACTCACTATTAACAGAAGAAATATCGAGTTTGGCTCTCTTTAATGTGCCTAATAATGACCTTCAAAAGAAAACAATTCCCTGTGAGCTCTGGTTGTGTTTCTTTGGGCAAGAATGCACCTACCATACATTACCTTGGCTTCTGACTCTTCTGAGGTGACTATCAGGTGTTCAGGCTACAGATTTCACAGAACCATTGAACCTTTAAGGTTGGAAAAGTCTTCTAAGATCAAGTCCAGCCCAACACCACCATGTCAACTAACCCATGTCCCAGAGTGCCATGGCTACATGATGTTTGAACCCCTCCAGGGATGGTGACTCCACCACCCCTCTGGGTAGCCTGGTCCAACACCTGACCACCCTTTCAGGGAAGACGCATATCCTGATCTCCAATCTAAACCTCCCCCGACACAACTTATGCTCCAAAATTCAGTAGGTGAGAGGTCTCTCCCTTGCCCTAAGAACTAAATACATGATGTGATTTCAAATCCTCCTCCACCACACAGAGCACTAATTCTCTTCCCACCCTTTGTCCATCTTGCCTATTTGGGCTGCAGCCAACATGATGCTGAGTGTGACTTGTGCCAGTCAACCCTTCATCAGCACTGTGTCATCACGCGGTTACTCATATGCACTGACCACTGTAGCGTGGACTAGACTGCAGCTCTGTAACCACAGACCCCCTTCAGTGGGGAGCACAACATTTCTAGCCACTCCTAAAAACAATGTTACAATAATGACAGTTTTACAATTCTGCTAAATGTCCTATTCAAAGTCTAAAAGTGCCCTGCAGAAAGCCCAGCCTCACCTCACCCACAGGTATTCGATAAAATACCAACCACTGCAGAACACTTACCACGTATAATTTGTGCCAGATCACAGCCCACTCCCTCAGGGTCGAAGTGAGCTCTTGTCCAAGGGGCAACTCACCTGGTATCACTGTTTCATGTTGTCTAAATAAATAAATGAGGAAAAAAATATGTTACACTCGAGGCTACAGCTTAGTAGTAAAACACCCCTTTTTGAGAAGTAACAGGAATCTGAGTGTGCTGGATTTCATACAGCTCTCTCAATGCCTAAATTCTGAAATGGTTCAGCTGCCTCTCCAACACACTCATGCACATTCATTACCCATTTGTAATGCAAACATGTTTCCAGTTTCCAGCAGTCTTGTTACTTCCAGCTGATCTATTCCAGAAACATAATGCTAAATAGACATAAATCACATTTTGGAAGAATCACCGTTTGCAGCAGTAACTTGGTCACAGATATTTTAAAAAAGCCAACCCAAACAACAACAAAACAAAAGGAAAAAAGGCAGTTTTCTAAAGCCTCTTCCTTTGCAACTGCTGTTTGCCTCTCTCTCTAATGAGCACAGAATCAGCTCTCAGAATCAAATGAGGAATCATTTCCTGAAATGTTTTCCAAGACAGGAAGGAATCCACACTCCTGTTGGCTCCCTGACTGCAAGCAGGAGTGTGTGATGACTTGCAGGAGTCCCCCAGAGAAGCTAAATCTAACTTGATTGCCCTGCCTTGCTACTAACTCATCTAGCAGGGCTTTCTTGTTTTGCAAACAGCATTCTCCTGCAGCTATGCCTGCAACCGCTTTCCTATGTTCAATGGTCTGAAAAAGCAAACCAGCAGCTCTGGAAGTCCAGCGCAGGCAGCATGCCCTGCTGCACACACAGACCAGTAGCATTCGGTACAACCACCAGTATTTAAATTGGGGTGTTATTTGCTTGTAAATGAAACAGCATTCCATTGCTTTTGCTCCCAAAAAGAAGGTCTTAAGAAGCGCCAACCTACCCCCGGTCCTTCACAGTCGCATCCTTTAAATGGATATATGTTTCTGGGAAAATGCCCTAAAAATACAGAAATCAAATAAAGAAATCACACCACAGGATATGGCATGACAAAACTTCATTCAACATCATGCAGGGGAAGGAGGTAAGAGCATGATCAGCAGAAGAGGAGCTGGGATTGATGTCTACCTATCACAGAGGTGTGTTAGGTCCACAGTCCTGGGGTCACGGTAAGGAGCACTAGGCTACGCACTGAGCACTGTACCTGTAGCACCTCAGAGAAGTCATTTCCTTCTCTCATTGCAATGACATTTGTCTTCCTGTATGAAACACTGTGACCTCGTGCAAACTATCAGTCATGCTCACTTGCTCAAAATATTCTGGGTGCCACTTGCCAAGTTGCCCTGGACCTGTGTTCTCTAGGAAAGCTCCCAACTCAACAGTGTTTGTACAAATTCACCAGTCCCAAGTTTCCATTATTGAAGAGAAACCTTCTAAGGAGCACTGCCGTCATTTTCCATTTTCTTTTCTCCTTTATGCCTGAAAAATGGAGACTGAAGGATGTTACCACATGAGGGGTGCCAAGATTCCTATGGGAAACCAGATTTCCAGGCAGTTTTCAGACTGGTGTCACAAACCTCAAGAATTCTGGCATGCATAATTTCTGGAATATTTTCCAGCTCAATTCAAAACTCTTACCATTACATAACTAATGCTGGACACGTACAGGTCCAAGCCCATAATAATAAAGCAATAACTTGGTGTGCACTGATATGCAGCAGTCTATCATGCTAGTTCAAACTACACTGTGTAAGCTTACAACAGAGAACTCAGCTAATGGTTCTGAAACACGTGGCTCAAGGGCATTTATTTCTCTCACTAAGGGAAAGGATGCAGCGACAGGAGACCTGCACAGTATTAAGACAGGAAATTCCACAGAGGAATAGGTGATTACTGCCCTGGATGGGGTCTGGCAAGGTGTGAAACAAAAAACCAGAGTCACTGGAAGGTGAGGTCCTACCTTCTTCGCTTTATTGCGGAGGGTGTATCCTCGGTACCAGCCTGGCATAGGGAAACACAAACACATTCAGTTTTCATTCCCACCACGTTCTACTAGATAAATCGACCAAGCACTCATTTGGGATCTGCTATTGCAAAGGCCCCTCTGCTCTTTCTGCAGGAGGCTTGGTCCTGAGAGTAGGGCAGAAGGCTGGTTCTACCATCATGCTGTACGTTGTAAAACTGAGGACACTTGTTCCATAAAGCTCACGAGTTAACACAGCACAGAGCTACTGCTACCATCACCTGAGAGATGTGGCAGAGGCACAGCCACGCACAGCTGCCAGTCCAAGGTCACACAGCACGGATCTGCCTCAGGGAAACACAGTGAAGTGTCCCAAGGACAATTCAACTCCACCCCTTCAAATTTTATTTTTTTTCCTATTGACAGAACCCCAGCCTGGTTTGGGTGGGAAGGGCCCTCAGATGTCCCTCAGTGTGTCCCCCGCCCCTAAAAACATCGTTCCACACGTCAAGACACTCCTCAACCCAACTCCCAAATAACCACAGTCCTCAGTGCTGGTTTTTGTCTCTTCTCCTATGGTTCTACCAGCACTGAAACCAAAAACACTGACCCCAGCTCTTCACAAACACCAAGGGTGGAGATCATGGGCTATAATGTGTGAATGATGCTCAGAGTTATCAAGACAGACACCACCACTGATCCAAGACGATTACGATCAGCCGACTGCCTGCGGGAGCAGCACCAGGAAGGCAAAGGGGTTTAAGGGAATAATCAGACAAATGCTTCAATACAAGTAGCAAAGAAGGATCTGAAACTCCCTCAAGCATAAGTTAGAGCTTATGGGGGCTTTGGAGGGAGGAGGGTGTGGTGGGGTGTGTGTTTCATCCTTTTTTTATCAAGCAGTTTTGGCCCCTTTCTCTAGCAATGGAGTGTGAATCAGCTCAACCATATAACCCCCAATATTCCAACAGTAAATCAGGAGGAAAGAAGAAATCCCATTCCTTCCACAGGATGAAGATTATACACTGATCATGGACCAATGGATAAGGTACTGGATTAGGGATGAGAAGATTTAAATTCTATTTTTATCCAAGTTGTAATTAATTGTTCTTTAGGGTGTGAAACAAAGCTTATGGAATTTAACAAGAGTATTTTCCCAGTGACTTCTCAGCCCTTCTGTGCCACAGCTTCCGCATGTATAATAGGGTCTCTGTGCATTAACCATATTCCTGTAAAGTATTTTGCAATCATTGCATAAAAGTGCATTGTATATTATTATGCAAAACTATTTCAGCAAGCATCTCATGTAATTTTTTTTTCAGAGTTCTGCTCCAATTTTCAGTAATACTATTCATCATTTTAAAAAGAACAAAAGCTTCTGGCGGTGGTCAATTGATTACTTGAGTTCTTTAAAGAAAAAAAGACTCTGCTAAAGCTTCAGAGGAATAACAGACATTTCTCTGGAGTGTTTTCTCCAAGCAGAGATGTGTTAAATGGAGAAAGGCTTTTCACTTAAGATGACACAGCGAATTTCAGCTACTACAACATCCTTTCAAACTGAAGTCTGATTAAAGGTGCAAGGATGGGACTGAGCTTGCAAAGATCATCATAAATATTTTGGGCGTTGTTGTGGGTTTTTTAATGGAACACAGGTCCTCGATTTACCTTGTATTAAACTGATGTCACCTAGTATGTAAAAGATCAGAAAGTCTGAGAAAAAACTTCTGCAAATGACAATAGTTAAGATGACTTGGAGTCATACAGAGTGATGCAATCCCACATACATCATGTGCTTGAGGGCAAGGTCTTTGTTCCTCTTCCGCTGCAGCGCACTGTCTCTGGGTACCACAACATCCACTGCCACATCAAACTGAACTAAAGCAAGGGATGGCTTCCCTTACCTATGGAGGCCAGAGGAAAGGTGAAGACTGAAACAGGGAATAAATTCAATGGAAACTTACAAGCATCAGGAGAAGAAACTGGTCAGAATCATGGTATGTGGACACACATTCCCTCTATCCACAATTCAGCTATTTCACACAGCTTACAGGAAATAATAAAATATACTGCAGATTAGAAGAGATTCCCCTAACCAGAAACGTGTCCTCCCCAGCTCCCTACTCAAGGACAGATTCCCAGAGAGCAAATTCTGCACTGAAGCACCCTTCAAAGTATGGGACGCAGTGTTTCCTTCTTTTCTGGGATTTTGCAGCATATGCCCAGTCTTGGCAGTATCTACCAAACAACAGGATAAGGCTTTGCTCCTTCCCTTATCATCAAGTGGGAAAAGTAATTCTATACAAAGACCTCATGAACTTCTGCAACCAGAGAGCCAACTAGAGACAGGAGGAAAGAAACCCCTTG